>OY728136.1:1408473569-1409723569 GCA_963277665.1 Viscum album
TCGCGTCGTGGAGACGGTAATCCGTACGTACGCACGAGAGATGATATCGTTCCCATAATTATTGAATTGAATTGGAGTGGATGATATAATATCTCAGAATCAGTATGATGTTATAATAACTATATATAGTTATTCTTTACACTATTATACCCATCCAAGTAAGGTGGTGGTAAAAAATAGATTACACCACGGCGTAGAGACGACATTCTGTATGTACGCACGCGCGGTGATTTCGTTTTTCATAGGATGGATAGAAGGTGATATGGGGTTTTTTAATATTTATAATAAAATATAAGTATATTATTGATATTGGTGTTATTAATTTATGATGAAACAAATAATTAATAATAAGTTGAAGAATAAAGAAACTTGAAAGAATTGGTAGAAGAGATTACCTCTTCTTCGACGCACCCCTTTTAAGCTTCCTCTTAAGGCACTAGAGTTGGTATTTTGAGGAGACCAGAACCTCTATAATGTTTCTAGGGAAGTTTATAAGGGAAATTTTCAGGGGTTTTCTGAGATTTAAGGCTCAAAATTGTGTAAAGAGAAGAGGGAGGAGGTGCCCTTTTATAAGGGTGGAGAGGCGCACCTTTGGAAACCTCAAAAATATTAATTTATAATAAATTCGAACCCCACTTAAAAACTTAAAAAATGACTAAAATCCGAACTTAGATGAGATAGGGTTGTAATCTCATCAACCAATAAAATTTATACAAGTTGGGAATTTATTTTAAACATTATCAACTTGATTTATCCTTATATAATCTATTTAATTTTATTTGTGGTAATAATATTCTAAATTTTAAATCATTATAAATAATTACTTATATGTTGTGAATTGTCCATAATTGTATAATTTATTACATTTTAGACCATATAAATTTTAATTTATAATTTTTAAATATTTTTGTGATTTTTAAACAATTTTATAATATGTAATTTTTATAAAATAACAATAGTTTCAATTTTGACACTATTCATTTATTTGAATTTAAATAAAATATAAACAGAAGATATATTCGAAATAAAAGATTTAATAGATTAATAACATGTCATATTTATCTAGAAAATTAGTGTAGAACATTAAATAGTTCATAGAATATTTATTTTAATACTTTTAAAACCATTTATTTGATAATTCAATCAATAAAATAATTTCAACATCACTATTGTGTCATAATTAATGATAATTATTTAATCCCTAAAAATTATAAATAAATTCACATGATGTATATATTTTATTATATTTCTGGACACTATTCATGTTTGAAGTTTCATGAATTTTATCACTAAATTAAAATTATTATACTTATAAGATTTAAGAGAGTGACATGTTGTCACTTTCTTTGGTTTTAATAATAATTAAATAATTTTAATAGTCAAAAGTCCATAAAATGAATTTATTCTGATCCTTAGGTGATATGGGTCGACTTTTAGTCATCCGATAGAATTGTTTCAGATGTTAGGGTAATTTTATAATCTTATTTTTACCCTTAATTACGCAGTTTACTTTTAACTGTAGTAAATAAAAATTATCGTAGTTACTATTCATAATATCAAAAAAAAGTAACCTATTAACATAATTTGGACCCACTGAATTCAAATTTGGAATTCATTTTTCAAAATTCAAAACAAATAAGTTTCATTAATTAATTTAAAATTAATCTCGTTGTTCAGAAAATGGGTTTTAAAATTTAAAACATTGCCAAAGTTTGAAATGTTTTTACCTATGAATTCAATGTAAAATTAATGATAATGACATATATTATATTAAATGGTAAAAATATATTCTATTTATACTTTAAAACCAATAAATATTATAATTTAACTATTTAAATTATTGCGATGAAAAAAGTTGTTTTTAATTAAAATATAGCGTGTTTTTACTATTCATTAAAATATGAAAGTTATCAGAATAATATGAAAATTTTATACAAATTAAATTTTTGTATCCTAATTCCAAATAAGACTTTTATTTTGTCAAATTTAACTTATAAACATGTCAAAAACTAGATTTAAAGTGGTTGCGCCATCAAAATGTGGCAAAGCTGTATTTTTTGAAAAATACTTATTTTACTCGAAATTTTTTTTTTGTTATCATACCATTTTCTAGAGAATGTGTAAGATGAATAATAATTTTATAAAATTTAAAATTTAGTTAATAATATTCATAACAGATAGTTCATAATAATATTATAACAATATATCGTTGTTTAGTTAAACTCGGTATTGCGTACTACACATTCTATCGAGGAAGGTCACGATTGCGTGTAATACAAGCCAAGTCAGGGCTGCGTGTAGTGAAATATCCCTTTGGTGTTGCGTATAACATAATCAAAACTTATTTCATTTATGCATTAAACAAAATCTATACTTAATGTTGTGTAAAATAATTTCTACAAAACAAACTTGAAATTGTGTGTAACACTTGCCAAGAATAGTGTTGTGTATACTACAAGAAAATACAGTGTTTTGTATAGTACAAACTAATCTTGGTGTACAAATATCTCATAAAATATCAGGGCATTACATTCTACCCCCCTTAAAATTAATTTCTCCCTCAAAATTCATCGGGGTTATAAATGGTTTACTACTTGAAAGTTTCTTTCATAGAAACCCACATCATAAAAAGGGATACTAAAACTTAATTTTAAAAACTGAAGTATGAAATGTAACGATTACCCAAAGTAACTCATCACTGGGTTTCCACATAGGAGAACATAAGTGAAAATATGGATATGGAAGAAAAATCTAACCATCAAGTTCTGATGGAGAGTGGTAGAGAACTGGCTATGAAAAAGCCAACAATCACAAAGTAATAAATTTGTGATGATCTAAGGTACCATATGATTCATCAGATATAAGAGAACTAAGAGAACATTTTTGGTTTTCAATATCATTTCCCTAATGCTGAAAAAAAATTAATACTTACTTGATTTTTTTACAATATCACCGTTGTTCTTGCCTTGAACAATTTCCACTTCATCTCTTAAAGAAATGAAGTTGAATTTGTCTTCCGTGAAGTGTTGGCGGACCATGCGATAGAATGATAGGTCATTCCATCTATCTCAAACATAAGGTTAGCAAAATTTATATACATAAGTCCATCTATGGTGAGATTAATCGTATATGGTTCCAAAAATGGAATTACACTTCATCTATCATACCGCTTAATAAAATAAAACTATTTTCCACACACCAGGGACTTCCTGTAGGCCATTGATAAAGGCCTGTCACACTTTGGTTGTGCATTCGATTCCCACAGCCTTGTCTGATGCGATGGGTTGTCGCTCGTCCTGTAGGTTGTCCCTCTTTCTAAAACTATACTATCATAACATTTCAGAAATAAAAACAAAAAGTTATAGCCTTAAGCAATACTATATGATGTCCATTCCAACCTTTAGGCTTATCGAAAATAATTCTGTCCGATTACTAGAAATTTCATCTACCGACCATGTAAATTCCTTCATTTTTCCCCCATATATCATAAGATATATCTTGTTTTTGGTCACATTCCAAACATGTGAATACCTTAATCATGTATTCTCTTGAAAAATGAATAGCCATTGAACCTCAGTGAAAACATGAATGTTGTCAAAAGTTAACTCTTTCTACATACCAAAATCCAAAAATTTCTATATACTCAAACCATGATATAAATTTGTCCTTATATCAGTCATGAGCTCATGAATACTATCATACATATTATTTTCTCCTTATCCCTTCATTGTGCGTATTTCAACTGCTTTCCAAAAATATTTCAATCACTTTTCATGGTTACTGGTACCATAAAATTATTAAAAACCACAATGATCCAATACATTGATATTCCAATATTCCACGATACTTTAAATGAGATTCCACAACATTATCTCAGAATCCCTATACATAAACACTTATTAATTCTACCACATCATTGTCATACTTAACATCACAAATAGTGATCTCTTGTGACTTTCCTTTATCCTTTTCCTTAATAGGTTTCTCACGTCAATCATCATTAACCCTTGTATTAGGGCATTGATTAGCATAATTCCCCATTTCCTTGTACTTGAAGTATTGAAGTGTTGGTGGTGCGTTCTCTATAGTATTTTCTTTATTCACATCATTAGTAACCATTTTTCCATTACTTTGACACTCAGATGCTCTATGACCTTCTTTTCCACAGTTAAAACATTTTCTACTACCTTTTAGACAATCTACACCTTGCTTCTTTCCACACTTGAGCATAAAGAAACAGTCATATTCTTTTCACTATTGTTCTGAGATTTCTCCTTGAATTCCATCTTTCGTTTCTTTTCAAAACCATGAGATGGATATATAACACCAACTTCCAGTTCTACCTTGATATCACATCACACAATTTCTTTATATCTACTGAAGTATCTTATAGCTAATTCCTTTCAAATACATGGTTTTAATCCACTAAAAAATCCATCAACTTTACTTTCAGGTTGGATGATAAAGCCAGATGCATACCTTGCATGGCTGGTAAAATTCACTTCATATATACCAACAGATTCATCATCCTTTTTCTTAAGCTCAAAAAACTCCTTTTCCATTTTTGTTCAAATAATAAGAGGGATGTACTTATTGAAAAACAAGTTCTTGAACTCTTCCCATTCTATTGATTCAATTTCATCTTGGGGACTTGTATTCTTAATTAGAGTCCACTACGGTTCTGCTTCACCTTCTAAAAGGTAAACAGCCAGAATGAATTTTTCATGTTCTATACAGAAAAGTATGGAAAATATCTTTTCAATGGTACTGATCTATTGTTCAGCAACAAGTGGATTATAAGACCCCCTAAAAGAAGGAGGGTGTTGCCTTATGAAGGACTCAATAGAATATTGTTCCCTTCTCTACTCATTCGGAAGTCCAGAATGATTCATAGATTGTGTAAGTATAGAAATAATATTTTTCACTCCATCTCCCATAACATTGGTTTGTTCAAGAGGACAATCATTTCATTGTCTGTTACATTGATCAACATGGTTCCTTCGGGTTCCATCCATCGTCTAAAACCCAAAAAGAATAGTGTGAGAGGAAAAAATCATGCTAGGGAAAACAACATAAAAAAGGGGGATTACCTTCAATATATAACATATTAGGTTTAATTATAATATTGTTCCCATAATTCTAGGACTATAACCTATACTTATACTTAACCATAGGGACATCCCTAGACATAGCTTAGAAATATATCTAGGGATCTCACTAAAGTTTTCGCATCCTAGTATCCAAATTTTAGCTAAACCTTTCCTCTGATACCAACTGTAGAGACCACAAACTTTAAGTACATGGACATTACATTACTTTTTTGGAATACTTAATACATAACAAAAACCAACACTCAAGGATCGTAATAGTTTAGTGGCTTTGGAAACTCAGAACATAATCTTCTAATCATGGTGAAAGATCTTCAACATCTCCCATAAATATTTTCCCCTTTTGTCTTCTTACCTAAAACCTTTCATTATATCATGGGAAAAAGAAAACATATAAAGGGTGAGATCAAATTCTCAGTAAGGGTAAACATAGAGAACATAAAACAATCCATAGACATTTGAATGTAAAAACATCAGCATAAAATCTAAACATCAAAATCTTGAGCAATGACATAAAAAATTGCAGTACATAAGGCGTAGAACATAAAAGAACATTAATCATGATACAATAGCATGGGAATAAAACTTATAATTGCAGAAAAACATTAATCACATGATATGATTTCCATAGTAGCCAAGGCATTGCTTCTAAGACAATCTTAGTGGACAAAGTCCCTTACTGAATCGAGTTCACTCCTCGTTCCAGTCCTGTATCACTGAACTGGATTAACTTGTTGTTCCAGCCATGTCTATCTCATGAGATATAAATATTTACCCAATGAATTGGAGGGAGATATATGTCCCACTCATCTCATAATGAAATAATTCTTACTTCTGCCACAAAATAAACATAATGCATTCATCATAACCCAAAGAATAAAATGGGTTTCATAAACATCATCCCATCATAACATAATCCATATAAAACAAATGGATATAATTTCATCATAAAAAAAAGTGAAACCATGTAAATCATAGAGACATTATACTTGAAACATAATCATACTAAATAATGTCATCTTATATGGAAAATAGTTTTGACAAAACACTTGAAATGAATTATTGAGGAAAATATCACTTCTCCTTCAAAATCATTTTCTTTTCACAAAATTACATGAAATTTAAAAAAATATTTTATTGAAAATAATCATGAAATATTGTGGAGTAACATTCATGAAAATAAGGCTTTATTAAACCGTAAAAATCTGTTCATTCCGTATAAGTTAAAAAAAACATTATCCTCGTACTTTTAACGGAAAAGTCAAAAAGTTCCTTGTATGGTAAACAGAAGAAATATTCCTTCCATAACATGTGGTAAAAGTAAAAAATGGGTAAAAATGACTTTAAACATACATAAAAAACTTTTATAAAACATGGAAATGGATGATAACAATAACCCCAGTAAATACTTACGAATAAACAATCTCGGAGAAGAATGAGATTGGAAAGGTTATCCCCTACCTTATGTCCGATATGCTTCGTATGTATCCGAACCTCCTGTATAATGAATTAAATAATGTCATTGACTTATTAAAGAATCATATTAATTGTTATGATATAGTATATGGTTCACTTATGACTTTATATTACCCGTTCTTTTGTAAATTCCATGTTAAAGCAACGTTTTGGGTAAAATCATTTTATTTATCATACGTGTTTGGAATTGTTGTTCTTGATATTATTATTACTTATATCATGATTTAATTACTTCCAGAATGTAAATCATGATTTATATATCATATATATTTAGTATATATATATATAATAGATAGATAAATGAAATGAAATACACAGTTCATGGAGACGGTAGGCCATACGTACGCATGAACACTGTTTTCTTTTCCTTATTGACATGAATGTAAGTAATTATATGAAATATATATATATACATAAATCCAATACCTTTACCATATCATATATTTCATTATTATTTATTATATATACTTTATAATCATTCTTGAGTGGTTAACATGGAGAATGAATCTCATCGCGTCGTGGAGACGGTAATCCGTACGTACGCACGAGCGATGATATCGTTCCCATAATTATTGAATTGAATTGGAGTGGATGATATAATATATCAGAATTATTATGATGTTATAATAACTATATATATTTATTCTTTACACCATTATACCCATCCAAGTGAGGTGGTGGTGAAAAAAACAGATTACACCACGGCGTGGAGATGATATTCTGTACGTACGCACGCGCGGTGATTTCGTTTTTCATAGGATGGATAGAAGGTGAAATGGGGTTGTTTCATATTTATAATAACATATTAGTATATGAGTGATACTGATGTTATTAATTTATGATCAAACAAATAATTAATAAGAATTTGAATAAGAAATAAACTTGAAAGAATCGGTAGAAGAGATTACCTCTTCTTCGACGCACCCCTTTTAAGCTTCCTCTTAAGGCACTAGAGTTGGTCTTTTGAGGAGACCAGAACCTCTATAATGTTTCTAGGGAAGTTTAGAATGGAAATTATCAGATTTTTTCTAAGCTTGAAAGATCAAAATTGTGTAAAGAGAAGAGGTAGGAGGTGCCCTTTTATAAGGGATGAGAGGCGCACCTTTGGAAACCTCAAAAATATTAATTTATAATAAATTCAAACACCACTTAAAAACTTCCAAAATGACTAAAATACGAACTTAGATGAGATAGGGTTGTAATCTCATCAACCAATAAAATTTATACAAGTTGGGAATTTATTTTAAACATTATCAACTTGATTTATCCTTATATAATCTATTTAATTTTATTTGTGGTAATAATATTATAAATTTTAAATCATTATAAATAATTACTTATATATTGTTAATTATCCATAATTGTATAATTTATTAAATTTTAGACCATATAAATTTTAATTTATAATTTTTAAATATTTTTGTGATTTTTAAACAATTTTATAATATGTAATTTTTTGAAAATAACAATAGTGTCAATTTTGACCCTATTCAATTATTTGAATTTAAATAAAATATACACAGAAGATATGTTAGAAATTAAAGATTTAATAGATTCATAACATGTCATATTTATCTATAAAATTAGTGGAGAACATTAAATAGTTCATATAATATTTATTTTAATAATTTTAAAATCATTTATTTGATAATTCAATCAATAAAATAATTTCAACATCACTATTGTGTCATAATTAATTATAATTATTTAATACCTAAAAATTATAACTAAATTCACATGATGTAGATATTTTATTATATTTCTGGTGACTATTCATGTTCGAAGTGTCATGAATGTTATCACTAAATTAAAATTATTATACTTATAAGATTTAAGAGAGTGACATGTTGTCACCTTCTTTGGTTTTAATAATAATTAAATTATTTTAATGGTCAAAAGTCCATAAAATGAATTTATTCTGATCCTTAGGTGATATGGGTCGACTTTTAGTCATCCAATAGAATTTTTTCTGGTGTTAGGGTAATGTTATAATCTTATTTTTACACTTAATTATCTGATTTACTTTTAACTGCAGTAAATAAAAATTACCGTAGTTACTATTCATAATATCGAAAAAAAAGTAACCTATTAACATAATTTTGACCCACTGAATTCAAATTTGGAATACATTTTTCAAAATTCAAAACACAGAAGTTGCATTAATTAATTTAAAATTAATCTCGTTGTTCAGAAAATGGGTTTTAAAAGTTAAAACATTTCCAAAGTTTGAAATGTTTTTACCTATGAATTCAATGTAAAATTAATGATAATGACATACATTATATTAAATGGTAAAAATATTATATATTTATACTTTAAAACCATTCAATATTATAATTTAACCATATAAATTATTTCGATAAAAAAAGTTGTTTTTAATTAAAATATAGCATGTTTTTACTATTCATTAAAATAAGAAAGTTATCAGAATAATATTAAAATTTTATCCAAATTAAATTTTTATATCCTGATTCCAAATAAGACTTTTATTTTTTCAAATTTAACTTATAAACATGTCAAAAACTAGATTTAAAGTGGGTGCTCCATCAAAAGGTGGAAAACTGCATTTTTTGAAAAAATACTTATTTTACTCAAAAAATTTTTTTGTTCTCATACCATTTTCTAGAGAATTTGTAAGATGAATAATAATGTTATAAAATTAAAAATTTAGTTAATACTATTCATAACGTCTAGTTCATAATAATATTATAACAATATATCGTTGTTTAGTGAAACCCGATATTGCGTACTACACACGCTATCGAGGAAGGTCGTGATTGCATGTAATGCAAGACAAGTTAGGGCTTCATGTCATGCAAGATCCCTTTGGTGTTACTTATAACATAATAAAAACTTTTTTCATTTATTCACTAAATAAAATCTATACTTAATTCTGCGTAGAATAATTTCTAAAAAACAAACTTGAAATTGTGTGTAACACTTTCCAAGAATAGTGTTGCGTTTACTACAAGCTAATACGGTGTTGCGTATCATACAAACTAATATTGGTGTACAATATAAGACACAAAACACATTAAAAATAATATATCTCATAAAATCTTGGGGCATTACAATGATTGAGCGGATCCACTCATGTGGATTCTTATATTCGGGATGGAGTATCTCAGTGTGGTCTTGGACATCGAATATGCGGTTCAAATTGTAGGAATGATAGAGCCTTGTACATTAATTTCCATTCCTTTTTTACTCATGTATATTTGGTCAAAAAATTGGGAGATCAATGTAGTATATACGACATGGTTATTAAGTTCTTACAATATTTCATTTATTACCATCTTGTTTATATCTATTTCTTGTGCACTCTATTTATTTACTAATATAGATGATGTTTGGTTATTTATAGTGATTTTTTACTCTAATATGTGGGCATGGTATCCCCATATACATTACCTAGTTCTTCTCTTCTAGTAATTAGCCTCTAGAATATGAGGAGGTTCACTTAAGGCCTTGTTACTAACTGGTTCAGTTACTTTTTATAGAGTGAACCGGGATGGGACATTACAGGTTCATTCTAAAAAAATTCATTCCAAGACCAGGATCATCCAACTAGGTAATTTCATGTTAAATCTAGTAATCGATGCATTATCTTAGGTTAAGTATGATGGAAATGGATAAGCCTAAAAGTTAAGTGAAAAAATCTTGTTGTGGGATTTCAGTTTTACTTAGTTGGGAAGCCCTATAAAATAGAATACCAGAGGAATAGTTTTTTGGTAATTCATATGATGAATTGGGATAGAAATTTTTCCACTCAACTATCCAAGATTTATATATGATATGATTGATATAATGTCCTACCTAAATACCAAATTGGTGAGATTAATACTAAAGTGAAATCATTACTTAGATAAATAGGTATCATTCACCATTAATCAGCATGATATATATTTTAATAATGGGAATCACTTAAGTGGGATCACTTTTAATAAAATCCCTTATTAAATGAATTTAAACTGTGATATTCATCTGGTAACATATTCTATTATAGGTATGATTGTTTTATCATCATCAAACATGACTTTGAGATAAATCCTTGAGAAGAAAAATCTTAATGGAAGCAACATCCTAAACTAGTATAGAAAATTATAAATAATTCTTATGCAATAATAAAAAAAATTATATGTATTAAAGAAATACCTTCTTGAGAAACCATATGTTGAATTTTTTTGACAAGGGGATCTAGATACTTATAATAATCATAGATGAATTCTATTAAGGTTTAAAAGGCATTTTTTAAATACAGGATGATTGAAGTAACTTTATCCTCCATTCATGTAATCAATATGATTGGTTATGATGTAGATAGGACAAAGGTTTCCTTAAAGTTTTGTTTTGGTAATAGAATTTATTCTATAATAATTGTTATAAATTTTTTGATGATCTGAATGAGTTCAATAAATTATTAATATATTTTCTCAAATTGTTAATGATAACTAAACTAGGCATGTGATGATCAGGAACAAGTGTTGTGTTGATAGAATAATAGGGTAAAATTTTAAACCAAATGAAGAAAAGTCTATTATAAATCCCAAAAATGTTTTTTGACTATCTAGCCAAATTCATTGAGACTTAACATAAAATCTAGGAAGGAGTTTCATTGCTTCTATTGTGATAATTATGGTCTCTGGAGGATGAATTTATCATAGTACTTAAAGGGTCAAAAAATCCTAGTGGAGATTCTACACGAGGAATAATGTCATAGAAATAAATTATAATATTCTGAATAGTATATGATTCCAAGTATATTTTTTACAAGTGATATATATATAAATGAATTAAAAAATAATAGATTGTTGAGGAAAATATATTAAGGTTTGCATTAAAGTAAATTATAAAGGATTTACTACATTGAGAACTTTATTATAGGTATTACTATAAATATATGAAGGATCGAGAATAAATATTGTGTATTAATTATCTCACCCCCCCTTATATGATAAGATATATTTGTAAAAAATTGTTTTTTGTTGAATAACACGAGATAATTGACTTAATAGACATGATTATATTTGATCCAATTCTATAACATGTTTGAAAAGAAGATAAGGATAATATAAGTTTTATCTAAAATAAAATATTTTATCCAAAATATTTTTTAAAATATAATAAATCAAGATTTCACCACCCATTAGTGGCATATTTTAAAGAATAATGTATTTTTTAGAATAATTATCTAAACACATAGAATACCATGTATGATATGGTTTGTAATAATTTATTTATAAATATTCCTACTAAATGGAATGAGTGTTATTTTTTAACATAAAGGAGTTTTTATTTCCTTACATGATATTCTATAAAGACTATAGTTTCTAAGAGGCTAATGGGAATGGTTTTCAAGAAATTAAAAGAATAAAAAATAAAATATTACATCAATCCAATTCAAATTGAATGTCATTTTATATCATAGAATGGTTTAGGGTATATTGGTAAAGATAAAATAATGTAATTAGTTACATTTTGTTACCATGGTGGTCACAAAATAAAAGTTTAAATAAAATGTTTCAAAGATGATGATGATAAACATAGAAAGAGATTTAAATATACAACGGCAGCTATCAACATTGTGGCATTGGATGTTTTGAAGTAAAAAAAATTTGAATGCTTTTTAAATGACTTGAACACTGGGAATATGATTCCTAATATCCCTGTTATTAATCCAATCTTTCTTTATAGATATTACCCATTAAAAGAATTAAGTCGTAGGGTTTTATCATATGTTCATATAAAGATATGATAAGAATTAAATTGAGATAAAATGAGTTTAACAAAACCAAAAAATACAGAAAACCTAAGGTATTTTGGCTATTTTATAAGATATATGATAATAGAGATTTTGAAATATTTTTTTAGTGTATTCTTAATGTATTTTAAGAATATAATAAAATGTATCTTGTTATAAAAAAGAATAGTTCACTTATTATTATTTTTTATCAGTTAAATATGACATATGAAGTGAAATTAAAATTATTCTCTCAGTATATGACTTTGAGTCATCCCTAATAGATTTTTATCATAGAATATTATAGGTTATGATAAAAAAAATTGATTATCATTAGTAGTATTTCATATTATGATATTAAATATGCTCACAAGGCATAAAAATAACTTTTGTGTGCTAGATAACCCATGAAGTGTACCACATGGAGTTTAATAAACTATGTCCTTGGTATATTGAGTATGTATCTTTCATGGTAAGATTCACCTATAACCCAAGGTTTGACCATATAAATAGAATGATAATGTTAATAATTTGGTACCTTTCTTATGCTAGTCTTGAGGCTGAGTTAATCAGGGTGTAGTTGGGTATGTGGTTGATCGTGTCATCATTTGAGTTTAATCAAGATGGTATTTTTCCTCTCGTATGACATATGGGCCCTCAATTGAGATAGACTAAATAATTGTACAGTTATACCTAAAGAAGTGATATGTGATCTCATTATCTATTGGATAAGGGTTATGTGATGTGGTTTTCCATTACGGTGAGTGACATGTGATGTTTCCATCTATATGGTCAATATATACTTGGAGAATCAAGAATGTATGAGTAGATTTATGGGATTTACATAGTTTTTGTCATATTATGAATTGATGTAATAGAAAAAGGGGTCATATGAAAATACATGTTTGTATATATAGGTTATGAGTGCAGTAGAAGTGCCTTTATGGTATGGCCAACTTGGATTTTAGTTTTAATTTATGTGTAATCATTGTTGCACATGAAAAATATGGTCATATCTAATGAAAATCACAAATTAATTTACTAGAGAGAATTTGAGAACTATAAGATAGGATATTCACATGTAATTTATAATTAATTTATGAACAGGTATAGAATTACCATAACTTCTAATTCTACTTTTGTTGATGATCTAGTTGACTAGATCTCATAGTACCATCATTAAACTAAGGGATATAAGAGGAGGATACCTCTATAATTGATCAAAACATGCACCATAATCTATTAACATTGTTGTATAATCAATGGGTGACATCATGGCTGATCCTGATCACTTTAATTTTTCGTGGTTAATCACATCATAATTCTTCTTGAAGAATGGATAACTCTTTAGGTTCTCTCAATTTCATTAGAGAGAAGGAATAGAGAGCGCATTCTAGATATCTAGATCTCTATATAAGGATTGATAAAGTCTCTCTCTATCATTTTTGCACAACAATAGTGTTTATGGGAAATGATATAATTAGATATTAATTATGGTAGGTTTAAGGTTGGAAAATTGAAAGCAATTCCTTTCTCTAATTAACATTTTTTAGTTATCCCCATGTCCAATAAGAATTATATTATTATTATTAATCTATTGACCTGTGAAATACTTTATGAATATAAATATATTTAATTTATACCATTTACAATCAGACCATTATGCTTGGTCTTCTTTCCATTTTTTATATTTATTGAACACTAAATAATGACTATTTAGTTAATAAATAAATAAAACTACATTATTTATCGATAAATACAATATATTAAATACTATATTCACCAAACCTTTCAAACAGATATTTATCATTATTATTTAACTCACTTATTCTTTCAAATTACTTGTGCTTAAATCTTGGAGATCAACAAAACCCAAATAAATATTTTTTATTCTAACTTGTTAAATTCAATGATTGAATTAAACTGAGATTTTGGATACACTTAGTGTGTGGCCCTATAGGCCTATTTCCTAGTGGAATTAATTATAACCACATAAAGTATAAGGGTAGCATCTAAAAACACACCAAGTCACCCAAAGAGAAAGAAGATAATTTTTCATTGACATTTTACCTCTTACGAATGCTTACCATGTAATATAATCCCTTTATCACGATATCTAAAATCAAATAGGTTTCATGTTGGTGCCATTATACTATGTGATCCATGTATCTTTCTTTAACTTTATGTAAATGAACTCGCCCATTGAACATCATATTTATGGCTCATATAGGCAGTTTTATTACATCAAAGGGTCTAAGATATCAACTTCCATCAAGGGAAAGAATGGATAAATCCTTTCTCACATTATCCATTAATGAAATATCACTTGTTTCATACCCAATATATCCTACCTCATCATGAGTATATGTCATCATATTTTTCTATCAGCATATCAAAGTACGTGAGTCGTGATATCTATTAATGATAATATTAAAGTATAATGATCAATACACATGTCCATTGATAGGAACATCCAATGACACACCCATATATGGATTTTTTATTGAAGGGTTTGTTCTCATAACATAATATCTTAGATATTGCCAAGGGAAAACACCATGAAAACGTATCTTAATGTCTTATGAGACTCCTATATCTAATAGAATATTTATTTTGTGTCCCATCAGAGAATATCATCCATCCATAAAACAATATTCAAAAATATTATCATGGAACTACCTGGTTCTCATCATAGTGGGAAACTACCACAACCTTTCAGTGTGATATATATTCTTAGTAAATTCTCACATACAAATTCCATGAAAATAAATAATCATGATGTGATAAGAAGATTTATTAGTAATGAAAACAAATAATAAAGTACTAATAAAGTTGGTTCTAGGGTGCCAACTCCATCAGACTCCCTCTTTAACTAGATACAACTAATAAAAACTATCAGTTCAATAGCTCTCACGTGATATTCATGAATCTTCTGAGATAGATCCGTTTTCAAGGGGTACACCACATTTTCCTTCATATATACTATTCTCACTACAACTTCACCTCATTGATAAAAAACCATCATGAGATGAAACTTCCAAAGTATGTGATTTGTCCATTGATGTGACATTGTCCCTTTATAAAGGGCCACCACTACAGTGTTATCATAGTAAACTGTGATATGGTCTTGAATACTAGGCACCACATGAGTAACTTATAAAAATTTTAAAATCCAAACTACTTATTTAGCTATATTTAAAGCAACAATTTACTTATAATCCACTTTATAATTGGAGACAACCAGTTTCTTTGATCTCTTTCTACTCGCCGTTCATCTATTGAGATAAAATACATATCCAGATTGTGACTTCAGATCATTATGATATTTATAAAAACTAGCATCTATATAACCCCTGATTACTTTTTCTTCATCTCCTATATACACTAGGAATATACACTTAGTTTTCCTTATATACTAAATGATAGCCTTAAAATTTGTCCATTATTGTTCACCTAGATCTTCTTGAAATATTTTTACCATGCTCAAAGCATAAGAGACATCAATCCTCATATATAACATGGAATCCATGATAGATCCTATCACATAAGTTTATGGGATCTTACTCATTATAACAATTTCTACTTATGTACGAGGAAACATTTTCATGGAAGTATAAATACCATGTAACACTGGAACCAATCCCCTATTGAATTGTTATATACCTAACCACTTTAGTATCTATTCATTATATATACTTCGAATTTGTCCAAGTATCCTCTTTGATCTATCGCGCATGATCATGGTCCCAAGTGTGTTTATTACTTCACCTAAGTCATTCATGGATAATCACTTGATCAACTATACATTGACCACTTATAATGTTGGTATCTCATTTAAAATTAGTAATATGTCCTCAATATATATTATTATGAAAAAAAACATACTCCCACTAAACTTATTATAAAAACATGTCTTTCATTCATTCTTAATGAAACCAAATTATTTTATGAATTCATAAAACTTAATATTTCATGAATTGGATGCTTTGTTTAATAGATAAATATATATTTGCAGCTTTCATACCTTCTTTGAAATTTCCTAGAGTCACGAAATCTTTTTTGGTTTTTTTATATACCCATCCTCTTAAAGGTTCCTGGAATGGAAATTAGTTTTGATATCCATATTCCAAATCTTATAGTCATGGAAAGTTGTTATGGACATTAAAATTATGGTCAATTTAAACATAGAAATTGGAGAAAATGTTCTATCATAGTCAATTAATTAATGTTCTCTAAACCCATTATCCACCAGCCATGATTTATAGGTATTTAATTTACCTTACATGTACTTTTTTCTCTTGAATACCCATTTACACCCAATGGGATTTATATAAATTTTTCGATCGATCAGAACCCAAACATGGTTTTAATACATGGAATCCATCTCAAAATTCATGGATTTTTTTCATATTGAAGCTTCTAAGATCTCCACTGCCTCTTTGTAGGAGTGAGTATAATTATTTTCAACCGACAATGAGTCACCACAATTGGTGACTATAAAACCATATCTCTCTAGTTATCTTACCTCTCTAGAACTCTTATATAGTACATCTATTTTTAGAACAACTTCTTCTATGTGGACTTGTGGTATATAACCCTATACCAACTCTTGTTTATCTTGAGAATAAACTTCATTGAATTCAATATTTATCCCACTATCCTTTTTGAGGATTTACTCCCACTCAAGAAAGATAGATTTTCTTGATGCAATTACTTTTTTATATAAAGGGTTGTATAGATGGTATCATCTTATTTCCTTGTGATACCCTATAAAGATACACTTCTTACCTCAATGTGTTAGTTTGTTTTTTGATCCATCCTTAACAAATTATAGGCAAACCCATGCAAGAATATTTGAAAAAAATGGGTTTATTTCCACTATATAACTCAAAGATAATGTTGTTTTCCACTTTAGTTGGTACTCAATTTAGCAATTATGATGTTTTCTATATTGCATATCCCCAAAAGTATAGAATAATTATTTTGTGAATCATCATCAATATTACTATATACAGTAGTTTATAGTTCCTTTTTTTAAATCATTCCACTATGGTGTATAGGGTGGAGTGATTTGAGATAAAATCTTATACTCCCTTAAAATTTTGATAGAGTATTGGTTAAGATATTCACCACCTCGATCAGATCAAAGTTTATTTATCTTTTTACTAAGATGATTCTCAACTTCATTCTTGAACTCCTTGAGTTTTTCAAAGGATTCAAAATTATACCTCATCAAGTGGATATAACCATACCTACTCAAGTTTTTGGTAAAAGTAATAAAGTATGAGAATCCACCTCTAGATTTTACTTGAAAAGGTCCACAAACATTAGTGTGTACTGATTCTATAATATTTATGGCCCTCTACCCTTGACCATCGAATGGTGGTTTTTACATCTTACCTTATAAATAATAATGACATATTTTAAGTGTTTTAAATTCAAAATAGTATAAGTAAAAATCTTAATAAATATTTTTCAAACTCTTCTCGTTTATGTGACCAAGATGGTGATGCCAAAAATGGGTGTTGTATGAGTCGTAAATATTTGACTCATTATCAATTTCCAATACTAGGTTTTCTTTACATAAAACATAAGTACCATTATTCAAATGTTTCATACCATAACATGTGATATCTTTATGAAAGTTTCAGATATTATTTCCAAAACTAAAAATGGATCCATCCAAGTATAAAAAAATAAATAGAAATGGTGTTCTTGGTAACTCTAGATACATAATAAAAATTCTTGAAAACCAAAATTAATATTGTTGGAAATGTGATATAGTAGTCTCCAGTGGCTATATCATCCATCCATTCTCTATTGGAATCCTGCAGATCCACCTCACCTTTGGAAACCATTTGAAAACTACTTGGTTCCTATATTAAGATATAAATTTGAGTACCAAAAGAAGTATCTAATACCCAAAATTATATATATGTGAAGATTAAACTCAATAAATAATGAACCTAAAGCTTCCCCTTAATTCTTTGATTGATTGAAATTCCTATTCCAGTGTCCATTCTTGCTAAGTGAAAAAAAAATATTGCTTCTTCTTCCTTTCCTTGCCTTTGGATCTTATTCTTCTTAGAAGTATGGTGCTATAGATCCTCAGACTCGGAATGATACATTGGCCCTTTTTCCTTACCCATCATCTTCTTATTTACTATAAGGAACAAGGTTTTTTTATGAACCATGTGTTTATCAAATTTTTGAATAAGAGTTAAAAGTTATGAAAGTTTCTTATCTTTATTGCTCATATAAAAATTCACAATAAAAATGGAGAGGTTTTTTGGTAGTGATGATAGAATGAGATCTGTATAAAACTCATCTGAGATATTAAACCCCAATATGTCTAGGTTCTCAATGTATCCAATCATCTTGACTACATGTAGTCCAGCTAGAATCTACTCTCCAAGCTTGTATGTAAATAGTACATTGGAGACCTCATATCTCTCTGATTATTATTTCTTTTAATAGAGATACTAAAGGTGAGAAATGATGTTATATGAATCCATATACTCATTTTAATTTAGAACCTCATAAAATATGGAGGATAATATGAAACATTATACATCCATTATGCCATCCACATCTTTTATATAGATAGATACTTATTCCTCACTATCCTATTTGGTAAGCGACTCTGGAAGTGGGGTTTCCAATACATATATTTTTTGTTCATGGAAAATATAATAGATAAGAACCTATACCATTCCAAAAAAATCATGCTATTTAAAAGTCTAACTTCTCAAAGGATCACAAATATATTTTTTAAGTCATTTGATTTTCTATTTATTTAAATTTAATAGTGGATGATTGGTACTTCTTTGATCAAAAAACATATTAATAAATTTAAAATTAAATTCCATTAATCTCCGACTATTTTTTCAAAACCCAATAGACCTCACTATTAGTATTAAAATATCTTATTAATTAGATATTCTAGTGGAAAGGATCCATATCCCCCTTTTCTGAACCTAGACTTTGGCCTAGAATTTAATTTTAAGGGTTTTGGGCAGGAATAACTTTCCAACTGCATTAAATCATAGTTCCTTGATATGTTGAGTTGACTCCCCAATCCTAAAATTATGGTTAAATATTTCCTCAACCCTTTCCTCTTAGTTACACAAATTCCTACTTAGGTAGTCAACCCTTTATGTGAACCGAGTTAAGTCAACTGAAAACATTAAGCTAAAAGTTCCATGATAATTTAAAACACCCCAACTTGTGTTGGTCAAGAACTTTAACTATGAGGTCAATTATAACTCAATTAGTGGAAGGATATAATGACTTAATATATTAGTTAAGGGAGAAAATTCCTTTTTATCTTTATAACATTCCTTGTTAACATTAATTGCACTTTACTTTTGTGATTTACCATATATGATAAAATTTATGCATAATCTGGTTATAATTTATTCCATATTACATGCTTTGTTAATTCATTTATTATTAATTATATAGCATCAACAAAAATAAATAATTAACTATGTGAATGATAGAAACAAACTATAAGTGTAAAGATCATGAGATTGACTACTGGTTAGTTTATCTAGTGTATGATAATCTAACCCTTGACCCTAGGTGGAAAACACCTTGAACTGTAGCTTAGTTCGTATTACAACATTCCACCTTGGCTCCTATGTATCCCCTCGATTGGTTTTCTTTATCTCTTAGACTTGGTCCACCTAATCCTTGATAGGTTCTATATCATTACATAATAATTTACTCACACAAAGGTGATGGGATCCAATTGATTGGATAAAGGTGGTTTACATAAAAGAAACTACAATCATGCAGGCCCTTACATAATAAAGAGGAGGGGATGACACGTAGAACATAAATTATATTTTAATCATAATAAATTAAAATAAACTAATCATATACATAGAGATATTCTAATCTCATTATTATTCACACAACATGCAATGAGTGCATTTTCAATTTAGTTATCAATTACTTCGATTCATTCATTAATGAAGATAAAATTCCATGAATTAATCTAATTAATTAAATTTATCTTAATTCCATCCAAGCATCCTTATCTCCCAATCAACCATAATTTAAAAAATAATAATTTAAAATTAATTAAATACACAAGTGTACTTGGATGAAATGGATTATACTCATCCACATCACCTAGACTTTTAGATTTAGAATTTAACATAGAAATAAATTCAATGTATAATTATAAATCATATGACAAGGCATGTACTTTCAAATAAATGACACACGGAACACATGTAAATAGGTTTAATCATATATTTAAACTTTCTCTCCATGTAGAATTAAGTACATTGTATGTAGTAAACTACATGGTGTGTACTATGTTACACATCATGTATTGTATTTTTCTTATGTTTTAAGCATGTACCTATGGATTGGGAATGTTTCCTACCACGAAAGAGTTTAAGGTATAAGGCATGTTATCCACATTACATTGAGTGCATCCTTAGAGTTTCACAGCATGTTATCCCCTCTATTTTTTATCTAATACATATAATTATGGGACCCCCAGGTTATCCGCTATGATAAAACAAGGGATACACGTCATGTACAATGGATACATGTTGTGTAGTTATTCAAACCATGTGCTAGTCTATCAAGATCCACATGATGATCTAATTTTATCTGATATTAGATCCAATTTTATTGGATCTATCTTGATATGGAGAGAGATATATATTGTATATATTATAAATAGCCTTTATTTAGGATGTACACATTTTGTGGTTTGGTGTTTTCCGAGCAGAACCTTTGGCACCTCTAGATGGTGTTTTCTGGAAGTTTCTTCTTTCTTAATCATAACCATTTGTCGGTTATATTAAAGTGAGTAAAGAAAGGAAGAGAATAAAATGTTCAGATATTAAAAATGTATTGATTTAAAGTAAAATATATTTCTACCACATTCAAACAATCAATGAATAATAAATAGTTATAAATTAAACATGTGACTTCTCTGATACCTCTTATTGGTTCCAAGAATAGTGTAATAGCCTTAGTAGCATGATCAACTCTAATTTTAGTCTTAATTTACATGTAATGATTGTTCTATATTAAAAATAACATCATTTCTAATAAAAACCACAAATTAATTGACTAGATAAAATTCTAAAAATAGAAGAGGAGGATATTCACATGTAATTTATAATTACATTATGAGAATACATAGATTTACCTAAACATGTAATTCCACTTTTTTTGATGATCTGGTTGACTAGATATCAAAATTCCATCATTTTTTATATGATCCAAGTGAAAAAAAACATCTAGCAATGATCCACACATGCACTACAATCTCTAAACATCACCATTGAATCTTCAAGGGCTAGCACGACTGATCCTGATCACTTGTGTTGTTCGTGGTTGATCATAATAGAATTATTCTTGTATTAAGAGGAACTCTTAATTTTCTTTCAATGTTTTGAGAGATCGTGAAGAGAGTACATGTTCAAGATCTATATATCTCTCTCTAGGGATTGAGAGAGTCTCTATCTATCTGTTGTTCACAACAAGAGTGATTATGAAAAGTGATATAATTAGATATTTATTATGGCAGGTTTAGGGTTGGCAGATTAAACACAATCCATTTCCCTACTTAACAATTATTATTTTTCCCCATGTCCAATAATAATATTATTATTATAATTAATTTATTAACATTTTAAACACTTTAATAATATAAATAAATATCATTTATACCATTTACAATCAGGCCATTGTGCTTGGTTCATTTTACCTCATTAAGATTTACCGATCCTTAGATAATGACTATTTATTTAAAAATAAATTTCACTGTATTATTCATTGATAAATTTAATATAATAAATATTATATTCATTAAACCTTGAAAATAGATATTTATTTTTATTATTTAACACTATTATTCTTTCAAATAACTTATGATTAAATATTGAAAATCAACCAAACCTAAATATATATTTTTTATTTTACTTTGTTAAATTCAATACTTTAATTTAACTAAGATTACACATACACTTAGTGTGTGGCCCTCTAGGCCTCATTATTAGGGGCATTAGGAATAACTACATAATGTCCAAGGTTATCATCTAGAAAAACACTAAGAAACCGATAGAGAAAAAAGTTAATATTTTAATGATATTCAACCTATTATGAATTATTACCATGTAATATCATCCCTTTATCACAATATCTCAAATCAAACAGGTTTCATGTGGGTTCTATCAACCTATGTGATCATTGTCTCTTTATTTGAATTCCCAAAAATGATCTTGTACACTAAAAACCATGTACACAGTTCATCTAGGAAATTGTACTGTAAAGACCCATAATTTCCATGTAATTTTTTAAAAAATAAATGAGAATTTTACGAGTCCGCGAAAATTGACGGCGTGTGATTCCGAGGCCTGGAGTAACCGGAATGAATTTCTGAACTTTATTTAGGGTACGTTTGGTAAATGTGTGAGCGGTTTTTTCTAACTTTTGAACCAGTGCTCGGAATTGAAATCTAGGGCACCGTTGAACTCGCAGCGTGGGTATTTGCTTAAGAAAACTTTCACCTCGATGGCAGTTGGTCAAGGGTGAAAGTTAGTTTTTAGGTTTTTTGTGTAAGAATAAAAAATAAAAATAAAAGTGTATGACATTTTTATTTTTATTTTCAACACCCACGTGGGTGTTGGGAGGTGGGGTCCACTAGAACTAAACCTCCATGTGGAAGTTGAGGTGTGGGGACCACCAGACCTTAACCTCTCATGAGAGGTTATGGTGGTGGGGACCACCTGAACCATAACCTCCCATGAGAGGTTATGGTGGTGGGGACCACCCGGGATTAAACCCCCTTTAATTGAGAGAAACTTCCAACCCCCCCCCCCATTTATGTGGAAGAGCCTCTTGACTTCCTCCACATTAATTATGCCAACGCACATACCTTTAATTATCCCAACTTAGTTATTTTGCTTGCCCCCTTTTTAAATTAAGTAACAGCGTCGTTGGAATTTAGGAAGGTTCCTAATAAATGAACCATCATAAATTCCATGATCGTTACCTACCTTTTCCCATCTCCTATATATGTGGAGCTTGGGAGGAGGATTTTAGATGGCTTTACCAAGTGACGAAGCCCTGGTAAAGTGACGCGACGCCTAACACTTGGAGGATTATGCTCTCTAATGAAGAACAGTTTCTCTAACCAATAATGCGCTCCCCAAAAAATAATTCTCTATCAATGAAAAATTCCGACCTCCTTCAACCTTCTTCCTCAGGACTTCTTCCGATGTGGGATGTCCTCATCTACGGCAAATTGACATCTGTACTTATTCTTGTGCCAATGTCAACGAACGAGGTAAGGGTTTAATGCTTTTTTATTATCACTTCACAAGTACACCCCTTCTTTTCTTTTGCGAGTTGGGAAGAATATTTGCGGGAGGTTTTCATGTGCTTCGTTCTTGTGAACCTCTTTCTATCGCTCTAATACAGAGAGTGTAGGCCAAACTAAAATGGTTCATCCTCTCTGTAACCCTTGTGTTGTTTTGCAGTGTTCTTCGAAATGGAGGAAGGCGATGAAGGCAACAGCGCCGCCACCCACGTCCTCCACGACCCATGCCGCCCCCGTGGCACTATGGCCTCTCGGCCAAACTAGCCCTGGCTGCGCCACCCCGAGTCGCGCCCCCGCGGCCCTCCGAGCTGAACCGGCCTCGCGCCCCGGGTTGAGCCACCCTTGCAGCGCCCTCCGGGCTGAGCCGCCCACGCGGCGCCCTCCATGCTGAACCACCCTCACGCCGACCCACGGTCGGTCCACGCCCTTGCGGCCGGTCCGCGCCCTCACGGTTCTTCGCAGCCCCTAGCGGCTTGCTGGGCTGGCCCACGTGGGTCGGGATGAACCCAACATGCTGCCCACCCAACGAGCTGGGCTAGACCCAACAAGTCAGGCTGGGATGACCCGAACCGGGTCGGCCTGGGCTGGGTAGGGCCGAGTCGGACTGGACCCAGGCCCACTACGACCCATTTACGATCCTTCGTCTATATCATTGGCAACGGACGTCTGTTTAACGAACCATCAGGGGAACTGGAAATCTTGGAGTGTGATGGTCCCTTTGAGTATACGCCATTGGATTTTGGGGTATATTTGAGATACGGTCAGGTTGGATCATACACAAATCCAATCGGGCCCCTGGGACTAAAAGGCTAATAACTCACAGAACGGGCGTCTGATTGACGCACCGTCTATTGTGTTGAGACCCCTATGACGTGGTGGACCTTTGAGATACTTCTTTGTGGGACTTCATTACAGTTGGAGTATAGACCAGTAGCTCATGGAGCGGACCATCCCAGAGACGAGTGAACGTAGTGCGGAGACCTAGTAGCTGGCTGAGACCTAACGACTGCCGACTGTTTTGACTCGGAGTGACTCTACTAGCCCAGTGGGGAGCGCCTTGGTGTCATGGAGGAACCACAGTGGGAAGTGCCTTGGTGTCACGGCAGACCCACAGTACCCGACAGGTGGAGTACCTCAGCAGGCTATGAGGGGGAGCGCGCTTGGTGACACTGTAGACCCACGGTGGGGAGCGTGCTTAGTGATGCAGCAGATCCACGGTACTCAACAGGAGGAGTACCTCAACAGTTCAAGGATAGTGGGAAGTGTGTTTGGTGTCGCGGCAGGCCAACTGTACTTGATAGAGGAGGAGTCCTCCTGCAGTAGAGGTTTCGATAATGTGATTGGGGATGTTACTTGATACTACCCCTATAATAAAATCCTAGTTTGAGCTGAGTCGGTTTTTCTCTGTTTTCCTCATGATTGAGATGGATCATTTGATAACTTAGGTATATGTATGATAATATACCTATGTAAGGTTATCTATTGGTTTCATACTTTTTGGTTTATCCTTGTTGGATTTTGTGAGACCTTGAGGGTCTCGGGGTCCCTACTGAGTATCGTTATACTCACCCCTACACAGGCTATGCCCACACCTTATTGTGTTGGTTGCAGACAACGGATAGCGCTGACTAAGGCTGAGAGTGCCAGGACTAGACGATGCCCGGAGGTGGACCATACGGCGTGTCGGTACGTGGAGGAGACGGAAATACGTGGAGTTCTGAGGAGGATATCTTTACCTACCCTTTAGGTAGGAACCTTGGAGGATGATCTAGTAGCTATCTTTTCTCTTTCTTCAGTTCTATTGCATTTTAGTTGTACTTGTACCTTTACTGTTGGGCTTGTATTCTGGACCCTTTTACTTTCAACTTTCTTTTGTTATACAGTTTACTTAGTGTTTCATATCCAGTTGTGTGCTTACTTGTGTGTGTGTTTACAGGTTATAAATGTAATGTCTTCCCAATTTTAGGGAATTACGCCTTTGGTGCTAGTCGTCAGCCCCTGGCCTATAGAAGGCGGGCTTGGGGTAGTCACAGAACGGGCCCTGGGGGATGGGTCGTGACAAATTGGAATCATAGGAGTTGGTTCTACTACAGAACTTAGGACTCTAATCATTATTTTATTTGAATAAATAATGTTAAACTTAGTGAGTGCAGTTTTCAGTTCAGGGAGTCCAGTGTTGGTGTGGTGGCCGACGTATCCATACACCAGGACCCTGACTTCTGATTTCTGACTCAGTGCACGAAAACACTGATTCCGTGTGTGTTTTCAAAAGTTTTCTTTAAGTCATCTCACCAGGTCGGCTCACCAGGTATAAATATTTTAACCATAGTGCACTTGTTTCTTTTTAGAATGCCTCCACGCAGACACCTGGATAGATTTACTAGAGTTTTACGCACAGATAGCACACTGAGTGATGAGGCCTCGATGCATGGCCCTTTTCCAGCAGAGGCACCAGGGTACCACTCCCTGTTGGACCACTGATTCCACCATCCCCAATAGTAGATGGTGCATGCCACTTGAGCACGTTGCACGAGTTCCAGCTCCAGAGGCCAGCCAAGTTCAGGGAAGAGATGGACCCAGAGGCGGTTGAGGACTGGCCGGAGGTTGTGGTGAGAGTTTTCTGACTGGTAGGGACACCAGCAGACCAAATGGTGATTCTTGCTGCCTGCCTTCTACAGGAAGCAGTGGGCAGATGGTGGAGCTTGATGCTTCAGGTCCACGACAAGATGAAGCTTCTCTGGGCGGACTTCGAGAGCCTATTTTGGGCAGATTTTTTCCCAGCAACTCTTCATGCAGTGCGCATACAGAAGCTGATTCATCTACAGCAGGGTAGCATGACAGTAGCTAAGTACTCCATGAGGTTCCCTGACCTCTCACGATACTCCACAGATATGGTGCGAGACTCATTTTTCAGGGCCCAAACCATCGATCAGGGAATCACGCAGGAGATCAAGGCTTCGGTGATCTCACTTATCATCCCGACGCAAGCAGGGGTGTTAGAGAGAACCCTCCTAGTAAAAAGTTTCCTTACTAAGAAGACACCAGTAGCGAGATCCACTACCAGTCATCACGTAGTGGAGTCTTCTACAGCTGGTAGTAGACATATGTCGCAGAGGTCCAAGAGGACTAGATCTACAGGTGGATGAACGCATGACTTAAGATTGGTTGTGTGGGGCACCCAAAGTAGTGACAAACATGCCAGGAGTGGGCAGTGTTTTACATGCGGCGGGCAGGTTCACATGGCTCCAAACTTTTTGACCTACCATTCAGATGATCAGAATACGGTCTAAGGACCACCCAGGCTAAGATAGAGATTCGATCGAGGTGGTCCGCAGTGAGTAGGAGGACGTGGCAGAGGATCTGGTCGTGCAGGTGGTGGTGGGTGAAAATTTGAGATGTTACCGCCACCACCACCAAGAGGTCCACCCCGACCGTAGGGAGCTGGTGGACAAGGGAGATCTCAGCTCCAGGAAGTTGAGGCTTACGATCATGGCGCTCCGGAGATGATACGAGGTACTTTCTATGTCTATTCCACCATATCTGCAGTACTTATAGACATAGGTTCTAGTCATTCTTTTATTTCCACTTCCCTCGTTCGGAGCTCGGAGATTTCGATGGATCCGTTGGATCGATCCTTACAGCTAGAGACTTCTATGAGAGGATATTTGATGATTGTTCACTAGTGTCGATAGTGTGAAATTACTCTAAGAGGTGAGAGCTTTGGGTGGGATCTCCTAGTAGCGGTGTTGAGGCATTACGACGTCATCTTGTGTATATAATGGTTATCTACAGTACATGCATGGATTAACTGTATTAGGCGCAAATTTTGGTGTGTTCGCACAGATGGGACCAGGTTTACCTTCATTGGTGAGAAGGGATCCTTTGCAGTACAGGATGGACTTGATCGGAGGAGAGTGCAGCCGATCACTCATCAATTGTCTAGACTTACCCTTAGAGATGTTGATGTGGAGAGTTCGAGTTATCCTGTAGTGGTGGACCAGTACACGTATGTTTTCCCTAATGATGTCCTAGGTCTACCTCCTCGCAGAGAGGTGGACTTTTACATTGACTTTTACCCCAGGACGGCACTGATATCTACTCAAGTGTATCGGATGGCTTCTGCGGAGCTTCGTGAGTTGCAAGTATATCTAGAGGACTTGTAGCGGAAGGGGTTCATCTGGCCTAGTGTTTCTCCTTGGGGAGCCCCGATTTTGTTTTCCAAGAAGGCATATGGGAGCTTGAGGCTTTGTATTGACTATTAGTGCCTGAACCAGGTGACCGTGAAGAACAAGTACCCACTCTCGAGGATTGACGACCACTTTGATCAGCTGAAGGGAGCACGGTGCTTCTCAAAGATAGACCTCAGATCAGGCTATCACCAGCTTAGAGTTCGAGATGAGGATGTGCAGAAGACGGATTTCAGATGTCGGTACGGCCACTATGAGTTCTTGGTTATTCCATTCGGTGTAACCAACTCTCCATCAGTGTTCATGGGACTCATGAATAGGATCTTTCAGCCATACCTCGATCACTTTCTCGTAGTCTTCATCGACGACATTCTGATCCACTCGAATACTAAGGAGGATCATGCCTATCATTTAAAGGTAGTACAAGACACACTCCGAGAGCACCATCTTTATGGTATGCTCTCGAAGTGCCAGTTCTGGATCCAATAGGTTCACTTTCTAGGACATGTCATATCGGAGGCTGGAGTTGCAGTATATCCGGCAAAGATTGAGGCTATACTTGCTTGGGAGCCACCCAGGAGTGTGACAGAGGTATGGAGTTTCTTGGGTTTGGCTAGATACTATCGAAGATTTTTTCCAAATTTTTCCAGAGTTGCAGCACCACTATCATCTTTAATGAAGAAGGGACAACCCTTTGTGTGGTCGGAGAGATACCAACAGAGTTTTCAGGAGCTCAGGCGGAGGCTGACTAGTTCCCACATCCTAAGGATTTCAGAGGAAGGTGTGGGGTACATAGTCTACTATGATGCATCAGGGACCAGACTCGAATGTATCCTGATGCAGGAGTGAGTAGTGATCACATATGGTTCTCGACAGCCGAGACGGCATGAGAATAACTACGCTACCCATTACTTGGAGTTAGCAGTAGTGTTCTTCGCCTTGAAGATGTGGCGACACTATCTGATGGGCGAATGTTTTACCATGTACTCTGATCACAAGAGTCTCAGGTATATCTTCTCTCAGAAGGACCTAAACCTAAGACAGCGATGTTGGCTTGGGTTCCTCTAGGAATATGACTTCGAGATAGTATATACTCCTGGGAAGGGGAACATTGTTGCAGATGCACTCAGTAAGAGGTATGGTATACAACTGCTAGGTGAGAAGACAGAGTAGTTGGTTGCTTTGCAGATATCCATTATGGATAGATATGGAGTAGTTTTTCTTTAGTATCTTACAGTCACTCTCCCAATTCTTCAGTGAGTCAGGGAGGCGCAGCGTGGGGATGCTGGTTGTGAGACACGACGTGCTCAGATATCCACAGGACAAGCACCTGATGGATTTTCTGAAGGTGGGGAGCATCTCATCCTCTTCATAGGATGTACTATGGTACCAGTGTCACTTTAGGAGGAAGTGTTGAGGAAGTTACACTCATCCCCTCTAGAGGTACATCCAGGAGTGGCGAAGATGTACCAGGATCTCCAACGACACCACTGGTGGCCGGGAATGAAGAAAGCATTCGTAGAGTTTGTCTCTCAATGCCTCACTTGTCAGCAAGTGAAGGCAGAGCATCAGGTACCAGTAGGTTTGGTTCAGCCTTTAGATGTCCCATAGTGGAAGTGGGATGGGATATCCATGGACTTTGTGATAGGACTTCCATGTACATCTAGGGGACATGACTCTATCTGGGTGATCGTCGACCGACTCACCAAGTCGGCCCACTTCCTACCGATCAGAGAGCAGGGTTCATTAGAGAGCTTGGGACTCCTATATGTGCATAAGATTTTGTGGCTACATGGAGTACCCATGATGATTTTCTCCAATCGTGATCCACGTTTTACTTCTCGTCTATGGAAGGGGTTGCAGGAGGCTTTCGGGATGTAGCTTCGTTTGAGCACCGCCTTCCATCCGCAGACGGATGGTTAGACTGAGCTGACCATTCAGACCCTCGAGGACATGATGCGTGCTTGTGTCCTCGACCTCGGTTGCAGTTGGGAGGATCAATTACCTTGGTGTAGTGTGCATAAAACAACATCTATCACTCCACCATTGGGATGGCACCATTTGAGGTGTTATACGGGCGACCATGAAGAACACCTTTGTGTTGGACTGACCCAAGGGAGTCATCACTAGTGGGAACAGAGACGGTACGGGCTACCACAGAGAAGGTGCAGATCATCTAGGAGTAGATGAAGACTGCACAGAGCAGGCATAAGTTGTATGCTGACAGGAGATGGAGACCTCTAGAGTTCGAGGATGGCGACCACATCTTTCTACGGGTCTCACCTAGACGAGGTTTGTGGAGATTTGGCTAAGGTAACAAGTTATCTCTGAGGTTCATTGAACATTTTCAGGTCCTCAACAGAGTTGGCGAGGTGGCATACCACTTATCTCTTCCACCTCAGTTGCACTGGGAGTATGACGTCTTTCACGTATCTCATCTGAAAAGATACATACATGACCCTTCTCACATCATCGACCGTGGCGAGCTAGATGTCAACGATGGGGAGAATTTTACGGAGGTTCTAGTAGAGATTGAGGATCAACAGGAGTGGGACCTTTAGAGATGGTCGATACCTTTGGTGCGCGTTCTCTGGCAGCACGGTAACCTCCAAGAGAGCACATGGGAGCGGGAGGCTTAGATGCATGCTCAGTACCCCCACTAGTTTACCTAGTTTGAGTTGTGGCTTACAGGGACGTAGAACCCTGAGGTGGGGAGAATTTAAAGACTTATAATTTCCATGTAATTTTATTTTTAAAATAAATGGGAATTTTAAGAGTTTGCGAAAATTGACGACATGTGATTCCAATGCCCGGAGTGCCCGGAATGAATTTTTGAACTTTATTTCGGATATGTTCAGTACACGTGTGAGAAGGTTTTTCTAACTTTTGAACTGGTGCTTGGAATTGAAATCTGAGGGCACCATTGAACTCGTAGCACTGGTATTAACTTAATAATACTTTCACCTTGACGGAAGTTGGTCGAGGGTAAAAGTTGGTTTTTGGGTTTTTCGTGTAAGAATAAAAAATAAAAATAAAAGTGTATGAAATTTTTATTTTTATTTGAAACACCCATGTGGGTGTTGGTAGGTGGGCTCCACCATAACTAAACCTCCATGTGGAAGTTGAGGTGTGGCGACCACCAGACCTTAACCTCTCATGAGAGGTTATGGTGGTGGGGACCACCCAAACCATAACCTCCCATGAGAGGTTATAGTGGTGGGGACCACCTGGGATTAAACCCCCCTTTAATTGAGGGAAACTCTCAACCCCCCCCCCCCCCTCATTAATTTGGAAGTGCCTCTTGACTTTCTCCACATTAATTGTGCCAACGCACATACATTTAATTGTTCCAACTTAGTTATTTGGATTTCTCCCTTTTAAAATTAAGTAACAGCGTCGTTGGAATTTAGGAAGGTTCCTAATAAAATAACCATCATAAATTCCATGATCGTTACCTTCCTTCCCCCCTCTCTTATATATATAGAGCTTGGGAGGAGGATTTGGGACGGATTTACCAAGTGAAGAAGCGCTGGTATAGTGATGCGACGCCCAACACTTGGAGGATTACGCTCTCCAACGAAGAATGCGTTCTCCAACGAAGAACGACGACCTTCTTCCTCGGGACTTCTTCTGATGTGGGACGTCATCATCTATGGAGAATCGACGTCCGTACTTCTTCCCACGCCAACGTCAATGAGCGAGGTAGTGGTTTAATGTTGTTTGATTATCACTTCACAAGTACACCCCTTCTTTTCTTTTGCAGGTTGGTAAGAATCTTTGTGGGAGGGTTTGATGTGCTTCGTTCTAGTGAACCTCTTGCTACCGCTCTAATACGGTGAGTGTGGTCCAAACTAAAATGGCTCGTCCTCTCCGTAACCCTTGTGTTATTTTGCGGTGTTCTTTGAAATGGAGGAAGGCGATGAAGGCAACGGCGCTGCCACCAGCGGCCTCCGCGACCCGCACCACCCCCGCGATGCTCCGACCTCCCAGCCAAACCAGCCCTGGCTGTGACACCCTGGCCCCCGGGACGAGCCGCCCCGAGCCGCGCCCCTGTGGCCCTCAAAGCCGAACCGGCCCCACACCCTAGGTCAAGCCTCCCTCGCGGTTCCCTTTGGGCCGAGCCCCCCACGCAGTGCCCTTCGGGCAAAACCACCCTCTCGCCGACCTGCAGCCGGTCCGTGCCCTCACGGCCGGTCCGCGACCACACGGCTCTTTGAGGCCCCTCGCGGTCTGCTGGGCTGGGCCCAGTGGGCCGAGCCAAACCCAATGGGATGTCCCACCCAACATTCCGGTCCAAAACCAACGGGTCAGGCCGGGTCGATCTGGGTCATTCCGACCGGGTCAAACCGGACTCGGGCCCACTACGACCCATTTATGCTCTTTTGGCCATATCTTTGGCACCGTACGTCCGTTTTACGAACCGTCAACGGCGCTGGAAATCTTGGAGTGTGACGGTCCCTTTGATTATACCCCACTGGAGTTTAAGGTATAGTTAATATACGGTCAGTTTGGATCGTGCAAAAATCCAACCGGGCCCCCAAGACTAAAAGGCTAATAACTCACAGACCAGGCGTCTGATTGACGCGTTGTCTATTGCGTTGAGACCCCTATGACATGGCGGACCTTTGAGATACTTCTTCATGGGACTTCATGATAGTTGGATTATCGACCAGTAGATCCTGGAGCAGATCCTCCCGGAGACGAGCAAGCGTAGTGCGGAGACCTAGTAGCTGGCTGAGACCTAACGACTGCTGACCGTTTTGACTCAGAGTGAATCTACTAGCCCAGTGGGGAGCGCCTTGGTGGCATGGAAGACCCATAATGGGGAGCACCTTGGTGTCATGGTAGACCCATGTTACTCGATAGGATGAGTACCTCAGCAAGCTATGAGGGGGGGTGTGCTTGGTGATGCGGTAGACCCACGATGGGGAGAGTGCTTAGTGATGCGGCAGATCCACAATACTCGACAAGAGGAGTACCTCAGTAGTCCAAGGTTAGTGGGAAGTGTGCTTTGTGTCGTAGAAGGCCCACTGTACTTGATAGAGATGGAGTTATCCAGCAGCCGAGGTTTCGATAATGTGACTGTGGATGTTACTTGATACTACCCCTAGAATAAAATTCTGGTTTTAGCTGAATCATTTTTTCTGTGTTTTCCTCATGATTGATATGGATCACTTCATAACTTAGGTATATGTATGGACATATACCTAAGTAAGGTTATCTGTTGATTTCATAATTTTTTGTTTATCCTTGTTGGATTTTGTGAGACCTTGAGGGTTTCGGGGTCCCTACTGAGTATCATTATAATCACCCCTACACGAGATATGCCCACACCTTGTTGTGTTGGTTACAGATGACGGACAGCGCTGACTAAGGCTGAGTGTACCCGGACTGGACGGTGCCCGTAGGTGGACTATACGGTGTGTTGGTACATGGAGGAGATGGACGGACGCAGAGTGCTGAGGAGGCTATCTGTACCTACCCTTCAGGTAGGAACCTCAGAGGACGATCCAATAGCAGTATTTTCTCTTTCTTCAGTTGTATTGCATTTCAGTTGTACTTTTACCTTTACTGTTGGGCTTGTATTTTGGCCCCTTTTACTTTCATCACTCTTTTTTCATACAGTTTACTTAGTGTTTCATATCCATATGTGTGCTTTCTTGTGTGTGTTTTTACAGGTTATAAAGGCAATGCCTTCCCAGTTTTAGGGAATTATGTCTTTTGTGCTAGTCGTCAGCCCCTTGCCTATGGAAGGCGGGCTTGAGGTAGTCACAACATGGGCCCCGGGGGCGGGTCGTGACATGTACTCTATCAAAGGGCCTAATATATCAAATTATTTCGAGGAAGATAAGGGATAAATTCTTTCTTGTATTATCCATTCATTCAATATCACTCATGATGTACCCAATATATCCTCCCTCTCCATGAGTATATGTCTTCACATTTTTCATCAATACATCATGGTACACAATTCCAGATATTTATTAATGACAATATTAAAATATAAGTATTAATAAAGATGTTCACTGATAGGACCATCTAATGACACATGGATATATGGATTTCATGTTGACGGGTTTGTTCTCATGAACTCTTATCTTGGAGATTACCAAGGTAGAACACAATGATAATGTTTCTCAATGTCTTATGAAACTCCTTCCCATGATATCTAGTATCATCTATGTCCTATCAGAAAATATCATCCAGCCATAGAATAATATTCAAGAATACTATCATAGAACCTCTTGGTTCTCATTATAGAAGGGAATTGTTATGAACTTTTATTTAGACATATATTCTTAGAACATTATGACATATAAATTTCCTGAAAATGAATAATCATGATGTGATAAGAAGATTAATTAATAAGGAAAATGCATAATTAAGTACTAATAAATTCATTTTTAGGGCACAAACCTCAATAGAATATAATATATATAGGAAACATAGGTATCGAGATACATGTGTTTAATGAAGATCATATCAGATCCCTTTATAGATTAAGTGGTACTAATTCTTTGTTAGAGGATGATATTTGATTTCATTTATGAATTTTGGATTTCATATATGTTTTAAATGTTATAAATTACTATAATATCCCTATCCTACCTAAATTCCATCACCTTTTTAAAATTTTACTGAACCTCATGTGAGACCATGGTTGGGTGTGTTTTTGAGATTATGGGGGTCTTGGGGGCATACTCAGGGTTCAAGGTTTTAAGTTTTAGTTTTGGGGATATAAGTCCAGGGAATATGGTTAGTGATATCTATGCAACCCAAATGTGTGTCCTAGTTTTTATAGGCATGCAATTTATTTAACCATGCTTAGGGCTCTAGGAGACCGTGTAATCTCTGTAGAAATTTACATAGGTATTTCACTTTTTGTGCATATGGTTTGTAAAAAATGTAAAATGGTATTTCATAGATAGTGAGGTTAGAATATTTGGTGCATTATTTCACCAAATATGAATCCAAACCATTAACCCCTTTAAAATTGATTTTTTACATTTTTTCCCTTAAGTTTTTATAGAAAAAACCCCCTTTTTCCTCCCATTTTCTACCAAGACACCTCCCAAGAATGTGACCCCTCTTTCCTATTCCTTCCTCTTGAGTTTTATCTTCTGTTTCAACTTGGAATCAAGTGTAATTTATTATGTTGACAATTTTAAGGTAAATTTAGGATTTTTTCCCTAATATTTCTCATTTTCTTCACTAACAAGATACCTCTCATTGATTATGTCTAATATGTCCTATATTTAGGTATTTTGCCTGATTTATCATTATATTATGATTTAAGTTAAACAAAAGGTCAATGATAGATGAGTAATGTTTTATGAGACTAAGGTAGGTGGTCCTTAAATTTAAAACATAGTCTCACTTAATTTTTCAAGTGATGCATTGTGCGGTCATGTCATCCTGGTTGTGCATTGACCTAATTTGAATTAAATGATTTAATTGTGCCTTTACTAGTAAAACACCCCAGATAAAATTCTATAAACCCAATTTATTGGCGTTTTTAAGAGTAATTAATTGGTTATGAATTTGATTTTTGTCTTGACTAATGAAACGGTGAAGCTGGAGGGGGCTTCTTGTGTAATAATGTGACATCTTAAAGCAAAGTATGGACTAAAATTGTTAATTTGTAAGCTATGTTTTAAATAGTTAAAAAGGGTAAGTTATAATTTAAGTCTATTATTGTGATATAAAATCTCATAATCATTGATGATCTGGGAATGAAATGTCAAAGATTTTTTTTCCTTTTAGAATTGAAGTTAAGATTATGATTTTTTGTCGGCTAAATACTTTTGTAATCTTGAGTGCATTTTTTGAATTAGAAAGATGACAACTGTAAATCGTTGATAGAACCTCCTTTAAACACAAAGTTATTTGATGAAATTATTATGACACTGAATTGTTAAATGGTAACAAATAGACTTGAACGTCCAATGAATGAGATTTGATTTTTGAAGTCTTGTGATAACCACTTGTTAAACTAAGAGTGATATGTTGGATATTGTAATTGTGAAATCAAGTAAAGACTTTGTTTACTTGTGGAAATGATAATTTTTGTTATAAATTATTTTATAATGAAATAAAAATTACCTCATAGGTGGTTTTGAGTTACTAAATGAAAATTCCATCATAGACGATGTTGAGTGACTAAATAAAATTCCCTTGTAGGCAGTGTTTTGATACTAAATGAAAATTTCCTCATAGGCAGTGATGATTTTCTATATGGAAACTCCCTTATAGTTTTTCATGATATACTAATAAAAATTACTATTAGAGTTCTCATGATATTATGGTTAGCATGGTCTACACGATGTGCTCAGAGACACCTTGTCATTAGATGAAGTATGTATGTTCAATCAAGGTAATAGAACCAAGAATAAATAGTGGTATAGTCTGATCTAAAGTGTCACAGTAGAGCTCAAGAATAGATGATTATTTACTAATTTTATTTAAATTATATAAAAATATTTAAAAATTAATCCAAGTACTTATGCATGAACTTTTATTTCATACAATTGTTTTTGGGACATCATTGGTGGTGGCCTATCGATTTGTATTCAAACCCTGGTCGGGTTTCCATGGAACTTGGGTACCTAAAAAGATATCACTATTTATTCATAGTCATATATCTAATGTAAGAGACCAATACATGATTATTTGGTTGGAATTCTAGTATAGAGTATGGAAGATGGTACCTCTCTAGATTCGGAACTAGTTTGGGATGATTTGAAGATTAATTTTTATTTTTTTATTTATTATCCTATGTATATGATCCATCTAGGGGATCCATTGTGACATGTATGGAATAATTAATTGTTATATTATTTTTATACTGTAGTTATTTTTATACTGTATAGGGTATATTCTCCCCACCATACCACCTTACACCCTTGACATAAGTTATAAAACCCTATCATATGGAGAGGCACACCTAAGGTGATATGGAAACTCCAGTCTAGAAATTGATTAGTGGTCTCTAAACAGGGGATGTTACAAAGTTTTATTAGAGGAATTTTTTTAAATTGATACTTGGGCATGGTATATATGAGGATAGGGTGTTATGGGTCTTGGTAATTAACTCACTCATGGGAGTCAAAAATCCATACATGGGGGAAACCCCATGTTTCTATAAATGGGACTTGTTGTTCTTAAAATTCATTTGTTGCAATTGTATTTTATTTTCTCCTTGGGTGATACACTTGATTTATGATGTTATGATTTATAGGTTTTTACTCTTTTCATGACATGTAAAGAGAGTTTTCATATGTTCATGCATGATTTTAGGAACATAGTATTTATATGTCATCCATATATTTCATGTTATTCATAAATACCTGTGATTTATATATGTCAGTGATTTATATACTACCTTCAATTTATATAGCCCATAATTTATATCTTCTTATAGATTAAAATAATTGAGAGGGTTGGTTATTTAAAGTGTTAGCAATAATTTATATGGTTTTTTCCCATATAAGTCTATAATTTCATATTACTTTACCAATTCCCTGAGTGAATTATTGATAAATATGGAGATATAAATGAATTATTCAATGATGGTATTTTTTAAAGAGTTCTAGTGAGAAACATATAATATGTTTTCCTTTATTTATTATTAATGATGCACTATTTAACCAAGACTTGTAATGTGAGACTTGAAAAATACTGGGAAGTAAATGGAAAGGTTAAAAAAAACCTTGTGAATGATATTAAATTTCGAATTTGACTCTTGTGAAATGATAAAATATTATGAATGTTAAATTGAGAAATGATGAAAAGTTAAATTAATAAGGTGACTTATAACTTTTTTTTACTTGTATTAACCTTATGTATGGGTGGTGGGGTTGTTTAAAGAACCCAAGTTATAAGTTTTGTGATATGAGGTGGGTGAATAGTGGGTCTTAGTCCTATTATCACCTCCTCTGAAATGTGATGTTGAAAAAATTTCTAATTAAAGTGTGTTCTAATGTGGGATTATGTCTAGAGATGTTTCCTACCCTATTGGGGGTATATAATCTAGATATAAATCCTATTTTATAAAAATATCTTGATTTTTTGTGGGTTTATTATAAGAGTGATGTGTCTCAAGTGACCTCCTATTAATCTATGACCCTAGGAATCATAGTATATCATGATTTCTAGAGCCCTTATATCCTTATGTTCTAGAAGGAGGTGCTACTATATATGGGTATAAGAACCCTATATATGGGTGTTTTGGAATCCTATATTCCATGTGAGTATGAAAAAAATGATAAGATTTTTTTCATGGGATACACCCTATGTGAGATAGGATGTTTGGGATAGGTGATAGACTTATGAGTCTTAAATACAACTCAAGTTTAGTGATTTGGTGCCTTGTGACATGGGAGGAACCCATGATAGGGGTTATTGTAGTTATAAGAGTTCTTTATAGGTGGAAATCATATGTGAATACTTTTGTTTAAGGTTAAAGCATGGTAAGTTCCTTGGGATATATGGTTTAGGCATGGAGAAATGCCTTGTGAATGTTAGTACAGGTGAGAAAGACATATCGGGTGTGACCGGATCATACATTAGGTTCCATGTGCAAGTTGACAACCTTAAAAATGGTTGAGGAAAATCAGGTGAGTTTCCTAGTTCTTCTTTATGTAAATCACCTTGAGTGATATTTTTCTTTTTGTACAATTGATGTTAGGTTTTTAAGAGGAACTCTAGTTGAGTGTCTAACCCTATTGATCTCGAGTGCATTTCAATGCACAGTAAGAGTGTGGGTAGGTGATTGACTCTAGAATGATTTAATTTATAGGATAATCATACTATTGTCCTTTATCATAGTAAGATTCTTGATAATAAAAAGGATACATCTAGGGTGCTCTTGAATTGATGGGGCTGGCATAGTCGTAAGAGAATTGTCATTAGTTTATGCATGTGGACCTATTCTCATTGATATAAAGTTAATGGGATAGAGATTCAGGATCTGTTTTTTGTCACAGGGAAGAATTTGGACCATAGTTCTCAAGGAAATGAGGTGATCCACTCCACCTATGTGCAAGGACTATTGGTTTCTAACTCAGTCAGTCCAATTATGTGGTAGTTTTGGTTCTATAATGAGCTTAAATTCTTGACTGCTTGTTAGAGAGTCATGGGTATATATAAGGTTTGTATCAATGGGGATATCTTAGATGGTGGTGACATAGAAAATTAGTAAAATCCTTTCAAACAAGATGATCGAGTATCTTGAGGAGAATTTAAAGATTCCTTGTGTTAATGGTTGATATTGATGGGTGGACTGAGGTATGATAACTTGACATCCCTATGATCTAGGAGTGGTATATTTTTTATGTTTCCTTTTTTGTAGTAATGTGAGTAGGGTAGCCACATATGAACATTTTTTTGGGGGATGGGTAGGACATAATCCATGGAGAATGGGTTTTTGGTTCAATGTCGTGACGATTGGGATCCTCCTACTGTGAAAATTTCATATAGGTCGTAGTGATATGACCCTCATGTAGAATGTTAATGAGTGTAATAAGACTAATCATTGGATAATAATTATATTACGATATCGGTGATTTAGTGGATCTAACCATACTAGATTTCCTCAAAATGAATATTATGATCCAAGAATGGGTGTGGTCATTGGTGTGTGGGTAACCATGTAGGGAATAATAGTTGTTTTGATCAATTTTCATTTCAATATTGGTAATCACACTAGGTATTATATAAGGACATCATTGTGGGTGTTTGTATGGATAAATATTTCCTTCATAGTTTGATTCATCGTGATATAATGTTTTAATGCTGTATTGGTAGCAGAAGATGAGCATTTTAAGATAGGTTGGATGGAGGAGGTTTGACTTGTTGTCTTTCATATAATTTAATGTGTTGGATTAAAAACTGTATCATGAAAGCTGATTTGGATGCAATGAAAGTGGTTTCATCTTGTCCATAAATTTCAATGGAAAGATGGAAAGGTCAGGCCGTATACATAGACTATTCCAACATTTTTACTAATTTCCTCACATGTGAGTTGTGTTGTTGAGGAATTAGTTTTGTGGGTAGACCACCATGGATGGACTGAGAACATAGAACTCACATTGATAAATTCTGAAAAATATCATAAGTGACGCGATGATGAGTCGAAATAAAAGGTAACTTCAATATTGTAGTACTTCCTGAATATAAGAAGCTAGACATGGAAGGAATGAGAGGTATGTAGGTATGTGTGTTAGATGTTGGATTTGGATGGAATCTATATGGTTAGCATTTTATAATTACTGAATATGGGTAACAGTCAGATGATATGATTGTATGTGTCTATCGAAAATAGGTTCAATGATAATGGACTCAGTGGGACTTCAATAATCTGGAATTGAATGTTAATAGGAATTTTGAGGAAATTATTTATTTTAAAAATAGTATCGGGGGTGATACTCCATGCCTTAAGGTGCGGTTTTGGATAAAAATGAGCTGGTTCATACTAGTGGTATAAACCTCTGATACATTATGTTTTAAATTTTAAAATTCAAGAAGGCCATCATTGGTGGGGTTGTTCTCCAAGTAGGCTTGGTGATATTCAATAACCCATCTTAAGGATGATCTATTATATGGTGGGTTGGTTTTATGATCCCTCCCCTACCTTGATGCATGTACCTATTTAAAAAAGCTTCAGACCTCATGTGAAACCTTGGTTAGTAATTTTTTTAGGATTAGGGGAGGTCTCGGGGGCATTCTGAGGGTTTGGGGATTGAAATTTTATTTTTTTTGGATAGCATCTTGGGGAACACAGTTAGTGCATGGTTAATGCTAACTATTACACCAACCTATTTTTTTATATGTATTTTAACAATTCTTAAGGATCCATGAGCCCATGAAATCTCTATAGATAATTGTATATATTATTCACATGGTTTGGTAAACCATGAATTCTAACCGTGAAAAATTATATGTCCCAAATGGTGAGTTTAGCATGGTTGGTTCATGGTTTGGCCAATCATACACCCCTTTAAAAATTGAATTGTTACATTTTTTAACTTATTTTTTTATAACCCAAAACCCCATTTTCACTACCATTATTGAAAATAACTCCTCCAATGCTCATGAACCATCCTTTATTTTCCTTCCACTGGATTTTTCTATTCCATTTCATCTTGGAATCAAGTGTCATTATTTACATTGGAAAGTGTAAGGTAAATCTATAAGTATGTTCCCTCCCCTTTCTCATTTGTTTCTCTATCAAGTGACCTCTCATATTTTATGTCTAATATGACCTATTCATAGGGGTTTTTTTAGTTTCTCATTTTATTCCTATTTAAGTTGAACCAAGGGATAATTCAAGATGAGTAGGCTACTATGAGGCTAAGGTAGGTGGTACCTAAATTTAACCCATAGTATCAATTCATTTTTTTCAAGTGATGCATTGTGTGGTCATTCCATCCTTGCCACAAATTGAATAATTTTAATTAAATGATTTATTTGTTCCTTTTATTGTTTATACACACCAATTAAAATTCTCTAAACCCAAGTGATATGTGTTTCTAAGTGAAAATACTTGGTTATAACTTTGATTCTATTTTTATAGATAATGAAATGGTAAAGCTGGAAGGATATTCTTTTTTATGATAACACATCATGGAACAAAGTTTAGAAAAATATTGTTAATTTATAATATATGTTTTAAATGGTTAAAAAGGGAAATTATAATTTAAATCTATAATTTTGAAATGAAATTTCACAATCATCCATGATCATGAAATGAAATGTTGAAGCTTATTTTTATTTCTTGTAAAATTGAAGTTGAGATTATGATTTAATGTGGGTTAAATTTCTTGGTAATATAGAATGTATTTTTCTTAATTGGAAAGATGATAATTGTAAATCATTGATATAACCTACTTTAAATAAAAAATTAGATGAAAAATATATAAAGACACTGAATTGTTAAATGGTAACAAAGATCCTTGAACATATACTAAATAAGATATTATTTTTGAAGGCTTGTGATAACCACTTTTTAAATTAATAATGAGATATTTTATATCAAAATTTTGAAATTAAGTGATGAATGTGGTTACTTATGGAAATGGTAATGTGTGGTATGAATTATTTAACAATGAAATGAAAACACCCTCATAGGTAGTGTTAAGATACTAAATGAAAATTTTCTCATAGGTGGTGTTTAGTTGCTACATGAAAACTACCTCATAGGTGGTCTTGAGATACTGAAGAAAATACCAATAATATTGTTCATGATAATTTGGTCATCACAGTCTATACAATATGCTCAGTTCCACCCTGTTACTAGCCAAAGTAGGTATTGTCGATCAAGGTCACCGACCTGAGGATCGATAGTGGTGTAGTCTAATATTGGGTGTCACTATAGAGCCTGATAATTGGTGGTTATTTAAAAATTTTATTTAAAATCCTTATAACTATTTAAAAATAAATTTCAACACATCTTGATGTAATTTTATTTCAAACTAGCTATATTTGGGATGTCGTTAGTGGTGGCCTAATGAGTTGTACTCACACCCTGCTCAAGTTGTAATGGAACTTTTTTAGCTAATAAGATATCATTATTTGGTCATAGCCATAAGTATATGGAAAGGGCATGTTTCATGATGATTTTCTTGGCATGATAAGATAGAGTATGGGTGATGGCACTGAGCTAGATTCGGGACTGGTTTGGGATTATTAGTAGATGTATTTTTTGTTCTTTTATTATCTTATGTATATGATCAGTCTCATGGGATACATTTTGAAATGTATGGAATACTCTACTATTATATCATTTTTATATTGTAGTTATTATTAGCACTTGAATTTCCTCTTTTGTGATATTATTTTGATTTGGTTTATATGATTGTTTATTATTTCTACTTTTGATACTACTCAAGATAGAGGGTATAGTCCCCCCACCATACTACCTTAAACCCTCACCTTTAGTCAACATCCTTAGGCATATGGGGAGGTTTGCCTTAGGTTATGTTGTGACTCTAGGTGATATATTAATCAATGGTCTCTAATGGGGGTGTTACAAAGATCATGTGGTCACACTTTGTGGTTGATTAAATGGGGATTTAGTTTTAAGAGACTCTTAGAATTTCTCTAAAAGTGTTTTAGAGTTTATCCAAAATTATTTTTTAATGTATATTCAAAACATATTGAATATGATGTGATATGTGGGGAAAATTATGATATCTTTCTGAAAAAATAGATGATATCCAAAAGAAGTTTGGATATAGTTTCATAAGTTATTATATATGATACAAAAACAATATAATGTAAAATGCTACAAAGTTGATGTGGATTTATTAAAAGTGTCATATTAATGGATATATTACATAAAACCAATCTAAATAATATTATGTTTTTATCTATATCATATTATAAGATATGATTATATTATATGGTATATCATATATGATGAAAAAGTCTTAATGAATGGCTACAGGGAATATTGTTGGTTATGATATGGTGATATCATAAAACTACTAACAAACCCATATCATTGTGTTTGATATGGATATGTCACGAGAATTGTGATATGTGTTAATTGTATTCTATGATTAATTTGGCATCAACTATTTTTTCCCACGTTAGGCTATCACTATCATGTACATTTTATATGGTGAAACATATAGGAGATTAATACAATTAAATTTCAATTGAATTTTCAAGGGCTAAAAACACTGTAACCACATGAATTACTCAAATGTTATGTATCATTTGAGTAAATGGATTGAAAGATCAAGGAGCTTCCACAAGGATTATATAAACAGGCCAAATCGGTTACTATGGTGTGTGCATTTATTTCTAATTCCCCTAAATATCTCTTTATCCTTAATCCTTTACCACCTAAGATACTATAATATCATGGTTAAAAGAAGAATCCTTAAAAAAATGGGTAATTCAAGTCATCCTATGGATACACCCCCAAGTAAGGGTCCCATTAGATGCTTCATAGGGATATTCATCAAAAAGTGTGAGATAATATATGATTTTTGGACATCATCTTTAGTATAAGATGCACATATTATTCTTTTTATATTACACATGGTTTTGGTTTCATAGCATGTTGGATCTTGGGTTGAGGATTTTTTTTCTTCCACTACTTGAATAAGTGTTATTAAATCCTTATAAATCCATCAAAATCTACATTGACTTTTATATTATTTGATTTAAGTATTTCATAACCTTTACATTCTACTCAATTGGTTTGTGATTTGGGTTTGGTTGTGGAGTATCTAACAGGGGCTATGATCATTTATACACCCTTAGTGGTGTGATATAAGGGTATTGATAGTTTTCATGTATATTCCATTTTGATTAGTATTTATGGGTATATGTGGGATTTATTTGTATTGGATATATGTACTTTAGATGTGATCCTTGAGATGGATTGGCTGACTCATTATCAACCACACATAAATTAATATTAGTGATGAGTTACCATAACTTTCCTAAAAAGTGATTGTTATACCTTTATTGGGGATTAGGATGTATAAGCAAGAGATTTCAGACATTTCCATCACCAATAGGGTGTAATCATGGCCTAGTTCACTAGAACAACTTTCATGGAGGAGGAGATTTGACAAATGGTATTCCTCTCATTATGGATTAGTATTACAATTTCATTATTAAGTACTTCTTAGGGTTTCCACCTGAGATGTAGGTTGAGTTTAATATCAACTCAGTTTCATGTATAGATCCTAAATTTATTTCATAATATAGGATGGAAACAATGGAGCTAATAGGGATAAATTTCCAACTAGATGTCCTAGAGGTAAATGGATTTAGTATCCCAATAACATCACCATAGAGTTATCTAGTTTTTTTCTCTAATAAGGGTGATGAAAATTTTAATTTATTTATGAATTATCAGAGGTTAAATCATGTGATAAAGAAGAATTTTCATCTACTTCCTTGCATTGATGAAATTTTTTATTAGTTAAAGGGAGCCATGTGGTTCTCCAAGATTGATTTGAGGTTGGGTATCATCACTTAAGTTGAGGCTAGAGGATATTATTTATACTGATTTTAGAAATAGATATGGAATATGTGACTTCTTTATGATGTTGTTTAGTTTAAAGAATGTGTTGTTGGTGTTTATAGCCCTGTAGAATAGGGTCTTCCACCTATATTTAGATTCTTTTGCGGTTATATTCATCGATAAAATTTTAGTATAATAATAGATATAGGAGGATCATATTCAACATCTAGATATTTTTTGGAAATAATAATAGATCATTGAAATTATATTAATATCTCCAAGTTTCATTCTTAGATTATGGATGTGTGATTCTTAGGGTATGTGATAACATGGACATAAATATCAGTGGACCCTAAGAAGGTCAATGCGGTGGTTTTTTTTTGGGATTGGTCAAAGGAATGTATTCAAGATCCATGTCTTTTTGGGTTTGGTAGAAAACTATAATAGATTCACTCAGGAATTTTCTTAACTAGAAACATCGATGATAAACCTGACTACGAAGGGGTAAAATTTTGAGTGGTTTAATCCTTGTGATAGATACTTCAAGGAATTTATGTCAGATTAAAAATTGTGTGGATCCCAACCTTACCTAAGTCGAGTAAGTAGTACATATTTTATTGTGATACACCAAGATTTCGGCTAGGATAAGTATGGGTGAGTAGTTTTTTATGAGTCCTAAAACTGAGGTCGCATGAGCAGAACTACCTGATATGTGATCTATATTTGGAAATGGTTCTATATGTGATAAATTGTTGGTGTAATTATTTATTGGGTAATAAATTTATAGTGCACAGCCACCATAATATCCTAAAAAATATATACTTATAACATGACCTTAATCTTAGGTATAGAAGTTGGATCGAGTAATAATAGTGTTTTAACTTTAATATAATTTACACCCCTATTAAGGGGAACATTGTGGCAGATGCGCTAAGTATCAAAAATCAAACCCAAGTGGTGATAGAGGGTAGTGGTGAGTGTTAGTTGATGGGAATTTTTATTAAGAACCATATTTATGTTCAAAAGTGTTAGGGTGGGGCTACACTCATATATCTAATCATTTCTATATCACTCTTTGATATAGAGGAGAGTAAAATTCCAGACTTAGAGTACTAGGTAACAAGGAATAGAATATATAGAGGGGATCCTCAACCAAATTAAATCTAGGATAATGATGTGGTCTATATATCTAAGGAATAGGTTTGGTCCTGAAAAGTATGCATGATGGTATAATATGATATTTACAAACCTCAAGATGGGCGATTCACCCAGGTTTGAATTTGAAAACTTCTATGATCACTTGTGTCAAAAATTATTTCATAATGGTTTTAAAAAACCGTAGTGAATAATTTAATGGCTGTTTTTTAGAATTGGTTGTTTATTTTTTCCATAATTTTCCTATTTTTATTTTAAAAAAATATAAAATATAATAATTATTTTGTAGTTATTTTTAAAATTCTTATAAAAAATTAAAAAATATATATATTTTCAAAATATTTATTATTCTAAATGGGTTGGATGGCCCAACCTATGTTCATGGTCCCACACCTATCCCAACCCACCACTAATATGAATTCCATCATATATTTGAGAGTTGTGGGATTTACCCCCCCCCCCACACACACACACACATTTCCCTCATACTTTAGATGCCATAATACAAACCCAATATAATTATTTTTTAATTATATTATATTTTATATGTGTGTATGTGTTATTTAAGGTCCTAAAGGTTAATAGAAAATGAAATTACCCACACACCTCAAGTCCAACAAGGAAATTCCACGCCCCCATCCAAGGGTTGAGCCACTCCAAATCTACCCTAATACAATTTTTCAATAGCTCAAAGGCCCCATATTTTTTGTCCTAAGGACCTATGATTTGAATTCTAAATATCATATCCCAAATGCCAATTTTTTGGTGAATAATACTACTATTACAATAATATCCCTATAAAATTGAGGCTTAAAATACTAAATGTTACTACCTATATCAACAAAGTGCACATTTTTTTCAGATACAGTCTAATTAGAACTCCACGGTTAAGCATGATTCACTTTGAATAGTGTCAGGATAGGTGATCTATTGGGAAATTTATTGAGGTGTGTGTGAGTGAGGATAAATCACACTGAAAAAACATTTGTTGGACTGTGGTGATAGTCATTAGTTTGATAAGTGAACTTGGTGGGTAATAGCCTATGGTGTGATAGGAAAACAACAAAATAATTACAGGGGATCCATGGGGTAAAGTTATTAGGTTCATAGACCTAGAGAGGTTGGGTCATGATAAATTTTTTTAGAGCCAATACCCAGCTAAAAGTGTAATGGAACTATTTATGTGACATCCTAGACCTGAATGTCACTCAGAGATTCCTTGAGACCGGTGGACCACATGGCCTCAATCGTATCTACCCAAACTCCATAGGTTTTTTACTAAGAGTGAGGACCTAGGGTGTGTATAGGGGAGACTATGCCCTCATTACCAGAGTAACATAGTGGGGATTCTCCTCCTTTGTGGAGATTAATTTGGGTTCGGGGCAGGGTTTTTCTTCAGGTGTGGGGTAGGGTGCAAAGCCTAAGGTCTTAGAGCTAAGGGTTTCATAGGTATTTTCCTGTCTGAGGCATGATCTAGGTGATCCCTTCTCTTCAAGCAGTGCAGGGGAGGCTACACAAGTTTGTGAGTTCTATAATTTTTCCTCCACTGAAAATGTCATTGAGGGTCATGCAGTGATTGGTCATACTTTCAGGCTTGTGTGATCTCAACTGCAGACAGCAATTTGTAATGAGGAGTCTCAAAAATTTCATGTTGGCGCCAAGAACAAGGTGGTATCTCAGAAAGTTAAGGATTTTGCGACCTCTGAGGTTGACTTTAGTGTGGAGTCCAATCCATCTGGAATGCCAATGTAAGGGAAGTATTTTTTGCAAGCTACTATAGAATCACAATGAGGACAAGGTAAAATGGATGAGGTAAGTGTCTTGGGGCCCTTGGACCCAAACACTCTCATTCCTAATTCCTCATACCTTCAGAAGGCTGGGATTTAGGGGTTGAATAATGCCTTTGAGATTAAATATGGCAAGGCGAAGTCTACATGCAGGCAGAGGCCCCTCAAAGAAGGCCTGATGGTTGAGCTGAAAAACTGTTTTGAAGGTATAGCAATTCAAGAACTAGAATTGACTTGTGAGGAGGATGATTCAGGTGATGATAGTTATAGCCAACTCTCACTAGACATTTTGAACCGAATTCAAGGGAAAGGCCCTCACATACCAAGAAGTAAGAAATGGAAAAAAGAAAAGCACGACTTAGGGAAATGTATTGTGGTCAAGGGGAAAAACCAAAGGGATGAAAAGATTATTATCACTTTCCTAAATCGATGGAAACTAGGTCAGCCAAGAAGGGTGGAAATAAGGAAATAAAATCCCTACAGAATGAGGAAAGTAGAGAACCAAGTAGGAAAACTAAAGTAATAGAAGAATGGGAAGGGGGGTGTTTGAAGTTCATACTCCACTCCAAGGAAGAAATGAATGAAAAAGTTTCCAGTACCAATTCCTCTAATGAGGAGATTAAAAGAATATATGAAATAAGGTTTCAATTTGATGCCACCTAGAAGCAAGAACCATGGATAGATAAGCAAGACCGAATCATGGATAGGGGCTTCAACCATTGCAAAATCAACTCAGAGGAATTTATTTAAACTATGGACAGAATGGTTACTCGCCTTGAAGAACTCATTAGCGAGGATCCAGATACCCAGGTTAGAACTCTACACTGGTAATTATATAGAGTGTCTAACTCAAATAATCTTATTCTTGTGTTTATTCATTTTTTGAGATCTTTTATCACGTAGTGGTATTTGTTTTTCAAACTATGGTTTCCCACTTGTCCTTAAAGTGGTTTAATAAAAATTTATATTTGGATGAATCAAAATAAGTAAACTGAATCATATGTAGAAGGATGATAATGTATTTCATGTACCTATAAAGCAGAAAAACGTGAATACAACCATCAGGCTATAATATTATTCAAAAAGGTACAAAAATAGAAAAATATATCCCAGCATCATGAGCTCCATATCGGTCATCTACTACCAAGATCCATCCTAATACATGACATAAAGGCATGCATCATTAAGAGGATTCTTTCCCTTCTCTACACTTGTAATCATATAGTTTTCCCTGGTTCCATGGGCGTCCTAGATATGGTGTGAGATAAATCTCAATAGGACACCACCAACGGCATCTATAAATATCAAGTATGTGTATATAACATGGAAGTGTGCAGATATAATAAGTAAGTCAATAATAAAAACTATAAATGGGTTAGCCTTGGTTCCTAAAAGGAAACTAGGTTTACACTACCTACTTCGGCCCATGCTAGAATAACTCTGAACAATTATCAAGGGATGCAATGCCCAGTATAACATTTATAATGGATGCCATACCCATTATCAAATTTATATGGGACGTCATGCCTAGTATCACATTTATAAGGGACTCCATGCCCAGTATCACGGTAAGGGATTCCATGCCAGGTATCATAGTAAGGGACTTCATACCCGTATAGTATCACAAGGGATAACATTCCCATAAAGTATCACAAGGGATTCCATACTCGTATAATATCACAAGGGACTCCATACCCGTAAAGTATCATGAGGGGTGACATACCCATTTTATATAATTATTAAGGGTCATCATGCCCATTTGGTATTAAGAAATAAGGGTATCCATGACCATTTATAATAAACATGCATAAGGGTCTTAATGCTGATTAATTATAATTCAAAAGGTTCATCATTCCCATTCATTATGTTTATTAAATATCATATTCCCTTATGTCGTATCATTAATAAATAACCATTGGATTTAATATGAAACAAGGTATAATTCATTTCTCATTGTCATTTAATATCAACAAGGGAATAACCATTGTTCAATTTAAATAGGTGATGTGGAATTACCACTCACCATAATTCAATTCAATTATTTATAAGAGTGTTAACCATGATACAACATTGCATCCATCCATTTATCTTATAATATCACAATATAGAAGCAAGATCAAACACACTAAAATTTTCTTTGATCATATTTTCCTAAAATCCATTCAGGCATGTGAGAGGGAACTCCCAAAAGAATGGATCCATTTAATTTAGTCAGTCTTGAGGGGTTTAACAAGATCATTAGGTTCCAAACATAGAAAGCAATTTAAGGCAGATGAAATTTAGGAGAAACATGTGGTGAAACTGGTGTTTGGAATAATGGATCATATTATAAAACATCAAAACTTGAGGAATAATTTATATATCACCCACCTCATACTTTTAAAACTATCCTCGTCCATTATCATCCTTTAGTTCATCCTGGATTGGAAGAAATACGAAAAATGGATGAACACCCTAAAAATAGGGCATATGATTCTACACCTCAATAACTTTTTTCCAGAAAATAAAAACAAAGAATGACTAAAAAAGAAGTGAGATCTTACATGTGGCTATCCAACGAGACTGAAGGAAATTTAATTAGATTTCAGATGGACGAACAGGATCAAAAATTATGAGGGAGGGGAAAATAAATCACCAATGTGAGAATGGGAGATATTGTCCACTAGAATAAAAAAAGGAGGGGAGGGTTTGAATTTACATTGGTTTAAGGGAAATTTGATCATTTTACCCAAAATATCTGGGTTTCATGGTTTCGTTGCATGATTGGACAAATTGTGCACCAATTGTGAACCTCTAACTACTTAAGGAGGGAATATGCATGATTTGGCCGCACTATTAGGGAAATTGTTTGCTAATCATATAATATGCCTCTAGTAAAACTGCATACATTTCTCATGGGCATACGGCTCCTGACACATGGTTAGGGAAAATGTGCAACCTAATTCACCCCACTATCTGGCCTTATAGGGTTTCTAGAGACCATGCGGGCTCAGTCACACGATTTCTACTAACCATGTGAACTAGTTTTTTTCCTTTATCATTCGGGGTTCTGAGCTCTAAAAAATCCCCGTACACCCATGTTACCTTTATAAACTCATAGGGAATAAATATAAGTTCCATAAGAAATAATTATATAAATTTTAAAAAGGATTTTTACCTTATATAAAAACTGGGTTCCAACAGTCTTTCCCCTTAAAGGAAATCATCCCTTAGTTCACCTTACAATGGTAGTGAAACACTGTCTGAGAAAAACTTTAGCCAATAACCACATACGCCAGCCTACCACTCCTAATTTTGATCATGTACACAGCTGTGTTGCCATAGCACTCACACTAAAGGGACATACTAGCCTCAAATATCTTTTTTGATCTGATCTATGATGTGTGTAGTTCACTCATAAAAAAATCATCATCATCTAGCTCATCATCCTTGGGATCAAAAGTATGAGACAGTTCAGCATGATATAAGTGAATCCGTGAAACATGGAATACGTCACGCATATCATGGTACCTATGTGGTAAAAACAACTAATAGACTATCAGCCCAAATCTCTCAATAATCTCAAATGGCCTGAAAAATCATGATAACAGCTTCACTTGCCTCTGTATCCATCTATGTCCAAGTTTGGGTGATACCCATAAGAAAACACAATCCTCAACCTCGAACTCTAGATGTAGTTGACGGAGATTGTCATAAGATTTATATCTAGATGGAGTGGTATACATCCATATCCTAATAAACTGAACCTACTCTGAAGTCTCTAGAATGAGACAAGGACTAAATAGAACTACATCTTCTTCCTTTAATCAGCATAAGTGTGAATAGCATGACCTACCATATAGGACCTCATAAGGATCCATCTGTATCATCTCTTGATAAATTTTTTTATAGGAGAACTCAACGAGAGGGATATAATTTTCCAAAGAACCTATGAAATCAAGGATTCATTTTGAAAGAATTTCCTCTAGAAAATATATTTTCAATTTTTACTGACCATAAGTATATGGGTGAAAGGTTGTGATTAGAATCACCTATGTACCTAGAGCCTTCTACAACCCATGCCAAAACCTTGATGTAAAGAAAGTGTTCCTATCTGAAATGATAGTATGAGAGACCTTGTGTAGTTGGATAATATCATGGTCATATAATATTTCTAGCTCATCAACTTAGAAAGTATCCTGGATATAAAGAAAGTGGGATACTTTCATCAGTAGATCCACGAATACCCAAACTGAATCGCTGCCTTAAGGAGACCTCAATAATTTGATGACAAAATCAATTGAAAAATACTCCCATTTCCATTTTGAGATTTTTAATGGTTGTAGCAATCCATCAAGTTTTTGGTGCTCTAACTTCACGTACTGATAGTTTAAACACCTAGTGATAAAGCCTAATATCTGACACTTTATCCCTAGCTGCCAATATTTTTTATGCATACTAGGATATATCTTGGAGATGCCCAGATGAACATACTATTGAGAAGTATGTGAATTAAGAATTATCTACTCTCTCATATCTTTGGGAGATGTAGGATGTCGTCATTATCAACAGTCCAATACATAAGCAGGTCCTCACCAGCAATGCTCTCTCATAGCACCAAACCTTCAGGATCTGAAAATGGCCTCATCTTCACCTTCTCCATAAGTGAAGAGGTAACTGATAGTGATGTGATTAAATATTGTCCATGATGGTCTATAAATTCTATATGCATCTCAGAAAATAGATCCATAAGCTTCCATTTTCTACTGGCCTCCGGAACTACCTGTTTCTGAGTCCTCCAGCTCAGAGCATCGACAATAGCATTTCCCTTCCCAAGTGTATAGGATAGTTCAAAGTCAAATTAATATATATATTCAACCTATATTTTCTACCTAATATGTAAGTATCTCTATGTAAAAATATACCTAAAGATCATGTGGTCTGTAAACACCACGAAATTCTCTCCCACTAGGTAATTCCTCCAATAGCGCAAGGCATGAACAACAGCTGCTAACTCGAGATTTTGTGTCAGTTAATTCCGCTCATGAGGCCTCAATTTCCATGTCTTGTACACAATGAATCTATCTTCCTACATCAAAACTGATCCTATCCTAATACATGATGTGTCACAATAGATTGTATATCTTCTATCTAGTTCTAGAAGAATCGGGATCGGTGTTGAATTCAATCTCTCTTTCAACTCTGAAAATGTTGTCTTATAGGATTCAGACTATATAAAATTCACGCCCTTATTAGTCAAGTTTGTATGAGGTGATTCTAATCATGATAATTCATGAATAAAATTTATTTAGTAACCATCTATCCCTAAAAAACTATCTATGTCAAAAAAAATCTTGGGATGCTCCCAAGTAACAACAACTCTCACCTTTTATAGGTCAACTGAAACTCCTGTCTCTAAGATAATGTGACCCAATAAGTGAACCTTGTTGGTATAGAAATTACATTTAATAATATTGTAATATAGTTGGTTCTCTCTTAGTGTTTTAAAAATGATCTCAAGATGAGCGGCATGGTTTCTTCGAGTATGAGAATACACCAAGATTTCATCTATGAATACCATGAAAAAGGAATATAGATAGGGATGGAAAACCCTATTCATAAAATCCATGAAGATATAAGGAACATTTGTAAGACTGAATGACATCAAGAGATACTCATATAATTCATACCGACTACAGAAAGTTGTGCATGGAATATCTGAAGGTCTGAGTCAAACATGATGATAGCCATATCTTAAGTCAATCATTGAGAATACCCTCTCTCCTTTGATCTGGTCAAAAAATCATCAATCCAAGGAAAAGGATGCCATTTTTTTCACTATAAGTTGATTCAACTTCTAGTAATCCATGAAAAGATTAAGTGTTCTATCCTCCTTCTTGGAGAAAAGGATCAGTGAACACCAGGGAGAAGTATTGGGCTGTATAAAACCCTTTGCTTCTAAAACCTCTAGCTTCCTATTGAGCTCCTACAACTCAGTAGTATCCATCTTGTAAGGAGTAATGGATAATGGTTCATCTCCAAGAACTAGCTAGATAGTAAACTATACCTCTCTCTCAGGAGGTAGTCTTAAAAATTCATTGGGAAAAACATCCTCGAATCGATCGACTACATGAGGGAACTCAATATAATGTAGTCCCTAATCATTCATGTAAAGTCTAGAAATATGGGTGGTCACTCCACATACCCCATGATGCACAAGTCAAGATCTACTGGCCAATTCATTCTAATTTCCCTTGTGAATATACATACCACCCTCTGGTGATGTAAATGATACCCTTCAGTGATAAACATCCATATAGGTGTGATAGGGGACCAACCAGTTCATCCTGAGAATAACATTAAAACTTTTATTCTCGAGGAAGAATAGGTCCCACAAGAAGTGCTAGCTTCTTACCTTAATATGGTAGTTCTTGAATTGTCGTATACTCTCTAATCATATAACCAAATGCATATCAAGCATCATAAATCCACAAGATTACTCAACATGAAGTCTAAGACTCTCCAAAACAGGAACATATATGAAAGAATATGATTCACTTGTATCGATTAAAGAAAAAATGATAATAAAGGCTACTAGAATAGTACCTTAAATAGTAGATAGCCTAATTTCATACTCTTATGTTATAGGATTTACTAAATAGATATATCATAATCATAGGCCATGTGAAACAACCAAACTACCTGGAGTGGTTCCGCCCTGTTGGCACTGAAAATTTGAAGTCTGGAAACTATGAACATGACCACCACCTCTTCTTGTAGGTCCAGTAGTACTCTAGATACTTTCCTATCAAGGCGCTACTGAACCTCCTCCTGAAGGTGGAGGTAGCACGGATCCTCTCCCACTCAAAAAAATTGTAAGGTTATGCAAAATCATAGTAGATACACTAATCTACCACATCCTCGGAACACAGTGGGTTATTTATGACACTAGGGCCACTTATGCCTAGGATTACCAAACAGGTGACATACCACATAACTATATATGGGTGTCAACTGGATTCTGTTTCTCATGCGTGTAGTCTCAAAGTGACACTTTCAACTATAATTAGAACTGCTACTCCTATTGGGTTCTGAACACCCTAGCTCACACCATCTTCTTCCCTCAGGTTTCTCTTGGTGATAAGGGCCTAGTTCACTATTTAAGATACAGTTGTCAATTGGCATAAATTTATCTGAGAACAAATAGGATGCCTCAGACCATCCTCAAATCCTCTCACTTTTCACTTCTCATCAGACGTATAGATAGGAATAAAGTGTTGAAACTCTGAAAAACTAGTTGAATATTCAATGACCATCATCTAACCCTACTATAGGTTCATGAAATCCATTGAATGATCAGCCCTTGGGGTCTTTGGAAAGAAATAATCGAAGAAGTTTGATCAAAAATCCATTTACATTGCTTCCCAATATTGACTAGCCATATTTAGAATATCCCACCAGTATTATGAATATCCTCATAACATATAAGTACTGATTTTCACTCTCTTATTAGGAGGTTTCTCCAGAAGCTCTAATATAGGCATGAAAGTCTCGAGCCATAACTCTGGAGCCTCTAGTCCTCCATCCCCTGAAAATGTGGGTAGGTGCTATTATTAAAACTCATGATATCTATCCTAGTTCTATTCTTATAATATTCATTCTAATAAATTTTAGAATGTGACATATCCATAATTGGATGTTTCCCTTAACTAAACCTTCAAGCATATAGTCTACCCGGGTGACATAGGTGGCCCGAATGGGGTGTGAGATAAATCTCAGTATGCCACCGCCAACGGCATCTATAAATATCCAGTCTATGTATATAACATGGAAGTGTGTAGATATAATAATTAAGATATTAATAACAATTTTAAATGGGTTGTACTTGGTTCCTCAAAGGAAACCATGCATACACTACATACTTCGGCCCATGCCAGAATGAATCTGAACAACTATCAAGGGACGCAATGCTTAGTATCACATTTATAAGTGACTCTATTCCCAGTATCACATTTATAAGGGACACTATTCCCAGTATCAGATTTATAAGGGACACCATGCTCGGTATCACAGTAAGGGAAATCATTCCTAGTATCATAGTAAGGGATTCCATGCCCATATAGTATCATAAGGGACGACATACTTGTAAATATCATGAGGGAAACCATACCCATATTTTATCACAAGGGATTCCATTCCCATAAAGTTTCATAAGGGATTCCATTCCCATTTAATATAATTATTAAGTTTTATCATTCCCATTTTGTATTAAGTTTCAAGGGTTACCATGCCCATTTATATTAAACATGAATAAGGGCCTTCATGCCCATTCACTATAATTCACAATGTTTTTCATGCCCATTAATTATGTTTTTTAAGGTTCACCATTCCCTTTTGTTTTATCATTAATAAATAACCATTTTTATTAATACGAGACAAGGTATAATCCATTTCTCATTATCATTTAGTATTAATAAGGGTGTAACCATTGTTCAATTTAAAATAGCTGACATGGGCTTACCACACACCATTATTCAATTAAATTATTTATAATAATTTTATCCTTGATACAACATTATATCCATCCATTTCACTTATAATATCATAATTTATAATAAATAATAAACACTCCAAAAGTTTATTTGGCTATATTTTCATGAAATAAATTTAGTCATGTGAGAGGGAACAGCAAATGGGAAGGATCCATTTAAGGTAGTTGATCTCAAGATGCTTGATAATATCATTAGGTTCCAAAAATAGGGCATATGAGACTACACCTAAATAACTTTTTCAAGGATAAGATAAATGAATAATAGCTAAAAATTAATTGAGATCATATAGGTGGCTATCCAATGAGACTTATGGGAATCGAATCAAAGTTTGGATGGATGAAAAGGATCAAAAATATGGAGGGTAAAAGGAAGCTCAGTTGTGAGAATGGGATATGTTGTATTCTAGAATGATAAAAAGAGAGAAGGGTTTTAATTTAATTATATTTAACTGAAATTTGGTCATTTTACTCAAAGTATTTGGGTCACATGGTTTGGTTGTATGGTTGGCCAAACTGTGCACCAATTGTGGGCCTCCTACTGCTAAAGGAGGGCACCCAAATAGTTAGGCCACATGGTTAGAGAAACCATACACCAAACATGTGACATGCATCATATGAAAAATTTATAAATTTCATACAGTCATACATCCCCTGACTGTAACATCTCGGGTTTTTGGAACGGGTTAAAAATCACTCCCTTTTTGAACTTTTCAATTAGTGGATATTCCCTTTTATATATCATTGATCAAAACTCAATTATAAGATTTACATCAGTTTTATATCATATTTTTACATGGTTTTAGAGGCTTGGAGAGTGCCTTGGGTTTTTTTATGGGTTTTAGGAGCATTGGAGCCCGAAACTCAAGTTTTAGAATAGTAGGTCAGGGCGTACGGTTTGGGTTAAGTCATGCAGCCCCTTCTAGCTAATGGTGTGGCCTATTTTTGAAATGTCACATAGTTTTAATAACCCATTCAAGTAGGGATCATGGCCATGTGAGTGTATCTATAGTAATTGTAGATTCTTTATCATGGTTTATGCATGGTTAGTGAAAACCGTGAGGAATACCGCATGGGTACTGCCACTTGGGCAGTCCCTATGAATTTTAGTACACATGGTTTGTGCACAATTTGGAAAACTGTGTGTGTAAACTATGTAGTCCAGTAAGGGTATGAATTTAAGTTTTTTCCTTTCTTTTTCCTTTTTCTCTTCTTTTTCCCCTTTTCTTTTTCCTTGGTCATGCACACAGTAGGAGGAAGACCTCCTCCTCCTCTCCTCCCTTGGTTTTTCCCTAGATCCTCCATCGGTTCTCCATTTTCATCATTTTTGGGTGATATAGAACTACATCAATAATTCTAACCTTACATATACCTATTCTCTCTTTTGATATCACCTCATAGAGTGCTAAATCCGTTTGATCCATTTCACCCAATTTTCTAGGTGTTTGATAGAAACTCAGATATACTCCAAACAGATTCAAGTTAGAGCTCAATATAAAACGCACCTATGTCTATGAGTATAATATATGTGTTTTATACCTTACTTTGTGTTTTTTCAAACTTTTAGGGGGTGTGTATTTTAGCGCCCGTTTGGTTAATTGAGCGAGACCCCTGCTGTTTGGATAAAATTGACCATATTCCTCATGGGATGCCATTGGGAATGCCCTTACCTTTTTTACTAGAGTGAGGGTGGGTTATAGGTTGTCTCTCCTTGGGTGGATTGTTCGGGAGTGTCATTTTCATTCCAATTGAATCGTTTTGTCTAAATTTATTTTTTTTGGTTCATGATGTTCAATTCCATTATACTAGATTTTTAATTGATTTCAAGTTGTTCAATTCAATCGTATTAAATTGAATTAACTATTGTGTTGAATTTTTTATCAATGTGAGTTGATTTATATGAATTTCATTGATTTTGACAAACTAATTGTATGAAATGAGATCCATGGGGTCATGATGAGCTTGGTCTAGAACATAGGGATCGAAAGGCCATAAAGAATGAGGTAATGTGGTCATATAGTTGGAATTTTCCTACAGTTATTGAGTGATTTTGATCACAGGATTGGGAGTCTTGGACATCAGACTGAGGGAGTGAGGTTGTCAATTTGGGCATGGCCCGTGATATTGGGATGGCATGGCCATCATATTTGAATAACGCGGTCGTAAGGGTATGAGTTTTCGATTTGATATGGCTTAGAAATTTATTTTGGGGATTTTCGCTCACCTGTGATGGAAAAAGAACTAAATTGAACCATGTTAAAATAGGTTGACTCCATGATGAGGTGGTTTTGACCACTCATGTGGGTAGAGGCCTAAATAGTGTGTCTTAGGAACTGTGTTGGGGGTTCTTGTCGTAGAAATCCACATATAAGGTGAGGATCCTTCGGTTGATAATGATGAGGATATTGGTTGGGGGCTAAGGTTCACCGTGATTGAGGCTATGGGCATGGATTGATTTGGTAGAATGAATATCATCATTTCTCAAGAGGTCATGTTGAGAGTCGGTGGTGACTTTTATTTGAGGGAAGATATCACTATTCCTTTAGATTTAGGGCCATGAGATGACATGTGATTTTGATTAGGGGTCTGAGGGACTATTTACTTGGTTTGGGCGTGCCTTAAATACATCGGTACCTACTGAGACATGAGTTGTTAAGAGGTATGTGGTGTCAGGTTACTTATTTTGAGGTGGAACCTAAGGGTTCACCTGGGCTGTATGAAATCATAGGTACATTGGGCCATGGGCCAAGGACCTTCTCCTATTCGAACTGTCAGCACTGGACAAGGAAAGTGACATCTCCTTGGTGGTTATTGAGAAACATTGGAGTTTTTATTTATTTTAGATGCTTGATATTCTTTATACCGAACACATACTTAAACACTTATGTTAGGTGTGAACCCTTGAGTGGTATCCTACTAAGACACATTCACACACCCTACGCGGGACCTTCGGGATGTGTGTAGATTTTATGTCTTTTCACTCAGTTAAAGGATCAACCTCAAGAGTTGGATCTTAGTAGCTTCTTGTCATGGAGTTTGGCACTTGACCTTGAGGTCCTCCCTTGTTAGAGTTTTCCTTTTGTTTAGCTTTCCTTTCAATTTCAGCATGCTTCTTGTATATGTTTATAGATATTGTGGTCTACTATTGGAAACCCCTATGTATTGATATTATAATGTATGACCTATAATGATTAATAATAATCTATTATAGTGTGTTACTACAAGTAGTGTTCTGGCATGGTTTCTTTATTCCGTTGATTTATTTAATTCAGCTTTCACTGTTTATTGATTATTGATTGTGATTCCACCATTGACGGGTCTAGTTCGAGTCTACTAAGTCATTTAATTCTATTTTATTTCATATATTATTACTCATACCAGTATTATTTCATTCCAAGAGGGTATATCCTCCCCACTATACCTTTTCCACACCCTTGTTGCTAGTCAACAGTCTTTGGGGTTTGGGGAGGTGCGCCTAAGGCCAGTGGTACCCGGTCTGATAGCACTATTTGGGTGGATAATCAGGTCAGGAATGCTACACTAATACACGGTTAGAGAAAACTAGGCACCCTACTTCCCCCCACTATCCATCCCTGCATGGTTAGTAGAGACCATGTGGGCTAGGTCTTACGATTTATACTAAATGTGCATCCCATTGTTTTTTTTCTCCACCGACCAGGGTTACGAACACTGAACAAGCCCCGAACACCCCCCATAACCTTTATAACCTTAGAGTGAATCTATATTAGGTCCATAAGAAGGAATTATACTGAATTTAAAATAATATGTACCTGATATAAAAAATGGGTTCTTAAAATTTAGGTTTTAAGTTTGGGGTCCACAATGATGTTGTTGTTTTATAAAGGGGTGAAGATTGTAACACCCCTAGAAAAGTGAGTATTAAAAGACTAAATGTTAATATACATGTCAATAAGGTTCAACTTTTTTTTGGGAGCCTACCTAATTAGAACTCCATAGTTAAGAATGCTTGGTTTGGAGGAGTGTCAAGATGGGTGACCTCCTGAGAATTTTTCAAGGTGTGTGAGAGTTAGGACAAATTACACTGAAAGAATATGTGTTTAACTATAGGGAAAGTTGTTAGTATGATAAGTGACCCCCATGGGTAATAGCATGTGGTGTGCTGGGATGGAAGTTGATAAATTAAAGGAGACCCATGGGATCAAATGACAAGATTCATGGCCTATATATGTCGGTTTTTAAAAATCACTACTATAAAATAGGCCTTTAACATCGTTGTTATTTATCAGTGCTAGAAGAAAATACTAATAAATGGTACATCTATCAGCACTAAAGAAAGCACTGATAAATTTATCCTTTTATCAGTGCTTTTATTTTAGCGCTGATAAAGTAAACCTTTATTAGCGCTTTATTTTTAGCACTAAAAAAGGGTATCATTTATTGGTGCTTTATTTTTAGCACTGATAAAGGGTACGTTTTATCAACACTTTATGTTTAGCACTGATAAATATTTCTTCCAACAATACATTTTTAGTGCTGATAAAATGAAATAATTAAATAAATAAAATAAAAAAAGTGTTTATTAAAAAAAATATTAAATTTTTTTTGATTAAATAATTATTGATAAAAATTAATTGATTAATTATAAATTATTAAATATTAAAATTTTATTAATTAGAAAATTATGGTAATTAATGTTATTAAATTCTATATATTAAATATATAAATGTATATTAATGTATATAAATATGATTTATATATTACATAATATCTATGTGCTTTACATTAAATTTTCATATATTTATTGGATAATGGTATATAATTAAAAATTAATAAGAATTAAAAATATTGACTAATTTCACAGTACTCGACATATAATTGAATGTCATTTGATTTTTTAATTTAATATAGATCAAATGTGTGTTATATTGATTTCACATATACGTAATTAAACTATTTTTATATACAATATGCACACACAGATAACTTATCTGTTTTTTAAATATTGTTAAAGTGTGCCCATATTATTAATTTATTCAATTTTACTCATTTTTTACATATATGCATGCACTCAAAATAAGATATTCATTAATAATGTTAAAAAAATATTTGTAAAAAAATATTTATAAATAAATATATTTATAAATGTACACTCACTGTATTTATACAATTATATATTTATAATTATAAATAAATAAATATTTTTTTAAAAGTATTTATATAATTATAAATAAATAATTATGTATATTTAAATAATTATTAGATTTATAATAAATTTACTTAAATAATGAATATATTTACTATATTTATATTTATATATATTTATTAAATATATATATGTATAATTATATAAATATATATAATGATATAAATAATATTTTTTTAAGATATTTCTATAATTATAAATAAATATTTATAAAATTATAATAAATATATTTAAAATAGAATATATTTATTATATGTATATATTAAATATTTTTAAATATTTATAATTTTTTAATTTATAATTATAATTATAAATCCCTTAAAAGTGCTTTAGTAATAAGTGCTGATAAAAAAATATTTATCAGCACTTTTTCTTACTGATAAAGATGAGGATTTATCAGCACTAAACTTATCATAGATAAAATAAACATTTATCAGAGAAATAAGTTTATCACTGATAAAAGGTCTCTTTATCAACACTTATTAGTAAGCACTAATAAAAGTGTCCTAGTCTATTTTAAAAACCCTAACCATTTTCAAACTCGTCACGATATAGATTATTTTCATGGAAGTCACCCATTGTTGGCGCTCCTCCTCGGTGAATTGAAGGTCAAATCACACCACTTGACTACCTCTAAACATCTCATCCAACATCCGAAGAGGGTCTAAGATTTTCTTAAACCTAGTGAGGTAGGACTCTTGATTTTATTTGTGTATTTGAGGTTTCATTTTTGATTTCTTCTTCTACGATTTGTTTAAGATCTGTTGTTTATGATTCATTGTTAATGATTTTTTTTGATCTATTGTTTAGGGAAAGATTTGTGGTCTATTGTTTTTATTAACAACCAATGTATGGTCCGTTGTTTATATCTGACATTGAACTTTGGATTTATTCATTATTGTTTTACTGCTTTGTTTTATATTTTCTTACTTTAAAAAATCATATATGTATATAAATGTGTAGAAATTTATAGGTATATTCTTGTTTATTGACTACTAATTTAAGAAGCATTTCTAAAGACCCAGAATTTACATGTAATTTTTTTTAATATATGGGAATTTTACGAGCCCGTGAAAATTGACGGCGTGTGATTCTGATGCCCGGAGTGCCCAGAATGAATTTCTGAACTTTTCTTCGAGTACGTTCAGTAAACGTACGAGCGGGTTTTTATAACTTTTGAACTGGTGCTTGAAATTGAAATATGAGGGCACCGTTGAACTCACAACACTGATGTTCTCTTAAGAATACTTTCACCTCGACGGCAGTTGGTCAAGGGTGAAAGTTAGTTTCTGGGTTTTTTGTGGAAATAATAAAATAAAATAAACACACATTTTATTTTATTTTGGTTGTAACCAACCTCCTTGTGGAAGTTGGTAGTGGGGACCACCAAACCTTAACCTCTCAGGAGAGGTTATGGTGTTGGGCAGCACCATAAACATAGGGAAACCTCTTCAACTCCCTCATTAATATAGAGGAGCCTCTTAAGCTTCCTACACATTAATTATGTCAACCCTACCCCCACTTAATTATGCCAACACACCGCTTAATTGATCCAATTTAATTATTTCAATTTGAATTGTTCCAATGATTAAATTGGGGAAACACTTTTTATTATATTGGCTATCTCTTTTTTTTTTGTGGGTTCTTCTTTTGAGAACATCCGTTGGAAAAGGAGAGAGATCTCTTGGTGGGATAAAACTCTCCAACGAAGAACGCGTTATTTTATGAAGAACGCTCCGCCGACGAAGAACGTCGACCTCGACTTCGAGCTTCTTCCTCGGGACTTCTTATGACGTGGGATGTCTTCATCTATGACGAATCAACGACCGTACTACCTCCTTGTGCCTATGTCATCAAGAGAATTAGGTAGGGGTTTATTCCTAAATGTTTATAACTTTCCATGTACTCCCTTATTTTCTTGTGTAGGTTGGGAACAAACATTGTGGAAGATTCTGGTTTCACGTTCATGCTTCGTTCTTTGTGAACCACTTGCTACCACTCAAAATGTGGAGGGTGCGGGATAATCAAACATGGCTCAACCCCTCCGTCGTTCTTCTTTGGTGTATTCTTCAAAATGGAGGAAGGAAACGAAGACGAAGGAGGAAACGGCGCCGCCACCCGTGGCCTTGCTGTGCCGCCCCAGCCGACCCCTGGCCTCGCCACGCTGCCCCAGCCGACCCGCCATCTGAGACGAGCCTCGTCGCCGTCTGAACCGAGCTTCGCCACCGTATAATCCAAGCCAAGCCACTGAGCCGAACCGCGCCACCGTCCGAGCTAAGCCACACCACCGTGCCAAGTCGTGCCGTCGTCCGAGCCGAGTCGCGCCGCCATTTTCCGAGCCATGCCGCCGTCCAAACTGAGTTCCACCACCGTCTGTCGAGTCACGATGTCATCCGAGCCGAGCCGCACCACTCTTGAGCCAAGTCGCGCAGCCGAGCCGATCTGCTCCTCCCTCTAAACTGAACCACCACCGAACCGTGGACAGTCCGCCGACCCGAGGCCAGACCACCAACCCGCGACCTGTCCGTGCCCTCACGGCTGGTCCTCACCCTCGCGTGAGGTCCGCACCCTCACAGCAATTTCGTGGCCTCGCGGCCGGTCCGCCACCCCAACGGCCCTCGCTGGCCGGGCCGGACCCAATAGGCCAGACCACACTGCGGGCTGGGCTAGAACCAAAGGGTCAGGCCGGGTCAACCTGAGTCGGGTCGGCCCATGCCGGGTCGGTCCGACCGGGTCAAACTAGACCTGGGCCCACTACGGCCCTTTACTTTCTTTTGGCCATAACTTTGGCACTGGACGTTCGTTTGACGAACCGTCAACAGCGCTAGAAATCTTAGAGCGAGATGGTCCCTTTGAGTATACTGCACTGGAGTTTTGGTTTGAGATGGGAAATGGTCAGGTTGGGTCAAGCACAAATCCAACCGGGCCCCCGGGACTAAAAGGCTAATAACTCACAAACCGGGCGTCTGATTGATGCGTCGTCAGTTGTGTTGAGACCCCTATGGTGTGGCAGACCTTTGAGATACTTTTTCATGAGACTTCGTGATAGTTAGAGTATCGACCAGTAGCTTGTGGATAAGATCCTCCCAAATACAAGTGAACGTAGTGTGGAGACCTAGTATCTGGCTGAGACTTGACGACTGCTGACCGATCCGACTCGGAGTGACTCGACTAGCCTAATGGGGAGCGCCTTGGTGTCATGGAATACCAACTATACTCGATACAGGAGGAGTACTGTAGCAGGCTACAAGGTGGATTTCCTTGGTGACGTGTTAAACCCACTGTGGGGAGTGCCTTGGTGATGTAGCAGACCCACGGTACTCGATAGGAGAAGTACCTCAGCAGTCCAAGGTTAGTGGGAAGCGCCTTGGTGTCGTGGCAGGCCCACTGTACTTGATAGAGGATGAGTTCTCCATTAGCTTAGGTTTCAAAAATGTGACTGGGGATGTCACCTGATACTACCCCTAGAATAAAATCCCGGTTTGAGCTGAGTTTGTTTTTCTGTGTTTTCCTCATGATTGAGATGGATTACTTGATAACTTAGGTATATGTATGGGCATATACCTAAGTAGGGTTATCTGTTGATTCCATACTTTGTGGTTTATCCTTGTTGGATTTTTGTGATACCTTGAGGGTATCGGGGTCCCTACTGAGTATCGTTATACTCACCCTGGCGTGAGCTATGCCTGCACCTTATTGTGTTGGATGCAGATGATGGACAGCGCCGACTGAGGCTGAGAGTACCCGGACTGGACGGTACCCGGAGGTGGACCATACGGTGTGTTGGTACGCAGAGGATACGGGTTGACATGGTGTTATGAGGAGGCGATCTATACCTACCCTTTAGGTAGGATCCTTGGAGGATGACCCAGCTGTTGACTTTCCCTTTTCTTCAGTTGTATTGTATTTCTGTTGTACTTGTACTTTTACTGTTGGTCTTGTATTCCGGCCCCTTTACTTTCATCACTCTCTTTTGGTTATACAGTTTGCTTGAGTTTGTCTATTTCTGTGTGCTTGGTTGCATGTGCTTACAGGTTATAAAGGAAATTCCTTCCCAGTTTTAGGGAATACGCCTTTGGTGCTAGTCACTAGCCTCAGGCCTATGGAAGGTGGGCTTGGGGTAGTCATGGCACGGGCCCCGGGGGATAGGTCGTGACAAATTGGTATCAGAGGAGTTGGTTATACCATATAACATAGGACTCTGATCTTTATTTTCTTTGAAGAAATAGTGTTAAGGGTAATGAGTGTGGTTTTTAGTTCAGGGAGTCCAGTGTTGGTGCGGCGGCTGATGTATCCATACACCGAAACTCTGACTTCTGATATCCGACTCAGTGCACAAAACACTGATTGTGTGTGTGTTTTCAAGAGTCTTCTTTCTAAACTCTTTGAGTCAGTTCACCAGGTATAAATTTTGACCTTAGCACACCTTTTTCTTTTCAAGATGCCTCCACGCAGACATTTATCTAGAGTTCTGAGTTGTATGCACAGATAGCCCACTAAGCGACGAGGCCTCGGTGTAGGGCCCTTTTTCGATGGAGGCACCATCATAGGAATCAGTGGTACCAATCCCCATTTGGTACATCGATGCAACCAGCCCCAACAGCAGATGGTGCACACCACTTGAGCGTGTTGCATAAGTTCCAATGCCAAAGGCCACCCAGGTTCAAGGGAGAGATGGACCCACAGGCGGTTGAGGATTGGATAGAGGCTGTAGTGAGAGTTTTCGGACTGGTAGGGACACCAGCCGATCTCATGGTGATCCTTGCTTCTATCCTTCTATAGGCAGCAGCGGGCAGATAGTATAGCTTGATGATCTAGGTTCAAGACAAGGTGAAGCTTCTCTGGGCAGACTTCGAGAGACTGTTTCAGGCAGAGTTTGTTCCAGCGACTCTTCGCGCAGTGCACATTCAGGAGCTTCTTCATCCGTAGTAGGGTAGCATGACTATGGCTCAGAACTCAGTGAGGTTCACTGACCTCTCACTCTACACCACAGATATGGTGTGGGACCCATTATTCAGGGCCTATACCTACGATCAGGGGCTCAGGAGGGAGATTAGGGTTTCGATGATCTCACTCAGCATCCCAACGCAGGCAGGGGTGTTAGATAGATCCCTCTTTGTGGAGAGTTTCCTCACTGAGCAGTCACCAGCAGCGAGACCCACTACCAGTCATCAAGTAGTGGAGTCTTCTATAGCTGGCAGCAGACAGATATCACAGAGGTCCAGTATGACTAGACCTACAGGTGGACGACTGCATGACTCGGGATTGGTTGTGTGGGGCACCCGAAGTGGAGCAAGTCATGCCAGGAGTGGGCAGTGTTACGCATGCGGCAAGCAGGGTCACATGACTCATGATTGTCTGACCGGCCATACGGATGATCAGCAGATGGTCAAAGGACCGCCCAGGTAGAGATAGAGGTTCGACAGAGGAGGTCCGTAGGGAGCAGGCAGATGTGGTAGAGGAGCTGGCCGTGTGGCTGGCGGTGGGCGGCGATTCGAGATATTACTGCCACCACCACCAGGAGGTCTACCCCAACTACAGGGAGCAGTTTGACAGGAGAGATCTCAGCTCCAGGCAGCTGAGGCTTATGATCATGGCACTCCGGAGATTATACGAGGTACGATATGTGTCTACTCCACCATAGATGCAGTACTTATAGACACAGGTGCCAGTCATTCTTTTATTGCCACTGGCCTCGCTCAGAGCTCTGAGATACTGACGGAGTTGTTAGCTCTATCCTTACAGCTAGATATTTCTACGGGGGAAGATTCGACGATTACGCACTAGTTCCGGCAGTGTGAGCTTGCTCTAGGAGGCGAGAGCTTCAGCTTGGGTCTCTTAGTAGCGACGTTGAGGCCTTATGATGTCATCTTGGGTATGGACTGGTAATCTATATTCCATGCTCAGATTGACTGTATTTGGAACAAATTATGGTGTATCTGCAAGGATGGTACTAGGTTTACCTTCACCGGCAAGATGGGAGCCTATGTAGTATAGGATGGACTTACCCGTAGGAGGGTGCAGCCGATTACTCATCAGTTGGCTAGCCTTACCCTCGGAGTAGTTAATGTGGAGAGTTTGAGATATCCTGTAGTGGTGGACCAGTACGCGGATTTTTTCCCTGATGATGTCTCTGGTCTACCTCCTCACAGAGAGGTGGAATTTTACATTGACTTGTACACCGATACGGCACCGATATCTACATCAGCGTATCGGATGGCTCTCGTGGAGCTTCGCGAGCTGCGGGTACAACTAGAGGACTTGCAGGGGAAGGGGTTCATCTGGACCAGTGTTTCACCTTGGGCAGCCTCGATTCTATTCACCAAGAAGGCGGATGGGAGCTTGAGGCTTTGTGTCGACTACCGCTCTTTGATCAGCTGAAGGGAGCACGGTGGTTCTCAAAGATAGACCTCAGATCAGGCTATCACCAGCTCATAGTTTGAGATGAGTATGTGCATAAGATAGCTTTCAGAGGTCGTTACAGCCACTATGAGTTCTTGGTTATGCCATTCGGCGTAACCAACGCTCCAGCAGTGTTTATGGGACTCATGAATAGGACCTTTCTATCGTACCTTGATCGCTTCGTAGTTTTCTTCATCAATGACATTCTGATCTACTCGACTACTGAGGAAGAGCATGCCTACTATTTGCGGGTAGTATTGGACACACTCTGAGAGCACCAGCTTTATGTTAAGCTCTCAAAGTTCCAGTTCTGGATCTGAGAGGTTCACTTTCTGGGACATGTCATATCGGAGACTTGAGTTGCAGAAGATCCAGTGAAGATTGAGGCGGTACTTTCTTGGAAGCCTCCCAGGAGTGTGGTGGAGGTATGGAGTTTCCTAGGTTTGGATAGATACTACTGGAGATTTGTAACAGATTTCTCCAGAGTTGAAGCACCATTATCATCCTTGATGAAGAAGGGGAAAACTTTATTTTGGTCATAGAAATGCCACCGGAGTTTTCAGGAGCTGAGGCAGAGGCTGACTAGTGCCCCCATCTTGAGGCTTCCAGAGGAGGGTGTAGGGTATGTATTATACTGCGACATATCAGGGACCGAACTCGGATGCATCCTGATGTAGGAGTATGCAGTAATTGCATATGGTTCTCGGCTGCTGAGATAGAACAAGAAGAACTATGCTACCCATGACCTCGAGTTAGCAGCAGTGTTCTTCTCCTTGAATATGTAGCGACACTATCTGATGGGTGAGCGTTTTACCTTGTACTCTGATCACAAGAGTCTCAGGTATATATTCTCTCAGAAGGACCAGAACCTGATAAAACAACTTTGGATTGAGTTCTTATAGGACTATTACTTCGAGATAGTCTATACTCCTGGGATGGGGAACGTTGTCACATATGCACTCAGTAGGAGATCTGGTATACAATTTCTAGGCGAGGAGACGGAGCAGCTGTCCGCTTTGAAGATATCCTTTGTGGATAGATATGGAGCAGTTTTCCTTCTGTCTCTTACAGTCACTCCCCCCCCCCCTTTTTCAACAATTCAGGGAGGCTCATCGTGGGGATGCTGACTGCGAGATATGATGTGCTCAGATATTCACAGGACAGGCACCTGATTGATTTTCTGAAGGTGGGGAGAATGTCATCATTTTCAGAGGATGTACCATGGTACCAGTGTCACTTCAGGAGGAAGTGTTGAGGGAGTTCCACACATCCCCTCTAGCAATACATCCAGGAGTGGAGACGATGTACCAGGATCTCTGAAGACAACACTGGTGGCCAAGAATGAAGAAAGCAGTAGCAGAGTTTGTCTCTTGATGCCTCACTTTCCAGCAAGTGAAGGCGGAGCATTCGGTACCAGCAGGCTTGGTTCAGCCTTTAGAGGTCCCAGAGTGGAAGTGGTATGGGATATCCATGGACTTCATGATAGGACTTCCACGTACATCCAGGGGACATTACTCTATCTGGGTGATCATCGACCGACTCACCAAGTCGACCCACTTCCTATCGATCAGATAGCAGGGTTCAGTAGAGATCATGGGACGCCTCAATGTGCAGGAGATTTTTCAGCTACATGGAGTACCTTTGACGATTATCTCTAATCGTGATGCGTGTTTTACTTCCCAACTATGGAAGGGGTTTCAGGAGGATTTCGGGACGTAGCTTTGTTTGAGCACCGCCTTCTATCCTTAGATGGATGGTCAGACTGAGCGAACCATTCAGACCCTCGAGGACATGTTGCGTGCTTGTTTCCTCGACTTTGGTCACATCTGGGAGGATCACTTACCTTTGGTGGAGTTTTCATACAGCAACAACTATCAATACACCATAGGTATGGCACCTTTTGAGGCATTGTATGGGCGACCTTGCAGATCACCCTTGTGTTGGACTGACCCAGGGGAGTCAGCACTCGTGGGACCAGAGATGGTTCGGGCTACCACAGAGATGGTGCAGATCATCCAGGAGTGGATTAAGACTACACATATTAGGCAGAAGTCGTATGCCAACAGGAGACAGAGACCTCTGGAGTTTGAGGATGGAAACCACGTCTTTCTACAGGTCTCACCCCGATGAGGTCTACATAGATTTGGCCAAGGCGGAAAGTTATCTCCTAGGTTCATCGGACCTTTTCAAGTCCTTAGCAGAGTTGGCGTGGTGGAATACCGCTTAGCTCTTCCACCTCAGTTTCACTGGGTTCATGACGTCTTCCACGTATCCTAGTTGAAAAGATACATTCATGACCCTTCTCACATCATTAACCATGGAAAGCTGGATGTCGACAATGGGGTGACTATTACGAAGGTTTTAGTAGAGATTGAGGATCAATAGAAGGGGGTTCTTTGTGGATAGTCGATACCTCTGGTGCGTGTTCGCTGGCAGCACAAGAACCTCTAGGAGAGCACATGGGAGTGAGAGGCTCAGATGCATGCTCAGTACCCCCACTTGTTCCCTTAGTTTGAGTTGTGGCTTATGAGGGTGTAGATCCCTGAGCTGGGGAGAATGTAAAGACCTGGAATTTTCATGTAATGTTTTTTAAATATATAGGAATTTTACAAGTCTGTGGAAATTGATGGCATGTGATTCTGAGGCTCGGAGTGCACAAAGTGAATTTTTGAACATTTCTTTGGATACGTTCAGTAAACGTACGAGCAGGTTTTTATAACTTTTGAACTGGTGCTCGAAATTGAAATCTGAGGGTACTGTTGAACTCATAGCGTTAGTGTTCATTAAGAAGAATTTCACCTCAACGGCATTTGGTCGAGGGTGAAAGTTAGTTTTTTGGTTTTTCATAGAAATAATAAAATAAAATAAACACACGTTTTATGTTATTTTGGTTTTAACCAACCTCCTTGTGGAAGTTGGTGGTGGGGACCACCAGACCTTAACCTCCCATGAGAGGTTATGGCGGTGGTGACCACTCGAGCCTAACCTCCTATGAGAGGTTATGGTGGTGGGGACCACCCAGGATTAAACCCCCTTGAAACCCCCATTTAATTGGACGAAAAACCTCAATGCCCTCATAAAGGTAAGGAAACCTCTTCAACTCCCTCATTAATGTAGAGGAGCCTCTTAAGCTTCCTACACATTAATTGTGTCAACCCTCCCCCACTTAATTATTCCAACGCACCACTTAATTGAGCCAATTTAATTATTTCAATTTGAATTGTGCCAATAATTAAATTGGGGAAACACTTTTTATTATATTGGCTATCTCTTTTTTGTGGGTTCTTCTTTTGAGAACATCTGTTGGAAAAGGAGAGAGAGATCTTGGTGGGAGAAAACTCTCCAACGAAGAATGCGTTCTTCCACGAAAAACGCTTCGCCAATGAAGAACGCCGACCTCAACTTCGAGCTTCTTCCTCGGGACTTCTTCTAACGTGGGACTTCTTCATCTATGACGAATCAACGACCGTACTACCTCCTTCTTCCTATGTCATCAAGCGAATTAGGTAGGGGTTTATTCCTAAATGTTTATCACTTTCCATGTACTCCCTTATTTTCTTGTGTAGGTTGGGAACAAACATTTCAGAAGATTCTGGTTTCAGGTTCATGCTTCGTTCTTTGTGAACCACTTTCTACCACTCTAAACGTGGAGGGTGTGGGCCAAACAAACACGGCCCGACCCCTCTTCCATTCTTCTTTAGTGTATTCTTCGAAATGGAAGAAGTTGACGAAGACGATAGAGGCAACGGAGCCGCCACCCGTGGCCTCACCGCCACCCGCGGCCTCACCGCGCCACCCCGGCCGACACCCGGCCTCGTCGCGTTGCCCCAGCCGACCCGCCATCAGATCCGAGCCGCACCGCCGTCTGTGCTGAGTTGCGCCACCATCCGAGCCAAGTTGTGCCGCCAAGCCGAGTCGTGCCTCTGTCAGAGCCAAGATGTGCCACCGAGCTGAGTCACGCAGCCGTCTGAGCCGAGTCGCGCCGTCGTCTGCTGAACCGCGCCGCCGTCCGAGCCGAGCCACACCGCCGCTGAGCCGAGTCGTGTCGTCGAGCTGATTCGATCTTCCCTCCTGACCGAACCGCTACCGAACCGCAGTCGGTCCACCGACCAACGGCCTGACTGCTGACCCGCGGTCGGTCTGCGCCCTCACGGTCGGTCCGCACCCTTGCGGCCAGTCCTCCACCCCTGCGGCCCTCGCGGGCCGGGCCAAACCCAATGGGCTGGGCCATACTATGGGTCGGGCAAGACCCAAAGGGTCAGGCTGGGTCGGTCTGACCGGGTTGGACCGGACCGAGGCCCACTACGACCCTTTACTTTCTTTTTTCCATAACTTTGGCACTGGACGTTCGTTCGACGAACCATCAACAGCACATGAAATCTTGGAGTGAGGTGGTCCCTTTGAGTATACTTCACTATAGTTTTTGTTTGAGATTGGAAATGGTCATGTTAGATCGAGCACGAATCCAACCGGGCCCCTGGGACTAAAAGGCTAATAACTCACAAACTGGGCATCTGATTGACATGTTGTCAGTTGCATTGAGACCCTTGTGACATAGCGGACCATTGAGATACTTATTTTTGGGACTTCGTGACAGTTAGAGTATCAACCAATATCTTGTGGAGCATATCTTCCCGGAGACGAGCGAGCATAGTGCGGAGACCTAGTTGCTGGCTGAGACCTGACGACTATTGACCGATTCGACTCAGAGTGACTCGACTAGCCCAGTGGGGACCACCATGGTATCACGGAAGACTCACTATACTCAATAAATGAGGATTACCTAAGCAGGATACGAGGGGGAGTGCCTTGGAGACGCGGTAGACCCACGGTGGGGAGCGCCCTCGTAACGCGGCAGACCCACGGTACTCGACAGTAGGAGTACCTCAACAGTCCAAGGTTAGTGGGAAGCACCTTGGTGTCGCGGTAGGACCACAGTACTCGATAGAGGAGGAATTCTCCAGAATTTGAGGTTTCGAAAATGTGACTGGGGATTTCACTTGATAATACCCCTAGAATAAAATCATGGTTTGAGCTGAGTCAGTTTTTCTGTGTTTTCCTCATGATTGAGATGGATCACTTGATAACTTAGGTATATGTATGGGCATATAACTAAGTAGGTTTATCTGTTGATTTCATACTTTTTGGTTTATCCTTGTTGGATTTTGTGAGACCTTGAGGGTCTCGGGGTCCCTACTAAGTATCGTTATACTCACCCCTGCACGGGCTATGCCCGCACCTTGTTGTGTTGGTTGCAGATGAAGGACAGTGCTGACTGAGGCTGAGAGAACCAAGACTATACGGTGCCCGGAGGTGGAGCATACGACGTGTTAGTACGTAGAGGAGGAAGGTGGATGTGGTGTGCTGAGGAGGTGATATGTACCTACCCTTCAGGAAGGATCCTCGGAGGACAACCCCGCAGTTGACTTTCCCTTTTCTTCAGTTGTATTGTATTTCATTTGTACTTGTACTTTTACTGTTGGGCTTTTACTCTGGCCCCTTTACTTTCAACACTCTCTTTTTTTTATACATTTTTCTTGAGTTTGTATCTTCTTGTGTCCTTGGTTGTGTGTTCTTACAGGTTATAAAGGCAATGCCTTCCCAGTTTTAAAGAATACGCCTTTGGTGCTAGTCGTCATCCCCTGGCCTATGGACGGCGGGCTTGGGGTAGTCACGGCATGGGCCTCAGGGGATGGGTCATGACAACATTAGTGGTTCCCTAATTATTATATATATATTGACACCTTTCATGGACACCTTAGTGGACATGCATCTTCAGATACTATTTTTCAGGAACCAAGTAAGTAGAGTGATATATGTTCCTCTATTGGTTATAGGTATCATAGGAGTTAATTCCTCTTAGAAATCATTATGGTCCTTAGTTTTATTATGGATAAGATTTAAAGGTTCCATCCCCAATTAAGCACATGATGTTTTATCACATCAAGCCTTTACTTTTTGAATCATTATAGTGCCTTTAGTTCAAGTTATGTTTGAATATCATATTTTTATCTATTTTTTATTTCTTATAGACTATAAGTGAGTGATTTTTTATACTAGCGTGACATGTATGTGGGTCTATATAGATATTTCATCATTTATTTCCATAGTTTTTTGTCTAATAGGTATGCCTATATTGGGTGATGATGATTTTGGGTCTACATGTCCATTGACCCCAAGGGTTATGCTAGAATTTTGTTCGACCTATGGTACTAATTGTTTCTATTTTGGGGGGGCACCTCCCATTTATGGTTTTTTACACCCAAAATTTAAACCATCCATTAGTGAATTTTAGGTGTGTTAGAGGTCATAATATGATTAGACCTAGTGTTGTTTGGGTAATTCAGGATAGGGTCATTACACTATTTATCTTCCGATTTACACCTATAAATTTTAATGATAATATTATTTATTATCAACCTTTATCTCCCTCTGTTTTTTCAAATTCCAACAGCCCTTATTATTGGATTTTTAATATCTAAGAACTCATATATTCTAGTAGAAATGATCCATATTTCCATTATTAGAATTGTCTATAACTTTCAATTTTATTAATGAATATCTTATGTGTATTTATTTATATATTGTATAAAATTAATCCTTTAGGAACCCAATAGGATGGATATGATCCAAAAATGGATGCACGCTAATCGTTTGACACGTGGATATAAATATATAGTTAAAGAGTTCATCAATTTTGAAAGAGAGAATGTAGAAAACCCTTCTAAAATCCTCTGTCTGTGTTTAAATTGTTATTATTCAAGACAAATTAGTCTGCAAGAGTTGTAAAAACATTTGATTTGTCACAGAATAGATCAAATCTATAAATGTTGGACTAAACATAGGGAAAATGAATTTGGACATAGATTGGTATGACAGTATGGTTTATGAATCATTTGATATGAATACCTTTGTAAATGATGATGGAGGCTACATGGAAGAAATGACAATGGAAATTGAAGATGAACTTCATGATTTTACAACATTATTTGAGGATTTAAATAGTTGTTCCAAGAAACCATTGTATACTGGTTGTACTAAATACACAAAATTTTTAGTTGTATTGAAGTTATACAATTTGAAACCTAGTAATGGATGGAGTGACACCAGTTTTATATAACTACTTGGTCTTATGAAAGATATTCTACTAGAAGAAAATGAACTACCATGCCGAACATATAACACTAAATGAATTTTACATTCAATGGGAATGATATATAAAAAATAAAAGCTTGTCCAAATTAATTCATATTGTTTAGGAAGTACCATGAATCACTCATCAAATTCCCTAAGTGTGGTATAGATCGATACAAGAAAAATGAATCAAATCCTTCAAAATATGTATGGTACTTTACTATAATTCCATGGTTTAGAAGAATATATGGATTTCAGGAAACCGCAAGATAATTAACATGGTATGAAGATGCAATAATTAAATATGGGAACCTACGTCATCCAATAGGTTCTCCTTAGTAGAATAAAATTGATTACGAGTTTCCTGAATTTGGATATGATCTAATAAACTTTCATTTTGCATTATCAACTGATGGAATAAATCCTTTTGGTGTAAAGAGTAATACTCACAGTACATAGCCCATCATGTTGGTAAATTATAACTTTCCCCCATGGTTATACATGAAGTATAAATAAATTGTGTTTTCTCTGCTTATATTTGGACCACAGCAACCCAGTAATGATATTGATGTCGATATGGATCCATTGATCGAAGATCTGAAATTAATGTGGGAAATAGTTGTTACAATGTATCATGCTCATAGAAGTGAAGAATACATATTAAGGGCCATGTTGTATGGAATAATAAATGAATTCCCCACTTATGTAAATTTATCAGGCTATAGAATTAAATTCATGTTGGGGTGTCCCATTTGTGAAAAATGCACATACTCAGTTCAGTTGAAACAATCCTCAAAGACTATGTTTTTAGGACATCAAAAAATTTTACCTCGATGACATAAATACAGATCCTGTATGATAGCATTCGATGGGAATATCGAACAAGGTACAACACAGTCTCCAGCAATAGGCAATAATCTATATAAAAATTTAAAAAATATTAACACTATTTTTGATAAACCATTTTCGAAAAACCTTCCAAAACTCAGGTTGGAAGAACATATCAATTTTATTTGAATTACTATATTGGAATTTTTTGTATTTAAAAAATTTTCTTGAAGTCATGCATGTGGAAAAAATATATCTCATAGTGTTATTGGTGCATTACTAAAAGTTTTCAGAAAAGTGAAAGATGGCATCAAGGAAAGGTTGGACTTGATTATAATGGGGATAAGGGAAGATTTGGCACTAGGGAAGGGTAAAAGGTGGACTTTTCTTCCTTCGGTAGATTACACTCTATCCAGAAAGGAAAAATTACAATTTTTTTCTTTTCCTTACAAGTGTAAAAGTTCTACAGGGGTATTCATCAAAAATCAAGAATGTTGTTTCAATGAATAATTTGAAGTTACAAGTACTAAAATCACATGAATATCATGTTTTGATGCAATACTTAATGCCTATTTCTTTCTGTTACATCTGCTTCAAAATTTATGACATACATTAACCAGACTCTACTTCTTTTTCAAATCCATATGCAGTAAAGTTATAGACCTGGTGAGGTTTCCCATCATGAATAAGGATATTTCAATCATATTATGTGAATTATAAATGTTATTCCTAGCATAATTTTTTGATATAATGGTCCACCTGATGGTTCACTTGGTCATAGAGGTTCAACTATGTGGTCCTATCCATTATAGATGGATGCACCCCATTGAATGGTATATGAAGATTTTGAAAGGGTATGTCAGGAATCAAATTCAGATAGAAGGTTGTATTCAATAATGATATATTATTGAAGAAGATATTGAATTTTGTACCGATTACCTATCATATATTGAAATCATCAGCCTCTCAAAGTCTCGTCATAGTTAACGCCTTATGGGAAAAGGGATTTCCTGAAGAGATTTTGTTACAATTACCTTGACAGAGCAGGAGAAAGAACATCTTTACATATTACATAATAGTAAAGATGTTGATTCATAAATTGAAGCCCATTAAGAAATTATTAGATATTTGAATCAATCAAGGGCCGAAATATGGATATTAGATACACATAATCAGTAGTTTATAGGATGGTTCAAAGATAAAATTTATAAGGAGTTATCTAAAAATCCAAATTTAATTGCCTAAGGACTTAAATGGCTAGCCAGAGGACCAAATAAAAATGTTATATCTTATATTGGATTTGTAATCAATGGTTATACTTTCTATACAAAATAACATGATGACTTCTGTACGAAGCAAAATAGTGGTTCTATGCTTATAGATGAAATGATGCACATGTCTGGTTCTAAGGATAGAAATCCAATTTATGAAAATATATCATATTTTGTCATTATCGAAAACATATACAAGTTGGATTATACAACATTTCAAGTGCCACGTTTCTGTTGAAAATGGGTTGACAATTTCAATGGAGTGAAAGTTGGTGAAATGGGATTTTTGAAGGTGAATTTCAGTATAGGAGGGGAAAAAGAAGATTCGTTCATAATGGAATCACTAGAAGAGAAATTATTTTATGTCTTTGATCCAAAAAAACTATAATTGTTCGATTGTCCTGCTAGCGACTAAAAAAATGTTGAGTCAGATAAAAATTCAATCAAGGATGACCCTTTCATTAGTACATCACAATCAGTACATGTCGGTCCCATAGTAGACAATGTCTTGTATGTTAGAGGGGACCCCAAAGAGGGGATTTTTATTCTCGAAAGAAGAAAAAAATCCTTGAAACCATTACAAAAATAAAGAGAGTTCAATGAGAAGGTAAAAGTGTTTTTTAATATATTATGTTTTTCCTCATAATATTATATATTCTAAAAACATTAACATAATCTAAATTAAATGTTTGACTGGTCATGCAGACAATATCTTCTCCACATGATGATGTTACCAATCCCTTGGAAGAACAAACTATAATGAAGGAAACCCTTTGGATAGATGAAAAGGTAATGTTAAGATATACTTTCTCTATTTTACTGAAAAATTATATAATGGAACCTTGATTTGATTTTCATTATTCCTTGTAGAGTTTTTTTATTTTAGAATATTTCTTTCCATATTTCATGCCTTTGTAAGAAGAGAAACAACGTTTTCTCTACTCAATCACAGAGGTAATATTAATGTTTTCAAAATAAAATCATTGCCCATAGAATTAATTTATTGTTTCATATTTATGTTTTATTTATTTATTTTTAGTATTAATCACATAATAATTGTTTTATTATACAAGTGCATTCTTTTGTTCTAGTTGGGGTTCTCTGTCCAACTTTCACGCTCATTATCCCTTAAAACCTCATCACCCCTACAGTGATGCATTTATCACTTTCTTTAAAGTTACCTCCACTATCTTTGCAGGAAAAGAAATGATGTTGCATCTACTCAATTATAGAGGTAATCTTGATGTTTTCATGGTAAAATAATTGTCCATATAATTAATGTATTTTTTCATATGTATGTTTAATTTATTTCTTTTTAGTATTACTCATATAATAATTCTTTTCTTATACAGGTAGATTCTTTTGTTCGAGTTGGGGTTCTCTGTCCAACTTTCATGATCCTTCTCCCTTAAAACATCTTCACCCCTATAGTGGTGCGTTTATCACTTTATTACAAGTTACCTCCACTACCTTTGCAGAAAGGGAAATGATGTTGCCTTTTCTCAATTACAGAGTTAATATTGATTTTTGTACAGTAAAATCATTTTCTATAGAATTAATGAATTGTTTCATATAAATGTTTAATTTATTTCTTTTTAGTATTACTCGCATAATAATTGTTCTCCTATACAGGTGGATCCTTTTTTTCAAGTTGGGGTGCACTTTCCATCTTTCATACTCCCTCTCCCTTAAAACCTTTTCCTCATACAGTGGTGTATTTATCACTTTCTTTCAATTTACCCCTACTGACTTTGTAGGAAGAGCAACAACATTGTATCTGCTCAATCACAGAGGTAATATTGATGTTTTCATAGTAAAATAATTGTCCATATAACTTATATATTGTTTAATATGTATGTTTAATTTATTTATTTTTATTATTACTCACATAATAATTGTTTTCTTATACAGGTGGATTATTTTGTTTGAGTTTGGGTGCTCTGTCCATCTTTCATCCCAAACTACACCAAAACTTCTACAGAATTCTTCTCTTAAAAAACCTTTCACTCCTATAGTGTTTTCATTTATCACTTTCTTTCAAGTTCCCTCCACTAATCAATAATAGAGGTAATATTGATATTTTCACAGTAAAATTATTTTCCATATAATTAATGTATTATTTCATATTTATGTTTAATTTATTTCTTTTTAGTATTACTCATAATAATTATTTTTTTATACAGGTGGATTCTTTTTTTTTTGAGTTGAGGTGGTTTGTTCGAAACTACTCATTCAATGTTGGAAGTTAGACAAAGAAAGTCAATGTAAATCGTGGTAACATTGATAGTTAGGATTTTTTTTAATGTATGTAATGATTTTTATTTATTTAATTTTATAAACCAATGTTTGAAATGTCTATAATATAGTGTTTTTTCTGGTATTTTTTTTATAAATTTAATTTCATTTAAATTCTATATTGGGACTTCCTTTTGTTGATATCTGATGTGTTTCTGCTGTTATAGTATGCGGTTACAATACACTGCAGTGGTGTTGCAGTGTTCTGTAATAGCAGACTACAGTATGGCCCTTTATTAGTTATTTTAAAAGCACTAATAAATAGGACCTTTAGCATCACTTTTAAAAGAACTAATAAAAAACACATTTATCAGTACTAATAAAAGTCCTTTATGAGCACTCATAAATGAGTCTTTTATCAACATTTTTCAAAGAACTATTAAAGGTCCTATTTATCACTGTTTTTTTAGCACTGATAAATGACCCCTTTATTAGCGTTTTTTCATCACTTATAAAAGTTTGGGTATTTTAACGTTGCTCACATTGTTAGTGCTTTTCTAGCGCTGATAAAATTCATTTATAGTGCTGTTAAAGGACAGTTTTGTAGTAGTGAATCATAATGATAATAAATTCACCCTTTTTATGTTAATTCTTATGGTGATAATCCATTCACCCTTGTATATATTTACACTTAAAATGGTAATCTATCTACCCTAGTTATACTTATACTTATGGTGATAATTTGTTCACCATTTTTATGATTATGCGTAAGATGATAACCTATTCACCCATGGTTGTTTTTGAAAAAGTGATATCCAGATCACCCATACTCCAATTAGTGGTGATAACCCATTAATCTTATTATTATTTATGGTGATAACTCGTTCACTGTTATTGCTTATGATTATGGTGTTGAGCGATTCACCATCACTATTATAAATTACAGGGATGACTCATTCACTTCATTTTTTATTACAGTGATAACTCATTAACCTTATTTTTTATTATGGTGATTAATCATTAACTTATTGTAATATTATTACACTATAGGAAAACAATCCTTTGGTAGAGATTTTTTTCATTTAGTGACAGTTTCTTAAAAAATTGTGGATTGTTATGTCGAGAATCATTTCGAAGTGATTGAATCTTCGTGATTTTTTATTTCATAGTGGTTTGTATAGTGGAAATTTAAACCACCAATAATCATTTAGTGATGGTTTTTATTTCAATATTTTTTAAAAAATAATTATTTTTTATTTTTTTATTTTTTTTTTATTTTTTTTTCTAAAATTTTTTTATTAATCAAACCCAACTCAGTTGTGCCCACCGAGACCTTTTTACTTTCCCTTAAAATTTAAGAATATATTTTCAAAGGCTAGGATTTGAATACCTTGCATATTGGTTATTCTGAAAAGTAATTTCCACTTTACTATGACTATCATATATAGTTTAAACAAACAATAAAATACTTATACACACACACATAAATAATTATAAATATATATATATATATATATATATGTATATAAATACATTTAAATATATGCATATATATATATTAATATATATTAATAAAGACATATAATTATAAATACATATTGATATATAAAAATAAATATAATTATATATAAATTTATATAGTTATATATAAATATATCGAAAAATATATTAATATATGTAATTATATAAAAATATACATTAATATACACACACACACACACTTGTAATTAATGAGTATTAATTAATATTTATTAATTAACATTTATAAATTATGAATTAATTAATATTAACTACTAATTAGATATTACTTATATGTATATAAGTTTACATTTTTATATGTATAAATTTATATATATTTAAAATTAGTAAATGTTAACTAGCAATTAATATTTATAAATTATGAATTAATTGATATTCATTAGAAATTATGGATTACTTATTACAATTTAATTATTTTTTATTATTAATATTAATCGTTATAATAATAATTACAAGTTATTAATTTTAAATTATTATGTAATCATTATTAATTAAAAAACATGTGTATATATAAGTAATTGCTCTTATATTTATATATATTTATATATATTTATATATATTTATATATATTTATATATATTTATATATATTTATATATATTTATATATATTTATATATATTTATATATATTTATATATATTTATATATATTTATATATATTTATATATATTTATATATATTTATATATATTTATATATATTTATATATATTTATATATATTTATATATATTTTTATATTATTTTTATATTTTTATATTTATATATTTATATATTTATATATTTATATGTATTTTTATATTTATTTTTATCTATTTAAGATATTTTCATATATTTATATATATTAGTATATATTTATAAAAATTTACACACACACATAAACATGAAAACGCACGTGTGCACACACATTTATCTACTTAATTATTAGTTGTTAATTATAATAAAATTATTAATAATAATTGATAATTGATAATGATATTTAAAATTTATAAAAAAATATTATTAAATATTGATTATTAATTACTATTAACATATTTATATATTTCTATACATAAATAAATACATATATATAATTACATATATATATATATATAAATATATATAATTATATATATTTACTAATTACTAATTATTGTATATATTGTGTAGTTTTTAATTAATAAGTTATATTTAATAGTTAATAATGAATAATTATTAATTGAAAAATAGAAGTAATAAATTTATAGTTTGTAAATTTTTATTAATTATTAAATATTAAATAAAAAATTTTTATTAAAAATTATTAATTATTTTTCATATATATAAATATATATTTATAAACTATAAATAATTAAATTATTCTTATTGGTTAATATTTAATTTAATACATTTTACAACAATTGTTAAAACCCACCATTAAATATAAATAAAAAAATAATATTCAATATTTGAAAATATTTTAAACCACTTCTAAATAGCAATGAATTTTGGAAAGTCACCCCGGAAAAAATTAAACTAATACATTTAGCAGTGGTTTTTAAAACCACTGTTAAATTACCTTGTTTCTATAGTGTTAGTTGTGATAACCCATTCACCTAGACTTATGTTATGAGTGGTAATAATTTTTCCACCCACACTCATTATTAGTGGTGACACTATAAAAAGAATAGGTATTTATCTATTTTTTTAATCATGTATTTAAAATATGGATAAATTACATTTAGACATGTTTTTAAAATGTTCCTAATTTTTTTATTCATGTTTTTAAACATGACTAAATTAAATAAAAAATAAATTTATATATATAATACGCACACAAATAATTTATAATATATAAAATCATAAAAAAAATTAACTTTTAATTGAAAATATAATTCAAAATAATATATATACATATTTGTGTGTGTGTGTGTGTTTTAATTAACTAGTTAATTAATAAAAATCATTAATAATTAGTATACATATAGAAGTTCATATAATCGTGTGTGTGTGTGTGTGATTATATATCTTTAAAATATTATTTATAGCCCATGAACTGAAGGATTTATATTTTTTATATTATCATGATAAACCCACTTTTTAACTAGGTTGAGAGGTACATGACCCGAAGGCCCAGAGGCACAAAATCCTTAAAGGATACATGGCCTAAAGTCTCAGAGGCACATAGGACATGATAAGAGACCCAAAGACCCTATAATGGAGAAACCCCTCCTCGAATTCTTATTGTTTGATGCCAACACATCTCCCTAAAGTTGTGTTTGTGGCCTGTCATCATCTCCCCACATGGGGAAAATGACTTGGTGTGAGATCGGCCACTCTAAATATAACCCTTCTATGTCCAACCATCTTTTCATTGACTGACTTTTTTACACCATCATGCACTCTGGTGGACTTGAAGTTACCCCCATAAAAAGCCTAGAGGCCCACTATGGATGGACTAGAGGCCCGATGGCCCAAAGGCCTAGATATATAGCCTGAAATCCCAAATCAAATAAATAGTACCACTACTATAATACCTTGCTACAGTTTCTGAACTTCTACAATATTACTACATTACCACATAACTTCTTCATTTCCCAGTTTTGAACCCGATTCTTTATACATGATTATAGGGGACCTTACCACTCGAGTAATCCCACAACTATAATAATATTAACTATAGATTTATATATTTATGTATATAAATATGTGAATATATAAGTAATAATATTACAAATTACTAATTATATGTATGTGTATGTGTAATATTTTTTATAAATTTATATGTGTGTGTGTGTATGCATACATGTATTTATGTATCTTTGTGTGTGTGTGTGTGTGTACCAGTGTGTGTGTGTGTGTGTAAATATATGTATACTAATTTTCATATATTAACTAATAAATATTAAATTATATATATATATATATAATTATATATTTATATAGATATAAATATATTTTTACTAATATATCATTTTATTATATGTAAATTAATTTATATATAAATATGTGCATATATATAAATATGTCTATTAATTTATATATTAATATATATATATATATATATTAATATTAATTTATATGTAAATGTTTGTATATATGTAATTATATGTAGATATATAAATATATGTTATTACATGTAGATATATAAATATATGTATATATATACATATATGAATTTTTATATATTAACTTATATATAAAGTTTATATAGACATAAATATATTAATTTATAAATTAATATTATATATACGCATATAATATATAAATATATTAATTTATAAATGTGCATTACAGCACAACGGGAGGAGTCCCACATGTTTGGGATTCCCTCATCCCACATTGAAGATTTCCAGGCAATTGGTAATAGAGATATTCCTTAAAGACAATATAATTCATACGATGTTTTTAACTATATTGTATTATAAGATATAATCTTTTCAAAAGGTAGGATATACATGTTTTGGGTATACAGTTTCATGCGATATAGAGATATTGTATGGGATTTTCCTTGGTCATATCATACTATGTAATATGATGATATCATAATGTTGTCATAATCATAATATATGATTACCATAACATATTTCAATCAATGAAGGCATTCGAATACTAATAGTTAACATTCAAATTCTCTTCCACATCAGGATATCATTAAATTAAGTGTATGGTAAAATCAAAGGGTGAATTCATGTGTTGAAATCGTGATTAGTCTAAGAAATAACTTATACATTATGAAACATCTAAGTTAATGCATGAACACTGTGGAATGTCCTAAGGGATATATGAAGGAGAAAGTCACCATGATATGGTCATTGTTTAATCCATTCTATGTCACCCATACCCATAGCTCTCTTTCTCTTCCTCCCATTACCACTTGAGACACTAGCATGTCGTAGATGGTTGGAGAGTCCCACCTGGGTGTCAGGAGATTCATTTCATCTTGTGAATACACAATTAAGGAGCGAGTTCCTTAGCCGCCTCTAAGGGATCTTCATCGATCATTATCATTTAAGTTGGACCATTCATAAGACTGGTGAAATGTGCACATATAAGTTCTTCATTTTATTAATACATGGTTTTAGTTTTATGCATGGTTGATCTTGGGATGAGGATAATAATTTCTTTCGCTACCTTTAACGAGTATCGTTTGATCCCTATAAACCCGTAAATGGTATCAAAACCGTTCTATTATCATTGCTTTGTAAGAAAATATTATATATGTAACGACCCAATGTTTTATAAATGAAAATTCCTTTCTTATAAATATGTCATAAAATCACAAGAAAACACAACATAATGAACTTCTAAGTGCTAAGTGAACTTTAAACATAAGTTTGTCACTTCTGTGTTTGGAATTTTGAAATTCTAACATACACTATTGTAATCAGTAAGTTTTTTAGAATCCTATAAGAAAAACTTAATTTTTGGCGAATAGTAACCTACCCTAATGAATAGTAACATACCCTTATGAATAGTTATATACCCTAATGAATAGTAACCTTACCTATGATGGTATATAAATATTATTCAAGTTGAAAGTATGATATACCTATATTTTTAAAATAAGTGAAAGAATGTTTTAAAACTCATTTTTGATAATGAGTAATGATTTTAATTAAATATTAAAATAATAATATTTAGAAAATTATTTTTGAAAAATGGAATTCATTTTTGGATTCTGCATGTTGAAAAATGGTTAGGGTGAATTTTTGGAACTTTTATGAAATACTTGAATTGTTTATGAATAGTAAAAATACAATAATTTACAATAAATGCTAAATAATGGATTTATTGATTCATTGATGATGTTCTGATGATGTAAGCCCACTTGGTTCTGGATCACATGATAAAATTACTATTATTTGTCAAGGAAGACTCACTATTCCTTGTCTTGTGGGGAAATAATAAATTAATGAATTTTATTTTGAGAAATCCCTTCCCTCCTCCGCTATAAAACCCCCCTTCACTCCCTCTTCTCTTCACTCCTCTCAAACATTGTGCCTTTACAATATTCTACCCAAATATCTACCCAAGATCCTATCCCACGTCTAAAATCTCTTATCCTCTTCAAAATACCAAAACCTCTCCCCTTAAGAGGATCTCAAAGGAGGATGTCTCAAGAGGTAAATTCTTCTTTCCAATTCCTTTATTTCTTTTAAGTTCTTTTCTTTTTGTTTCTTTCCTAACCTCCCTTCACCCAAATAGTATGATAGCTCCAGTAACATACATATAATGGAATTTCTTCATGCTAATGGGATATTTTATTATCTTATCTCCTTTCCCCACCTTTTATTTGAAATAAATGAAAGCACTGATTGAGATGTGCTAATTTAGCCCATTCAAGGACAACTGTTTATCAATTTCTATTATAATATTTAAATCTGGTCATGAAACCATTTTTTTTATGGTTGAACCACATTATGTATATGTAATATATCCTATTTTGATTCTGTGATCTTTTTGTACAAATCATATTAAGTTATAAATCAAAACATGTTCTTTGTAATCAAACCCACCAATTAACAAAAACGATTGTCACTATGGTTTTATATAATAGTTTGACTTCAATCTAAGTAACCAAATTAAGTTTAAAACCATGTAATCTTATGTTTGTTCACTAATATCATATAACTTCATTTATGGACAACCACTTCCATCTTCCATGTTTATCCTAAATTGAATATAAGCGAACTAATATTTTAAAACCAAGTAAACAAACGAGCCCAAACAATGAAATTGGACCTTATAACCAATCAAGAAGGACTTGAATGAACTAAAAAGGCTTATAATAAATCAATTACATATATAATAGGTTCTTTAATTATTAATTAATAATCCTAACTTTTTTATTCATGTCTTTAATAACAAGTGTAGAATACCAATGGATTTAAGGTAAGGGATCCTCCCCTTTTCACTTTTAATCATGATTGTTCTCTGTGCTATGCCTTTTTTGTGTAATACCATGTGATGGGGTATGTTTTCTCACCTCCCCCATACTTCTATAATGTTTTATAAGTGATGAGAGGCCCCTTATCTCTCTCATCAATCCCTCTTAGTTACACCTGATTCCATACCGATAAACCGTAATTGATTCTACCCAAACTTCCTTTATTCCTTCGAGTTGCTCTATATTTCTTTTTACCAAAATATAGTTGTCATTTATTTTTATGTAAAAATTCTACATTATATTTATATTCTCCAAAATCATTTTCCAAGATCCATCTCTCATTCTCTTTTGGGGATATACATGCTTTTAAGTGAATCCCTCCTCGATACTTCCCAATAAGCACACTCGTTTTAAAGGAACTTCTCGAATTTTTACTCAATTTCAAGTGAACTATATCCTATGTTTTAAGACAAAATTGTCTTTATAAAATCATTATTTTTATTATGAATACATTCTTGGTTCAATTATGGTTTTATATAAAATAATTTCCTCTTTACTATTATAAAATCTCTATAGTATTTTCCTTAAAAACCGCACAAAAATGTTTTAATGCTAATGTTTCTCAAATACAATTATTATATGTTGTTACTTCTATTTTCCACAACCTACCATGTTATATGACTATATTACCTTATGAACTTCCATGTATGTTCTAATCCCATTCTTTCATGGACGCTTTCATGATACACTCATTGATTATGCTTTATGTCATGATTGTGGTACCCAATTCTTTCCATTAGTATCCTTATGTTTATGAACTATTGATTATGTATGATTATTTATGTGGAAAGAATATTTATGTGGAAATAATATTCATGAAAATTTTTAGATGGTTGTGCCCAGATAGTGCTCCAATGCATTCGGTAAGGTTAAGTCTCATGAGATGCGATGTGAAACGGGATTGGCCGTTAGCCTTGACCCGTACTAAAATGGGAAACGGGATTGGCGGTTATCCTTGACCCATACTAAAGAAATTTTTATGATTCTACCACATTTATATGATTCCATGTTTATATGATCCTATGCTTATACAATATTATTTCATATGTTCTATGCTTTGGATATAATTATGGCATGCCTCATAACTCATGTGCTTAAGATGTATCCTTATGTTCATTCCCTTACTGGGCTTTTCAACTCATCCCTTTGTTCATGTGTTCCCTAGGGTACCCTATGTAGATGTAAGGGCTCAAAGGAAGTTAGGATCTCTTTATGGAGATTAAATAAACAAGTGTTTTTTTATCCCCATGTTTTATGTTTTTTAGTACCTAGTATTACAAGACACTAGACTTAACGATACTTAGCTTGTACTCTGATGATTAATTATGCCTAGAATTATGAAATGTTGTATGAAAAAGGTTTGGGTCACTTTAGTTGGTATCAGAGGATGCTCTAGTTATTTTTGGAGATTAGGAATATAGAACCTTAGTGATAATCTTAAGGATGAGATTAAGTATTAGAGAACATTTCTAAATTTTGATGAGTATTAAGTAAGTGGTTTATCAAGAAAATACATCTCTCTCTAGATATGAGCAGGTAGAGGTAGCTATAGCATAGATGTATCTAGGGGTAAAACCCAAAAACACTACTTTGAGCTAGACTCAAATGGGAACTGGTGCATGACAACAGGCCTTACTACACTCTTAGTTACGACACTCCCAGGGGAAATGCTTTGGTAGATTCACGAGCTTATTACAAACCATTATTAACGGAAAAAAGGACCATAAGTTAAGAAATAGATCGAGGATAACCTAGATTTATACATAAGGAATCACAAGTTATGATGTACTTATTCTTTATAAGTTCATCCTTTTATGTTCAAAGTTTCCTTTTTATTATCGATAGCTAAGTATTCAAGAACTATAATTATACGTTATTTTTCTTAGTTAATGGAGGGAAATAGAAGAACATGTTCCAACAACCAATGTGATAGAAATGTAAAGATTGACCTAATGATGTGCTTGATATTATGGGAGCGGGTGCTCAAAACTTCATGACAGTACTTGCTCAGCTGGCTCGAGTTATAAATAATAACTTCAATCAGGCAGAACGTCCTCCTCCTCCAAGGAAAGAGCAAGTTGTTGTAGAATCCTTCATGCGGAAAATGCCTCCCATGTTTAGTGGATCTTCTGATCCCCTCCTCACAGAATAATGGATTAACTCCATTTAAAATATATTCTCCATCCTCCAGTGCTCGGAGGAAGACAAATTTGTACCAGTGGTCTATCATTTTGATGGGGAAGCTGATCAGTGGTGGACACTGATCAAGAATAAAAAGTCCCAAGAGGAAATTGATTCCATGGATTGGGATGAATTCAAGAGGATGTTTTTTAACAAATATTTTCCTCGAACCCTCTATCTCAAGATGGAAAGAGAGTTCCTTGGACTCAAGAAGAAGTAAGATGAGTCCATTGGGCGTATGAAGCAAACTTTACAAGGATTTCAAGGTACGCCTCTGGCTTTGTCATGAACACCAAAAGCAAGGTGGATCGCTTATTTAGTGGAATAAAGCCCAGTCTATGAAAATCATTGGAAATTATAGAATTCAATAGTTATGAGGAGATTTTCTATTGTGTCCTCAAGGTTGAAATAGATATTGGAGACTCTCAGTGGTCTCGTTCGCCTAGTGACAAGAAGCGGAAAATGGAGAACAACATGGGTGGTTCATCAAACAAATCCAATAATAGAAAGAAGCCTGAATTTTCCCCTTGCAAAAATTGTGGGAATAAATATCTTGGTAACTGTATGAAGGGAACCAAGAATTGGTTCAAATGTGGAAGGTTTGGTCATCTGGCCAAGAACTTCCAAAGGGATATGAAAAATCTTGCTAATGTTGAAGAAGAAAGGAAGGTTCAGATCAACACTAAGCCAGAAGTGCAGTGTTACAAATTTAAGGAGCATGGGAATTATGTGAAAAATTTACCTAAGTCAAGGGTTATCGGAGGCAATAAACAATAACTTCCAAGGCAGCAAGGAAGGGATTATTCTATCACTACTGTTGAGGTGGAGCCAGACAACGATGTGGTGATAGGTATGCTAGTTATTCATTCAAGAATAGCGAATGTACTATTTGATTCTGGTTCTACGCATTCTTTCATATCTTTTAAGTTTAGTAGAACTATTCAAACACCACCTCAAAATTTGGAAGAAAAGTTATCTATGAGAATAGAGAATAGGTCAATTATTGCATCAATGGTTTATAACTCCTCTCTGGTTAACATTTGTGGACTGAACCTCCCAACAAATCTCATCACACATCCTTTAGTGGAGATTGAGGCTATCTTAGGAATGGATTGTATGACTTTATACAAATCTAACATCAACTATCGGGAAATGGAGATCACTCTTCACAATCCGAAGCATCCTATAATTCTATACAAGTGTAAGGAGGAAGATAAATCTCCTTTAAGATCATCGTCAAAATTGTGGATATTTCTGCCTGATAAGCAATCATATCTAGCTCAAATGATTGAGACAAAGGAGAGAATCATGCTTGAAGACATGACCATAATGAGGTATTACACTAATGTATTCTCTAAATAGTTGTCTGGTCTTCCTCCTAACTGAGAGTTTGAGTTCTCAATTGAACGTATCCCTGAATCTCTACCTATCTCAAAGGCACCTTACAGAATGGCCATTGTAGAGCTGGAAGAGCTAATGAAGTAGTTACATGAGAATATGGAGAAGGGTTTTATACGCCCGAGTGCTTCACCATGTGGTGCGCTAGTCCTCTTTGTCAAGAATAAGGACGGATCAATGCACCTCTGCATTGATTATCACGAACTCAATAAAATAATGATAAAGAACAAGTATCCCCTACCATGGATAGATGACTTGTTCGATTAGCTTTGTGGGGATAGTTATTTTTCTAAGGTGGAACTTCGGTCAGGATATCACTAATTAAAGGTTAGGAAGGAATATATTCCCAAGACTACCTTTCAAATGAGGTATGGACACTATGAGTTCATAGTGATTCCATTTGGACTCACTAATGATCCAAAAATTTTCAATGATTTAATGAATAGAGTCTTTAGAGATTACCTTGACAAATTTGTGGTAGTCTTTATTGATGATATTCTAATATACTGCAAGATAAAGGAGGAACATGAAGAGAATTTGAATACTGTGTTTATGAATTTGCAAAGGGAGAAGTTGTATGCAAAGTACAGTAAATGTGAGTTCTGGATGGAGGAAGTATCATTCTTGGGGCATGTTATCACCAGCAAAGGGATATCTGTGGACCCATCCAAGATGAAGGCAATTGAAGAGTGGCCCATGCCAACTTCTGTAACAAAGATCCGTAGCTTTTTGGGTCTAGATGGGTATTGTCGATGATTTGTGAAGAAATTTTCACCATTGTCAAACCCAATGACAAAGCTGACACGGAAGGGAATAAATTTGTTTTGGACATGGGAATGTGAAGACTGTTTCAAGGAGTTGAAAAAGAGGATTATCACTACGCCAGTACTCACACTCCCTACAAGTGGAGAACTCTTTGTGGTGTATAGTGATTCTTATAATAAGGTCTTGGGTTGTGTGATAATGAAAAATGATAAAGTGATAGCCTATGCCTTAAGGAAGCTAAAATCCATGAGCAAAACTATCCCATGCATGATTTGGAGTTGGCAGTTGGGATCCTTGCGTTGAAAATCTGGCAGCATTATCTCTATGGGGAGAAATGTGAGATATATATTGACCACAAGAGTCTTAAATATATATTCACATAGAAAGAGAATAATATTCTCTAGTGAATATGGATAGATCTCATCAAGGATTATGACTACTCAATCCACTACCATCCTGGTAAGGCAAACAAGGTGGAAGATGCTCTAAGTAAAAAGGATATTTCATCTTTATCAATGATGAGAATTGAAAAGGATCTGATCTTCTTAGATTTTCAAAGGATGGACATGGGAATCATTAATGGAGGAACATCATCAATCATTTCTCAAATGATTTCTCAACCATCCCTCTTAGATAAAATAAAGGATGCTCAATGAAAAGATGTGGAAATTCAGAAAATGGTGGAAGCTATCTAAAATGGGAAATCCTATGATTTCAAAATTGATGAGGAAGGAGTTGTAAGATTTGGGACATGATTATGTGTACCATATGATATAGAGATAAAGAAGGAGATATTGAATGATGCACATATCTCAACCTTCTCTACCCACCCAGGGAGCACAAAGATGTATCAATATCTCTGAAAAAACTTTTGGTGGGACAATATGAAAAGGGAGATTTCCGAATATAAATCAAAGTTATTGGTATTTCAACAAGTGAAGGATAAGAGGAAAAAGTATAAGGGGGTGATGAAACCACTACCCATACCATCATGGAAGTGGGAGAACATTACCATTAACTTTGTCAATGGACTTCCAAGGACATTTAGATGAAATAATGCTATATGGGTCATTGTGGATTGTCTTACAAAGACAACTCACTTTATTGCATTTCAAGAGGACTTCTCATTGGATAAACTTGCACGGATTTACATTAAATAAGTGATAAGGCTGCATAGAGTACCACTATCTATTGTATTAGATCAGGATCTGAGATTCATCTCGAAGTTCTGGAAAAGTATCTAGCATGCTATGAGAACTGAACTGAACTTCAGTACAGCCTATCATCCTCAAACTGATGGCCAATTTGAGCAAACTATTTAAACACTAGAAGACATGTTGAGAGTGTGTTATATGGAATTCCAAGGAGGATGGGACCAACATCTTCCACTGGTTGAATTCTCCTACAAAAACAGTTTCCACTCGAGCATCTGAATGGAACCATATGAAGCCCTTTAAGGGAAAAGGTGAAAACACCAGCGTGTTGGGATGAAGTCAGTGAGAATAAGCTAATAGGACCTGAAATGGTTAGAGAAATGGTGGAGAAGGTTAAAACCATTCAGTAGCATATCAAGGTAGCCCAAAGTCGACATAAGATTTTTGCAGATAAATGTCGATGAGACCTTGAGTTCAAAGTCGGAGACATGGTATTTATATGCATATCTCTGTTGAATAATGTCATGAGGTTTACGAAGAAAGGGAAGTTAAGTCCCAGGTACATAGGCCCCATAGAAATCCTTGGTCGAGTCGGAGTTGTGGCCTATCGACTGGCACTTCCACCTACTATGTCAAAAGTACATGATTTCTTTCATGTATCCCTCTTAAGGAAGTACATACCAAACCCTTCACATGTACTCTCTTCAAAGGTGGTACAATTGGAAGATGATCGTTCCTATGAGGAGCAGCCAGTGAAGATCTTGGATCATAGGGATAAAGTTCTACGCAACAAGACTACTCATCTGGTCAAGGTACTATGGAGAAACCATAAGTATGAAGAGGCAACATGGGAACTGGAGGAAGTAGTGAAGAAAAATTACCCCCACCTATTTTTTTCTTAGAATTTAAAATGAAATTTCGAGGGAGAAATTTCATAAGGGGGGAAGAATGTAACGATCCATTGTTTTATAAATGGAAATTAATTTATTATAAATATTTCATAAAATCACATGAAAACACAATGTAATGAACTAATAAGTTCTAAGTAACCTTTAAACATAATTTTTTCACTTCTGTGTTTGTAATTTCGAAAATTCTATATACACGATTGTAATCAGTAAGTTATTTGGAGTCTGATAAGAAAAAATTATTTTTTGGTGAATAGTAACCTACCCTAATGAATAGTAACATACTCTTATGAATTGTGATATAACCTAATGAATAGTAACCTTACCTATGATAGTATATAAATATTATTCAGGTTGAAATAATGATATACCTATATTTTTAGAATAAGTAAAAGAATGTTTTAAAACTCATTTTTATAATGAATTATGATTTTAATTCAATATTAAAATAATAATATTTAGAAAATTATTTTTGAAAAATTCACTTAATTTTTGGATTCTACACATTGAAAATTTGTTAGGGTGAATTTTTGGGATTTTTCTAAAATACTTGAATTTTTTATGAATAGTAAAAATATAATAATTTACAATAAATGCTAAATAATTGATTTATTGAGTCATTGATGATGTTATGATGATGTAAGCCCACTTGGTTCTGGTTCACAAGATAAAATTACTATTCTTCATCAATGAAGACTCACTATTCTTTGTCTTTTGGGGAAATAATAAATTAATGAATTTTATATTGAGAAATCCCTTCCCTCTTCCACAATAACCCCCCCCCCCCCTTCACTCCCTCTTCTCTTCACTCCTCTAAAGCCTTGTGACTTGCCAATATTATGCCCAAATCTCTCCCAAAGATCCTCTCCCATTTCCAAAATCTCTTATCCACTTCAAAATATCAAAACCTCTCCCCTTAAGAGGTTCTCAAAGGAGGAAGTCTCAAGAGGTAAATTCCTCTTTCCAATTCCTTCATTTCTTTTAAGTTCTTTTCTCTTTGTTTCTTTCCTTACCTCCCTTCACACAAATAGTATGATAGCTATATTAACATAAATATAATGGAATTTTTTCATGCTAATGGGGTATTTTATTATCTTCTCTCCTTTCTCCACCTTTTATTTGAAAGAAATGAAAGCATTGTTTGAGATGTGCTAATTTAGCCCATTCAAGGACAACGGTTTATCAATTTCTATTATAATCTTTAAATATGGTCATGAAACCATTAGTGTTATGGTTGGACCAGATTATATATATTTAATATATCCTATTTTTATTCTGTAATATTTTTGTACAAATGGTATTAAGTTATAAATCAAAACATGTTCTTTGTAATCAAACCCACCAATTAACAAAAACAGTTGTCACTATGGTTTTATATAATAGTTTGAATTCAATATAAGTAAACAAATTAATTTTAAAATAATTTAATCTCCTATATGTTCATTAATATTATATAACTTCATTTTTGTACAACCACTTCTATCTTACATGTTTATCTGAACTTGAATATAAGCGAACTGATCTTTTAAAACCAAGGAAACAAACAAGCCTGAACAATGAAATTGAACCGTATAACCAATCAAGAAGGCCTTGAATGAACTAAAAAGGATTATAATAAATAAACTACATATAGAAGAGGTTCTGGAATTATTAATTCATAATCCTAATTTGTTTATTCATGTCTTTAATAACAAGTGGAGAACACCAACGGATTTAAGGTAAGGGATCCTCCCCTTTTCACTCTTAATCAAGATTGTTCTCTATGCTATGCTTTTTTTGTGTAATACCAAGTGATGGGGTATGTTTTCTCACCTTCCCCATACTGCCATAATGTTTTATAAGTGATTATAAACCCCATATCTCTCTCATAAATCCCTCTTAGTTACACCCGATACCATGCCGATAAACCGTATTTGATTCTACCTGAACTTCCTTTATTCCTTCAGGTTGCTCTATCTTTCTTTTTACAAAAATGTAGTTGTATTTTATTTTTATTTAAAACTTATACATTATGTTTATATGCTACAAAATCATGTTCCAAGATCCATCTCTCATTCTCTTTCGGAGATATACATGCTTTTAAGTGAATCCCTCCTTGATACTTTCTAAAAAGCACACTTGTTTTAAAGTAACTTCCCAAATTTTTACCCAATTTCAAGTGCACTCTATCCTCTATTTTAAGACAAAATTGTCTTTATAAAATCAGTATTTTTATTATGAAAACCTTATTGGTTCAATTATGGTTTTATATAAAATAATGTTCTCTTTACTATTTTAAAAGCTCTATAGTATTTTCTTTTAAAACCGCACAAAAATGTTTTAATGCTAATATTTATCAAATACATTTCTTATATGTTTTCACTTCTATTTGTAACCACCTATCATGTTATATTCCTATATTACCTTATGAACTTCCATGTATGTTCTAATATCATTATTTCATGGATGCTTTCATGATACACTCATTGGTTATGCTTTATGTCGTGATTGTAGTACCCAATTCTTTCAATGGGTATCCTTACGTTTATGAATGATTGATTATTAATGATTATTTATGTGGAAAAAATATTTATGTGGTAATAATATTCATGAAAATGTTGAGATGGGTGTGCCCAAATAGTGCTCCAATGCATTGGGTAAGGTTAAGTCTCATGAGATGTGATGTGAAACGGGATTGGCTGTTAGCCTTGACCCATATTAAAAAGGAAAAAGGGATTAGCGGTTAGCCTGACCCATACAAAAGAAATGTTTTATGATTCTTCCACATTTATATTATTCCATGTTTATATGATCCTATGCTTATACGATATTATTTCATATGTTTCATGCTTTGGATATAATTATGCCATGCCTCATAACTCATGTGCTTAAGATGTATCCTTATGTTCATTCCCTTACTGGGTTTTTCAGCTCATCCCTTTGTTCATGTGTTCCCTAGGGTACCATATACAGATGTAAGGTCTCAAATGAAGTTAGGATCACTTTATAGAGATTAAATAAAGAAGTATTTTTTTATCCCCATGTTTTATGTTTTTTTATACCAAGTCTTCCAAGACACTAGACTTAACGATCCTTGGCATGTAATTTGATGATTAATTATGATTATAATTATGAAATTTTGTATGAAAATGGTTTGGGTCACTTTAATATCGTATTTTATGTTGTTATAATATTAGGAATTTTGTTTTGTGGAATTCTTTATGATATGTGATATCATAAGACATGATATGTTTGTATCAATTGATATAGGATATCATATCTAGTGATTAAGTATAATTTCATCAATTTCAATAAATCATAATGTAATAAATATCCAATTGCATTATATGATAACACTAGTTTCAAACCACAAAACATATCATCATTTTTCCTTACCGATATCAGTGCATGTTATAAAATACAACTGACATCCACTGAAGGTGTTACCATAATCATAGATTATATATCAAAAAGTAAGATAGATAATAAAATCAAGTCACGACTTATGATATAGTGTATTTCATAAAATATTATATCATGAAAATTTAATTTTTTTAATTTTAAATTATAAATTAAATTTTATGGTTTATAAATTTTTTTAAAATCATAGAAAAAGATTTTTAGTGAAATTTTTTTAATTTATAAAAGTATTTATAAATGAAATAATTATAAAATGTTTATAATTAATTAATTAAATATTTATGAAACATTTTTTTAATAAATAGAAGTGGTGGGAAGGTGCTCGATTTTTGGCAGGTGCTTGATATTGGTTCTGGGTGACCAGGGTGGGAACCTGATGTTGGGTAATTACATAGAATAAATGACTTATAAACATTTAATTAATTCAAAAAGTAAAATACATATAGTGATTATATATTACATAACCATAACCCTACAAAGTGTTGATATGGGATGTCACATACATGCCATGTATTCTAAAAATGTAAATGAGTTCAACAAATGTTTGCATGTGTAACGACTTGACCCATTGGGGCCTTCCTGTCTGGCGGAAGGATGGGCTAGCACAACCCTAAGCCTACCTCCATAGGCCAGGAGCTAGTGACAAGCATCGAGAAGGTGTAGCATAAATGGGAGGCCTTTTCCTTGTGTACCTATATGCATGCACCTAAATATCACCATGCAACAGTGTTGAGGAATAATTAAAAGGGTGGTAACATCTAGAGTAAAATCATGCATGTAAAAACCTCTAGAGAATAAATTAGAGTATGATAGAAAATAAGAAATGTGTAAAGGGGAAAAATACATGCCCATCCTAACAACAACTGGAATTGAAAATTGATGAGATAGTCTAGCTTATAATCACAAAGCCTGACCACTATACGCAGAATATGCCCCAGAGTATCCCTATACTCCCCCAAAATCATAGCTGATATGTCCTTAATCTTTATAAGACATGACACATGCAGGAAAAGTCCATGAATGGGTGAGTGTATACATACCCAGTAGGACACCTTGAAAACTTAAGGATAGAAATCGAGAGATATAATAGATATAGTTAGTTCAACCCAAAGAAGAAGGGAAACAAAACCCAACAACATATATATATATATATTCTCATAGAAGAAACTTATATAATAGGGAAAGGGTATCTTCATCTCACAACTCATCCTTGGTGGACAAGCCTTCCAACAGCTCCAAAGGGGTACATTTTTTATGCCCAACACCTCATGTATCCATCGAGGTAATTGTGTATAGGACCCACACCTTTCCACTATTCCATATAGTCAAGGGTGAAAAATCTCCAAATAGGGGACCCATGCCCCAATGTGTCAGGGGGTACCACTCAGTAGGTAGAGGACCCACGCCCTAGTCTATCAAGGGGGTTTCAATCAGTAGGTAGAGTACCCACACCCTAGTCCCTCATGGGGGTTTTACTTAGTAGGTTGAGGACCCATACCCTAGTATATCAGGGGGTGCCACTCAGTAGGTAGAGGACCCGTGCCCTAGTCCATCAGGGGGTTTTACACAGTAGGTAAAGGACCCATGCCATAGTTTATCAGGGGGTTCCACTCAGTAGGTAGAGGACCCATGTTCTAGTCCATTGAGGGGCTGCCACTCAAACTGGCGCAAGGAGTATTGGGAACCCATGACCTGATAAAATAAGGGGGTTGAAACCCCAGCCTCTATCGAATGATCTCGCATGATCACTGCTATTTTCAAGCATCTCCTAAAGAATAATCACACTCAAAACATTCTATGTCATATCTCTAAATCCACTATGAATGCTACTATCACGTTATACATGTAAAAATACTCATTATAGGATACTCACAGGCCAAAATAAAAATCCAGATAAAGGATATAAGAAAGGTGGAAGTTTCTTAAAAAGGGGGTACACGAAATGTATGGGGTCTACATGGCATGTGGTCCCACTCCGCTGTCTGGCCATGTAATCCGCTGGACATGGCTCAGAGGCCATATCACCATACATGGTGTGTAGTGGGCCCACATGGTGTATCTCATCCACCCATTCCTTCTTGTGTCCTTCTGGTCAAGTTCGTGTTTGTCGGGCCATGTCAATGTACCTGGTCATGCTCGGGTACTAGCTCGTTCCTATGTACTCTAGGAGTACACAGCGTGTCCTCCAGCATGGGGTCCTGGGATTATTCTACTATAACATGGATTATCCACCTAGGGAGGGTCACAAGGTGTGTGTTATAGTCCACATGACATGTAATATTAAACTCTTCCTGAAACCCTAGCATCACAGCTAAGGGAGATACATGCCTTGTGTTCTTCTATGTTACATGGTATATAATTAGTAATTTTTTAAATACCCAAATTTCCTTAACATGTCTCCTAGATCCGGATTTTACACCATGATATCTACTATTTGAATGCTCAAAATCAAAGGAAACCAACTCTAACCATCTATTTTAGGCCTCTGGTGATCATCAATTGGAAACCGCTCATTCACATAAAGCCTCACATCACCATACATGAATCTTGTCATCTACCACTCATCCAGAATCCTATATCTATGGAAACCATAACCTTAATCCCACAATTAAACTTTATCCATACTCAAATCATCGTCCTAAACATCATTCACACAACTACCACAAATCCATGGTTTCGATCACACTTGAACCTACCCCGAAAAAGTGAAATCGTGACCCTATAGGCCAAGAGAAAATAACACGAAAAATGTGGGGAGAAATGCACATAAAAAATGTATAAATATTGTTGTAAAAACATTCTCAGCCAACAATTTCAAATTAGGAAAATCATGGTTAGATCATGGCATAAATTAAATAGAACAATTTAAGTTTATGGAACAGGATCATACAAAGATCAAAAGATCACAGATCAAAGAATAGAAGATAAAATCAATGCTCAAAATTTTAATTAAGGGAGTAAACTATAATTTATGATACCTAACTTAAAAAAGAATCCATAATTAGTGAATAACACATTCTCTAGTGAAGAAGAAGACTTTCTCCATCTACATCCTCTCGATCCACCTCGATATGATCATCGTTCATCATCTGAATCTGATTCACCAACGACGAATGCTCTAGACATCCTCTCAGATGTCACAAGGGTTATACAGGTAACCCTTGGAAAATATTCATAAGATGTTATTTATAGAGGATTTTAATTAGTTCATTTAATAAAAAAATAAATAAATTGTTTATTTATTTAGTTTAATTAAACGCACCTGCCAACAGCTGCCTCAACTGGACATTTGGTGCTGGATAACCTTAGGTCGCACCTAGGGTAAACACTATGTCTCGGAATCAACTATGGTATTATATTTCTAATATGATGCAACATTCAATATTTAACCCATTATTCTCAAAAAACTATATGCACATGATATTAATAGATTTAAAAAATATAATATCAATTTCAGGCTCACCGGTCATTGGAATCTCATGGAATCTCAGTGCCTAGATTTAAAAATATTTCTTAATATATTTCAAAGTATTACAAGGAAAAAACTATGTCACAAAATTATTCCCTCCTTAAATTATTTTAATCCCTAAAAAAGAAAAAATTTAACAAAAAGGTAAGGATAATGATCATACGTCTAGATCTCTCGCTCCGAGGAGATCTTTTGCATGACCCAATGCTTCCACAACACAAGAACCAAGGGTCCATCCTCATAGGATCCTATCCTAACAATCCTTTATTTCCACAAAGTACTCTATGAATGTGGATCTATCCTCTATGTCCACATTTACCTAGTCAATGTCATGCATGGTATCATTCATGTATCTCCTCGGCTGTAATATATGGAAGAATTAATACACCTGATCCTACTTTGGGGGTAAGTCTAGATGCTAAACAACCTCAATAACCCTCCATAGGATCTTTAATGACCCAATGAACCTCAAGAATAGCTAAGTTTCTTGAAACACATCCAAACTCCTCATCGTGAGTAGAATCTCAGGAAAACATTGCCTCCCTACTCAAAATTCAAGGGCCTATGATGTCGATCTGTGTAAGATTTATGTTAACTCTAGGATGTCCTCATATTCTTGAGGATCACTTGAACCTTATTTTTCATCTCCTGCACCATATCTGGCTCATCAAGAGATTCCTCGCCAATCTATGTCCAGCATAAGGGTGACCTACAGGGTCTCCTATACAAGGCCTTAAATGGTTCCATAATGATCATAGAGTGATAGCTATTATTTTAAGAAAACTATACCAATGGAAAATGATCCACCTAGATCAATACAAAGTGTAACACACAAGATATTAGCATATCCTCTAGCACATGGGTAGTGTGCTCGGTCAGCCCATCCGTCTGGGGGTGAAATGTCATACTCATCTGCAATTTGGTTCTAAATTCCTCATGTCAACCTCTCCACAATTGTAATTTGAACCACGCGTCCCGGTTGAAGACAATCATCATGGGTAACCCATGGAGTCAGATAATCTCCCACATGTATAATTATCCTAGACTCTCCACCAAACTCTACTCCCTAATGGAAAGGAAGCACATTGGATTCGTTAGTCGATTAAATATCACTCATATAGAATCAGGTCCTATCACTATATGTGGATTCCCTGTCATAAATTTCCATGGATATTTCTTCCCATTTCCACTGTGATATATCAAGAGGATTTTACAAACTTTCCAGAACCTACTTCTCAGTCTTCACCTACTAACATGTGATATTCCAAGAGACAAACTTGGCTATGCTTCTCCTCATTCCATCCCACAAAAAACTGCCACTGAAGGTGGATATACATATTCCCTACACTATGGTTTATATCTAAAGGGTAAGTGTGAAACTCTCTCATCAAATCCTATAGCAATGTGACCAGAACAATCATCCATCCTTGAAAAAGGATAACATGCTTCCCTACTTTAGAAAATCCATCCGGTGAGTCTCCTACTGAAATCTAGTCATGAATAATCTAAAAGTCAATGTCTCCCAATTAGGCATCTCTCATGCACTAGAGAAGTATATGAGTCAACACCAATGACTAGAGATTAGACACACCCCTCTCCTCTACTAGGGTCGGTTGTAGAGAAGACAACTACTCATATGCCTCCTCCACCAAACAAGAATGGTACTTTCTACTAATGGAGTCTTCCACCACATTTCCCTTCCTAAGATTATAGACTATCTTGAATTCATAGTCCTATAGGAACTGAAAATAGTTCCTCTATCTCAGGTTCAAATATCTCTACATTAAGATATACCTGAGACTTTTATTGTATGATTAAACAATAAATTTCTCTCCCCAAAGATATTTCATCCACTTTTTAAGAGAAAATACTAACACTACTAATCTAGGTCATGAGTTGCATATTTCTACAAGTGGGGTCTCAAATTCCTCAACCCATATGTGATCACTTCCTACCTATGCAACAATACACAAATGATACCAGCTCCAAAGTAATTGAAATACACTATATACTCCATGCCCTCCTTAGGTAGTCTCATTACAGGAGCACAATTCAAGCCTCAACTACTTGAAGGTTATCTAACACTACTTGGTCTAGGTGAACAGATTCTCTTTCCACATCAAGATGGTCAAAGGGGATACAATCCTGTAGAATTTTTCCATGAACCTCTTTTATTATCCCACCAAGAAAAATAATCTTTATACCTCTGACATGCTCTGGGGTGGATCCCAAGAAGGAACTGCATCAATATTAATTGGGTCCAAAGCTAATCCATGATCAAAAATAACATGTCCCATAAAGTGAACCACATTGATCCATAACTATCACTTTGAGATATTACCATAAAGTTGGTGCTCCTGGAGTAAGTCTAGGAACATCCTCAAGTGCTATTCATTCTCCTCCTATAATGTAGAGTCATTGAGTATGTGTTCAATGAAGACAACCAAAAATTAGTCCAAGTATGGTTGGAAGATCTTGTTCATAAAATCCATAAACATAGTGGGGCATTAATCACAAAAAAAATCATCACCAGGAACTCATAGTGTCTTTAGTGACATTAGAATTCCAGCTTCATAATATCAGCCTCATGAACCCTCAACTAGTAGTAGTTGAACCTGAGATTTATCTTCAATAACCAACTCACACCTTACAACTAATCAAAGTCTTCATCAATCCTTGTAAAGGGGTACATGTTCTTGATCATTTTTAGGTTCAAGAAATGATAAGCAATACAAATTTTCAAGCTCCCATCTACCTGCTTCTCGAAAAAAACTAGTGTTACCTAGGGGACATACTCAGTTTAATAAAACAATTCTCTAAAAGGTCCTCCAACTACACCCTCATCTTATGATGCTCAATAGGGGTCATCTAATATTCCATATAATATATTTATGTGGTCCCAAGGTGAAAGTAATTGCATAAGTCCATCTCTCACCTTGGAGGTAGTCTTAGAATGTCCCTAGGGAAGACATCCATAAATTCCTCCACTACCAAAGGAATCCAAATGCCTTAAAAGACCTTTTCACTAAGGGATAAACTCACTAACTTATGGGTGATGGGATGAAACCACCTACTCATAGGTCTCACTTTCTCATCTATGAGATCTCTCTTTCCCATAAAGGAGAATTTCGTCCCATTTATCTGAAGGCACTGACCCGCCTATGATGACAGTTGATATGGGCTTGAACCATGGACAACCATTCTATAACCAAGATGATGTAATAAGGTTTCATCGTAATGAAAAAGAGTTCCCATGTGAAACTATCTCCACCAAATGAAATCTCACACTAATAATATATAAGAAATGTCAAAGAATAATTCCTAGTCAAAACCTCTAGAAAAAAGCTATTATGTTGAGATCTCAGTGGGGAGCTCTAGATCTTGCACATGGAAAATAGAAATGAATGATTGACTTGCACCTATTTCTACAAGTACTGGATCAAGTATATAATAAACACATATTGTACCTTGTATCATATTGTGAGCTTCTAGTTCATAAGCTTACATGGCTTGCAGCTTCCCATGGCCCCATCCTCCAGCTTCCTCAGCTTGGTGTGGGGTACCTATTGGTGGTGTTGGAACTATCTCATAGGGTCTCCCTTCACCTGAGACTCCTCCTCCTAAAGTCCCACCTGCTTCTTTTCCATCTTCGCCACCCTAGGGGTCTCTCTGGCCACACCTGGGAGAACTTGGATCACACCACTACCTCTGCTATGGTGGTTCATAATCTAGCTACCTACCCTCCTTGACATGCCAAGTTGGGAAAGAACATTACATATGAACATTCCCATCACATGCATACAATATCCCTTATCAGGCCTAACATGTTCCTCTACGCGAACCCAGCACTGCATGTCCACATGACTGAGACTGACCATGGGAAGATCTACTGCACTGAGATCCTGATGACTAGAGCCTACAAGATACTTTAGATTATATATCCCCATGAAATCCACTACCATATTTAGCTACATGGAATCCATTATATAGTAATCTCATTATCACCAGTGCCTTCTCTAACACTCCATCATAGATGGCATTGCATAGGGTAACCACACTGAAACATATGTCTCAGCAGAGACTCTTCTGAAAATTATATACTCAAAAGTAACCATCCCACACCATATTTATGGAGTAGAATATAAGGTCAGTGAACCTCACAGTATACTCAAAAACTAAAATACTACCCTACTTTATCTCCAGAAGCTCTTGAATTAGAATTTAGTGTAGTTATGAGGGGTATTACTCCTCATAAAACAGTTGCTAGAATTTGGTCCAAGAGAGTGTCGATTCATCATGCATCTACATGACTAAACTCCACTATTAACCTAATGATCCATGGAAAAGGCTGGCTATTAGTGTAATCATCTGATCAGTTAGGGTATGTATGAGCCTAAATAATCGAATCACTGATTCAAACCAATCCTCTTCTACCTAGGGATCTGTCTCACCATAGAACCTCTATAGCCCCTAGCATTGGAAATTTTATATTGCATTAAGCATGTATATAACCTCATCCTACCCTACTGGTATAATCTACTACTTGACAGGAGGGGGTACTGCTACCTACCCACCTAAAGGAAATATCTCATGAGATAGCCCCTGAACTAATGCCTCATCTCTCATCGAATCTTCATCACGATGCTAAATTATTAACTTGTATGGATGGATTCATAGAAGCATCCTAAAAGTTATCAAGATGTACCATGGTAGAACGAACATATATATATGGGGATTTGAATCAAGAATTATGGTAAAAGGATGCAATCATATATGATGCATATATCATTGATCCCTATGACCAATGTTTCGGTATTTTGAGTTTACAATTAAGTAGTTAGAGTCCTTGTGAATGAATATTTTGGCCACCGCACCAACACTGGGTTCTTGGGCCTAAAATTTTCACTCAATACACTTAAACATTATTTCCCTAAGTCCCAACCAATACTTATAATGGTAATAATCCAAACACCATACAAAAGAATAAACTCCTCTGATACCACTCTGTAACAAACTGAACGACTAGGGCTCACCTGGTCGGCGAAAGTTTGGGTTGCCCCAACCCCAAGCCTTCCTATATAGGCCAGGGTATGGAGACAAGCACAATAAGGAATCACGTAAATGGGAGGCCTTTTCCTAGTGTACCTGTATGCATGGCTCCCAATTGTCTCCATTCAAAAGTGCATAGGAATAATAAAAATAGTGGTGACATCTAGAGTAAAATTATGAATGTAGAAACCTCTAGGAAATAAAATCATAGTACAATAGAAAAAAACCAAAGTGTAAAGGGTGGAAATACATGCCCAACCAGAAATTAATTCCCAACCTGATAACAACTGGAATATAAAATGGCTGAGAGAGCCTGACTCCAGATCTCCAAACTCAACCACCATATGTGGTCTATGCACCCAAGTATCCCTATGATCCACTAAAATCATCGTCCATCTGTCCATCATCTGTATAAAACATGACACATGCATGAAAATCCCGTGCAGGGTTAAGTATATACATACCTAGTAGGATGCCCCAAAAACCAAATCGGATTAATAGAGAGATACAATAGAAGTAGTCATCTCAACCCAAATCAATATGAAAATAAAACCCAACAACACAGACACACGTAGTCACTCTTATATATATATATATGTGTGTGTGTGTGTGTGTGTGTGTGTGTGTGTGTGTGTGTGTGTGTGTGTGTGTGTGTGTGTGTATGCATGTGTGTGTGTGTGTGCTCATAAAAGAAACCCAGATGAGAGAGGAAGGGGCTATCCATCTCACAGCCCATCACAGGTTGATTAGTCTGCCAATAACTTCAATGCAGTTCATTTCTGATGTTCAGTATCTCATGTATCCAAAAAGGTAACCATTTGGAGAAACCACACATTTACATTATATTATACAGTCGAGGGGGGGAATATTCAAATAGAGGACCTGTGCCCTAGTGCATTAGTGGGGTTCCACTTAGTAGGTAGAGGACCCATTCCCTAATCCATTAGGGAGTTCCATTCAGTAGGCAGAGGACCCAAACCCTAGTCTATCAGGAAGTTACACTCGTTAGGTAGAGGACCCATGCCCTAATCTATCAGGGGTGACACTCTATAGGTATAGGAATCATTCCCTAGATCCTCATGGGTGTGACACTCAGTAGGTAGAGGACCCACACCCTAGTTTGTAAGGGGGTGCCACTCAAACAAATGCAAATAGTATGGGGTACCTATGTCCCAATACAACAGGAAGGTTTCTAACCCCAACCTCTCTTGAATGATCCCACCTAATCACTTATAACTTCAATCATCACCAAAAGAATTATCAAGCTCAGAACATTCCATGTCATATCTCAAATTCCACTATGAGGGATATCATCACATTTTATGTGAAAAATTCTCAGGATAGACTACTCGTGGGAAAAAATCTGAGTTCAAAAAAAAGAAGATACGAAACATGTAAGTTTTTAAAAATGGGGGTACACAGTGTGTATGGGGTCCACAAGGAGTGTGGTCCCACTCCCTTACCTGGACGTTTTTTCCTATAGACATGGATCAAAGTCCATTTCATTGTACATGGTGCGTAGGGTGGGAACATGGCATGTCTCATCCACTCGAATAATTCCCATGTGATCTTATATGTTTTTGAGTTCATCAGACCATGGTCGTGTACCTTGTCATGTACCTGGTTGTGTTTGGGTATTGGACCATGCCTATGTACTCCTAGATTACACATCATTTCCTCCTGCATGAGATCTTGAATGTGTGAATCTGGCACACAACACATCCACCTAGGGAGGGTCACACTGTGTGTGGGCCCATCCACATGGCATGTGATCCTTAACTCTACCTAAAACAATAACATTGCAGCTAAGGGGGCTTTATGCCATGTGTTCTTCCAGGTTACACGGTGTGTTTTTGGGAATTTTATAGATTCCCCACTTTCCTTTATGCTTCTTCTAGATCTGGCCTTGATTCTATGAACCCCACTATTTGATGTCCCAAAATTGTAGGAAACTACCTTTGACCATCGATTCCAGCCCTCCGGTGGTCATAAATCTAAAACCACTCATTTTCATAAAGTTGCACATCATCAGATGCACCTCTTATCAAATTTTTCTCATCCCAGATCCTAAATATATAGAAACCATCACTTTCATCCTGCAAAAAAACTAATATATCTTCAAATCACCATACCAAATGTAATTCACATGACCACCATGGATATGGGGGTTTGATTTCACTCAAACCTACCCCAGAAAAGTCAAACTGTGACCCCACAATCCAACTACGAAAAACATGAAGTATGGTGGGGAGAAATTAACATAAAAAGGTATAAATATCATTATCCAAGTGTTCTTATCCAACAATTGAAAATTAAGGAAATAAAGGTGAGATCATGGAAAATTTTGAATCAAATAATTTAAGTTTATGGAATGGTATCATGAGAAAATAAAAAGAGTGCATATCAAAAAATAGTAGATAAAACCCATTCTAAACTTGTTATTTAAGGGAGTAAACTGCAATATATGACCCCTACCTCAAAAAAGGATCAATCATTGGTAAATAATGTTCTCTCTAGTGAACGATAAGACTCATTGTGTCTGCTTCCTCTCCTTCTACCTTGATTTGATCATCATTCTTTATCTGATTATAATTCACCAATGAGGAACACTCTAATCCTAATCTTGGTTCTCAAAAGTGTTATTCATATAACCCTTGTAAAATCCTTATAAGAGTGTATTTATAGAGTATTTTAATTAGGTTATTTAATAAAACAAATAAATTATTTATTTATTTATTTTAATTGAACGTACCCACTAATGGATGCCTCAAATGAATGTATGGAGCCAACCTACTTAGGTCACACCTAGGGAAAACCCTAAGTTTTATAATCAACCATGGTCTTAGATTTATGATCTAAGGCTCTGTTCATGAGTTAACCCATTATTCTTAAAAAACTGCATGCACGTGATATTAAAATATTTAATATTTTTATAAAACCAATTTCAATCTCACCAGACCTCAGAATCTTGCACCGTCTCAATGCCTGTATTTGAAAATATATATATATTTTAAAGTCATCAAAGGAAAAAATTAGGCCACTATAATATACGGTGTGTGAATTCCATATATATTATGAAGTGGTGGGTAGGTGTAGCAGAAGCAGAAGTGGAGGGTGGGTGCTCAATTTAATGATCATATCACACATTGTCATTAAAAATTCTTGATTAATATAATATTAATTTTCTGTACATTAAATTTATCACCCACCATCCTTGAATTAGTCTGATTAGCCTATTAGATCTATCTTGATGGATCTTGATCCCTAGAATGTAATCTGGTTCACTTAAGCCTTTCATATAGAAGTAGATATCTAACCATATCTTAACTAATTGTAAGGCTAGTATCTCATATCTAATTATTAATATATCATCAATATATACTACATGGAAAACTACTACAGTCCCACTAAATCTCTTATAGTCACAAGTATCACATTCATTCTTTATGAAATGAAATTATCTTATAGCTCCATAAAAACAAATGTTCCATTTTCTTAATGATTTATTCAAACAATAAATAGATATTTGAAACTTCCAAACCTTATTGGACTTGAATTATTTATTTTATTATATAATAATATTTTTAATTGGGTTGAGAGGTAACCCTTATATAGCTTAACATCCCAAAGTTCATGGATTGAATATCCATAGGCATAGAGGCCTTTATAATTTTATTAAAATCCATAAATGATCCCCCCAACACCCCCTTCTAGTTTTTATACCTAGATCATCACCGGAGATATAGATGGTATTTTATTTGCCTCGCAAAGGGGTACATCAAGACTAAACCCAATGTAATGACACATTATCCCTCTTATTCTACTCCATATACTTTATCAATAACAGTCACTACTATGTTTCGATCCTCTAGAATGAGGCTTATCATAGCCACACTACCCTATAAAGATGTCTTGGAGGCCCAGTGGCCTGAAGGCCCGTGATTCCTCAAAGGACCAGTGGCCTTAAGACCTGAAACTTTGGATCAAAATCTCAAATCTAGTGAATAGATACTGGTGAAAAGGTTTCATCGTATTTTATGTCTTGATGTTGTTTAAAATCTTTAAAAACTATTCATGATTTATAGGTACTAACCTTACTATCCATGTCCAGTTACTTCTTGAATACCCATTTACACCCAATGGGATTTACATCAACTCAAGGATCTACCAAACACAAATATGGTTTTGGTACATGTAATCTATTCAAAATTCAGGACTTCTTCACAATTTTCAATTTTTAAGCTACCCATTTTTTCCTTATAGGACATAGGTTCATCATTTTCAACTAATAATATGCCACATCCCTTGATGACTAGAAAACCATGTCTCTCTATTTCTCTAACCACTCTAGTTATCCTAAATAGTACTTCTATATCTTGAATAACTTCTTCCATTGGGTCTTATGTAATTTTTTATTATGCCAACTCTTATACATCTTGATCTTCTACTTCATTTAAATCTACCTTGATCTTACTATCTCAATTAGATATGCATTCTATTTCAAGAAAATTGGAATGTCTATTGAATATGGACTTTTTATATAAGGGGTTGTATAGATAATATTCTTTAGCTTCTTTAGGATATACTATAAAGATGAATTCTATACCTCGTGACACCATTTTTATTTTAGGATTAGATTTAGCAAATTCCCCATATCCCCATTCATGAATATTTGGAAAAAAAATTATTTCCATACCATATCTCATATGGAATTCCACATTTACCTATATCTAGCACTTAGTTTAGAGTTTATGTTGTAGTCTATAATATATATCCCCAAAATGATAGTAAAATATCTCCATAACTCATCATTCATCTCACCATGTCTAAAAAGGTGTGGTTCCTCCTTTCACAGACACTATTCCGCTATGGTGTGTAAAGAGGAGTGTGTTAGTATAGTATCAAAAAACTCTTTTAGATAATTGATGAATTCTTAGTTAAGATACTCCCAGCATTGTTCTGAGCAGAGTTTCTTTATCTTCTTACCAAACTTATTCTCTACATCATTTTTTAATTCCTTAAATTTCTCAAAGTAATCAAAATTACACCTCAATAATTAGATATATCCATATCTTCTAAAATCATTGGTAAAAGTTATAAAGTATGATCACACACCTTTATATTATACTAGAAAAGGTCCACACACATCTATATGAACTAATTATATAACCTTAGTGTATCTTTCACTTTTTCCACTAAATGGATACTTATTTAGTTTTCCTTGTAAATAATAATAACACATAACTAAGGGGTTTATCTAAAAAAATCCAAATACCCTTCGTGATATATTTTTATCAAATGATTATCCTTTATATGAACAATATTATGATTCTAATAACTTTTGTGATATGATTCATGTTAACTTGATTCTTTATCTATAGCCAATACTTGATTTTTATATTCGTGAATGTAAAGAAAAGTATTCAAACGTGACTTCCCATAACATGTGTTGTCTTTGTAAATGTAATATTATTTATTTTTAAACTTTAAAATAAAACCATCCATGTCTAAATTGGACATAGAAATGATTTTATTGGTTTCACTCGTCACATAATAAAAACTCTTTAAAACTAGAACATGTCTAGTCAACAATGTGATATGGTACTCCCTGATAGTCAATACAGCTAGTCTTGCTCTATTGGAAGGTTTAGGATCCACCTCACCATTATAAATCTTCCAGAATCTATATGGTTCCAATTTTTTCAAAATAAATGTGAGAACCAAAAACTTTATCTAATACCCAATTTATAGATTTGGATAGATTTCACTTGATAATGATCATACCTGAATCTTACACTTACTTATTTAATAAGGAAGAGTTCTTCTAGTGGTGTCCCTTTACACTATAAAAACATATTTTGTCCTTATCTTTAGCCACATTCAATATCTTTCTCCCTTTATATGGTTGGTGTGAAGCTACCATATACTTAGAATTTTCTATAGAACATTTTTCTTTTCATGTAATCTTATACACCATAAGAACATAAGGTTTTACTTACTTTATGTCTTTATCTAATCAATAAATTGAATTCAAGAAATTCGGGTTTGTCTTCTCTATATTGTTCATATTTAAATTCATAATAAAATTTGAGTAGCTTAGAGGAAGTGAGGAGGGAATTAATTCTGTGAAAAAAATTGTGGTTAACGTGAATCATAGAATTTTCAAATACCAAATTGGAACTTTGCATCCCAAATTTTATGTAAATAGTTTCATGGTGATTTCATAACTCTCATGTATTGATTCCTATTAATAGAGACCATGAATATGAGACATCAGGGTGTATGCATCCATGAATTTATGAAGCTTTTAGATATCACTAGTCATGCATGATAACATGAGGCATTAGATATCTAATGCATCATCCATATGTTTTTAGAAGATGTTTTTCTCCCCCTAACTTTCCTTCTTAAATGTCTTAGTGGGAATTAGGGACTATAGTACATAAAACATCCACTCTTGGAATAGTATAATGTGCAAGAACATGTACCATTCCTAGAAGTTAGCACCGGTCTATAGGTAATCTTTCTCCAAAATGGATCATAGGTATAGTGATGTGATTGAATATCTTTCCATTTTCTATAACAAATAAAAGTATATATTTATTACTTTATCTTGATTACTAGTTATGATATAATAAATTAATTTTATTATTCCCCTATTATTTTATCAAATCCCAATAGCCCTCACTATTAGATTTATAATATCCAATCACTTGGATATTCTAGTGGTAAGGATCCATATATTTGTTATCATAACCTAGACTATTTCTATAAAAATTACTCAAATTTATTTAGGAAGTATTTACTTTATAACTACATTAACTTGTAGTTCCTTGATCTATTGAGTAGACTCCCTAATCTTAAAATACTATATATTTGATTTACATAACACTTGCCTCTAAATTATATTAATTTGAATATGTTGGTACTCTTAATACCTATTTGGTTAAGTCAACCCATTATATTTGTTAAGACTCCCTAATAATTAAATATATCATGGATTACTCTCTAACTATAGTTTCATTTTTAACTCAAAAGATAGAAGTCCTTTTCTGACATAATATTTGGCTGATGGATTTTTCTTAACTTATGTGTAAATATTTTTTAATTTATTTTTTACATGTTTTTTTAATATTATGTGTAATTTACATAATTAATTAACCATGTTTGATAAAAAAAGCATGCATAATTATGTTTTTTATTTTTTATTTAACATGCTAGTTAATGTATTTACTTTATGGAATCATGTTTAATTGTCTATATAAACCATATATCACATAAATATGTAAATAAAAATGCATTGAAAAATAAAATAAATATATGATATGATTATAATCTTTTATCTATCGGTTAGTTTATTGAATGGAGATAAACCAACATTAACCCTAGGGGAAATAACTCTGTGATCCCATCCTTGGATCCAGTTATAGAATTTATCGATTCTCCTATGTATCTACATGGTTGAACTCACCTCAATTTGAGTCTTGAACCATATTCTCACTAAGAGATCCATCCTTTTTAAATTTTTACTCACTCATATGTGAAGGGTACCGGGGGTTTTAGGGTTACATAAAATAAATCTTTAAAATGTGGGCTCTTACATGATAAATGAGGGAGCGATGATTCAAATATCATTATGTTTAATTTAATAATAAATCATCACATAAAAATCTATAATAAATAATTAAACTAAATAAATAAATCCAACAAAAACATAGTTCGGTAAAGATCATGATCAATCACAACATACAATTACTACACATTTAGACTTTCTAGAATTCATTTCAATTTGTTCTAATTAAGATAAATTTATTGCAATTAATGAAAAAATATACTATTTAATTGTTTATTTATTTATATTAATATTATATCTAAAAATTATATAAGATATAATAATATTACCATAATTTATTATTTTAAATAAATATAATTTTAATTTTACAGTAATTAAGTATGTGTCGTGTACTTAGGAGGCCACATGGCATGTACCTTCTACATTAGATTAAATAAATTTCTATAATATAATACTTAAATGATTTGTATTTTCACTTGATGTGTTGTATGACTCGTGTTTTGTGTCACTCATGTCATGTACTTTGTACTTACATGGCATGTATTCCTATATGGCATGTCGCAATATACACGGTGTGTAGTTTCATGGATAAAGATGCATAGTTTGTTTATAGTGTATGACCACATGACACACCATAATATTTGTGGAATGTACCTATCACAATAAATATGAAGTATATTGTTTGTATAAAAAATGTAACAGATTTTTTAGTTATATAATTTCTATTATGTAAATTATTAAGTGTGTATACACACACAACATGTTGAAAACACTCAATGTGTACCTTCTATGAAATGAAACTTATCGCATGGCATGTAAGGATAAGTATGTTCCATGTAGTTTGTGTCTCACTTAAATTATGCCATGTGTTGACCCAAAATACATGCCTAAAATCTTGACATGTACCTTGAATTATTCATCATATGTTTCACAGCATGTACCTACCAAATACACACTATGTGGTCCATTTCTAGTTGCATTGTTATGCTGAAAGTTAATATGTGGTTTACAATGATGTTATGCATTTTACCACATATATTTCCTCAATTTACATGGGGTCAAAACCATTAGATTTAAATGTCATGTACACCAACTACACATTGTGTAATCTTTAAAAAACTACATGTTTTGCTAAATGATGATCTGATATTTACATGAGTTTCTCCTTGTGTGAGATATTCTTGGCTACATGGAGTGTAATTTATCATTTCAATTTTTGAATCCATCTCATGTATCAAATGGCCTTGGTGCTTATGGATGGGATCTTCAAGCATTATTTTCCTGTTTTTTCTTGTCATTGGCCATAAAAATATATAAAAATGCATTATGTAGACTTTTGGATTAAGAATGAAATTTTATAAATGAAAAACTTACAAACAATCATAGGAAATTGATCAAATAAATTATAAATAATTATAAATTAAAGTGTGGATACTTTAATACCATTTAAAGGTCCTAGGGCACAACAAAAGCATTGGGTGGGTGCTCGATTTTGGTTTTCAAAGGTTTTGATGGATAAATATAAATAACTTAACAAACACTTCATTAGAATCACATATAGGGGATCTTTCGCATTTCATTCATAATTAGTATAAAATAATAATTTCCTCAAACATGATAATCCTCTTGATCAATTTTCATTTTCAGTATTTTTTTGTCTATTAGTGTTGAAGTGGATCTTTCTAGATATTATTAAAGTTTTATTTTTTTTAATGGAATCTTTTCTCTCTTATTATTTTTATTTTTATAATTAAAAAATCTATTTTATTATTACAAAAAATAAAAAATCTATTAGTATTAAAAATTATTTATTTTATATTTTATTATTGTTTGATTTTTTTAGAATGATGTTGAATCTGATGGATTTTCTATGTTTATTTATATTATTTTTATTTCTATATTAACTATTGATAAATTTAATGTATTTATTTTTTAATATTTTGCAATGAAAATGGTGATTATGGTGTTTTAAAATTACTCATATGAACTTATGTTTTGATTTTCTCAGAAAGGGAAAAACCTTAAGAATATTTCAAAACAACCTTATGAATATTTCTAAACAACCTTATAAAAATTTCAAAACAACATTATAAATATTTCAAAACATCCTTATAAATATTTAAAAACAACCTTATGTGATTTTCAAACAAATTTATAATGTTTTTAAAATAACATTAAAATGTTTTCATGACAACCTTGTAAAGTTCAAATGAACCTTATAAAGTTTCTAATATAAACCTTATGAAGTCTAATAAAAACATTATGATGTATAATATAAACCTTATGATGTTTAAACTAAACCTTACAAAGTATAAAATGATCCTTTCATAATCATATATAATCCTTAAGAACACATATATGATCCTTAGAAACTTATAATATGATCATTGTGAAGTTTTAAATTTTCATTAGAAATGATTTATTATAATGTTTCTATGATTTTAGATTACTTTTATGTTTTCTATTACTCTATTATAGATTTTATTATTTCAATGAAGTGGTTATTGGATAAAAGATATCGGAAGATGCAATTCCAGAATATCAGATGATATGACTAAAGTATTTCAAATAATACTTCTATTATACCATGAACTCATATATATATCTATGTGTGTGTGTTTGGATCCTTTTTTCTGTTTTATTTCACATAGTTTTAAATGAAGACTCATGAAATATAGAAGCAATTTTAACTCACCAACATACATATCAAAATATGAAAATATTAACTAATCCAACTATCAATCATGCTTTATGAAACATTTTGGAACTAATCATTGGATATTTCCCTATAAATAAATATTAAAGGAACTTGATGAAGTGAGATAGATACACAAATGTATTTTGGAATGACTATGAATACTATGATTATGAGTTTTCAATCAAAAATATCTACTTGTTGTGGTTGTTGAGAAAGATGCATCATGATAAAATACATTTCTCAACACGATCAAAGTTGCAACAACTATTTGAAAGTATTCATATGTTCTGCTTATTTGGATATTAAGTTATATTTCTTGATATTTTATTTATTTTATTTATTTTATCATAACTATGTCTGATTTATGCTTTTTCTATACAAAATAAATTATTGTATTGGTTATACCTCCACTATAAAAAGGTATTTACTTTTGGTTGTGCCTCCAATTTAAAAGGCATGCCTGTGTGGTTGTGATTGATCCTTAAAAGGTAGGTTTATATTTTGTTTAGAATCCTAAGAAAATTCAGGTTAATATTTATACCTCTAGTTGAAAAGTTAGGTTTTAATTGAGTTTTTATTATCATAAAAAATTTAGGATTTAGTGGATATTTCTCTCATTGAGTATAGAGAAGTGAAGATTATATAAAGGATCATTGTGATCTGAACTATTATAAAAATTTCAGGCGTTCTTATATTATTTTTCCACCATAAATTCACCTATACTTAAACTTTAATTTATTTTAAAATTAACTCTAATTTAAAATTCTTCTCAAAGTTTAAACTGGTCAATTCAACCCCCCCCCAACCTTCTCAGCATCTCAACCTGAGAAATAAATTATTATCAAAGTTGTTCCTTTGATTGTTTATACTATCTATTTCTAACCATTATCCTAAACCTCGTAGAATAAGGAAGAAATATTTTTTGACATGTCTGGTTTCAATTTTAATGATTTCTATATTCCTCAAACACCGCTATGTTATGGAAATGACTCTGGATACTAGAAATCTCAAATGGAGGCTTACCTAAAGAACCTTACTATTGATCAGTAGAAAATCATGGTAAATCCTTATAAAAAACTTGAATAAGACCCAAATTCATTTAATAGTAATTACATGATAAATTATGTTATAAATTATAGAATTTTGAATGTTTTTTATTATTCTGTAAGTAGAATTATTTTTATTCATGTCTCAATATGTAAAATTGCACAAGATATATGGATAATTATGAAGATTAGACAAAATAGTATAGAAAAACTGAATATAAACAAACTTGGAATGATTCGATTTGTATTTCAAGATTTCAATATAGGAGAATAAGAATATTTCAAATAAATTTTTCATAGATTTATGATTATTTTTAATGTAATTAGTTCTCTTGATCAAGCCCTAGAAAACTCATTGGTTCAATCCTATAGTATGAATTTGAGCTTAAGAACATTTTTAATCAAGAGACTATGAAAAATAAAGATGTTATGTAATGAACTAACTTGGATACCCATGAAAACTGGTACCTGAGCTAACCTATCACATGCCCGAAGGGCATTCTCGATCCCCACAGACTAGTGACTGGAAATTGGGCATCAACAACAATCAAAAAGAACAATTTCTCCTAACCCAAAGTAGAAAAAATGGAATATATATACATAGCAAGAAAAATGAAAAAAGAGTAAAAAATGAAATATATTCCATAACTAAAAGTAAATAACAGAAGCGATACAACCCCAAAGTTGATAAAAAACTCAAATGTATGAGTCCAACAAAAATGGTAAAAATCCAAAAATGAGAAATAGTTACTCTATGTGATAAGCAGACAATGTCCTATTATCTCACTACCATCTACCCAACTCAGCTGACAGAAACCTCACCGCCTCACTAGGATGTCCTATCTTTAACTGCATTGAAATACATAACAAGGTCTATGCACCACTGAAGGGGTGTGCAGGGTGTGAGTTAACATGATCATTAGGATCCTACACAGGTTTTCCATAACAATTCTCTATAGAATAATCGAAACAAGATCAAATTTAATGAAAACAAGGAATAATAATAAATTAAATTATTTTTATATCAAAATCATGGTAAAAAAATTCCATTTTTCAAAAGTTTCAAATAAAATAGGTAAAACAGTCTCAAAGCATATCACATATATCAAATCTTGTATCATAGATCATATCAAATACAAAATAGTACAAGTAAAAGCATAGGTAACATCACACCAAGGATCACTATAGGTTAGGTTAGGTAGAACCCTTGTACCCAGACATAGACAATCATGTTCATCAAGTCTCTATACATGTGCATCAAATCTAGATATTAGAGGAACACCCTAGAAATTGAACCTCCCAATAGGTCTAACAAAACCCAAGAAAAATAGGCATAGGGATCATAGGAACACCCCATGAGTGAACCCCCAATAGTATCAATAGACGAGGCCTATTAATACACCTTCCACCTAAGTAACTAAGGCTTCCCATTTGCTATATTTTCCAAACCATTTCATCAAACCATGCTTTGAAAACCATTTCTATGACCTATATCATAATGATTTGAAAAAACTTTTCTTTTACCAAAATAAGGGGAAAACCATCTTTTCACAAAAACCTATTTTTAGAAACGTGCAAATAAATCAATAAATCAATCCATTTTATTTAAAAAACTATTTATAAAACCATGGTAATAAAGTTTCATCCAGCACATTCTAGATATGGAACCACCAACCTCAAACTGGGGAACACATACCCACAACTGGATCCACAACCACTATAAGAAATAAAGAATAAAAAATATATGCCCTACCTTTATTTCCCACACCTCATAATTGTATTCCATAACAACCAAGTTCAATAGAGAGGTTAGGTCACACATACCCTAGAGAAAATGCACCTGCCACACCATAACCAATAGAGAACTGACCCCTTTAAGAATATCGCATAATGAAAATAAAAAGATTCCAAAAGAACATCACCACAATATCAAAGGATCTAAAAAAGAGTTAAATAATGTTATTGTGACTAATTTAAATGAATAAGTGGAAAGATTAATTACCTAGAGAGATTAAACATATCCACCATGAAGATAAATTACGAAAAAATGATCTAAAAAGAGCATAGATCCCCAAAATCACTTGGGATAGATCCTAGGTTTTGAGATAGAATACTACATGGTGAAAGAAAAGGAAACCATATGTTCATTGTGGTTAAAACTTTTATCCCAAAACCATTTATGATCTGAAACCCTTTCATGAAATGAAGTTCACAATTTACAAGATATATTAATAAAGAAATCACCTCGGAATAAAAATAGCTCTAATCAAACTTTTCACAATGTAAAAAAAAATCACATATTGTAAACTTGTCCTGCTTTTAAATAGTTTACAACATCTTCCCATAAATAGATTCATGTCATGTAACCAGTTCACAATGTGAAAGTGTTCAGTAGATATATCACAAACCAAATTTTGAAGAAAAAAACAAACCACCTATGAATCTTTTCAAATATAAGGAGAACCCTAAAAATATATCAAACCTTTATACCCATACTCCTTTAATTTAAAAAAACATAAATCCATGAACTTTAGGTTATTTTACCCAACAAATTCTCTCTATCCCCGAAGGGTCCAAAATGAACCCCAAAAAATGGAAATGAAGTGTGAGATGAAAAATACCAAAAAGAAGATAATGGGATGTTGCAAACTATCATGACCCATCCAAGTGGGGCCCGTGCTGCGACTCCCCAAGCCAGACCCCAATAGGCTAGGGGCTAGTGACTAGCACTGAGTAGGAATATCACTAACATTGGAGGCATTTCTTAAGTACATGCACACATCTCCAAGACTAAAATTTTTAAAATGTAAAAACCATTCAGGAACAAAATGCATGCATACAACTAAACCCAACCAACAGAGTATAATGAAAAGTAAAGTGAAGAATTTAAACTGGGCTAGAATACAAGCCCACCAAAAGAAAGTGTCTACAAACTATGAATTCCAACCTGTAATCAAGAAATAGGTACTAGGAAAACTGCTCATAACCATAGGAACACCTTGTCCTATAATGAATCTCACAAAGCTCGTCCCAATACAGGTCCACCACGGACTCCGTCAAAAGCTCGTTCGTCTTCATAAGAAATGATGCATGTAGGCAAAGCCTGTGCAGGGGTGAGTATAAAAATACTCAGTAAAGGAACCCTAAAACCACAAATCAATACACAAAGTAAAGGTACAGTAAACTCTACACAGTATATGTCTATATAATATACAACAAGATAAACATATCCAAATATACTCAAAACCCAGACCCATAGTCTGGAGGTAACTCACAATGACCACATACCCATGCTAGGGATTTCAGTCTAAAGATTCCATAAAGCACTCATCTGGGATAACTCACTCCATGAGTCTGATAAATCTAATGATGTCCATCCTAGAAGTATCATTCGTCGAGAATTGTCATGAGAGAGATATGGATATGGTGATAGATCTGAAGAGAGAACAGGTGCACTCATTCCGGGAGAACTCATTCCTATGTGGGGAAAGATCATGATACACAGATGAGGATCACTACCAAGGCCTTGGTGTATACCACGACTCATCCATATTCACCTACTAAGTAGAGGATCAATGTCTTGTAGTATTGTTCATGTCAATACCTAAATCTATATAGGGCCAAGAATGGGTAGAGGATCTCTCTTCGGGCCTCTTGGAGGGACTCTAACTCTATGTAGAAAGTCCAGCTGAATGGATCATACACCTGAAGATGGAAATGATACCATACCTTCAGGGGAATGAGAAAGGGGGTACTAACCCAAACGAAACTTGTCCAAGGTGTAGTGGACAAGGATATAAATCCATGTACAAGAAATTACACGACGTATAGAAAGGTTACACGCCATGTCCTCTGACCCCGGGTATTTCCCGTGTACAACATCCCGTGTCCAAGAGTGTGTCTTGTAGAAGGAGATATACACAGTGTGTAAGATCATGGCATGTTGTATCCTATTATTTAGGTAAGGCTCTGTGTACGCTAGTTGTGTGATCATACATGGCTTCAACCCATGTCTTCCAAGCTGTGTACCAATACACAGGGTGACCCACGTATCCAGTCTGGTCTGGTTGTGTGGTGGAGTACATGTTTTGTACTCCACCCTGTGTCCATGTATCATCTGAGATAAACCCTGAGTCCCATGTAAGGACCCACATGTCGTGTGATATTTTTCACATTCTATGTAATCTCTTCCTCTATCTCAAAACCCTCTCTGTCGTTGGTCCATCCCCACATGCAGTGTTCTTTAGAGAACATGTCATGTTCTTCGCAAATTATCCAAAATCATTGTTCTTCCTATACACACCTCCGCTGATCTTTGAACTATCAATGTGACCATTAAATCTCCTTGAAACTCAAGATCCTAGGTCGTCCTGTCATGGAAAGGATGATTCGGTAATTTTTGGGTGTCTGATTGGATCCAAAAATTTGTTTCAATAATCCGTGTGAATAATGGTCGAAGAATGATTTCTTCTGATCCGGATCGATTTGTCATTCGCCATCATCATCACATCTTTGTTGGTTCGTCATGATGTTGGATCTCCAATTTGGGATCATTGCATTGTAAAATGGACATGAAACGATCCATTTTTTATAACCCCATGAAGAACATGAAGAATGTGGGATCCAAATAGAAAATCGAGGAATGAACCTCTGTCTTCATTCGTCATAGCATTGATCTACTCCCATTAGAGATATAAAATAGATAAAATCAAAATACAAATCAGAATAATCATGGATTGATTCTCCAAAATATAACCCAATAAAATACCCTCCTACAAGAATGAACGATATGCGGGTAAACATGTTCATGGGTTGATCTGTATTCATTCTTAAATCAAAAAACAAGGAAAAACAAAATCAAAACAACAACCCTTACCTCAATATCCGATGGATAGGAAAAGTAGTTGTTGGTTCAGAATTGATATGGCTACAAAACGATCCACATATCATTTCCTGTTGATGTTCATTGATATCCCTCTAAGGATGGATCCTTTCCAAAGCTCTAGATCATCCAAGAAAAGTTTCCATGGTTATAAGCCTAACCCTGGGATCCTGTTTATTTAAAACAAATTAACTTGTCGCTGCATCAAGGAAATTTTTAAAATAAAATAAATTATTAATTTATTTTACTTCCTTTAAAACATCCAAAAACTAACTTCTTCTACTGACCCACGCCAATCAATATTAGGCCCCACCTAAGGTAAAGTTTCTACTATGAAAATAAAAAAAACTACTCAAATAGATGTGTGTATTGCACACAAATCTAAGCCTCCCTCTCCCACGTTCTCTGTTGAAGATTCTTGTGATGACACCGAACATGCACTAGGGAAAATAGATCACCCATAAAGGATACTCTCCTACTGATCCTTGATCTCCACTGGGTACTCTGTGAAGGTTGTTCCATCCTCATTGTCCATATCTCTCCAGTCAAAGACGTGTGACATATCGTGCATGTACCTCCTCAACTGCAACAAGTGGAAGATATCATGTACCTAGTGCAACTGCGACAGTAGAGCTAAGTGGTATGCCTCCTCTCTAACTCTGTTTAGTATGTGAAAAGGATTGATGAACCTTAGAGAGAAATTGTCTCCCTAGATAAATCTCTACAACCCTCATTGAGGTGATACCTGAAGGAAGACATGGTCTCCCTCTTTGAACTCTAGTGGTCTCCGCCCTCTATCAGCACAATACTATTTCTAGCTTTGTGCAGTCTCCATCCACTCCTGGATGATCTTCACCTTCTCGGTGGTAGCTCACACCAACTCTAGACCCATAAGTGCTGACTCTTCGAGGTCGTTCCAACAAATTGGTGACTGGAAGTTTCACCCATATAAAGCCTCAAATGGTGCCATATCGATAGTGGAGTGGTATCTGTTGTTGTGACCAAAATCTACTAGTGGCAGGTGGTCCTCCCAAATATGGCCAAAGTCCAAGATATAGTCCCACAACATATCTTTAAGAACCTGAATAGTTCTCTTTGTATGACCATCAGTCTAGGGATGGAATATTGTGCTCAGGCATACCTGAGTCCCAAATTCCTTCTATAATCCCTTCCACAACCAGGATGTGAAATGATCATCATGATCTGAGACTATCATAGAAGGGACTCCCTAAAGCCTAACTATCTCCTATTCATAGAGGTGTCCCAAGATCTCTACGTAACTTTTCTCCCTGATAGCTAGGAAGTGTGAGGAATTGGTGAGTTATTCAATGATCATATAGATGGAATCGTTTCCCCTAGACATTTTTGGTAATCCCATCATGAATTCCATCGATATTCCATCCCACTTCCACTTTGGCACTTCCAGGGGGTGAGATAACCCCACTAACACCTGGTGCTCATCTTTCACCTGCTGGAATGTAAGGCTTTGAGAAATGTACTCTACTACTACCTTCTTTATACATGTCCACCATAACTAACACTGGAGGAACTAGTACATTTTTTCACGTCAGGGTGTACCGCTAAAGGGGATGTAAGAAACTCCCTCAGAACCTCCTCCTGCAACACCATTCGTACAATTGTGCATCCTTTGAAAAATATAACATGCTCCCCACCTTGTGAATATCCATCATGAGCATGTCCTGTGGAAAAATGAGCACGTAAAGTCTCATAGTCGACATCCCCTAGTTTTGCCTCCCTGGCTCAATGTAAGAGTGGAGGGGTGACAACCATCAACTAGATATAAGTTGAATCATCTCCATCCACTAAGGATAATTATATCAAGGCCAACTGCTCCAATTCCTTGCTCAGAAGTTGTGAACTCGATCTCCTACTGATATCATCTTCCACAAAGTTCCCTTTTCCAAGAGTATAGAAGATCTTGAAGTCATAATCCTAGAGGAACTCTAGACATCGCCTCTACCTCAGATTCAGATCCTTCTACGAGAAGATGTACTTAAGGATCTTGTGGTCAGATTAGACGATTAATTGCTTACCCAATAGGTAGTGACACCACATCTTCAACATGAAGACTACCGCTTCCAAATCAAGATCATGGGTCACATAGTTTTACTCATGTGGTCTCAGCTGGTGTGAACCATAAGCAATAACCGCCTCTTCCTGCATCAGGACACATCCAAGCCCAGTCCCTGAGCATCACAGGAAACAACATACTCGATACCCTCCTTCAGAAATATCAAGATCAGGGCTCTTTTAAAACTCCGCCTCAGCTGCAAGAAATCCTACTAACACTTATCCATCCATATGAAGTGATTCCCCTTCTAGGTCAAGGGTTTCATTGGTGTTTATATCTAGGAGAAATTCAGGATAAATCTTCAGTAGTATCCTGCCAACCCAGGAAAGCACTACACCTCTGTCACACTCTAAGGTGCCTCCCAGGCTAACATTGAATTAAACTTGGATAGGTCCACTACTACTCCATCTGCTAAGATGACATTCCCCAAGAAGTGGACCTCATATATCCAGAACTGGAACTTCGAGAGCTTCCTAGAAAGCTGGTTCTCTCAGAGTACATCAAGAACCATTCATAGGTGTCTCATGTGATCCTCCTCTAACACCGAGTACACAAGGATGTTTTCGATGAAGACCACTACAAACCATTCTAAGTACAGGTGGAATATCTAGTTCATAAGCCCCATGAACATTACAGGGGTGTTTGTTATGCCTAAGGGAATTACTAAGTACTCATAGTGACCATAGCTGCATTTTAAAGTTATCTTCGATATATCATCATCTCGTACTTGTAACTGGTGGTAACCTGGTTGAAGTTAAACCATCGAGAACCATTGTTCCCCTCTCAGATAATTGAAGAGGTCATCGATCCTCGATAGTGGATAATTTTTCTTCACCATTACCTGATTCAGGTTCTGTTAATCCACGCATAACCTCAAACTCCCATCTACCTTCTTGGAAAACAAAATTGGGGCTGCCCAGGGTGAAATATTCGGTCTTATGAAGCTCTTCTTCTTTAAATCCTCTTAGTTAACCCTCAACTCATGAAGCTTTGTGGGAGCCATATGATATGACGGTGATGATATTGGTGTCGTCCTAGGGTGTAAGTTGATGTATAATTCAACCTCCTAGTGGGGAGGTAGTCCTAGAACATCTTCAGGAAATATGTCCTCATACTCCACCACTACCATAGGGAAACGAAAGATCACAACATCTACTACTCTGAGGGTAAGGCTATCCAACTCATTATTTATCAATTTCACCCTCCTAAGCTTGAGCCCATTTTGTACTTTGAGGGTTTCCTTTTCACCAACAAAGGAAAACCTCATTCCATCACTACAGAAACATCACCTCTTCACCTAAAGCAGTCAATTTGGGAATAGACTGAAGATAACCAATCTATACTAATAATGATATCATAATGCCTCAACGCTGCCACCAAGAGGTTCCAACTAAAACTATAACCTACAAGGGTAAGATCATACTGTCAAAAAAGATGCATGGTCATAGATTCTCCTCTCATAGGTGTCTCTAAGTGTAAGGGTTGAGTCAATGGATCCACTGGAATCTCAAGGTTTCACACAAGACATGTGGCGAGGAAAGAATGATTGCAACCTATGTTGATAAGTATGAAAACTAAGGTAGAAAAGACACATATCATACCTCATATCATCCATGTAGTCCCTAGGTTGTACGCCTTGACTGCATGTAGCTTCCCCTTCCCCTGTCCCCCAACTCCCTAAGCCTATTTCGGACCTTCTAGGTGTGGTGGTGGAAGTAGGTCAAAGCATCTGCCACCTCCTTTAGCTCTCCCTGCTCCTCTACCACGTCCACCACCGAGTGGGTGTACCTTATCCACTCTCTTCCTCTTCCTCGGTGGTCCATCCATTGTGTCCCTATCTGCAGCTCGACGGGTTGGACAATCTCTATAGAGATTTCCTCTGTTGTCACATGAGTAGCATCACCTCTCCCTAGGCTGACTGGATATAGCCTGATAGCCCTAGATTATAAGTCCCCTATCCTGGATCCTCCTGTGACATCTCCCACATCCCGATCCATGTGCCTAATTTCAGCTCCCGACTACCGAGGTCTATGCACCTGTCTTCCTGCTGCTGACTATCACTGGCTGTCTCTACTCATCCAGAAATATCTCGACCTCCAAAGCTCACTCGAGCACTCCTTCATAAGTCTAAATGCATAGAGGCATGACACTAGCTTGGATGTACCATCTTATACCTCACTCGAAGGTCTGATCTCCAATGTAATGATCTTTGACCATATCTATCAAGTACTTGGAGAGGTTGGTGAACCTCGATGAATAGTTAGCCATCGTTAAACTTCCCTACTAGAGATGAAGAAGTTCCTGGATATGCACTGCACTCTGTGTAACTAAAGAGAACTCCTCCATAAAGAGTCACTCGAACTACATCCATGAAAGATTCTCCTCATCGTGAATCTACATGGTCAAACTCCACTATCGCCCTACCGAACCCTGAAGAAGGCTTGCTATTAGGATCACCATTTGGTCTGTTGGTGTCCTCACTAGATGGAAAACTCTAGTCACCGCCTCAAGCCAGTCCTCAGCCGCCTGAGGGTCAGACTCACCTTGGAACCTGAGGGGTATCTGTCTATGAAACTCTTGGAGCGTGCTCAGCCTGCTCTCCTCGTTTGTTGGTAATGTAGGTACCATGTGCTACTCCACTGGTGGTGGTATAGAAGGTTCACCACCTAGAGGTAATGCCTAGGGAACTGGTCCCTCAATCAAAGCCTCATCACTGAGGGGGTCATCCTTTTGATCGAGCACTGAATCATATCTGGTATGCATCGCAGAGGCATCCTATAAGGAAACAAGATATACCACGGTCAAAGAGTATATCTGGATAGCTGACACTAAAATACATAGAAAACACAAACCATTACTATATGATGCATATACCATTATTTTATTTCCCTACAACTAGTGTTCTTGTGTATTGAGTTGAAAAGCAGGTTATCAGAGTACTGGTGTATTGATATGTCGATCAGATGTACCAAAACTGGAGTCCATGTCCTGAACTTTGAGCTCAAAACACTTAATACTATTTCCCCAAACCAATATCACAAACTCTTGGTTCTAAGGTTGAACCAACCACCTCTGATACCACTCTGTCACAACTCATCCCAGTGGGGCCTGTGCCGCGACTCCCTAAGCCCTCCCCCAATAGACCAGGGGTTGGTGACTAGCACCAAGTAGGCCTATCACTAACATGGGAGGCATTGCCTAAGTACATGTAAACACACACACATCTCAAATCCCACAAATTCTTAAATGTAAAAACCACTAAGGAACAAAATGCATGCATGAAATTAAACCCAACCAACATAGTACAATGAAAAGTAAAGTGCGGAAAGTAAACTCGGCTAGAATACAATCCCACCAAAACAAAGAGTCTTAAAACTACAAAGTTCAACATGTAAGCAAGATATCATTACTAGGACTACTGATCATAGTCATAGGAACACCTCGGCCTGTAAGAAAGATCACAAATCTCAGTCCAGTCCTCGTTCGCCCCGGACTCCGTCAAAAGATCATTCATCTTCATAAGAAATGACGTGTGCAGGCAAAGACCGTGTAGGGGTGAGTATAAAAATACTCAATAGAGGACCCTGAAAACCACAAATAAATACACAAAGTAAAGGTATAGTTATATCTTCATGGTATATCTCTATAGAACATATAACAAAAGAAACATATCTAGATATATTCAATGTTGAAATAGTGGGTTCCCTAGACCCAACTATGTCATAATTTTGATTACCATATCATGTATATATTTTTTTATACATGATGTCATCTTACCATTATAGTGTATAATTTTCTGCGTCCACTATTGAAATGGTAATGTCCAAAGATTAATTATCTTATTGAGAGGTTATAGCAGATCCCATGCTATAATGTGAACCTAAAGATACTATGACATTAATCTTAAATATATGTTATATGGTCTAGATACATCTTACTAACTGAACACAATAGATGTTTGACTGTCAAGTGTTGGGGGCCGATAAGCATTGAGACTTATTCTCATGAAGTTCGCACTTGGTTATCTCTGGTAGTGAGATCATGAGGACAGACCCGCCCATAGGAACAACACATGTTTTAGGTGTCATTGGTTTTTTCTATCTCTGGACATGTGTATTAGTCTCCTGACTTGATATCATTACTAGTGTGTACCATTTGATTGCGTAATTTTATGTAATGAAAAACCATGGTATTGAAATTGTGGTGAGGTAGCTTGTGTTGGGTGCGTCGATGGTGGTATGACATTGGTTGAATGGTCAAGAAATGATTTGTCGCTTCCAAGTTTAGGAAGTTGTATATCTCAGGCCTGATTGATCAGGATGGTGATATCTTCATAAGTCTTTTCCCAAATCATTCGAAAGGTAAATCCATCCAGATAGATCAACAAATAATAAAGAAAGAAAAAGGATGATGACACAAGTGTGTGTCCCGCATTATGAGATATTTAATGATAAAGAAATTATAGTACACGGTCAGTATTCTTAGGTTGGTTGTTATTACTATGACAATCCTTATCTCTTTAGATGTCATGATGAGTTTCTAGACTCTTCTCTTAGTCTATGGATTTTATTTACTAATATTAAGATGAGGGCCTAGAGGGTCATGCACAATAGTGTATTCAAGAATCTTCTATATTCATTTGAATAGGTATATGAACATGGTGGGACCCACCACAGGGTCGGAGTGTTGTCCAAGATTTTGATCACCAAAAGAATTAAATTAATTAATTAATATTCAAGTTATGAATAATTGGGATTTAATTTATTTAAATTATTTACAAGTTTAGTGAATACGAGAAAATATTAATCAAACGAATATTATTTTAATATTCAAGGTTTGTTTAAAATTAAGTGGGATAGAGAGTCAAGTTAAATGGCTCGGTTTTTATCACATAGTATATTTTATATATATTACAAGTATGTGATAAAATAATAAATAATATTGATGCAGTTTAGTTTGTCAAAATTATTTATTTAGTGGACATTGAAATAAACGGGGTTGGGGAACCCAACCGAGTATTTTGCAACACCACTATAAATAGAGGTGAGGCTCTCTCTCCATGTGACAATTCATTCATTAATTTCAGGGAATGAAAAATGAGAACCTCTCTCTCCTCCCACTACCTAGAGAGATAATCATTTTATCCAAGAACCAAGATCAAGTTCATCCTCAATCATCGAAGGGATCTCGATGCAATGATCGTCGGGATGTTGAAGACATCGTCGGATTTCTGTACTTGCACTCATAATTAGATGATCGAAATTCCAGCAGATTCTAGAAGCATGTGTGGATGATCTAGAGGAATCTTGCTATGGATCCTTCAAGTGATGATCGTCGGTGATGTGTTTCATTTGACAGCGGCTTTAGATTTGAAACGACTATGTTTTCATTTTATTTTTGTGCTCTATATAATTTACGTGAGATCCTCAGACCTTACTGGGGATCAGATCATTGGCGACGACAAGTTCCATCATCCCATCAATGAAATTTTTAAAATCCTCATCCCACCAGCTTCAGCTACAGGCCCTGGAACCTAGCACTCAAAACCTAGACCCATAGTCTATAGGTAAGTCACAACAATAGAATACGCACGCTAGGGATTTCAATCTAAAGATTCCACAAAGCACTCATCTAAGATATCTCACTCCATGAGTATGATAGCTCTGATGACATCTGTTTTAGAAGTACCATTCTTCAGGAAGTGTCGCGAGAGAGAGAGTGAGATACACTGACAGATATAAAGAGAGAGAAAATGCCTTCATTCCAAGAGAACTCACTCCTGAGTGGGGAAAGATCATGATAAACGGAGGAGGATCACTGCCAGGTACATTGTGTATACTATGATTCATCTGAATTCACCTGATAAGTAGAGTAGTTGTGTCCTGTAGGATTGGTCACATCGGTACCTGACTCTACCTAGGGACAAGAATCGGTAGAGGATCTCGCTCCAGGCCCCTCGGAGGGACTTTGACTCTATCTAGAAAGTCCTGTTAAAGGGATCATACACATATAGATGGAAACGATACCTAGACTTCAGGGGAATGAGCAAGGGGTACTTACCCAAATGAAACTTTTCCAAGGTATGGTAGACAAGGAGATCAGGCCATGTACAAGAAAGTATGCAGCATGTATAAATGTCACGCATTGTTTCCTATGACCCCGGGTACTGCCCGTGTACAATGGCATGTGTCAAAGAGTGTGTCATGTAGAAAGAGATATAAACAGTATATAAGAACATGGAATGTCGTTTTCTATTATTTAGGGGAGGCTCTATGTACGCCGGTCCTGTGCCCATACATGACTTCAACCTATGTCTACCAAGCCATGTACTGGTACACAGGGTGACCTGCGTATCTGGCCTGGTCTGGTCGTGTGGTGGAGTACATGTCGTGTACTCCTATCCGTGTCCATGTATCATGTGAGATACATGTCGATTCTTACATAAGGACCCACATGTTCTATGATAGTTTTCACACACCATGTCATCACTTACTGCATCGCGAACCCCTAGCCACTTTAGGGCTAACCCCACGCATTATGTTCTTTAGAGAACATGCCATGTTCTTCATGAATTTTCCAGAATCGATGTTCTTCCTCTATGTGCCTTTAGTGGTCTTCGATCCATAGATTCGACCATTCAATATTCTAGAAATTCAAGATATCAGGTCGTCCCATCATGAAAATGTTGATTCGGTAAGTTTCGGGTGTCTGATCGGCTCTAAAAACATGTTTCGGTCATCCATACGAAAAATGTTCGAAGAATGATTTCTTTTAATTCTGGTCAATTCATCATCTTCCATCATCATCACACCTCCTCTAGGTCATCACGATATCAGATATCCAATTTGGGATTGTTTCATTGTGAAACGTATGCGCAATGATCTGTTGTTCATAACCCCTCGAAGAACATGGGGTCAAAAGTGGGGGGAGAAATCCAAATATAAAATTGAGGAATGAACCTTTATCTTCATTCATCATGGAATTAATCCACTCCCATTAGAGGGATAAAACTAAGAAAATCAAAATAATAATTGGAATAATAATTGATTGATTCCCCAAAATAAAACCCAATAAAAGAATCTCCCAAAAGAACAAACAATCTACAGGTTAAAATATTTTTGGGTTGATCCGCATTCATCGTTAAATCAAAGAACATGGAAAATGAAATCAAAAAAATAACTCCTACTTCGATCATTGACGGAGAGGAAAAGAGGTCATCGGTTTGGATTCTATCTCACTACGCAACAATCCACGCGTCGTTTCCCATTGTCGTTCGTTGAGATCTCTCTAAGGATGGATCCTATCCAAAGCTCCAGAGCATCCAAGTAAAGTTTCTAGGGTTGTAAGACTAACCCTAGGATCCTGGTTATTTAAAACCAATTAATGTGTTGTTGTTTCAAGGAAAGGTTTACAATAAAATAAATTATTATTTTATTTTATTTTCTTTAAAACATCCAAAAAATAACTTCTGCTTTCGACCCATGCTGATTGATATTCAGCTCCGCCTAAGGTAAACTTGTTGCTCTGAACGTAATGGTGCCCTCAGATTTATGATTTGGGCACCCCTTTAAAATTTATTCCATTTTTTAGGAAAACTACTCATGTGCACTATTTAAAAATTTAATTTATTTCAAACATTTATTTCAGGCACTTCGGGCCTCAGAATCGGACACCGTCCCAAATCCTGGTCTCAAATTAATTCCATATAATATTTCAAAATAATACATGTAAAATATAGTAAATTACACAAACTCCCCTCCATAATACTTTCTATCCCCTATAAGTCATGTGGATGAAGGGGCTTTGGAAAGAGGTGAAGCCATTTATCCATCGCTAATGTTTCATGCTCCTAAGTCTCATGATAATCTGGTTTGTGTCTCCATAACACTCTAACTGATGGTATATACTTCCCATGAAAAACATTCACTAAGATTAAATGATATCCACTAGAATATCTATAATAGAAATTTCTAGATCTAACTTAATATCTTCCCAACTCGGAACATGATATAGATTAGGATGATATTTCCTCATCTAAGATATATGGAAAACATTATGCATACACATCAACTGAACCAGAAATTCCAACTAATAAGAAACCTTCCAAAGCCACTCAGTGACATCAAGCGGTCCAAAATATTTCAGATCTAACTTCCCCTATTTTCCAAGCTGAATATGACCCAACCAAGGATATACTTTCAAGAAAACCCGTTAACTAATGGAAAACTCCCAAGGATGATGTCGATGATATATATATGATTTATGCCGACTCTAAGCTGTAACCAGACGCCAAAGTATATCTTGAATCCTCATTGATTTCTCATGAACAAGACTTAGTCCTACTAAAGAGACCCCATCCACCTCTTCCCAAAAAATAGGTGACTTTCACAATCGACCATACAAATACTAGAAGGGATCCATTCTGGTTGACTAATGATATCTATTATTATAAGAAAAGTCAACCAGTCCCAGATGGTTATCCCATGATACACCAAAATCTAAGATGTAGGCATAGTGAATATCCATTAGGATCTGAATGGAATACTCCATCTGACCATATTTCTATGGATGGTAAGTTGTACTCAATCTAACTTGAGTCCCCAATTTTTCTTGGAGACTCTTCTAGAATCATGAGTTAAACCTAGGATCCCTATCTGAAATAGTGTACCATGTAACCTCACAATATCCTTCACATATATCTTACCTAGGTCTGAAACTTTAGTGGTGTCCCTAATCATAATGAAATAAGATGACTTCACCAACAGATCAATCACCACCTGGATATCATTTTATCATCGAGGAGTTTGTGGTAATCTAAAAATAAATTCCATGGAAACATTATCCCATTTACAAACCAGCACTATAAGATGTTGGGTAAAACTAGAAGGTTTCATATTTAATACCTTTATATATTGGAAAGTATAACACCGGGACACATAATCTGCAATGTCATTATTTATGCCTGGCCACCAGAATCACTGTCTTAAGTCATAATACATCTTAGTGCTCAGATGAACATACCATGAATAAATATGATATTCAAACAAAAGTTATCTCTTCACATATTCTAGGCTGAAAACAGATCCCCAAAGTAGAGAATACCATCTGAATAGAGGGACCAACTAGAAACAGTCTCCCCTCCATAAATGGTTTCTCTAATTCCTGTAAACTCGTCATCCTACTACCGACCCTACATAATAATCTCAAGGAGAGATGATGATAAATAAACATTGGTCATAACCATACCTAAAACATCCTCATGATAATCCATATGTAATTTAGTGAAGATTCCCATAAGGTTCTACTCTTCCTTTGATTGCAAAATAGCCAGTGATGGTAGTTTTCTACTAAGAGCATCTACAACAGCATTCACCTTCCCCAGGGTGTTGGTGATGTCAAAGTCAACTGTATAAAGGTATCCCACCCATCATATCTAACTGATATTCAAGTATTTTTTAGAAAATATATAGTTCAAACTCTTATGATCATAAAGTACTATTAATCTTTCCCAAAAAAGATAGTGTTTCCAACACTTAAGCACATAGATAGACATAGAAAGCTTTAAATCATGAGTGGGGTAATTCCTTTCATGTGGCGAAGCTGAAGTGATCCATAATACACAACATGAATGTCCTACATAAGCACGCAACCTAGTCTAGCACCATAAGCATCATAGTACACCACATACACCTTACCGAGATCATTTAAGATCATAATAGGATCCAATGTCAAATGTTGTTTCAAATCATAAAAAGAAGACTAAAATATCACATACCATATTAATTTCACCCCTTTCCTAGTAATATAAATCAAAGGTGATTCAAACTTTGAGAATTCCTTGAAAAATCATCGATATTATATATAAAAACTCAGGAATCTTCGAATCTTGAAGATGTTCTATGGATCCTCTTATGACAATACATCCTTCACCTTCTCAATATCAATTGATAAGCCATTATAAAAAATTATGTGCCCCGAGAATATCACTTATTGGAATCAAAAACATCATTTTGAAATATTTCCATAAAAATGATGAATCATTGATAAAAGACATTTTTATTGAATTTTTTATTTATAATAAGTTATATAATTTCCTCACATTGTGATAAATATGTTCAATTATGGAATATTTGTGATTAGATCATTCATTTTCAAATTTGATGAAAATTCCAGTTTTACTCTTTTAAAATTAATTATATTATTTCGAACATAAATATGATTATATAAATTATTTTAACTTTAAATTTTGTAAATGTGTTCCTAGAAAGATTTTATAAAACTTTAATTTAGGAAATCAGAGTTGGGTCATGCATTTGAGTGTGGTAAATGGGCCATGAAGAAAAAGATGGACTGAACTATCCATATTGGACATCACCTCACCGTTTGGGTCGTATCGTCTTCATCTAGGGTTGGATTAGGCCCAAATTTAGAGGAAAGATCAGGGAGATGATTCCTCACAAATAATACTTTTAGAAGGCTAACCAAATCACACGTTTTGAGGTCAACTATGTGGTTTAACTTGGAGTAAAATATTTGGACGAATTTCCCTTTCACACTTAAAAAAATTTTGTAATCCTATTCCTACAAAACTATATTTAAAGAATATTTTCACTATTTTTTAGGGTTGTTAGAGGAATTTTGAAGGTTTTTACAAAAGGGTGTCTCTTGGAAAAACCTTAAAACTCTTGGAATAAGTAAGGCCTTGTGCAAACATCTCTTCCAAGAAGGATCTCCTCTCCCACCTCCACTTTGTATTTCTTTGTTTTCATGCTTGTATTTTGAATTTCTATTCAACTAATATTTTGTGTTATTATATTTTGATATTTATATTTTTCTTCTTGGGTTGGAATATAAGAGTAGAGATGAGATTGGGTTTTTTCCATTCAATCCATTACTTATGAAAAACGTCTCCACGATGACAACTCTTCCCATGGAAGAGTGATTTCATTTGTAGTTGATCTAATCCCTACTCCCTTAATTTATTTCTTTCGAATACATAAAAATACTTTAATTCATAAATTTTGATCAATTAATTGAGTTTTAATTTCTATGTAACTTGATCGACTTTACTTGATCACATGCTCGGACTTGTGTAAATCATTTTAGTGAAACTTTAATCGCAAAATCCATTCAACTTGGGATAAAATTGTAGGGTTCAAGTCTCATTCCAAAACACAATTAATTCTCAAATACAGGGAGTAAATGATTTCATAACTGACCATTGACCATAATTTGGCTTTTTGATCACAAATAAAGCAGGGTGTTGTGATTGGAAGTCCTAAAGTTGACCTAAGGATAATTTTTCCAATATTTGTGGTTGTGTTAACTTCTGTAGGGTTTGATGGTTGACAAGTTTAGGGTTCATAATTGAAATAATTATAATCACATGGTATAATGATAAATTAATGGTGAAGGGGGTAGATTAGATCAACTACATATTCTCATATAAGTGTTTTTAAATAAACTATGTCTTTGATTGTTCTTGTTTGTTGCTTAGTTTACTATCTAAGAGTCACAACCCCCCCCCCATCTTGTGATTCATTTGTTTTCACTTATTTACTTTTTTTTATTCAAGACTATTAATGGTTGTTTAATTCACTTCCTCCTTGATATAACGACCTAATTCAGCCACTGTGTTTCACTTAGTCAAATCACAAGCATTTTTTAGAGCGTGTGCGACAACGCTCATCACTCATCAGGATTTTCATAACCAAACTCAAATTTTACTCATGATCATAATTGGATCTAAAATAAAAAAAATATCATCCATTAACACTATCATAAAATATTTATGATAATGATGGAATATATGGTTCATAAAATCCATAAAAACTATAAGATCATTAGTCATACCAAAAATAATCACAAGATATTTTTAATGTCCATAAGTTATCCTAAAATCCATCTTCAATATATTATACTCATAACCTATGAGTTGATGATAACCTATCCAAATATTGATCTTTGAAAAAACTTTTTCCCCTTTAACTAGTCAAACAAATAATCCATGTGGGAAAAATGATACTTATTATTAACCATCACCCAATTAAACTTTTGATAGTCCAAACACAATCAGATTGAACCATATTCCTTCTTGGTATAGAGCATAGGGGCTTCCCAAGGTAAAACATTGGGGTGAACATACATTTTTTTATAAGGTCATACAATTTAATCTTGAACTATTTCATCTCCTCTAGTTCCATACGATAAGATGGTATCAAAATTGGTTGCATACTTTGTACCAAATTAATCATGAAATATACCTCCCTCGCTAGAGGGAGACCAGATAAATAATCTAGGAAAATATCTGGAAATTCATAAACAATAGTGGGAAGATAAATAACAAAATAAATTTCAGTAGGCTCAACTACAACAGCAAACAAAAAACTCATGATCTATGGGTAGGAAGGTCCAGCATGACCATACCTAGGATCCCACTCTTCCTAAATCACCTGATAGCCCCCATCGAAAGTGAATAACAAGTCACAATAATGATAAAAATCAATCTTAGCATAGTGATCAATAAATTAATCCATCCTTAAGATGATGTTGAATAGATCTGGATCGAGAATGATGGAATCCAATACTAACTCCACATCAGCAATAAATAGCGAATAAAGACATTTAAACCCATTCTCTTTCCTATTTTAAAGAGGTTTCTCTTACTCCATAACAAAAGAAATGATCTCCATTAGAAGTTTAAGAATATAAAAAAATATTAGAAATAAATGAGAGGGAACAATCAGTAATAAATAAATTAGATGATACTAAATATGAAATAAATATGTTACCTCTCACTTTCATTGGGGTTGAATAAAAATCCATTGGAAACTCATCTACTACGTGAAGTTGATTCACTCTTTAGGACTATGGATATATCCATATAGTCCTTAATCCATCTAAGTGTGCTGTATTTGCCTTTATAGTTAATGATCCCTGACCATAATAAGGCGTAGACATAGCCTGACAGAATCATTGTAGATAGAAATAGAATCCAAAAAATTTAAACATCTTTATAGGTGCATGAAAAGAAAATCAGGTGTATCCAACCTTTCCAAATTCAAAGAAAGTCAGTTGATCACTACTGGTTGTAACTGATGGTGCATAGGATTCCATTTCCTAAGAACTACCTCTTCCACTCATAATATGTTCATTCCACTTCATTTTCCTTCCCTATGTGTCACTGGAACATCTACTAGGTGGAAGAGAAGGGCAATAATGATCAACCTTGCCTTCCATATTCATCTCTTCTATTATATCATTGTCTAACATCTCTATATAGATAGAAATATTCAACATAAATACCTATGATCTGATATCTGATTGCAAACCCTATAGGTACTTTTGATCCTTTAGATAATCATTCTTTACAACCTCTAGAGAAAAATGTATTAGCTCTTTGAATAGATTGGTTTACACCAACACCGAATTATCTCCCTACTGCAAGGAGAGGAACTACAAAGACTTCTCCATCATTAAAGACTCTGGAAAAAACTTTTATAAGAAGAGAGTCTTAAAACCCTTCTAATCTAATCCCACATTTATATTATCCTATACCATGTAATCCCACAATATCTTTTTGGGACCCTCGAGTCTGAATGATGCACACTTCACCTTGATATTATCATGTGTATCCATGAATTTGAAGATCTAATTAATATTTTCTAGCCAGTCCTATACCTCTTGAGGTTTATTTATGCCTCTTAAAGACAATGTATTCTCATGTAATAACTCATGTGATTGATCCATTTCTCCTATATCTCCTAGTTTTACCCCCAACAACTTTGTTTTGTACTTGCGGTACATTTTTGTCAACAATGAGAACTGGTCGCATGATAGTCTATATAAGATGATAGTCTCTATAAGATTCTAATCCAAAGATAGATTCCATTGAGGATCATCCACTTCACCCTCCTAAGGAACCTATGGAAGATGTCTCTGAGGCATATCATTGAACACTGAAAATAGAAGAAGAAATCAAAGAATTTGAAAATCTCAATTAAAACAAAAAAAAATAAAAAATAAATAATATTAAGATCAAGAACTCAAAAAAATACACACATCCCAACATCTCATAGTAACTTGAGTGTCTTCATTGTAAGAGTTGGTCAGAAACTCGCCAAAACCTACCCCGAAAGTTCTGAAAATCCAATCTCCAATCAACCAATATCTGAAAACTAATCACAAACCTTCCTCTGATACCAAACTATAACAAGCTGACCCAGATACCTACACAAACCGGTACCTGACCAGACCCATCACATACCCAAAGGGTGTTCCCGAACCCCAAGGGCTGGAAACCAGCACTTAGGCATCAAAAACAACTAGGGGGATGATTTCTCCCAACCTGGAGTATACAACATGGCATATATATACATAGAAATAAGAAACAATGGAAGAGTAAAATAGGAAATATATGTCATAACTAAAAGGAAATAGCAGAAGCGATGAAACTTAAAAGTGTATAAAAACTCCAAGGTATGGGTCCAACAGCAAAGAAAAAAACCCAAAAAAATGAGAAATAGCTAATCCATGTGATAAGAAAACAACATCCCGTTATCTCAACACCAACTACCCAGCTCTAATAATAGAAAACCCTCTACCACACTACGGTGCCTTTCTTTTACCTATATCGAAATACATAACAAGTTTTATACAATACCTAAGGGGTGTTTAGGGTGTGAGCTATCAAAATCAGTAGGATCTCACCCAAGTTTTCTATAACAAGTCTTTGTACAATAATCTAAACATTCTCAACTTTAAATAAAATAGTACATGATAATAAGTTAAACATTTTTATATAAAAATCAAGGTAAAATATTCCCATTTTACATTTTTTCAAATAATTTAGGTGAAATATTTTCAAATCATATCACATATATCAAAGTAGTTCAAATAATATATCATATATCATATCAATTCCAAAATAGTGTAACCAAAAGCACAGGTAACATCACATCAAGGACCACTAATGGTCGGGCTAGCTAGAACACATGTACCCAGACATATATAATCACATGCATCAAGTATCTATACATATGAATCGAATATAGAGTGGATAGGAACACCCCAAAAATGAACCTCCCAATAGGTCTAACAATTCCCTAGAATAGAAATCTTATGGAGAAAAGGAAGAACCCATGAGTAAACACCCCAATAGTATCAATAGACAAGGCATATTACTACATCTTCCACCTAAGTACCCAAGGCTTACCATATGCTATATTTTCCAAACCATTTCATCAAAACATGCTTTGAAAACAATTTCACAAACCCAGTTCATAGTGCTTTGAAAATATCTTTTCATTTACTAAAACAAGGGGGGAAATCTTTTCACAAAAACCTATTTGCACACACACACAAATCAATCAATAAATCATTCAATTTTATTTATAAAACTATTTATAAAAAAATCAATCAAATTTCATCCAATATAGGATAGATATGGAACCACCTACCTCAATCTTAGGTCACACACAACTGCAACTAGATCTATAACCATTAGAAGGAGCGCAGAACAATAAATTGAGTCCCTACCTATGATTCCCACACCTCAAAATTGTATTCCATAACAACTAAGGTTGGAATAGAGGTTAGGTCACACATACCTATGAGAAAATAAACCCTCCACACTACAGTCAATAGATAACCAAACCCAAAAATAATATCACACAACAGATCGATAAAGGATTAATAATAAAATCCCCACAATATCAAAAGATCTAAAAATGCAGCACAATGACGTTGTTATGACTAATGACAATAAATATGTAGAAATATCACTTACCCAAAGATATGAAATGCATCCACTAAGAAGATAAATCACTAAATGAAATGATCTGACATGAGAGGAGATCCCAAAAATCACTTGGGATGGATCCTAGTTTTCAAGAGATAATCGTTCATGTAAAATGAAAAATAAATCATATGTGCAATGTGGTTAAAACTATTGGCCCTGAACCATTCATGATGTGAATTTTAAAATTTACAAGATGTATTGAAAAGGTGTTGCCTAGGATTAAAAATAAATATGATTGAAGTTTTCATGATGTGAAATAGTTTCATCTCATGTGAACTTTTCATTATCTGAACTAGTTCAAAGCATCTTCCCAGCAAAAAATTCATGACGCATAACCAGTTCACAATGTGAAAGTGTCCAATAGACAGATCCCAAACCACATTTTGTATAAAAAACCTAAACCTCCTCTAAATCTTTCCAAACCCAATGAGAACCCTAGAAATACTTTAACATATTTATAATTTAACACCATTAATTCAAACAAACATATAACCTTGAACATTATGTCATTTTACCAAACAAAATCTCTTTGTACCTAAAGGGTCCAAAACAAACCCAAAATGGAAATAGAGATAATAAATTCCTAAAATAAGGTAATAGGATGTTATATGTTTCATTTAAGAATAATATAAATTTTTCCTTTAACTCTTATAACTTTGAGATACAAGGAAGTGAAAATATGAAATAGTTTATCTTGTGAACGATGTATACAAAAAGTTAAAAAGGAAGAAAGGATTCAAAACCAATTCCAAATGGATTATCAAAAGGATGATTTAAAAGAAAATAATAAAGGTAAATCAAGTTCTTATAATTATGTTTTAGAATTAAATTTTTATGAATTAAAAACGGAAAGGTCATATTAATCCAAACTACCCAATATAAAGCATGAAAGAAAAGATAAAAATGTACAAGTAAAAGGAGAAAAGTGATTTAGTAGCTAGGTGGAGTTTTTTAGAGGACTCAAGTTAAAGTGATGAATTAGGGATTGAAAAGGAATCTAGTAATCTATGATTAATGGCTACTATGAATGAGGTTAGCAGTTATTCTAGTTTTAGTTCTTACTATGATTCTGAATTTAAAAAAATCTAATGTTGATAAATTGAATAAAGAGAATGAAAAAATATAGAGAGATATATTGAGAATCGGTGAGTTTTATAAATAATTAAAAATATAAAATAAAATTTTTTTTGAGGAAAACAATATTCTTACTCAATAAACTGAAAAACTAAAAAATACGACATTAAGTTCTAATTAAAAGTTTTAGGGTCATATAGAAATTACTTAGAAATAGAATGAAAGGTTTAAAAAATTAAATTTTAATCTTGAAAGATGAATTAGATACTTTTTTTTAAGTTAAATAAATATATGATAAAATTATGGCTATGAATAAAGTAAGTAAAAATAAAAGTTGTGTGGTTTATGATAAACAATTACTTAAAATGTATAAGAAAATATTTTCCAAAAGATCTAAATGAACTATATCAATTGTTAAATTTTTTAGATATAGAATTCAAGGTCATTGTGAAAATGAGTTTTCATTAATACTCCCTTAATAATTAGTACATATAGAATCATTTATTTCTAAGAAATTATCTTCAATATTACCCAAGATTAAATGTTTAAAATCTGTTGGGTATTGAAAAAATCTTTTACTGATCATATTGAACCCAAAGTTTCATGGGTATCAAAAAAATTTATATACTAGTTTTTTAGTAAATATGTCTTATAAGACTAAAAAAGAAAATTTGGTACATAGTAAGTATATTATCAAGAAAAATTATTGGAGATCCATTAAACTTATTATCTTACTACCAATGTGATTAAGGCACTTTTACATTTGGTGACAACTCTAAAAGCATAGTTAAAGGATTTTTTGTAGACAGTATTTCTAACTCTTTATTTATTTTTAGAGTATTATGTGTAGAATGATTAAAAATATATAATTAGTATTTCATAATTATGTAATGATAGGATATTTTAAAATTTGTAAAATGATAATTCCCTATTTTCAAGAATGATTCTATTGTATATTATGAAAATGAAAAAAATAAAATTTATTTAATTGATTTTAATGGGATAAAAAAATCAAAATTTAAAGTGTATAAATGTTTTAAAGATAGATGATCTTTTATGGAATAAGAATTTTGGAAATTTATGTAACTTAACTGACCTGGAATCTACTAAACTGGTTCCCCGAGTCAGGTCGCCACATGACCTCAACTGCACCTCCCCATACACTAGAGGTTGCTGATAAGTGTTGAGGTTTTAATAGATCATGTGGGGAGACTATACCCTCATTATAAAAGTAATACATATTATAAAATAAATGAAACAACAGAAAAAATATGTAATAACCAATAAAAATTTATAAAAAAACAAATCCCAAATGGGGTACAAGTCCACAACCAAGTAGTAAATATGTCATGTTATACTAACTGTGCCCAAGTGAATAAAACCCAAAATGAAGACAATAGTTGAATACCCAAAATTTTCATGACTTTAAGTCTGTAACCTCATCCATGCATATCCCAAGCCCAAATCAAGTCCCAAGCATAGGGAGTTTTCCCTTATCCAAACCTACAACCATGAAATCTGCTCAGGTACCCAATGATGGCTTGAGCAAGGTGTGAGTACAAAACTCAGTAGGACACCACCAATGGTGTATAAAAAATATATGTTCTAATAGATAGTTCATGCATGTATGAAGTAAATAACAAGGTAAACCAAATAAAAACTCGGTATCCATTAGTAAACAATGTGTATTCTAACCCTTTCTATCATTATTATTATATTCACTATTTATCCATCTTCTTTACATAATCGATAATCTTCATGTGTTCTATGGGTTAGGCATATACATCAACTACACATGGGTTTAACGCAATCAATCACTATCTATAAGAGAATATTTTAAGTCCTCATCTCACTAGAGGTAACAAAACACAGTAAACGCATTATCCTCACCTCGAAGCCTCATTCCAGGTGGAATACATCCATTAGAGGAATAGAGCTCTACCCCTTTCCCTAAACCATGTATTGTGGTTAGAGTTTAGAGAATCAGTATAACTAAACCCATGGGAGGATCTTCATCCCTTTATCCCACACCCCATGCCATTTCCACATGCTTATATACCCATTCACCACACATATCAGGGTGGGGTTAGAGTATCATCCCAAACCCAACCTGTGGGAGGAGCCTCAGTCCTTAATCCCACCACACAAATACCATATCACAACCAAACACAACCAATAAAAATATAAATCATATCCCATCATAATCAACATGGGAAATAATACTATTCCACAACCCATTAAATCATTTTCCTTTTACATTAGATAGTTTTTTATCCCAATTCTCATTCTCATGCCTTAACCCATTTAGTATATTCAAAAATTCCCATACATTATCCAATATTCATCAATTAACATAAATTATCCCATTTAGACCCTTTATAATTTCACATTCATTTTCCCACTTATGTATTTCAAGTATAATTCTTATTTTACATAGCACAACCACTTTATTACATTTAACCCATTAGGTATACCTCATAATTCCCATGTATTAACCCATTCAATATATTCATCCATTCTCTTATGTAAACCTATTTAATTTTTCTTCAATTCACAAGACATTTCCAATTTAACACATTCATAATTTCATATATATACTAATCCTTTTATACATTTCCACATAATTCTTAAGTCATTTGACACGATCTCGATTCACCCAATTAACCCTTCTTGCAAGCCATGCCAACAACCCGTTATGCCATTATCAAAACCTAGGAACAACTACCAATTATTACATTTTAAACTCCACTAAACTCACTCAATATGTTCAATATGGGATCTACATTATCGTAAGTCAACTCTACACTCATCTTTTCCAATTTCTAGGTTTGGGAATACTGGCGCACCCATGGGTGGCCCTAAATCATTCTAATTATCGTCAATTCATCCCAAGAGAATCATGAGGGGTCTAAATCATTAATTAAAAAAACCATTTTACCAAATATTACTCAAGGTAAAAAATTTACAATAAGAGGTAATCAAGATCTTAATGCACTTGTACAAATCTATAACACGACTATGGGATATAACTTGTAGACCACATGCCTCGAATCTGGTGATAAATTTATTCTTAATAGGGGTGCCTTAGATCATGATCCAAACCTCCTTTGAATCCTTAAACTATATTGCACTATAAAAAATAGGATTTTAGGTATTTGGAATAATATCATCCAAAATACAAGCCCTAAACCGAAAAAAGAGAAGAAATGAGAGGATTATACTTACCTAGAGCATCAATCCTCAACTGACAATGCACCAAACGGCCTAGAAACATGGGAGATCAATATCTTGGAAGATTTTGGAGCCTTATTTTATCCATGAAGTTAAAAGAGATGAAATGGGAGAGAATATAATGTAATTTTCTTAAAATCTTGTCATATAAATGTTGTTATTTTTTTCCAACTTTACTGGGTTGCACGGTTTACCCGCATGGTTTTTCAAACCATGCGCAAATCGTGTGCAAGCCACTGTCCAAAGGGAGTTGGATAACATGGTTACCTAGGAAGTCCAACCTAGTTTTACAATTATGTGCCTACTGTGTGTCAAGCCACTATCCAAAACTTCATGGTTTTCCTAGGAAGGCCGCATGGTTTACTTAACCATGCGCTAACTGTGCATCATGCACAATTTGGCTTGATTTTACTTCCTTTCATGCCCCGACACCCCTAAACAACTTTGAGGACCCTCATACACTTTAGAAACCCTTCATTGACCAAAAAAAAGAGATTAAAACCAAAATTTAAACAATAACATACATCCATTAAATCTGGGATCTTACAACCTCCTCATTATATAACAGCTCATCCTCGAGCCGCTCTTCCTGGCCAGCATTGATCTTCCAAGGTAAAAATATTGGCCATTGAGCCCACACTTATAGCTCCCTCTCCCAAGTTCTCATTGAACATTTAAATGATATCATAGAATTCAAACCAAATGTACGGCCTTTTCCCACAAGACTTCCTCACCACAACCTACAATACGAACTTGATACTCTTCAAGGGACGCGTCAACTTCAACCATAAATCAACCACTATAAGTTCATTGGAAAATCATAGGCAATAGTTCCTAATTCAAAGCACACAGAAAGTTCACACACAACATCATACCATCATGGAAGATCCAATCAAAACCCCGTCTGTTTGATCCTCTTCGCAACTCATGACCCAAATCACTTGTCATAATTTTCCTTTGTTTTCAAAACTCTAATGGTGACCAAAACCCAATATCACCTAGAGTAAAACACATGATCATTCTAGCCACATTTACTGACATACGTTGACCCACCACATGTTTCTCGATGATCCCATTCCATAACCGTACATCCAAATGCAACCAAAACTCTCGGGGAACTCACTCGATTAAACTCGTGACAATGCTTGATATTAGGGCCAAATCACCTAAACAGTGATCACTCAAGTCCCTCCAACCTAAAACTCTGATCGCATCACCAACCAACTACTTGTTTTCTATGGTTCTCCCCATGATCTTCCATTATGTGGAACCCCTATTATCAAATAAAGACCACCAGAATCTCATGTAATATTTCACAACATACCTTGCGTGTTTCAACTCAATGTGCCCAAACATCCATATGGACATCACCCCAAATTTTCATCCATCCTTTCCATCAGAACCGCCAGGGAAGACATCCTCAGACTGTCTATTCACAAACTAAGAACAAATCTACCTCACTTAAGTTTTCCTTCAATTCTAAAAATCCCTTTCCATTAAAAACACCAACCGGAGGTGGGTCACAACTTTCCATGTCCGTTTTAGTTACCAAATCATGTTAGAATACACCCAATTGGATTTCCCCATAACATCCACTAAAGTTAATTTACAACCTTCCACAACTATTCCCCACTCCTAGACGATTTGAAATACCCCCGGTTGACTCATCCTAGAACACTCATCTTCACCGTTGTCATGAAACCACATCACATGGCCAAGATTCCCTAAAACATCAAGACATCCCAATACCACCCAGAGACACTTAATCAAGTCTTATTTCAATTTTTTTAGAGTTATAGAACCCAACATCTCTTGCCCCAAACTGTTTTCATGTCTTACAATCCCTTCAATGAATTTAGCATAAGCATCTCGAATTTCATTTGAAACTACTCTGAGCCCAAGGCCACCACTTCGCTCAATCAACCACCATAATCAAGGCCCATTTAGCCTCTCTAAGAGACCCAATGCACACCTTACAGGTTCCTCATTGGAATCCTAATGCTAATAAATCAACTCAACATTATACTCTCCCCATCTAGGACTGACTTATCACTCCCCACCTTAGTAGTGTCATTACCACCAATTTCCATAAGGAATTTCAACCACAACAGCTCACACTTAATCATAATACAAACCCTAAAATTTAGACATGGTTTTATAGATCTTCCCAGAACAAGAAAACAAACCTCACCAAATACCCATTTCTAGTTTTTGAGAACAACACTTATAGAATTCTTTACAATTGGTCCATCTCAAGGACCTTATAGTACATTGGTGATGGTGTAAACCCTGCCATCGAGCTCAATATATACCTCCCCATGAGCATAGACTCCATGATTCCCCTCCTCTAACCAAAATACCTTCTACTTTCTAGGCATAAATCCAAATCTTATCAACATACCCGGGATGATGTCAAGATATTGGGAATGATCATCAAAAGTTGAGGTATGCTAATAAGTTTCCAAATAACACCACCACCAACTTATCCATTGTTGATGTAACCTACCACTATGAGACATCATGACCTACCAAGAAACTCAAGTTTCCCTACTACACACATCTCATCAACACTTAACCACCACCGCTCAGGCTTGATTTCCAACCAAGACTCACCACCACTCCATAACATTCCACCAAGAATCCATGAACCAACATTTCTTATGTAACTAATTTTACCACCCCAATTTAGCTCTTTCGATATGCCCCTAATAGTTAACAATTGAAACACAATGGTCTATAACACCAATCAAACCAACGGTCTCTCACAAGACAACCTTTACCTGAGCATAACCCAATTCATGGTTACTCACGTAACCATGCCTCTAGGTTAGTTAGACTCATCGGCCCAAAGTCATCTTCTACATCTCACACAATAACCAAACCATTCATATAAACAAGCTTAGCCATGGGACCATTATCACATCAGGTGTCACCTTCAAAATAAAATCATTTAACCATGCTTCAGTCAACCTTGTCTCTTCTACTCAAAAACAACATCGAGACCTCCATTAATCATCATCTAAATAGATGGTTCAGTCATCCATACTATACAACCCTTAAAAAAACCTTAAAACCTACGACGAGCACTCATTTGTGCCTCTGAAAGGACTTGGGTACAAGCATACCATTTACCGAAACATGATGGTACTCACTATGCATTGATTCCACCACTGAAGCATCTCCCATGCTTTATATTCTAAGGAACCTACATCACTAGGTTATCCTCCCATGAGGTCACCCTTGATTTTTCCTGAAACTATCAACATGTAACCACAACTCGAGTTGCATCACCAACCATAAATATTCCCACTTAGCCCTCTAATCCAAATCCTCACTAGGTAACATCTTCTACATCCCACTATCAAAGTCCAAACATCCACCTATATGAAACACACCCAAAAGCACTAGGAATATCTTTCAACCTCTCTCATAGGTCACCTTAGAGGTCGAATGATACCAGCTTCCCAACTAGAGTCACAGAAATCAAAATTCATTAGTCCTCTCTCCAAACCATACACATCAAGATATGAACAAAACAATGCTTGTGAATGGAGCCCTCAACCCCATTTCAATACACACTATGCCTAGTGCACCAAATGACCATTTACTCTAGGTTCCACACAAAATGTATCCATACACATACATAGGAACTACGAGCCAAACATCCCCTCTGGGATCCAAAACAAAACTCACAAAGTCCCTACTCAAAAGGTTACCAAAACCCAGGCACCATCATCAAGGTCTAGTATGTACTTCATACGGTTATGAACCACAAGATTTTCCACACTCACATTATCGAACAACACCTTGTGACCCAAAGTCTACATCCTACTGAGGGTTCTATAAACACAACTCCAATTCCATATCATAACCAGTAAGGCCTCACAACCAAAACCCAAGTTCTTAAACTAGGGCACTCTCATTGCCCCAAACCACCCATATGAGGGTCAAATTGATAACATAAGGAATACCCACTACCCAGTTCACCAAAAAGTTCCATCACTATACATCCTTTCATAATTAACTTCACCACTTTTGAACTCAAGTATTATTATTTTAAAACTCCATGTTCACCAAAGTTCAAAAGTCCCTACCCTTTGCATGACTATAACTCAAAAAAAATCCTCAACAGACGCTTCGAAGAATGACCAAAAAGATTAAACCATAGATGGAAAATATCTTACCCATAAACCTTATACAACTCACTCCACATACACTATTTCCATGGTCATCAACCCACTTAGAACACTACCCTTTACTATACCTACTAAAGTTCATGGTAAACAGGGGGAAAACCAAATTACTTAATCACAAGCCCTTCATCAAATACCTTTTTAATCCATTTCCTCTTTCACAACACAAATCTTTTTTAGGTACATCCCCCATTTTACAACTTTTTACTATCATCATTTTAACTCATTTACACCTTTCATTAGTAAAAATTCAATAACCATTTTACTATCACTATGAAAATCATTCTCTTTTAGAAACCATTCAATCTTTACAATTACCACAACCCAAAATTTTAACTCAGCCATAACATTTCTTTATAAACAGTATTAATTAACTATTAAGTTACATTATTTTAATTTACACACTTTCAATACCATTATTAGGCACGATTTTCTTCAAAAAAAACATGGAATTAAAATTCATTCTACTCTCTATACCCCGTACACCCATACCATGTATGTAAATAATAATACATGCCACCTAAATCCTTAGGTTCCTAAAATTATGCATGAATTCATAACCTCATTCCATTTTGACCATGAAAAAAATATCAAAAATCAGTCACAACACATAACATGTGTATCACCCAAAGGTTAAATATCATTCAACTCTAACAACACACATCAAGAATAGCAATTCCCACCCTAGGTGACTTGGGTATTCCCTTATACTTGGGTTAGATACTCCCAAGAATGATATCATTACCAATTGCCGATACATCCTAACCTCTTATCTACCATCCCAAATAAAAATCCCCTAGAAAATAACCTAGCTCTAATACCACTTTGTAACATCCCCGAACTGGGAGGCACTAAACTAGTGCCCCAAAATGGGTTTCCATGTGACCTCAAGCATGCCTCCCCATACACCAGAGGTTGCTGACAAGTGACGAGGGTCTAATAGATCATGCGGGGAGACTATACCCTCATTACCAGAGTAATCCATAGTAGAAAACAAATGAAATAGTAGAAACAATATATAATAAATAATAAACATGCATAACAAACCAAATCCCAAACAGGGTACAAGTCCACAATAAGTAGTAAATATGTCATGTTATGATAATTGTGCCCAAGTGAATAAAACCCAAAATGAAGAAAAAATATGAATACCCAAAACTTTCCTAACTCCAAGTATGGAAACTCATCCATGCACATCCCAAGCCCAACTCAACTCCCAAGCATAAGGCCTTTTCCCTTGTCATAGCCTGCAACCATAAAATCTCTATGGGTATCTTATTGCAGTCCGAGAAGAGTGTGAGTACAAAACTCAGTAGGCCACCACCAATGGTATCTAAAAAATATCCAGTCTAATAGATAGTGCATAAAGGTACAAAATAAATGAAAAGGTAAACCAAAGAACAACTCAGTATCCATTAGTTAACAATGTGTATTCTAACTATTTCTATTATTATTACTATATTCACTATTTATCCATTATCTTCATGTGTTCCATGGGTTAGGAATATACATCAACTAAACATGGTTATAATGAAATCAATCACTATTCATAAGGGAATAAGTCAAGTCCTGGTCTCACTTGGGGTAACACAACACAACAAACACATTATCCTCACCTCGAAGCCTCAATCCGAGTGGAATGCATCCGTTAGGGGAATAGTGATCTATCCCCTTCCCTAACCCATTCATTGTGGGTGGAGTTTATAGCATTAGTCTAACTCAAACAATGGGAGGAGCCTCAGTCCTTTATCCCACACCCCAAGTCGTGTTCACATGCTTATATATCCATTCACCACACATATCAGGGTGGGCTATAGCATCGTTATAAACCCAACCCATGGGGGATCCTCAGTCCCTAATCCAAAAATACACATACCATATCACAACTAAACACAACCAATAAAAATAGAAATCATAGCCCATCATAATAAACATGGGAATTAATATTATGTTGCAACCAATTAACTTGCTTTTCAATTACAATACATAGTCATTTATCCCAATTATCATTCTCATGCCTTAACCCATTAAGTACATTCAACAATTCTCATAAATTAGCCAATATTCACCAATTACCATAAATTATTCCATTTATCCCTTTTATCATTTCACAATCATTTTCCCACTTATTCATTTCAAGTACAATTCTTATTTCACATAACACAGCCACTTTATCACATTCAACACATTAGGTATACCTCACAATTCCCATATATTAACTCACTCAACATATTCATCCATTCCCTTATGTAAACCTATTTACATGTTCTTCAATTCACAATCCATTGAAAATTTAACAGGTTCATCATTTCATATATATATTAATCCTTTTATGAATTTTGACATAATTCATAAACCATTCGAAAAAATCTCAATTAACTCAATTAACCCTTCTTACAAGCCACACCAACAACCCCTTTTTTCATTATAAAAACCTAGGAACAACTATCAATTATTCCATTTTCAACTCCACTAAACTCATTCAACATGTTCAATATGTGCTCTACATTATTACAAGTCAACTCTGCACTCAACTTTACCAATTTCTAGGTTCATGAATACCAGCGCACCCCATGGGTGGCCCTAAATTATTATAATCATCCTCAATGCATACCACAGGGATCATGAAGGGTCTAAATAATTTATTATCCAACCATTTTACTAAATATTACCCAAGGTAACAAATTCACAACAATAGGGAATCAATATCTCAACACACTTGCACAAATCTATAACATGACTATGGGGTATAACCTATAGACCACCTACCTCGAATCTGGTGATGAAAGCACTCTTAATCGTGGCCCTAGATCCTAATCCAAAACTTCTTGGAATACTTAACCTATATTCTGCTGGATAAAATAGGTTTTTAGGTATTTGGAGGAAGATCTCCCAAAATAAAATCCCTGATCTAGAAAAGAGAAGAAAGGAGAGGATTAGACTTACCCGGAGCTTCGATCCGCAAGCGATGGTGCTCCAAACGGCCTAAAAATGAGGGAGATAGATATCTTGGAAGATTTTTGATCCTTGTGTTGTCCCTAGAGTTTCAAGAGAGGAAATGGTAGAGAATATCAGGTGAGGTTCTTAAAATCTCGTAATGGAAATTTTGTAATTTTTTTCAAACTTTACTGGGTCACACAGTTTACCCCCATGGTTTTCCAAACCATGTGCTAGACACTGTCAAAAGGGATTTGGGTCTCATGGTTTCTAGGGAAGTCCCACATAGTTTCAAAACTATGCACCAACTATGATTCAAGCCACTATCCAAAGCTATGCGGTTTTCTTGGGAAGGTCACAAGGTTTACTTAATCGTGCGCCAACCATGCATCTTATACAGTTTGGCCCAGTTTTTCTTCCTTTTATACTTTGACCCCCTAAAAAACCTCAAGGCCCCTCATACACCCATGAAACCTTTCATTAACCAAAATCAATAGATTAAAAACAAAATTTAAACAATTACATACATCCAAAAATTCTAGGATCTTATAATTTAAATTTTATATTACTGTACAGTCTATCAAAACATCATACTATACTATGGTATTCCAGATTCAAAGTGAACAAATATCACTTTTTGATTCCTTTATGAAAGGAAAATTTTCAAAATAAAATTTTAGTTATATTAAATATATAAAAAATAGTGATACCTCTTGAACTTTTTCATTTATATTTATTTAGACCTGTTCAAACTACAAGTATAGGTGGTAAAAATATTCATTTTTTATTATTGATGATTTTAGTTGATATATAAGGATTTATTTTATATCTAATTAGAGTGAAACTTTATCAAAGTTTTTTATTTTATATAATCAAATTCAAAATAAAAAAAAATTTAATTATCTCCATTAGAAGTGATAGAGGTGGAAAATTATTAAATCTAGAATTTAAAAAAATGTAAATATAATGGATATTTTAATAATTTCACTACACCTAGACCACCTAATCAGAATAGAGTTGTAGAAATAAATTGATAGATCTATGTTAAATCAATTTATTCTACCTAAATTTTTCTAGGTTAAAGAATTTAATACTACTTATTATGTATCTGGAAATATTTTTATTATACCTATACTAAAGAAAACACCTTATAAATTATAGAAAGGAAATAAACCTTAGAGTTTTTAGTTTTAAAGTTTTTATTTTTAATAATAAAGATTTTTTATAAAATTTTGATGCAAAATAGGATGAAGGAATATTTTTCAGTTATTAAAATGTTAGTAAATCTTATAAAATTTATAATATAAGAGTTATGGTTGCTCGAGAATAAGTTCATGTTAAATTTTATGAGAATGAATTAAAGAATAAGAATCCATATTTAGAATGGATTGTAAATTTTTTTTAGAGAATATATAACTCAAGATGATATTGTTAATGAAGAAGATCTCTCTCATAAAAAAAATTATAAAACTCATAAGGATGATCCTATTTAATGAATTATTAGAGATGTTAATTTTAAAGTGTAATCCATAAATTGATTTAGGAATTTCTATGCTCACTCGGATTTTAATTCAAATTTTTTTCAAATAATTATTTAGAAGTTTTAAAATATTGTAATTGGATTTTATCTATAGAATAATAACTTGATAAATTTTAAAGAAATAGTGTTTGTAGTTTTTTTGAACCTCCTAGAGATTATCATATTATTAGAACTAAATGGTTTTTTAAAAAATAAATTAGATTAGACTAGAAATTTTATAAAAAATAAAGCTAGATTGGTTGATCAATGATTTTTTTTTCTAGAATATGGAGTAGATTATAATTATTCTTCTTCCTTGGTTTTATTCTATTAGGATTTTATTAGCTTAGAAATATTTTCAAGGTTTTAAGTATTATCAAATATTTTTAAAAATGCATTTTTAAAAAGGATTAATTTATAAATAATTTTATGTTAAACAAACCCTGGTTTTGGACATAAAAATTATCATAATCATGTTTTAAAACATTCTAAATCCTTATATTTAATTATGAAATCCCCTTAATCTTGGTATGAAATATTGTCTCTATTCTTGTAAAATAATGTTTTTGGGAAAGGAAAAGTTGTCCTACTTTGTTTATTAAGAAATATTATAAATATATTTTGATTATAAAAATTTATGTTTAAGATATTATATTTGGATCTTCAAGTGATTTTTTAAAAAGAATTGTCATATTTAATGACTAATGAATTTTATATGAGGCTTATGGGAGAATTAAAACTCCTTTTAGGAATTAAGATATTTAAAATAAATGATATAATATTTTTAAATAAATGTAAGTATGAAAATTATTTAGTTTAGAAATTTGGACTTGACTCTAGAAAAAATTTAAAAAACCTATGAGTACTATATGTAAATTAGATTCAAGTATGACTGGTAAAAAAGTAGATATTAAAGTTTAAAGAGGAATGATAGGTAGTTTTCTTTATATGGACACTATTAGACCAGAATTAATGTTTAGTATTAAAATTTGTTCTAGGATCCAAGATGACCCTAAGGAAAGTCACTTAAAATTAGTAAAAAGGGTTTTTAGATATGTTAAAAGAACTATTAATCATGGATTTTTATCCAATAAAATCTTATTTTGGTTTAATTAGTTATTCTAATTTTGAATTTGGAGGATGCATAATTGATAGAAAAAGTTCTTTTAGTGTGTGTCATGTTTTTTGAAAGAGTTTGAATTATTAGAGTTCAAAGAAACTATTGTCAGTTTATTATTTAATATTGAAGTAGAGTGTAATTCTACAGGTATTTTTTTTACTCAATATTTATGGATTAAATAAACTTTTCCTGATTTGGATGTTTATTTTGATGAAATAAAGATTTTTTGTGTTAATTTATATATTATTTATATTTCTAAGAACCCCTTGCAACATTCTAGGACTGATCATATTGAAGTGAGATATCATTTTATTGAATATCATGTACAAAAGGGAGATATTAGTTTAGAATATATTTCTATATATGATCAATTAGTTGATATATTTACTAAACCTTTGGATGCTGTGAAGTTTGAAAAGATTAAATTTGGACTTTGAATGATGGTAGCCAAAAATATATATAATTTATAAGTATTTAAATTGTTGATTATTTCTAATAGTTTTCTTATATCCTTTATAGAATATTTTTGTTTTTATACTCTTTATATTTTAAGAATTATTAATGTACTTCTATATCTATTAAATATAAAATATTAGAAAAAAATTAGTATTTTAACATTTTCATGTATTTTTTTAAATATTACATTAAATGTTTAATTTTTTTAATGGTCCAGTGTATGAATTAATTTAGGTGTAATTATGAGTTAATAATTATTATTGATAATTTATATCATGGGGAGCTATATTGTTAAGTACACATGATTTTGTTTTCTTTAAGCATGATTGTGTGTTTACAGTTTTATTCATTCTTAAAAGATGAGAGTTTTTTAAAAAAAATGGGAATCATTTATTTATTTTAACCTTTTGTTATTTACAAAAAGGGTGAGATTTTTTTATGTATTTTTAAAAAATTATTGGTTTTGTGATTAAAAAAATAGGTATATTTTTAGTGTTGGAGTGGATCTTACTGAATATTGTTAAAGTTTGGCCTATTTGAGTTGATTGTTTTCTAATGTTGAATCTAATGGAGTTTCTATGTTTAATCATGATATTTTTTATTTCTATTTTAAGTATTGATAAATCTCAAGTATTGAGTTTTCAGTATTTTTTCAAACCAAATGACTATTATGGTTTTTTAAAATTACTCTTATGAACTTTTGTTTTTATTTTATTGTAAGTGAAATAACCTTACTAATATTTCCAAACACCATTATGAATATTTTAGGATAAAATTATAAATATTTAAAAATAAACTTGTGAATATTTTGAAATAACCTTACAAATATTTCAAAAAAACCTTAAAAATATTTAAAAACAACCTTATGAAGATTTAAAAAATACCTTATATAATTTAAATAAAAATTTAGAAAGTTTTCAAAACAAATTTATGGAGTTTTAAAAATATAATTACAAAGTTAAAATTAACTTTATGAAGATTCTAATCAGAACCATATGAAATTTAATATAAACCTTACAATGTCTAATATGAACCTTACGAAGTCTAATATTAACCATACAAAGTCTAAACTAAACTTTAAGAAGTATAAAATTATGCTTTTGAACTCATATATAATAATTAAAAACTCTTATATAATCCTTATAAACTTACAATATAATCTTTATAGAGTTCAAAATTATCTTCTGAAATCATTTTTTGTAATTTTTCTATGATTTCATATTATTTTTATATTTTCTATTACTTTATTATAGAGTTTTTAATTTTAATGAAGTGATTATCATATGATGGAGAATGAAATATGAAATGTATAAATATTAGATTATATAACTAAAGTGTTTCAGATAATATTTTAGTTATATTGTGAAGTATTATTTCACATCATGGAGTGTTTTATTGTGTGTGTGTGTGTTTTAAGTATTTTTTTGTTTTATTTTTCATAGTTTTAAATAGAAAATAATGAAATATGGAAACTATTTTAATACACCAACAGAATTATCAAAATATAGAAATCTCTACTGATCCACTTTTCAATCATGATTTAAGAAACATCATGGAACTAATTATTGGATATTTCTATATATATAAAGAATCAAGGAACTGGATTAAGTGAGAAACATACATTAATGTTTTCATAATGAATTTTACTGCAAATATCGAATGTTTTTTATCACTAATGTCTACTTACTATGATCATTGGGAAAACTACATCATAATACAATGCATTTCTCAACACAATCAAAGCTACAACAACTATTCAAAATTCTTCATCTATTCTGGTTTCTTGGTTATTAAGTTGTATTTATTTGTCTTTTATCTCTTCTATCTTAACCATGTATGGTTTATACTTTTCCTATACAAAATAAAATCTTGTATTTTTTATACCACCACTGTAAAAGGCATGTTTTTTTTTCTGTGCCTCCAACTTAGAAGGTCAATCTGTGTGGTTGTAATTTTTACTTAAAAGATAGGTTTGTATTGGGTTGTGACTCCCATGAAAATTCAGGTTTTAATTCATACCTTTAATAGAAAATGTAGGTTTTAATCAAGTTTTTACTCATAAAAAAGTTAGGATTTAGTTGATTTAATTTCTCTCTTGGAGTATAGATAATTGAAGATTATATATAGGATCACTTTGATCCTAACTACTATAAAAATTTATATTGTTCTTATTTTGTTTTCCTGTTGCACATTCACCTTCACATAAACTTGAATATTTTTAAAATTAACTCTAATTTAAAATTCTACTCAAAGTTTAAATTGTTCAATTCACCCCCCTCCCCCTCTTGACCTTCTCAGCATCTCAACCTGAGAAAACAATGTCATTATTATGGTGGAGAATTCATGTGTGGATTCTTTTAGGTGTATCTCTACATGCTTCATGAATCTACATACTACAATCTTGAATCTCTAGGTGTTATTACAACATATACAACTACTTCACATCATCTACTGTTTATTATAACAAAGGGCTCTATTATTATCTCTATGTTATTGAGAGAGAGGGTGGAGGAAGAATATATCTAGAGATCGAGATAATTCTAAAGATATTTTCTATTGTGGAAAACAACTCCATCCTAAAAATGATTTAAGTTGGAATTTATACTAAGGGTTGATATTAGATAAGAGTGTAATAATAACCCTTTATCAAATATTTATTCTAAGTAATTCCTTGTGTCTATTAATATTTTTATTATTATTATATCTCATCACATACGCTTATTTAAATATAATTTGTTAAATAAATTAATTAATATTAATTTAAATGATATTAAATTAAATATATCATTTCTATTAGGCCATTGACTGGACCTATCAATACTCTATGGGATTTATTAAACCTTTTATTAATATAATATTTAATAAAATAAATATTACTTGTTAAATTAATAAGTAAATATTAAGTTCACAAAACTCACAAATAAATATTTATTTTAATATTAATGTAACTAAATAAATATTTATATTAATATATTCACTAAACTAGTGAATAAATATTTATTTATTAATTATAATAAACAAGATATAAAATTCAACTCACATATTTTAAACTCAAATATTTTATGATTGAATCTATGTGGTCAATAATACTTGAATAATTATTATTTCACAAGTTGAGAATAATATTTTTCTTTATATTAAATTTAATAGAATTTAATGATTTTTTTATTAGCTTAGTGTGTGACACTCTAGGCCTCTTTATCAATGACAATAGTTAAACTTACCTTAATTCCAAGATCATCGTCTAACAACACGTCAAAGCACCCATAGGAAAAAAATTAGTATTGAAACAACAAAAACCTTACTGTAAGCACTATTGTGTAATTTAATCCTTTTTTCTTGATATCTCATCAAGCAGGATGAATACTTATGTCATCTCCATATATGTTTGCTTTAAATTTCTTTGAATTTATGAAATAATCTCAACGATGAACTATTTTGGCCACAGATTTAGTCATATAGTTTCATTTAAATTAAAGGGTTAGAGATATAATATTTCATTAACATTAAATGGGAAAATCATTTCTTGATTTATTCAATTGATGACATAACACTTATGATGCACCCAATGTATTTTACCTCTCCATAAGCATATGTCATCAAGGTTTTCATCCATACTTAAAATTACATGATTCATGATACATATTAATAATAATTTAAATTTTAAGGACCAATATAAATATTCCTATGTAGGAATATTCAATGACACATAAATGTGTGGAATACCTACTGGTCAGTTTTTCCTCATAACCTCCATTATTTGAGATTACTAAGTGAATACTTCATGAGAAGAAATATCAATGTTTTATAATACCTCAACACTTGATAATAAAAAATAATTTGTGTCCTATCGAATAGATTTTATATAGACCATAGGACATATATTTAAGAATATTTTCATATCTTCTATAGGTTCTCAATATAGCGGGGTGAAATTGGGGTCTTACTTGAGTGGTAATGAATCCTCATAATCCTCTATGAAATTGTGGTTCAAATCTAGGTGGAGATGAATTTTTGTGGAACTATAGAAGTACTTTATTAGTGAATTTACTATATCAGGGTACTTTAACAATGGTATTATTCACCTAATTTTGTATTTCGGTCCATGTATTTGGTCTTTTGGGATACAAGGATTTCAATCCATTCACGGTCCTTTAGGCCACCTAGTCCTATGGACCACTAGACCTTAGTGTCATCATAAAGGTGTTAATATTTCATATTGGATCAATCTTAGACTAGTATACTAAGTTGGAGTAGTAGCAGTCATAGGTAGTGCCAACTGGAAATAGATATGGAGGGATAAATTGGAAGTGACATTGGAAAAAGGTAACATGCATCCCTATGTAGGGTAGGATTAGTCCAGGATATAAAATTAGTGGTGGATAAGTTAAATAACTTAAAGGGAATCCCATATGGGTTGTTGAAGTACATGATTTCAGTCTTTGGGCCTTTGGGTCCTCTGAAAAAATTTAAGGCCTCTATGCCTTTGGGCCTTTGGGATATGTATTATTTTCCTCCAGACCATGTAAGGGTTCCCTCTCAACTCGGTTAAAAAGAGTATTAGCTAATAAATAAAAAATCAAAGGCCTCCGGGCTAGGAATAATTATAGAATATAACTTTTATAACCTTTTGATGTAACAAATAATCTAAATACATTATCACAATAATGTTACATAGAATAACAATCATCATGTGATAAGATATTTATTAATATTTGGGTATTAAAAAGTGAAAATTAAATTGGTTTTAGGGAACCAACTTCAACAGAATCTCACTTTCACTATATCCAATTAGTGACAAATTTTAAACTACTATCACTCACATTTTTTGTACTAAGATAAGGATTTATTTAACGGGTCTACCATGTTCTTTTCTGTGGATACTTTGTTTACTATTAATTCACTTCTTTGAGAAAAATACCTCAAGAGGTGATACTTTCAATGTATATACTTCATCTACTAATGTGACCTAGGCTCATTGTCTAGAACTACTGCTACGATATTATCACAATTCAAAGTGATAGTTTCTTTACTATTATTTACAACACCAATATCTTAGATGAAGTTAAGTATACACACTAATTCTTTAGCTTCATTGGAAACCACAATATACTTAGTATATTCTATAGAATTTACGACCACTAGATACTTAAAAATCTTATATATCATAACTCTTCTATTAAGGAAAAACACATATCTTGGTTATGATTTTAGATCATTTTGATCTATTGGGAAACTAGAATCTGTTTATCCACTCACAACTAGTTACTCATCTCCTCCATAAACTAGGAACATGTCCTTTTTATGCCTCAGGTGCTTTTTGTATTCTTTATAGTCAACCAATGTAAATCTCCTTGGTCTTTTTGATATATTCCTACCAATATTAAGGTGTAAGAAACATTAATCCCAGTACATAGCATGACATATATGATATATCAAATTGTAGAAGTGTAAGGTTAATCATTGTTTCTCTATCATATTATGTATAAGGACACATTTTCTTATAGAGATATATACCATGTGATATTATAAATAATTCTCTCTGATATTGTTCCATATTAAATCTCTTTAATACCTTGTCAATTTATGTACCTTAACTTAGTCCAATAAATCTCTTAATCTAACTCGGTCGATGTTGATCCCTATAATGTAGGCTTATTCAACTAAATATTTCATGGAGAATCATTTATCTCAACGTGTATTAACTAACTGTAAAATTGGTATCTCATTTCCAGTTTTTAATATCTCATCAACATATATTATAAGAAAAAATAATTTTCTCCCACTAAACCTCTTATAGACATAGGGATCACATTTTATCTTTATTAAACCAAATTCTCTTTTGACTTCATCAAAATAAATGTTCCATGATCTTAATGCTTCCTTCGACTCATAAACAGATCTATAAAACATGCATGCCTTATTTTCATCCATTATTTTTATGAACCCTTCTATTTGTTTCATATAGAAATCTTCTACAAGGTTTACATTAAAGAAGGTTTTCTTAACATCTACTTTCCAAATCTCATAATCATGGTGAGTTGTAATGTTAAGAAGAATTATAATGGATTTTAATCTAGTTACTGGTGAAAAGGTTTCATTATAGTCTATGCCTTCATGTTTGTTAAACCCTTTTCCAACCAATTATGATTTATAGGTACTGACTCTACCATCAATGCCTAGTTTCTTCTTAAATACCCATTTGCACACAATAAGATTTATATCAACTGAAGGATCTACCAAAACCCAAACCTGGTTTTGATACATGGATTCCATTTTATATTTCATGGATTATTTCCACTTTTCAACTTCTAAGCTACATATTATTTTTTTGTAGGATATAGGTTCATTATTTTCAACTAATAATGTGTCACCTTCCTCGATAACTCAAAAAAACATATCTCTATAGTTCTCTAACCTCTTAAATGATCATATATAGTACTTGTGTCTCTAGATCAACAACTTCTAATAGGTCTTGTGGAATTTTTTATGTTCTAACCTTAGTACATATTGAGATTAAGCTTCATCAAAGTACACCTTTCTCCCACTATCTATTTTAAAGATGTGTTTTCTTTTAATAAAGGTGTCATGTCTGTCCACTATAACCTTTTTATCTAAGGGGTTGTATAAATAATATCATTTAGTTTCTTTATAATATCTTATAAAGATGTAATTTGTGCCTTGTGATTCCATTTTTCTTCAAGGATTGGTCTTAAAAAATGCCTCACATCCCCATACATGAATATGTGACAAAATTTATTACTTCCCATACAAAATATCATATATAATTATTCTTTAAACTTTAGTTGGAACTCATATTAGAGTTCATGAAATAGTCTAAAATGCATATCCCTAACATAATAATAAAATATATTCACAAATCATCATCTATATCATTATTTCCAATAAGTTATGTCTCATCCTTTCACTTACACTATTCCACTATGGTGTATAAGGAGGGGTGAGTTAGAATATTATCCCATATTTTTTAAATAATCAATGAATTCTTAGTTAATATACTCCCCATCTTCATATGAGACAAGTTTGTTTATCCTTTTACCATGATGACTCTTTGATTCATTATTTTATTCATAAAATTTCTCAAAGGAATAAAAATTAAACCTCATTAAGTAGATATATCCATATCTACTAAATTCGTTGATAAAAGTTATGAAGTTAGAGTATCCACTTATAGATTCTACTTTAAAAATTCTGCACACATATGTATAAACTAATTCTAGAAGATTAGTGGATATTTTACCTTTTACACTAAATAGAGCCTTAGTATTTTTTTTTATAAATAAGAGAGATACATATAAAAGTATTTAAGCTCAAAAGAATAAAAATTCCCTTTTGGATAAAATTTTTTCAAACACTTTTCCTTTACATGACCATGCAAGTAATTCCAAAACTGGGTATGATATGAGTCATGTGAACTTGATTTGTTATCTATTTACAAGACTTGATTTTCATATTCTTGTACATAAAGACTATTATTCAAATGTGTCATCTAATAACATAAGTTATCTTTATAAAATTATCATTATTTATTTATGAACATGAAAATAAAACCATCCATGTCTAAAATGGACATAAAAATGATATTCTTGATTTCACTGGGAACATAATAAAAATTGTTTAAAACTAAAACTAATACAATCATAAATGTGATACAGTAGTCCCCATTATCTAGTGAAACTAGTCTAACTCCATTGGAATCTTGAAGATCCACCTCACCTTTAGAAATATTCTGAAATCTATATTGTTATTATATTTATATGAAAATATGAGAACTAAAAGCTTTATCTAATACCTAATTTATATAAATATATAGATTTCTCTCAATAAAAAATATACCTAAAGCTTCCAATTTGACTTATAATTTACCTTAGACATTTTTTCCTTACTTTTACTCTTATTCACCATAGTAACATAAATTTTTTCATGCTTCGTGTCTTTATCTACTTGGTGAATCAGAGTTGATAGATCCTAGAATATCTTCACTGTATTTTTCATTTTGGAATTCATAATTAACCATGAGAATCTCAAAGTAAGTAAAGAGAGAAATATTTATTTTCACAATTCTTTAGGTAGCTCAAAGGCTCAATATAGACAATCAATATAACTACATGAGGTCCAGCTGTAGCTCCTTATCCTTTCACTTAAATAGTGTCTTGGATATTTCATACATCTCTTGTATTTGTTTCTCCTGATAGAGATCATAAAGATATGACAATATGGAGTATACATCCATGTCTTCATGAATCTATCAAAGCTCAGTAGTTATGGATGATAACATGAGGCATTGGACTTCCAATGTATCATCCAAATGTTTTCTGAAGATGTTTTTGTTGGAGTTGGTGGCCTAGAACCAACTAGTTTGTACTTTATTCATTAATAAAAGCCTTATCACATCTTGATTGTTCTTCTGCGTGACAATGCATGTGATAATGTCCTAAGGATAGTTGTTGCATTAAAGGGTCATAGCGGATCCCTGCTATGATGAGAACCCGGAAGTGCCATGACACTATTCTTGAAAGTATGTTCTATGGCCGGATGATATTATTTGAGGGGCACAAATAATACAGGTCATTAGGGGTGAGGACTCATAAAACTTTGAGGCACCTTCTCATGGTGTGTGCCCTTGGTAATATCCAGGAGGATATTATGACAATGAGACCCGCCAGTAGGAAATCTACATTTCATAGTGTCATTAGATGTTCCTATCTGCGGACGTGTGTATTGGTCCTTAGACTTTAAGATTATTATTAATGGGTATTACAACTCGCGTACTTAGATGTATTGATGAAAACTGTGACGACACACTGTTCGCAGCGAGGTAGGATATGTTGGGTGTGTCATGAGTAATACTGCATTAATAGATAATGCGAGAAAGGATTTGTCCCTTCTGTTCCATAACGGAAGTAGATATCTCAGGCTCTTTGATGGAATTGATATAGCCTACATAAATCCATGGACATGGTAAGGTATGGGCGAGTTCAATTCCGGGAAGTCAAAGAAAGAATAATCGAGCACATGGGTTGATGGCACTAGCATGCAACCCACTTGATTAGAGATATCGAGACAAAGGGATTATATTACACGGTAAGCGTTCGTATGAGGTGACACATCATTGTGGCATTAACTTCTTTATCTATGGGTGCCTTGGCGTGTTGCTAGATGCTAGCCTTGGACTTTAGGCAGGCTCCGCCTAATGCCACTGAGAAAGAGACCTAGAGGGTCACACACTAAGTGTGTCCATGTATCTCAGTTAAATATAAAATTAAAAAGTTGAATAAAAATTATTCCTGATTGTGGTTTAATAATTATTCAAGGATGTCTGATTGCATTTATTTCGACACTAGTTATTCGAGAGAATATAATGTGGGCGAAATAATATGTATTTATTAGCGAGTAATGCAGTTACATTTATTTAAGAAATAAATAGCCATGACTCAAGGTCTAATAAATGAGGTGGAGGAAAATAAATAAAACTGAAAAATAAAAGTACATGTCATGTATATTTATATATACACGTCCTGTAGTTTGTTTTTCGGGATTCATGATAAAATATTGTTTATTTAATTAAATGATATTAAATGTAATACGTTGGACGCATGTCAAGTAATAATGATGGTCAACTGTCATTATTAAGACATGGGGTATTACTAAGAATTAAATGAAATGATTAAATGATTTTGGGAAATTAATTCATTTTATTATTCTAAGTATTATAAATACCAATTACATTATTCTCATGAAGGTTATCCAATTTCGGTTGTGCACAACGGATTGCAAATACTCTCAAGCCAAGAGAGAATTCCCTTTCCACCAAGAATGCTTTCAAGTTACGAAAGCAAGATCCTCCACCGGATCAAGGTGATCAAAGACGGACATCGCAAGCGAAGGATTTTCTACGCTAGCACCCGGAGTTCCCTTCGGCGACGTCCGAAGATACGTGGATCATGTGTGGATCACCGCTAGAGGAATCCTGCACTTGGATTCTACGACGCAACGACGGATCACAGGATCGTGATCGGAGGCATCAACGAAGAAATAATTTCATCGAGGTAATTCTTATGAATTAATTAAATTAATTATAATCAACAAATGATGATCCTCTTCAAGGGTTTCGGGACTCTTATTTTCTTTTCGTTCTTCGTTCTATTCCAAAGATTCAGAATTTTATATCATGACGAATCTCGGATTGAACGTTGTTTAACGTTAAAATTAAATTTGGGCAAACCCACCAACGCACTTCTGCTGCGCCCGGAACCTACAAGTGGTATCAGAGACAGGTTATATCATTGATTATAATTATTTAGTTTATTTTTGGTGATTTACGCATTTAATAATTTAGTTATTTCAATTCATGTTTAATTGTTCTGGAAATCTGAATCTCAAGATCTGTTCCTCCTCCCTCGTTTCTTTTTCACCTCCCAGAAACGAATTTTTTCTTTTAATTTTGCTTAAAATAAAATAGAGGAACTCATTCGGAGGAGCCAAACATTTCTGTCTGTACAACACCAGAATACACGGCGTGTATTCGGAAGTACACGCCGTGTAGTCTAGGTTCAATGCATTGAATAATCCGCCAAATTAGGTCATGTATTGAGGTCATTTATGACACCGTGTGTTGACCGAAAATAGGTGGCACACAGTTTCCAGATTACACGCCGTGTGGTCCAACTAAACACGGCGTGTAGTCCCTTCGGGTTCGGGTTGGGTCGTGTACCCCGTACACGGCTTTCCCGGCTGGAAACCGTGTAACACGAAAACTACATGGCTTGTGTCCAAAAGAACACGCCGTGTACTCTGAAAATTTCCGAAGTACATTTACACGCCCTGTCCCCGGGCGTGTACTTCGGATAGATGGTGAATAAAAGTACACACCGTGTAGTCGGAACTACACACCGTGTACTCACCCAAATTATGTAGATTTATTAAAATTTATTATTATATTATACAAACCCTTGAGACGTGTACCATAGTGCAGGCGTAAAGCTGAGGCACAACACGTGATAGGTGTTTTATATATATATGTTTAATTTAACATCTACGTAATAAATGGGAATTCATTGGGTTTCCTCCAAGGTACAAGTTATGTACAAAGATAATTTTAAATAAATTTATTTGTTTAAAATTATGATGGATGAGAATCTCAAGGAAGTTCAGAAAAGGGTTTAAGATAAAAGGATTGATTAATTAAAGATAATTAATTGATTCAAGCATGATTTATCTTAAACAAAAATGATTAAATAATTGAATGCTAGTTTTATTTATGTGTAAATATCGTTGCATGTATGGATGATCATGAGATAGACCGAGACCTTTATATGTGAATGGTTTCCTTTTAATTTATTTATTTAAATTAAATTTGTTGGCCTACGATCCATCTCCTCATTAATATGTAGGGCTTGCGCGCCCAAGGATTATTTTATATAAAAACCCCTTTTTACCCCTCACCTGCATGTGAGATAAATGCATATGTAATGGATGGATATCCCAAGCTAGTGGAGGCGGATCAAGTCAGGAGCTGAGGTGAAACCAATCCAAGGAGATACAAAGGTGGACAGGTGGAAAGCTGTAAACACGAACCCGCAAGGTTCAAGGTGTTTCTCCCCTAGGTCTTGGGTTAGTTTATCAACCGCTAGATAAACTAACTAATAGAAAAATCTCATGATCATACCATTTATTTTATTTATGTCAGTTGCATGGTTTATTTATTGTGGGTGCGTTGTCACGATCACACAATTAATGAATATAACAAGCATGAAATATATAACTAAAATAAGACCGGTTTATATGTAAATATTATCTTAGACATGGTTAATCACTTAAGTATATCCCACTTAACATTAAAAATCATGTAATCAAAGATAATAAATTGGAAATTTATGTATAAGGATAAAATCCCTCAAAATAAATATTAAGCCGGTATAGCCTTCCATAATCTTGGTTAGAATCGAACCATAGTTCAAAGTGCTTGACCAACCCTAGTTGGGGTGCTTTCAATTATCAGAGAATTGTAATTCAAGGTTTTGGGTTGAATTAACTTGGTTCGCATCAAGGGTTGACTGCCACAGTAGGACTTGGTGTGACCAAGAGGCAAAGGTTGAGGAAATCCAAAATAAAAGGATTTCAGGATTGAGGAGTCCACTCAGCGGATCAAGGAGCTGCGAGTTAATGTATTGGCATTTGGAATTCCTACCTAAAACCCTTCAATTTGCTTAACCAACCCTAGTTGGGGTAATGTGAAGGGAAATATGGATCCTTGCCACTAGAATATTCAGGCAACAAAATATTCTGAAATCGATGGTGAGGGCTATTGGATTTCGATAAAATAGTGGGAGACTAATAAGTATTAATTTATTTATTTGTCTCAATTTTTGTAATAAAGTACTAAACATTTGCTCATATTAATTTGTAGAAACGGAAAGAAAATGAATTCAAACATATCATTATGAACCATAATCGAGAAGGAAAACCTTCTCACCGGCACCAATTTCCAAGAGTGGCAAAGGCATTTACGCGTTATCCTTCGCCACGAAAGGAAATTGTATGTGCTGGAAGAGCCTATTCCAGTTGCGCCTGGGAAAGAGGCTAGTGATGAGGAATTATCTCTCTACATGAAACACATGGATGATGCCACAGATGTCCAGTGTTTCATGCTATCAGCCATGTCTAATGAGATCTTGAAGCAACATGAAAACATGGACGCGTATAGCATGATGTCTCACCTTAAAGATCTCTACCAAGAGAAGGCGAGACAGGAGAGGTATGAGATCTCCAATGCTTTTTTTACCACGAAGCTTGGAGAGTCTGTACCAGTTGGGCCTCATGTATTCAAGCTTATTGGCTACATTGAACTCCTGGACATCTTAGGGATTAAATTCTCGGATGAGTTGCATACAGATCTCATCCTATCATCACTACCCAAGACCTTCTCTAGCTTCATTGTCAACTATAACATGAGCGGCAATGATAAGAGTATGTCGGAGCTTCTGACCTTGATTCTCCAGGTTGATAAGGACATGGGGCGTAACAAACCCGTAGTCCTTATGGTGAACAAGAAAAGGAAGGACAAGGCAAAGGGGCCAAAGACTTATAAATGATCTGAAGCCCCCGAGCACCATCCCTCCAAGAAGGGGAAGATCCAGTGGCAAGTCAAGGAATGGGAGGCGGTTTGTTTTGCATGTGGAAAGCAGGGCCACCGGAAGAGAAACTGCACGCAGAAGCGTGGGGACGCTAAAGGTGCGTTTGTTATCGAGTGCAATATTTCTATTTCTACACATTGGGTATTAGATACAGCTTGTGGGGCTCACATCTGTATTCAAATACAGGAACCAAGTAGATTTAGAAAGATCTCCAGAGGAGAGGTGGATCTTCAAGCTTCCAATGGCGCAAGGCTGGCTGCACTGGCTATTGGCGACTGCCACCTATCATTGCCAACTGGCATGATTTTGGTTTTACAAAACTGTTATTTTGTGCCTAGTGTTACCAAGAACATAATTTCTGTATCTTGTTTGGATATGGATGGATTTGTTTTCAAGTTTGGAAATAAGGGTTGTCTCTTTTATAAGAACAACATATGTTATGGTATGGCACATTTAAATAATGGTTTGTATGTATTAAATTACGAAAACCAAGTGTTGGCAATCGATAACGAAACAAACTCACATGACTCATACATCACCCAGTTGTGGCATCACCGCCTTGGTCATGTAAATGATAAGAGTTTGAAAAAGCTCTATCAAGAGGGCTATTTAGACTCCACTGAGATAAAACCACTTGATGGATGTCACGCTTGTTTACAAGGTAAAATGACCAAGCCGCATTTTGGTGGATAGGGTGAAATGGCCACAGAGCTTCTAGGATTGGTACACATGGATCTATGTGGACCATTTCCAGTAGAAGCTAGAGGTGGATATTCTTACTTCATTACTTTTATTGATGATTTGAGTAGATATGGATTTTTCCGCTTAATGAGTTATAAGTCAGAAGCCTTAGAGAAATTTAAGGAATTCAAGAATGAAGTAGAGAATCATCTTGGTAATAAGATAAAGAAGCTTCGATCGGATCGAGGTGGAGAATATCTGAACCAAGAGTTCATCGATCTTCTACGGGAGTCTGGGATTATATCTTAGATCACTCTTCCTTATACACCACAGTGGAATGGTGTTAGTGAAAAGAGGAACTGCACCTTGTTAGACATGGTGAGGTCGATGATGAGTCATGCGGATCTTCTATTATCCTTTTGGGGATATGCATTACAAACTGTAGCATACACATTAAACCGAGTACCAACTAAGGCAGAAAATGGAATTCCCTCTGAGTTATGGAATGGAAAGAAACCCATTTTGTCGCATACACGTGTATGGGGATGCGAGGCATTTTTTAAGGCCTTATCAAGCAAAAAAATATCACCCTGGGGTACAAAGTGTATCTTTATAGGATATCCTAAGGAAACTAAAGGATATTACCTATATAACCCTCAAGACAAGAAAGTGATTGTAGCCAGACAAGCCGTCTTTCTTGAGAGGTAGAACATCCTCAAGAAGGATAGTGGGAGAAAGATTGACTTCGATAAAGTTGATTCTCAAGATACACAGGAGTTGGTACAGGAACAAGTTCCAAAGGACCCTATGGAAGAGGTTCCAGAAACACAAGTACTGCGTAGGAGTTCAAGATAGGTAAGGGAACCAGAGAAATTTGGTTTCCTAGTCACCAAGGATGGTGAATCATTATTGTTGGACAATGATGAACCTATCTCCTATAAGGAAGTAGTAGAAATATCAGAAGATGCAAGATGTCTAGAAGCTATGAATTCTGAGATGGATTCCATGTATCAGAACCAAGTTTGGGTTCTGGTCGATGAGCCAGTTGATGTAAAGCCCATTGGATGAAAATGGGTATTCAAGAGAAAACTGGACATGGAAGGTCAAGTTAGCACCTATAAAGCAAGGTTAGTGGCTAAAGGATTCAGACAGCGTTAAGGAATTGACTATGATGAAACCTTTTCACCAGTTTCCATGTTTAAATCCATAAGAATCATACTTGCCATAGCAGCTTACCATGACTACGAGATTTGGCAGATGGATGTCAAAACGGCTTTCCTTAATGGGAACCTTCAGGAAGATGTCTATATGACACAACTAGAAGGGTTTGTGACACCAGGTGAAGCCAAATGGGTTTTCAAGTTGCAGAAATACATTTATGGATTGAAGCAAGCATCCAGGTCATGGAACATTAGATTTGATGAATCCATAAAGGAATTTGGTTTCATTAAGAACGAATGTGAGCCATGTATTTATAAGTGGTTTAATGGGAACGCGGTCATTATCCTTATAGTATATGTTGATGACATATTGCTTATTGGAAATGACATACCATCCTTACAGTCAGTTAAGGACTGGTTGAACAAATGCTTCTCCATGAAAGATTTAGGTGAAGCAGCCTACATTCTAGGGATCAAGATCATTCGTGATAGATACAAGAGGATGCTTGGACTAAGTCAGGGTGCATACATTGACCATATACTAAAGAGATTTAGTATGGAACAATCCAAGAGAGGATTGGTTCCAGTGTCACATGGATTACATCTTTCTAAGAAAATGTGTCCTCAGACACAATAAGAGAATGATAGGATGAGCAAGATCCCATACACCTTGGCTATAGGATCCATCATGTATGTCATGTTATGTACCAAACTTGATGTTGCCTCTGCACTGATCATGGTAGGAAGATATCAAGCAGATCCAGGAGAACAGCATTGGACTGCTTTTAAGACTATCCCTAAGTATCTGAGAAGAACTAAGGATATGTTCCTGGTGTATGGAGGAGATGAGGAGCTTGTCATCAGAGGGTATGTTGATGCTGTTTTTCAGACAGATCATAATGATCTGAAGTCACAATCTGGATATGTTTTCTGTCTCAATGGAGGAGATGTGAGCTGGAAGAGTTCAAAGCAGCCAGTTTTCGCTGATTCTACAGCAGAGTCCGAATATATAGCAGCTTTTGATGCATCCAAGGAAGCCATTTGGATTAGGAACTTTGTCCAGGATCCTGATGTGGTGCCTAGCAATAAAGATCCCATTACATTGTATTGTGATAATACTACAGCAGTGGCTCTTGCAAAAGAACCAAGGTCACATCAACGGACAAAGCACATACTCCAGAAGTATCACCTCTTGAGGGATTTCTATCAGAGGGGTGAAGTTGCAGTGAGCAGATTGTCCACGGAAGAGAACATGGCAGACCCCATGACTAAAGTCCTATCTCAGCAGAAGCATGAATATCATGTGAGAGCTAGCGGGTTAAAGGTTATTAGCAGTTAGATCTAGTCCAAGTGGGAGTCTGTTGGAGTTGGTGGCCTAGAACCAACTATTTTGTACTTTATTCATTAATAAAATCATTATCACATCTTGATTGTTCTTCAGCGTAACAATGCATGTCATAATTTCCTAAGGATAGCTGTTGCATTAAAGGGTCATAGCGGATCCCTGCTATGATGAGAACCTGGAAGTGCCATAACACTATTCTTGAAATTATTTTTTATGGTCGGATCATATTATTTGAGGGTCAAAAATAATACAGGTCATTAGGGGTGAGGACTCATAAAACTTTGAGGCACCTTCTCATGGTGTGCGCCCTTGGTAATATCTAGGAAGATATTATGAGAACGAGACTCTCCAGTAGAAAATACACATTTCATAGTGTCATTGGATGTTCCTATCTGCGGACGTGTGTATTGGTCCTTAGACTTTAAGATTATTATTAATGGGTATTACAACTCGCGCACTTAGATGTATTGAAGAAAACTGTGATGACACACTGTTCGCATCGAGGTAGGATACGTTGGGTGCGTCACGAGTAATACTGCATTAATAGATAATGCGAGAAAGGATTTTTTCCTTCTGTTCCATAATGGAGTAGATATCTCAGGCCCTTTGATAGAATTGATATAGCCTACATAAATCCATTTCCATGGTAAGGTATGGGAGAGTTCAATTCCAGGAAGTCAAAGAAAGAATAATCAAGCACATGGGTTGCTGGCACTAGTATGCAACCCACTTGATTAGAGATATCGAGACAAAGGGATTATATTACACGTTAAGCGTTCGTATGAGGTGACACGTCATTGCGGCGTTAACTTCTTTCTCTATGGGTGCCTTGGCGTATTGCGAGACGCTAACCTTGGACTTTAGGCAGGCTCCACCTAATGCCACTGAGAAAGAGGCCTAGAGGGTCACACACTAAGTGTGTCCATGTATCTCAGTTAAATATTAATTTAACAAGTTGAATAAAGATTATTCCCGATTATGGTTTAATAATTATTCAAGGATGTCTTATCGCATTTATTTCGACACTAGTTATTCGAGAGAATATAATGTAGGAGAAATAATATGTATTTATTAGCGATTAATGCAGTTACATTTATTTAATAAATAAATATCCATTACTCAAGGTCTAATAAATTAGGTGGAGGAAAATAAATAAAACTGAAAAACAAAAGTACACGTCGTGTATATTTATATATACACGCCGTGTAGTTTGTTTTTCGGGATTTGTGAGAAAATATTGTTTATTTAATTAAATGATATTAAATGTAATACGCTGGACGCATGTCAAGTAATAATGATGGTCAACTGTCATTATTAAGACATGGGGTATTACTAAGAATTAAATGAAATGATTAAATGATTTTGGGAAATTAATTCATTTTATTATTATAAGTATTATAAATCCCAATTACATTATTCTCATGAAGGTTAGCCAATTTTGGTTGTGCACAACGGATTGGAAATACTCTCAAGCCAAGAGAGATTTCCCTTTCCACCAAGAATGCTTTCAAGTTACAAAAGCAAGATCCTCCACCAGATCAAGGCAATCAAAGACAGACATCACAAGCAAAGGATCTTCCACGCTAGCACCCGGAGTTCCCTTCAGCGACATCTGAAGATACTTGGAGCACGTGTGGATCACCGCTAGAGGAATCTTGCACTTGGATTCTACGACGCAACGACGGATCACAGGATCATGATCAGAGGCATCAAAGAAGAAAGAATTACATTGAGGTAATTCTTATGAAGTAATTAAATTAATTATAATCAACATATGATGATCCTCCTCAAGGGTTCCAGGACTCTTCTTTTCTTTTCGTTCTTCATTCTATTCTGAAGATTTGGCATTTTATATTGTGACGAATCTCGGATTGAACGTTGTTTAACGTTAAAATTAAATTTGGGAAAACCCACCAACGCGCTTCCGTTGCGCCCGGAACCTACAGTTTTGATCCTTTTCACTTTCCTCCTTAGAGGGGTCAGTAAGAATTTGGGACACTAGTATATAAAAATTCCACTATTGGTGTAATATAATTCACAATCTCATATACTATTCCTAGAAGTTTCCATTGTTCAAGAGATTATATTTATCCAAAATAGATCATAGGAACAGTGACATGGTCAAATAGATTTCCATTTTTATGCAAAAAATAAAAACAAATATTTAGTAATTTATCTTGATTACCAAATGTGACATAATAAATTAGTTTTTTAGTCCCCTAAATTTTATCAAATCTCAACATTCCTCACTGTTGAATTCAAAATATCCTATTGCTCAAATATTCTATTAGAAAAGATCCATGCTTTCCTTCTCATAACCCAAACTATGGCCATGAAAATTATTTGAAGGTAATTAGGTAGTCTTTACTTACCAAATACAATAACTCACTATTACTTGATCTATTGAGTGGAGTCTCCAATATTGAAATCCTATACACATATTTTCTCATTTCTTGCCTATAAAATGTTTTAAATATACTATGGTCATTACCCTTAATAAAAAAAATTAAGTTGGGTCAATATCTTTAAGATTCCACAATAATTGAAAAGTGTCCCCAACTATGGCATGAGTGACATTTTAACTATAGTTGCATCTTTACTCAGAATATGGAAGTAATTTTATGACTTAATATTTTATTTTAGGGATTTTATTTAACATATGTATAATTATTATATATTTTATTCTTCAAATTCTTGTTAATATTATGTGGAATTTATATAATTAATTAACCATGTCAGATAAAATAATTTATCCATAATAATTTAATTTTATTCTATCTTTACCGTGATAGTTAATTTATTTAATTTATGTACTAGTGTTTAATCATCCAAATAAATCATGCATTATATAAATAAATAAATAACCATGCATTTAAAAAATAAAATAAATATGTGATATGATCTTGAGATTTTATGTACCAGTTTGTTTATCGAGCAAGATAAACCAACCTTGACCCTAGGGAAAATAACTCCTTAAGCCCATCCTTGGGTTGAGTTATATAATTTTTTTATTCTCCTATGTGTATCATTTGTTAGATTAACCTTCACTCAATTCTTAAACTGTCTACTATCATTAGGATATTCATCCTTTAAAAATATTTACTCACTCACATGTGAGGGGTGCCCGGAGTTTTAGGTCCATATAAAATAAACCTTGGACATGTAATCTTGTACATAATAAAGAAAGGAGGGATGATTTTTATATCATCATATTTAATTTAATGATAAATTATAACATAAAACTATACGATAAATAATTAAATTAAATAAATAAATCCAACGCATACATAGGTCGGTCAAGTTCATGATCAATCATAACATGAGACTACTATGAATTTAGACTTTATAGAGTTAATTTAAATTCATTCTAATTAAGATAAATTTACTAGAACTAATGAATTAATCAACTAAATAATTAATTAATTCTTTATCTTAATATTCTATCCAAACTGTCTATAAGATATAATATTATTCACATCCTATATAATTTTAAATAAACTAAATAAATTTAGATTTAATTTTCAAATAATTAAGGACAAGGTGTGTATTGAAGAGGTCACATGAAATGTAACTTCTATGTCAGATTAAATCAATTTCTAGAAGTTATTACTTAGATAGCTTTCATTGTCACTCAACATGTCATGTGACTCAAACTATGTATGCTCATTGTTATGTACTCTATACTTACATGGAATGTATTCCTACATGAAATGTCACATTATATATAACATGTGATTATATGCATTAATCCACATAGTATGTCCAGTGTGTATGGTCACATGGAACACCATAATATATGTGGCATGTAATGTTGCTAATGTGTGTGAATTATGTGGTTTGTACTAAGATTTTTACATGATATTTAGTTTAAAGATTTGTATGGTATTAATTATTAAGTGTTTATATCCACACGGAATGACAAAAAATAATCAATGTGTACTTGGTGCAGAACACCACCTATCTTACAGCATGTACCTCTAGCTATGCATTGTATAGTTTATGTTTTACTTAAATTTTCCCACATGTTAACCAACACGACATGCTTAAAATATAAGTGTGTACCATGCATGGTTTTTTACATGTTATGTAGAGTATATATAATATATACATTCCATTTAGTCCATGTCTGGACACATCACTAGATTGAAAGTCAATACACTATGTGTAATGACGCCCCGTATTTGACCACATGACTTGTCATGATTTATGTGAGGTCAAGATTGTGTTAGAATATATGGAATAAACACCAGATACAAACCATGTAATCTTTTTTAAACCACGTTTTGTGTTGGTGGTTAATATGTTGTTTATAATGACACCTCATACTGAGACACATAGCAAGATGATATTTACACAGATTGCTCCATGTGTGAGTTGTGCACTGGTACACAATGTGTAATTTACCATTTCATACTATGAATCCATGTCATGCAGCTAGTGAACTTAGCACCTTTGGATGGTATATTTGAGTGTTCTTCACATTTCTCAGCCATATAAATTTATAAAAAAACTTTAACTTGCCTTTTGGATTAAGAATTAAATTTTGGAAATGAAAAACCAATAAAAAATGTATTAAATTGATCAAATAAATTATAATGTGACCACTCTAATACCACTTAAAGGTTTTAAGGCACAATAGAGGTGTTGGGTGGTTTCCTGATTTTGGTTTTTCATTGATTTCAATGGATAAGTCTAGGTAACTTAATAGACACAACCTTGAAATATCCTATAGAGGATCTTTCGCATTTAATTTATAATTAATTTAAAACAAGAATTACCTCAAACATGATAATACTCTTGATCAGTTTTCATTTTCAGTATTTTCATGTCATCGTTGCAGTGGATAATCCAAGTGACAATTATTCTACGTGTATCCACACATGCTCCATGAATATCTAGATAATGATCTTGAATATATGGATGCTATCATGGTAGATACAAATGTTTTACATCATTCATTATGGAACACAATAAAGGGTTATCTTTCTCTCTTTATGTTATTTGAAGGAAGGGTGGAGGAAGAATATATCTAGGGATCAAGATAATTCTAGAGAGATTATTTATTATTCACAATAATTCTATCTTGGAAACTCATATAATTTGGGATTTATACTTAGGGTTAATATTAAATAATTATGTAATTCCCTTTTATTAAATATTTATTCTCAGTAATTCTTCATGTATAATAATATTATTATTTTTATTTTTATATTCCATGTCATGTGTGAATTTAATATCATTTTTTAAATAAAATAATATATGTTTATTTAATTTATATTAAATAAAGTATATCATTTCCATCATGCCATTAACACAACCTGTTAATCCTCTATGGAATTTATTGAACCTTTAAATAATAAAATATTTAATCAAAAGGATATTATTCGTTCAATGAAGAAATAGGTATTAGATTATATAATCTCATAAATAATTGTTTATTTTAACATTCATGTAAATAAATATTTATATTAATATATTAACTAAATTTATAAATAAATAAATATTTATTTATTAACTTGTGTATAATAAATAAGAGATACAATTCAACTCATATATTCTAAGATCAAATATCTTATGAATGAATTAATGAGATAAAAAATACTTGAATAATTATTATTACACTAGTAGAGGATAATATTTATTCCTAATATAAAATTATATATAATTTAATAAGATTCTTAATACACTTATTTTTTGGCCATCTAGGCCACTTTCCCAGTGAAAATAGATGAACTTACCTAAAGTTGATGATTAGAAACTAACAACACATCAAGGTATCCATAGAGAAAGAATTTAATGTATTTATGATAACAATCATCTAAATAATGATGTTTTTTAATGCAAACCCTTTGTCTCGATATCTCATCATGAAGGATGCATACTTGTGTCATCACCATATATGCTTGATTTATCTTTCTTTGAATTTCTAGAATGAAATCTTTGATGGACTAACATGGAAATGGATTTAATCTGAATCAAAGGGTGATAAATATATTTCTTCATTAATATAAAATGGAAAAACCTTTCTTGACTTATTCAATTAATGTCATATCACTTATGACGTACTCAACGTATGCTACCTCTCTATGAGAATATGTCACCATGGCTTTTTTCCATACATCAAAGTCCGTAATTCATGAAACAATTTAATAATGATATCAAGTATTAAGTAAGATAAACACATCTGTAGATTGGAATATCCAATTAAAAATAAACTTATGAAATTTTTATTAGCATGTTTATCCTCATAACCTCCCTTCTTAGATATTACTAAGTGTAAACTTCAGGAGAAGAAGTATTAATGTTTTATAATCCTCTAGGACCTAATATACAACCATCATATATATCCCTTTATATAGATGTTATCTAGACCATAATACATATGTTTAAGAATATTTTAAAATCATCTCTAGGTTCTCATTATAGAGAGAGAACTCTATAACCTTTCAATGTGAAAAATACTCTAAAGACATTATCACATTTTTTTTACATAGAAGAACAATCATCATGTGATAAGATATTTATTAATACTTAAATAATTTAAAGTAAAAAATATTAGTTGGTTATATGAAACTAACTCTAATATCCATTTTATGGAATTTTCTTGGATATATAAAGGTGTTTGAGAAATTCCATGGAAATTCTATATCAGGTATTGGTGTTATAGAAATCAGTTATTTGATTTTGAAGGGTATGTGATACTAAATGTATACTTTACAAAAGTTTTAAATATTCAAGTGTTCAAAAAAATGTATGAATTAAAAGAAGTTGTAGTTTGTATTCAAATGATAAAGAAAAGGTTTTTTGAATCATTGAATGGTAGAAAAGGAAAATATCAAGCTCAGATGGATCATAATAAAATATGTGTCTTTCAATTGTTTCTCTTATGTGTTGAGATAAAAATTTTATTAACAGAGTTATTATAAATAATATGAGATAATGGTTTTAATACACATGGTTAATGATTCATTAGATTTTTTAATATACTTGAAAATAATATAAGGACAAAAAAATATCTAGTATAAAAGTGTTTATCAAGATGATTTTAAAAATATGAGGGATTTGATCCCACCAATAGTGGCATATTTTAAATAATGGTGACTTCTTTTCAAAATTATGCTTCAAACACATAGAATACAATATATGATAATGATAAATAGTTTATTTGTTAAATATTCCCACCAAATAAGTTTTATTTCCTAACACAAAAATAGTTTTTATGTCATAGAATGACATTTTGAAAAGCATATAAAATCTAATAGACTAATGGGAGTATATTGTAACTTTTAAAAGTTCAAGTACAATAAATAAAAGATCATGATAGTTGAAATACAAAGTGAATATCCCTTGAATTTTTTAAAAAATTTAGGTTATGTCGGAAAAGAATAATGTAAAGAGTTATATTAGTTACCTAAATGTTCCCATGAAAAAAACAATTAATAATGATAGTGATGAACTTAAAAGGTGTTCTAAGTAGAAAATGGAAATTATTAACATTGTAAAATTTGATTTTGTGAAGTTAATAATTTTTAATACTATGTTTAAAATATTTAAACATTGTAAATATAATCCCTAAAGTCTCACCATTATTAAAATTGTATTTCCTCATATATGTTAATCACTAAAGAGTTTAGTGGGAAGATTTTATCACATGGTCGTATATAGATGTAGTTGGAATTACATAGAGATGTAATGGGTTTAGTAAAACCCTAAAAATGAAATAAACATATGGATAATGTAGAAGTATATCATATGTGATATGATAATATAGGTTCTTTATGAATGGATTTGTTAAAATTATTAAATGGTTTTAAGAATATAAAATATATAATGATATATAAAAATAAATCTCCACTTTATCATTCATTCAAATTAGATATATATATATATATATAATGAAGTGAAATGATAATTGACCTCTCAAAGTATGACTTTCAGTTATCCAAAAATAATATTATTCAGGGAGTATAATAGGTTATGAGGGAATTCCAAGGTTAGAGTGAGTATGATTCTTGTATTGGGATAAAAAATTTATTCATGAGGAACAAAATGAGTTTTTTACGCTGAATGAACCATGAAATATACCATATTGGGTGTCATAAAAATGTATTTGGTATATGTGATGGGTTTTTAAGGATAATCTCATGATCAATGTAGTGGAAGAAATCCATTTTATTTCTTGTTCGATCATCATTGAACCAATATGTAGTAAATAATACAAATAAAAACATCCATACCTTTATTATAGAATGCTCTATCTTGGTAAATCTTGATAAATCAAATTTGATAGAGATCATCAAGATACAAACTGAGGACTCTCACCTCCATAAGTAGTACACTGGCCACTAGAATCCTTGTATGTTATGAGAGGAACCCATGATCTCCAAATATGTGTGAGAACCTTCTTCAATAAAGATAAATGGAGAACCAAACTAGAAATGAGCTTCATATTTGGAAAGACTGATTCCAACACTAGCAACATGTGGATCCTCATCCTTTAAAATAACTCCTCCATTCAAAGAAGAATATCGAGAGTTAATTTATAATGTTTGGTAGGTGATGTGAGTTACCTATAATTCATGCATGTTGAGAATATCACTATTTGTACAATTAAAACAATTATAACCAGTTTGTATAGCCATAATGAATTGTATTAATGATTTAAAACTTAAAGAAACCATATAGAATATGTGACAATAGCCATGCACTCAATATCCCATATCATAATCCTATCGTGCACTATGATAGATGCATATCTAATCTTAATACAATATCAATAGATTATATCCTATTATATTCATCATATACATATCTAGTCCTATGATATATACCAATCATAAAATATTATTGGTTTGTTTTAGTTCATTTCCTACAATCTCCCACTTACATTAAAATACCATAATAACTTTATTAAAAACTTCAAAACTCTTTTTAAATCTATCCAAACTTATTTGGATGAATTTTTATCAAACTCTCTTCATTTTAGAACAAAAACTTTATCAAAAATTTGATCATTATTCTAAGGCCTAAATGTGTGTCCCTGTGATATTTTTTAGTTTTAACAGTAAATATAAAATCCTAACTTCATATATTTAATCAAAGATAAGCCTCAAGAAAAGCATTAGTGCTACTTAATCTATAAAGAGGTTTGGTTTGATATCATTTAAACATAATCATGTCTTCATATAAATTCATACACCACAATATGTATCATATAAATAATATATATACCTATATAATCCCTTTTTTCATGATATCAAGTTTCCACTAGACATGGATCATGTTAATCTGGTATAGTTCATATCATATATTCATGATTATTTGAAATAGACTAAACAATATGAATTAATACATCACATGCCATTCATCCAATTAGTTGATCACGTCACATGTCACTCAACAAAGAATGACCATGAATTTTCTCAATATAATTCAATCAAGGGATTGTATGCCTTTTCTTATTATACAAGTAGACAAATATTATCTTGGTTAATCTCTAACTGATGGCATGATCAGCAACATACCCAAACACCCCCTAAGTAGCAAAGCCTCAATGATTTCATAAGAAAGGTTTCAAGTATGAAATTTCTCATGTTTGGTATCTATCCAACCTCAGGTAATGGGAATTAATAATAAGCATACACCCCTATATATATCAGTGACTATATGGAATTCCATATAATATAATTTTGTGGGTCAGTCCAGACAATAGGTCTCAACTTATTACCTTATGATTCTATTCTTTGTATCACATAAAACTATTTATATAGAGTACAAGATCATTCTCATGCTAATATTAACATTTCATCATAACCCATAGTACTCCTTGATGGTCATCAATTAGGGTAAACTCAAAGTATTACTTTGGGGGGATGTTATCATTCTATTTTTCATGTAAAAAAGAATCATAATTGAATATATGATAAATGGTGACTTAATTTATTATAAAACCATTATACACTTTATAACCATTATGTCCAATCTATCATATATCTAATATCAATAGATCTGACATGACCCTCATGATTTCTTTGTGCAAATGGTTTTTTCAAAGAATCTACTACATTTTTATTTGTATCCACCCAAAAATATTTATATCACCGTTATCAATGATATCTAAAATAAGATGGTATTTACAAATTATTTTTTTTGGTCCTTTGGTGAGACCAGGGCTCCTTGGACTGAGAAATAGATCCATTTTTTATAGTAAATATCAATAGCTCCCTCAATGCTAGGAACCACTCAAAGTTCAATGATGAACTTATTCATCCAAATATATTCCTTTATAGAATCAGATGTAGTGATGTATTCTAGCTCTATTATCGAGCCCACTATGGTGTCTTATTTTGTAACTATTCCAACTAATAGATCCACTAATTTGTAAAAACACAAAACAAGATTGATATCTCATATCATCTTTGTCATATTGGAAACTATCACTAGTGTAACACCTTACAATGAGTTTATCTTCTCCTCCAAATACCATGAACATATCCTCACTTCTTTTTCAATACTTAAGGATTTTATTTATATAAATCTATAGACCCTAAAAAGGATTATATTAGTATAATATATTTATAACCAAATAATAAGTGATGTTGTACTGAGTAAAAAACATGGAATACATTATAGATCTTATGGATGATGCATAAGAAATCTTATACATCCTTTATAAATATTTAGAAGGATCCTAAATCTTCCTAATATCTATTCCATTAAATGCTGGTAAAGACTCTTTATTTGATTACTCTATGCTAAACCATGTTATAACTTCACCAATATATGTGTCCCATATTCTATCTATCTCTATAGATCTTCATACCCAATATGTAGGCTGATTTTCCCATGTCTTTCATTGAGAAGTGTTTTCCCAACAATGCCTTCACATAGTGTAAAGTTAGGATATTATTTCTAATAATAAGTATATCATCCACATACAATATCATAAATACCACAACACTCTCACTAACCTACTTATATACACTAGAATTTTCCACATTTTTTATAAAACCAAACTCTTTGATTGAATCATCAAACTAAATATTACAACTCTAAGAATCATTTTTAAATACATAAACAAATTGTTGAAACTTTCAAACCTTAGAAGAATCATTTAGTACTTCAAAACCTCTAGAATATATCATATACATGTCTTTGACTAAATTTTCATTTAAGGAAATAAGTTTTGATATCCATTTCATATATCTTATAATCATATTGAGTTGTTAAGGTAAGAAAATTTTGAATGGAAATTATCATCACAACTATAGAAAAGGTTTATTTATAGTCAATACCATGAATTTATTTATAACCCTTTTCCATAAGAATAGATTTATAGGTATACATTATACCATCAGTGTCAATTTTCTTATGGAAAATTCACTTTTACCCTATGGGACTCACCCCTTCAGGTGCATCCACCAAGTTCTGAACTTGGTTAGTATATATGGAGTCCATTCCATATTTCATGGAATTTAGTAATTTCTCAAAATTATAACTATCAATGGACTCTCAGTAGAAAGTGGGCTCATTATCAATGAACATTACTTAATCATAATTTTCTATAATAAACCTATATCTCTCAAGATACTGATGAATTCTAACATAATTTTTAGTTTCTTATGTAACTTTAGTTTTCTATTTTTCCACAACTCTTTATAGAAATAACTCAAATTTAATCTCAAAACAATTCCCTATTCACTGGTCTTGAATTATCCAAGTTCAACTTTCCTACCAATAACTCTTCAAATAATATATTCCATCTCAAGGAATATAGAAAATTAGGCCAAAACACTTTTTGCTTGGTAGTACTATAAAAATAATATCCCTTAATTTCCTTTGGATAACCAATAAATAAGTATCTATCTAATTTAGGGTCATGTTTATCAAAATATAAACATCATATGTATGCTTTAAAACCCCAAATATTTATAAAAGGCATATTTGGATGGTTTCTGATCAATATCTCATATGGGATATTTATTACTACTTTAGATGGAATGTGGTTATATAATAATGTAATAGTTCAAGAGCATATGCATAGAATGAAATAACAAGTTCACACTTACTCATCATGAATTAAACCATGTCTAAAAGGGTATGATTCTTCCTCTCAAACACACCATTCCACTATAGTGTTCTAATAGAAGTGAGTTGCGAAATAATTCCACAATCTCTTAGATGGTTAGTAAATTCATAGATTAAGTATTCACCTCCCTAAACTGATCATAGAATCTTTATAATTTTCCTAGCTAATTTAGTACTTTTTTAAACTCTTTGAACTTTTCAAAAGTTTCAACCATGTAACTCATCAAAAACACATAACTATACCAACTAAATTCATCATTAAAGGTTAAGAATTACCTAAAACAACCACTTGGTTTAGTACTCTATGGGTCACATGTATCACTATGTATAAGATCTAATAGTTCACTACCCCTTTTACCTTTTCCACTAAAATGTGATTTGGTCATTTTTCTTAATAAAAAATATTTACAGTTAAAAATAGATTCATAATCAAATGATTCAAATAATTTATCTCAATGGAGTCTTTGAATTTATTTCCCATTTATATGTCCAAGGAGATAATTCCAAAGGTAAGTGGGATTATAATCACCCTTGACCTCCTTATTCTGAATGTTATAGATTAAATTATCTATGTCCATAATATATAGATTATTTACCATATTTTCAATTGTATAGAAAATTTAATTCATATATATATATAACAAATATTGTTCTTAATAATGAATTAAAAATAACATATTTTACAAACAAGATACATAAATCAATTTTTTTGTAATAGGAACATTATAATAGTTATCTAACTCCAAAACTAATCCACTTGGTAGACTTAGATAATATGTCCCAACCTCCAAGGTAGAATATATTTCCCTATTATAATCGTGTATCTCTACTACACATTTATTAAATTATCTCATGTCTCTAAGTATATTTTTATTATTACAAATGTGTGATCCACACCTGGTATCTAATACACATGATTCGGAGTATGAAAATTTGATTTTAAAACACCCACATCTATATTATCAAAATCATTCTCTTTGAGAACACTTTTCAACCTTATATACCAATCTAAAATAGTTTTATAAATCATACCTATAACATACCTCAAAATGATAAACATGATACATGGAATAATCTACAACAAAGACATATTTATGGGCAAGTATCATGTTTTATATCTTTTCATCAAAGACTCTTAATGAAATTAATCCCACTAAAATGATGACCCCATACATCATTACTGTTAGTGGTATGAGATCCATATTTCACTAAGTAATGAGCCTTATTTGGTGTTCCTATAATCACTTAGTTATTTAGGTAGACAATCAAGCCAATCATATCAATATGACTCTTAGATAGTTGAGAGGGTGACTATTTTTCAAAATCAATTATATGAATATAAACTCAACTTTATTCCTCATGTGTCCTAACTCTTAGGGTTTCCTAGATAAGTTCCACCCAAATATCATAGTTTAATTTAGTTCCTTAAATATTAGGGTTATCCATTTCCTTTATTCCTTCACAAGATGACCATGGGAACCCTTATTTGGCATAACCTATCCATTTAAATGATCGTGTTCTTGACATGTGTTTACTTTGGAAACAATTTCACACTTAATATTTGAAGGGATTTCTTTTAAATTATCACCAATTTAATATACATCATATGTGAACTAATTCCATAACTATTGAATCCCATGAAATATTTATTATATCGTGTTTTATTTATTTATGTATTCATTCTTCTAGTGATTTAGTTTTGGAATCCCTATTCCATCCACCAAATTAATATGTTCAAAACATATTAATGTGTAACTATTTACACAACTCATATTTTGTATTGCTTATCAAAAAATTGAATCCAATCATATTTACCCATATCTAAAATCATCTCATGCATAAGTTACATGAATTTTTCATGTAAATGTTTAGAATTATATGAAATTAACAATACCCACATGAGTAATATTGGATCTAAAACTCACCAAACCCCATTTTTCTAGATAGGCATAAGCCTTTAGGCCAGTGAGAAGTTCGACCCATAGTTCCTCTACCAGAGGATACTTTAATCAAGAGATATTAAAATTCCATCATAAATATAATTCCTAATATATATAAACTATATTCAAGCTCAACATTCAAGAAAATAACTTTAATTACAAACTGAGGTCAAGGTATAGGGGAAATCATATGTTTTTATAACACGTAATGTATGGAATGAAAAATTTATAAAAATCAATTTATCATATAAATTAAAGAATAAAAAATGTTTAAATTTTATAATTAATTTATAAACATGAATATTTAAAATTAATAAATAAATATAAAACATTTTATTTAATTAATTAATTTGGTGTGTTAATATGAACATTTCATATTTAATTAAGACATGAAAATGTTACATTTTTAATTCATAACACTTATATTTTATAAATATAATATAAACTATAATAATTTTATCCAGACTATTAAATTTTTATTCACTTTTCACTTATATCATATTTTATAATTGATAGAGACATTATCAATCATAATCCATGATTAGAACCAATTATTATGATAAGTGATATTGTGGGAACCTATCGTATTTGATGATATATACTATATCATCATTATGATATGATATATAATTTTTAAAAACCTATAACTCAAACTGAAATCTACAATATTGTATATCATAACTTATGAAATTGAAAAAAAAACATGGTATTTTGATGTATCATGCCCTGCAATACAAACTATTCATACCTTATGACTAGGAAAAAATATAATCATGCATTATGATATCCTATATTATAAATCCAAATAGATAAATCCATTGGTTGTTGTTTAGAAACATCATATCATGTTTTATGATATCACCTCAAATTCCTTACAATATAAATTTCACTACAAAATAATTAGCTTTTTCCAACAGGGGTATATCTGTTGGTAAAAGTGCATTTTCTATTGGTAAAAAGTTTTAACAAAAAAATTGTCATGTCACTAAACTGTCAGTAAAATCTTTGTCACTAAATGTTATTGCAATAGATAAAATAGTTCTGTTACAATTAAAATAATACCAAAAGATAATATATATTTTGGTCAAGGAGTTTTTCAACAGATTCATATGACATATATATCTGTTGGTAATTATATTACGAACATATAATATTTGTTTATAAATTACATTTAAATAAAAATTATAAAAAAAATTCCGGGTAAGATTTCATATTATATTTATTAATGTATCATCTATAATACACCTATTCTAATTATTAAATTGAAAATGATTTTTACACATGTTCAAAATTAGAAAAAAAATTATTATATTAATAATTGAATTTAATACAAAATGAATCGATACATAATTGAATTTATTGATTCCTAAAAAGATCATAAAAACCCAAAAGCCCAAGATCCATCTATGCAACACCACTGCCCCCTTTTCCACCACCCAAAATGAAAAAAGTACATGTTGTCTCCTGGTTGCATTCCTCCTCCACCCATCATTATAGAAGAATAGTTCCACCAAAGATCTATCATCACCCGCTATGTAGGCCGTTAAAATAACAAACCAAGTCAACTCGAGTAATTTTTAGGAACCTCACATATTTTTTATGCCACACCCTTCAAACCCATGATCTACACCACACACAACCAAAAAACCATACCCACAAATCAATGAAAAATATCTACATGAATTGAAAAAAATGAATGCATAAAAATATTTCATGCATGGAATGATCATTTTTCAATCATCGTCCCTCATGAAAAGTTCTACAAATCAAGTTATCTCCAATACCAGAGAGGAACCTCATGTCACTTCTATGCCACAACCTTTAAATCCATGATCTACACCAAACACAACCAAGGAAAATTCTTAAAAATTAGTTGGAAATATCTAAATAAATTGAAACCAAAACAGAAAAAATGAAATTATAAAAAATGATTTGCACAAAATGGGAATTTTTCATTCATTATACCTGTTATCCAAACAATAACTTTATCTCACCAAATGTCTCTCAATACTGTTATAATTGTTGGTGATAGAAATAAATTCAATTTTTTTCATAAAAAACAGAAAACAGAAATGGGCATATCAATGTTCGGGAATAAAAACATATTCATTCAAGTTATGCAACTTACCAAGATCCAAATTATTTTTCATGCTATATGGCTGCTTCTTCACAGTGATAATATGAGAAGAAGGGTCTACTATCCAACATTAATGTTGCATATAGTTCACAACATCATACTTTCTCACTCCTAAAAATAGGGCTATATCTAGGATTCTAATTACTGAATAAGCATATTTATGTAGATGAAATATTCTTTGGGTATAAAGTTCTGGAAATGAAGCAATGTGTCCTTGAGCTTCTTGACTCCAAACAAACTCTTGAATGGCCTCGTGCACTATCATGTAGTGTCCTGTATTTAAATACTCATGCCAATATTCTTGGAAGCAAACACTTGTTTCATAAATGTTAGTGAAAGAAATAAATTTCATTTGTTTCAAAAACAAATGGAAAACAGAATAGGGAATATCAATGCTTGGGAAGGAAAATATACTTAGTCAAGTTCTGAAACATACCAGGATCTAGATTTTGTTGCATGTTACTTGTCTTCTTCTTCATTGTGAGCCTCTGAGAAGAAAGATCTATGATCTAACATTGTTGCTACACATATTTCACAACATCATCCTTGCTTATTCCTTGGAATAGGGATGCATATGGGATTCTAATTACTGAATAACCATATTGTAGTAGCTAAAATATTCTCTGGGTATAAAGTTCTGAAAATGACACAATTAGTCCTTGAGCTTATTGACTCCAAACAAACTCTTGATTGAACTCGTGCATTCCCGCGTAGACTCGCTTCCAAATCCGCTAGCCAATATTCCATGAAGCAACCAGTTGTTCCATATGCATTAGTGACAGAAATAAATTTTATTTGTTTCATAATAAAATTGAAATCATAATAGGGTATATCAATGCTCGAGAATAAGAAAAAAACTCAACCAAGTTCTACAACTTACTAAGATCCATATTTTGTTTTCTGCTACTTGGTCGCTTCTTCATGGTGAGCCTTTGAGAAGAATGGTATTTTTTCCATAATTGATGTTGCACATTGTTCAAAACATCATCCTTTCTTATTCATAGGAAGAGGGATGCATATCGGATTCAAAATACTAAATAAGTGGATTTCAGTAGCTGAAATATTCTCTAGGTATAAAGTTCTAAAAAGGACGCAATGAGGCCTTAAGATTCTTAACTCCAAACAAACTCTTGAATGACCTTATTCACTCCCTCATAGTCCCGCATCAAAATCCTCTAGCCTATCTTCCATGCAACAACCAATTTTGGATGGGTTTCTTTGATAACCCAAGACATATTTCATTCATCCATCCACAACTCAAACTTTAGGAACCAAAAATCTCACCCAAATGAAATAGATAACATCTTCATCCTGAAAGACAAGTGAAACTACACACACTTCTAACAGCTGCTACACATACTTGATCCAGGATGAAAAAGAAGATAAGCACAAGAACCACCATCCAAAACACTCCAACATAGGACACTAGTGCCAAAATCTATTCTAATCCGAAAAAATGAAAATGATGCCAATAATTTCATATTGAAAACAAATCAGGCGGCATGTTAATAAAATAATACATTAGATCCATAATGATAACAATTAATAGAGGAGAAAATATATTAAGAGAGCACATTAAAGTCATAACTTAACTCTATACTGGAGCTAATTTCAAATAAAGTTTATTGTTGTCAAAATAATGTATTAGTAGAAACATGTTCAGAATGTAATTAAAGAACAATAGTGTTCCATCATAAGAATCATTTATAGATCGAGCGTTCAAGATATCTGGACATGGTTTTGTTATTTTTGAAATAGAGTAATTGAAATATTCAACCATTGAAAAGGGGATTCACTGAACCAAACTGGTTTTTGTATGTGAAGGTTATGGAGGGCCACTTGAAACAATACATCATATGGGAAACTATGATAAGCCTGACATTTATTCCAACTTTAATGCACAAATACCAAAAAATTTACAATTAATATGAAAATGAACAGTTATTAAGATAAGATTTCTTATCAATCACTAAAATTTCATTATTATATATTGACAAAGAATCTATCTTTCAAATAACATATAGGGAAATTAATTTTAAATGCTAAAATAAACTATGATTATTTAACAAGAAACACTATTTGTTTATGGACACAAAAATACATCGTTGTGATGTTCAAGATATAAATGAAATTCAACATAGATATCAACTATTATACACTGTCCAACTAATTGATATTTGAACAGAAGTAATGCATTGTAGAAACTAATTGAAGTATAGACTCTCAATATGAAATTCAATAGTACATTAAATGATTAATGTAACAAATTTCATATCATAGGAAAATGGAACATATATTAATAAAGAAAATTTACAACATTTTAGAATTCTACATACCAAATCAAAAAATGTATGGTAACCAGATTCAAAATAGAAAAACATTAATCACAAAATTAAGAATGAATCCCTTTATAATTAGATGATTTATGATGCACTTGTTTGTTAAACATTCAATATACACTAATTAAAGGTGTAACATTTCAATGTGGATTGTATTTATTATGACAACATAGAGAATAGAAGCATTTAAGTTCATTTAAAATGGAATTAGTACCTAGAACGAGACATACAAAGTAGTTTGGTCAGTATATATTTCAATAAATCACCATTCATATTCATGGGACCTTTACTCCTATTCAATACAAGACATTGTGAAATAAGTAGTTTTGATTTTTAAAAAGTTTCTTTTCATTGGGAACAATATATCAATATTAAAGATACTGTATAGAATCTGTTCATCCCTTTTATGATGACTAGCATTATGTTTTTATAGTGGTGAAATGTAAAATAGAAGAATTCAATCAATAGTCAAACCTAAAATTGGGTAATCATGAAAGAAATTTCTCATTTTTTCACTTCCAACATGCTTCTCGCATCCTGATTCATCTATTTCTAAACCAGATTTTACTTTTTCACTTGCTTCATCAGATTAAGTGAACAAACTCATTGAGTATGAATTTCTATGATAACAAATTCATGAGAGAATTATTCCCATCCAATGACAGAAAAGTTCATTTGAGAGAACCCAAAAATTAACCAGAAGGTATACCTTTACTGTTTATTATCGGATCAATAATAAATATTTCTAGGTATGGCATCCAGATTTTCTTCTTCTCCGATCAATCACAGCTTTCTATGGGGATTTATGGAGGAAAAATTCTGAAAATAGGGATTTCTGCTTGAGATGGAGGCATTGAGAGTGATGAGAACGATGGAATGTAATGGATGTGGGGATGTCGAGATGCATGGATTCGGGGAATTTCTAAGAGGATAGGATTTGAGGAATCATAGAGAGGTAGGGATTGGGGCAGGGCTTCAGGGAAGCAGCGAAATGGGGAAGCAGCAAAGTGGGGAAGCAGGGAAGCGGGGAAGCGGAGAAGCGAGGAAGCGGGGAGAATCGAGGAACCACCGTGGTCGGGATAGAAATAAAATTTTATAAAAATTAATATTATTTTTTTATAATATTATATAAATTTTGAATATTTGAATTCTAATAAAAATTAATATTATTTTCAATTATATTTATTATGCTTTATAAATTAATATTATTTTTTTCAGTTATAAATTTTGAATATGTGAATATTGATTATTAATTTTATAAAAAATAATATTATTGTTTTCACTTATATTTTAAATATTGTTTTATCAATTACCATGTTTTATTTATTATATTTTTTAATTCCAAATATCATAATGATTTAATGTTTTTTATAAAAATCATTTAAATGATTTCTAAATAAAAAAATTAAAATATATAAGCATTATTAATGAGATATTTTTAATAAAACCTCTAAAATTGAATATTGATTTTGGTCATAAAAATAATTATCTTTATAAAAAATTTGATTTCTATTAATTGACTATAATAATTTAAAGATTTATTGTAACAGATTTTATTGATGATAATGGATTTGTTGGTAATAGTAATTATTGATAATAGATTCAAGTGTTGGTAAAAAAATGTTGGTATTAATATGATAATACAATAGATTCAATTGTTGGAAAAAATATTTGTTGGTATTAATTGGTCAATACCAACAAATATATCTTTTAGTAAAAATAAGTGTTGGTACTTAAAATCAATACCAATAAAACATTATATTTGTTGGAATTGATCATTTTTACCAACAGATATATTATCTGTCAATAAATTTATGTTGGTATAAGTCATTTTTTTGTGGTGTTTACTTCACAAAATATATAGAAAAAATTGTTGATTCAAATATGATCGTGCATCTGATGCCACTAATGGATTTTAAAGGATCTCCACATGATAAACATAGAAGAAGAAACCCATTTGATTTCCTGGTAGGTCATCATCAATCCAACATGCAATGAATAACACAAATATAAAAAAGTTGTATCCTTATCATATAACACTACACCTATGTCGATCTCAATGTATCACATTTGATGGAGATCACCAAGAAACAATATAAGGACTCTCTCCTACACATGTAGTACACCAGCCACTATAATCCTCATATGTCATGATAGGGCCCTAGGATATCCAAAGGTATGCAAGTACTTTATTTAACAAATAAAAATAGAGAACTAGGGTATAAAATAGATTCATATTTATCTATACTGATTCGCACACCATAAATTAGTTGTTCCCATCCTTTAAAAACCTCCTCCATTCAATAAAGAAGATCGAGACTCGAATGTAAACATTTGGAAGCCAACATGTGTTAACCTTAACATGAACCTATTGAATATATAGTCATTTGAACACTTCAATTTATTATAATATGTTTTTATAGCCATAAATGAATCATATTAATGATTTAATATTGAAGGAAAATGTGAGGAGGTTTTGGCAGTATCCATACGCTCAATATTATATATCATATGCCCATAGTACACTATGATAGATGAATATCTATGTCTGATACAATATCAATAGATTACAGACTACAATATGCATCATATATATATCTAGTCCTATGACATAGATCAATCATAAAATACAATTAGTTAGTTTTAGTTCATTCCCAATAATACTAGTGTTGTATGGTTCAGATTTTTATTTCCTCATATCTGAGGTTAGCAGGATACCTAGCATGAGAATATTCATAATTTTATACCTTTCTTATGAAATCCTTGATGCTTAGCTAATTAGGGGTGGTTCGGTATGTTGTTGATCCTAGCATTGGTTGGAGCTTAACCATGATGGGATTTTTCCTCTAACATGATGAGTATGATATCTAGAACCTTTATTGAGATATAATAAGAATATGTATATTCATAACTTAATAATGCATATGATGTATTTTTCTATCATATGTGGGGCATGTGATGTGATCATTTATAAAAGTAAATGAAAAGTGATGTAATCATCGACCTGGTTAGTCTATACTCGAAGAATTGAGAATATATAAGGAGGTTATATAGTACTTAATGTCTCATGGTCACTCAATGTATTAGAAAAAATTATCAGATAAAATTTTATGTTTTCATATGATATAGTTGGTGGAAACATGTATATAGATACATGTGTTTAATGGAGATCGTGATAGATCCCTTTGCAGCTTGATTATAATTGATTTTTTTCTAGAGGTTACCCTATTATTACATTTATAGATTCAATAATTCATATTTTTTTCAACTCTACAAAGGTTCATGGGGTCACGATTTTTGGTTTCTCAATGGGGATTGAGTTTTACTTAGAGAGCTAATCTAGAAGCGTTTTATAGTTTATCCAGAAGGATTTTTGGATGGTTATTCACAAGGTATTGTATGTGACGTGATACATGGTAAATTTTATGATATCTTCTCAAAAGTGTTTGTAAGATATCCAAAATGATTTTTGGATATGGTTTCACAGGTTATTGTATATGATATAATATATGGTGATATGACACTAAGACTATAAGGCTTTAGTGAAAGTGATAGATTGATGGTGATATGCCTCAAATTAAATATAAATCATATGATATTTTTGGATATAGAATATTGTATGATATAATTATTTCATAAGGTGTGACTTACATGTTTTGGGTATATCATTTCATATTATATAGATATATCATACGAGAGATTCCTTATCCATATTTTTTTATATGATGCGATGATATTGTAATTTTATGATGATAATAATATATTATTTCTATAACATAATATGATCAATAAAGGAAATCAAATGTTAATAGTTAACATTCAGATTCTCTTACACATCAATTTTTCATTAAACAAAACATATGGAAAAATAAAAGGGTGTATTTATGTGATGGATGCATGATTGGTCAAAGCATTAACTCATATAATATGAAAATTATGAGTTGATGCATAAACACTCAAGAATTTTTAGAAGGATATATAGAGGAATTATCCATGATATGGTTATCATTAGAGCCTTCATAAGTCTCACATAATTGTATCTCTCTTTCTCCTCCTTTGTTTACCACTCGAGACACTATCATTTCATAAAAGCTAAGATAATTAGATTAATGCATTGGGTAATTCATTTTATGGATGAGGGATTCTTTTGGATACCTCAAAAGGATCTTTATAAAGCTTTATGATTTAAAAATTAGGATCAACCATTCGATTGGTCAAAGTTACACACAAAATTTCTTCATTTTATTCATAAATGGTTTAAGTTTCATGAATGGTTGATCTTGGGATGAGGATTATAATTTCTTTCTTTTCCTTGAACTAGTTTTGTTTTATCCTTGTAAATGAATCACTTGGAAGAATTTATTAGTATCCACACATCCCCCTTCCTCCCAAACCAGTACATGATCACATCCAATGTCTATATCCCCATTTCTCTATTTCATGCCCATGAGATGCTCAAATAACATTTGTACACATGTGTGGGGTATGGAGTTTTTGGGCATCAATCAGGGGGGAATTCATCATGGAGTGCTTGGTGATAGAGGGAAGTGTCAACAAAAAAACACAAGAGAGTTTAATTCTAGGTGATGGATATTCAAAATGAACAAAATTTATTTAATAAAAAATAATCTTATAGTTTAAATAAAAACAAGTTCCCATGTTCTGTAAAAACATGACTAAGTGATGGATCATTTACCAGTTTTTTATAAAAACAATATTAGATTGAATATGGATGAATTAGTTGTGTTTCTATGAAATTTAGTTAATTATCCATGTTTAAAAACATGGATAATTTACCAATACCTAATTTCTACATGTTTTTATGAAACATGGGTAATTACATTATCCAAGTTTATAAACATGGATGTTGTAAAATAAATATGGATAAATTTATTTTTTTTATAGAGTGGTAGTTTTTTAACCTATGTTATATTATTATAGGTGATAAATTGTTCATATAATTATTGTGATAATATTATGAGATTAACTGTCCCATCCCAGCACCAGTCGAAGCAAGTATGATCACTTATTTGGGAGGCTTATTAGCACTTTGTGAGGCAAAAATGATGATATTATTTTTATTTTTTGTTATATCATATTGTGTGTGCATCCATATATTTATGGATTTATTTTGGAACGCAGTTAGTAACAGTCTAATAAGTATATTCCTTACACCCTACATGCACATCTCGATGAGTGTGAAAACTTCATTATTAGGGATGAAGGTAAGGGATGTGGTCTTATGGTTGATGGTTGAGCTGGGGTGGATAGGTTGATTGGTATTTAGGACTTGGTGGAGTCTCATACCTATATTTTTTAGATATATATATTCTTTTGTATGTATTTGGATGATGTTTTGTATATGATCAACCCATTAGGTGATCCAACACTTTATGTATGACTTGTTTAACATTATGTTGGGTTCATATCTTGTTTTATCATGTGATGTTTATTATGGTTGGATTAAATTTTTAATGAAAATATTATGATACTATATTGTGGATGTTGATTTAATATTATTTCCATTTCTATTTATGGTTATATTAATGAGGTTATAATCTCCCCATGGTATCGGTATACCTACATTGTTAGTCGACAACCTTTGGTGTATAGAGAGGCATGCCTGAGGTGACATGGAACACCCAACTAAGAGTTTATTTGGACAACTAAACTGAACACACTACAATGTGTCTCCCCATAAATATGGTTTTGAACATTATCATCAATTTAATGTCTAATATATCCATGGATCTATAAATTCCACTACGCTCATTCATCATTTAACTTATCTTAAGGTTTATCTATATAAATTTTTGGTTGATGAAATTTTTTTAACATATAAAAGATACTTTATTTTTATCTTCCACATGTGATAATTTAAATATTTCAATAAAAACATTGTGCAAAAATTTGATTTTTTTTCCACTAAAAAAATATCATGAGTTAAAATTATAACTCCAATACAGCTTTTTTGAAAAAAAATGATCCAAATAACAAACAATATTTGTGAAAAAATTATTAAAAATTCCTTTGAAATAATAAAAGGAATAAAATTTGTAAAATAATAAAATAAATAGGAAAAAATTTAATAAAACCAAAAAACTAAAAGACAACATTGAAAAATTCACTAAATTTTATGCATGAACTTGAGTTATAATGGATGTGTAGAAAAAACATGTATCAAAATTACATATCAATATGTTTTTAGTGTCTCTATCAATAATATTTTATGAAAAAATGGAATCACTCAAATACCTTGATCTTGAAGACTTCTTTTTCACATATTATCCCTTCCAAAAAACCCATTGTCCAGGCATTTGGTTATCACCAACAACTATCCTCTAATTCTTGAGAAACCATTAACACTAATTTTTGGATTATCAATGTAAATTGGACCTTTTCATTAATTCCTTATTACCAACATAAAATAAACTATAACCAATCAACTAAGATAGCCTTTTATGTCATGAAGCAGCCTGATTCATCCCTCTATCATATGCCTAAGCCAGATCGCAACATACTTAAAGGGCATTTCTAGTCCCCATAGGCTGGAAAAAATGCTTGGGCATAAAGGAAGCACCAATTGAGAGTGGTTTATCCCAATAATAATATTTAATCAATGGTATAAAAAAGGGGAATGACCCATCCATATTTTGGATTCCCACACCAAATTAAATAGAAAATATAACAACAAAAAATATAAACATATGCAAAAATAAACTCTTGGATCACCCTCCAAACACCCTCCCTAGTATAAATGACAATATTTTACCCATCCACTATAATAATAGTACACCTATAACCATACAAAGAAATAAAATCCTATTTGACCAAATAAATCATTTAAAGGTTCACATGTAAAGCATTCTAAAAAAATAAAAGCATCCCTACAAAATCATTTAAAAGTAACACTTGGCCAAATTCAATAAAGAAAATAAAAAGAAACATTGATATAACTCCATGTGAATTTATAAGTCACCATATTAAACTAAAGACTCACCACACTAAGAGAGATAATAAAAGATCCATAACCAGAAACTGAATTGAAAATAGGCATGATCAATAAGATCAGTAGGCATGCCAAGTAAAACCACGCTCTAAGTATAAGTCTTTAAATAAAGGATCCCTTTTATGCTATTTTAAATACAATAATTAAAAATAGATTTTTCGATAATGATAATATAAAGTGAATATTTCATTTCATAAACCTTTTTTTATTTTCTTTAAATGAAAGTAATCACTTAGAAAACATTTCATCGGCCTATGTCATCGTTATTTGAAAACCCAAATGTAAACCATATTTATCAACCCTTTTTTATTTCAAAACTTTAAAACTTTTAGAGAAGAGAGGAAAAACACACATCATGCTTGATAAATTTATTTAAAAATATCCAACAACATTATTTAACAATTATAAAAGAAAAAAAGTGTCATACTTTAACAAATTTATTAAATAAAGTAAGAACCACTCTTTAACAATTTTATAAAGAGAGGAATGAACCATAAAAAATAGCCATTTCATAAAAATAAATCATAGGGAAAATCCCTAAGTCATATTAGATTAGTGGTAAACCTAGATTCGTGTATCATCTCATGGTCTAATTAGTCAATATCCAATGTGCATGCTTACCGTTAAAGATAACATGACTATATCCTAGCAGAGTGGTGTCATATGTCCACAACATCACATCCAAACATCTACGAAGGAGTACATGTATTGTCCTAGTAGTGTGTTTGTAACCTTTTAATGAAACCATGACCTTTCTAATATTTTTTTGGTTATTAAAGTGGCTTAATCCAAAGTGATATGTAATATAGTCTTCCCTCTTAGATACCCAGTTTCCTATATGATTTTCCCATTTCAATAAAACATCACATTCCATTTAAAACCAAGGGTCTTTTATCAACCCATCATAATCCATTTCACTTATAAAAATCAACACATGCCTTTTTGAAACCATTTCCTAATAAAAATTAAGGTAAAACATTTAATTAAACACAATGGACATAATTCAACCTTCAAGATTATCAAAGACTAGCTTTTATTAATTAAGACACTCTTTATGAAACATCACAAGAAACAAAGTTCATACCAACCAAGATTTTAAATCATACTTTATAAACCCAATTTAAAACTAATTTGAAAGATGATTTGAATATAAAAATATATTTCTAAATTTACAATCTATTTTTATAATCATATATATTTATACACACACACACATGCATATATGTGTGTGTGTGTGTGTGTGTGTGTTTCTCATTGGAAAAATTCACGAATTCTCATGGAAATTAGTGAACAAACATAGAGATGTGTGTGTGTGTGTGTGTTTAACCATATTTATTTTTACATATAATTAAGAGTAAAAAGTCATTTTTATAACTCACCCCTTTATTCAAAACCAATTTTTAAATGCAAAATTACTACTTTTTATTTCAATTAATTACATGAAATTCCATGTAAAATAAAAGATACATTTGAGAATCCACTTGAAGAACCAAAACATATTTTTAAATCTCACAAATTATTTACAAAATCCATTTTATAATTTCATTGAAAACTTGGTGTGCACGGTTATATAAAACAAATTCCCAATTTTTTTAAAAAAGGTAAAACCTTTGCACTTCATTATAATCAACTAAAAATCACAATTTTCTTCCAAATAAACTTCAAACAAATTTTAATATTACCATTTAATATAAAAACAAGGAATTAAAAATACAAGCAATTAAGATTCCAAAATTTAAAGGCCAAATAAAAGGGAAAATCAACCTCGAACTCGTTGTCTTTAATAATCAGGGCCTAAAACCATCACAAAAAAGGTCCAAGGAACCTCAAAAGATTGATAATAACCCTAAATAAGAAAATAAATAATTAAAATTAGGTTATAAGAAAAATCTAGACCAAACCCTACCTAGGGTTCAGCCTGTGGTGTATGTAGAAATAATGAGGGAATGAGAGAGAAAGATGGAGGAGACTAAGGAGAATAAAATCTAACCTGAGATGATCTCACACTAAAATGGAGGACAAGATGGAAGGTATATGAGTATGGGATAAGGGTGTCACATGAGGGGGACCCCCTAGGTCATCCATCGATCATGAGAAGGATATGGGTGAGTGATGAGAGAGTTTAATTAAAGGTCAGGTTTGTAAAAATCAAAAAAAAATATTCTTGGCATTGTGCATGGTTTTAATGCATGGTTGGACAAACCATGAATCAACCATGAAATCCTTACTATAATGTTTAAATCAACTAACACGAGTTGGTTGGATGGTTATCTTAACCATGCACCAAACAAGAAAATCATCTCAGATAAGATACAGAAACATTTTCACAGTTACCTCACCGTTTCTACTAAATGTGTGCCAACTATTTTCCCATAAAGAAATTATAAAAAATAAAAAATACACCTATTTCAGTGTAAAATTCAAGGACATGATCTAAAATAACTAAATAAATAAAATAAAGATAAAAACCAGGGTCATGTGTGACAAAATCCCCACCATAACGCTTTTCCCCCTAGAAATCCTTGGATGAAACGGTTGACCCAATAAAGGATGGGGGTCCAACTCCCCCACAAGATACACAATTCAATAAATATGAAGATAGGATATAATTGCCTCCCATGACTGGAAAAATTATCTTCAATACAGAAATAGGACATGCCACAATTTTCTTATTCCCTTATTAAAAACTACCATGAAGGACTCTAAACAAATGAAATGTGTCTCTAATAAAGGGAAATTTTGACTTCATGAAGCACCACCTCACAACCCAAGGAACACAATAACGCAAAGGGGCATGATGGGAAGAACCAATGAATAAAAGGGTCAACACTTTTCCTTTGGGTGGGAGAGGTTGGGTAAGAAATTACAAACAAGTCTCTAACCATAAAACAAAGAATCCCACACATGGTAAAAGGACTAGAATCCCACAAATGGACCATCAATGGTGGTCTCCCCATCGTATTAGAATTCTACTGAGGAATAACTCTCTATAACAAATTGTTACCCTAAGAAATGAGTAAGTTTGAGATCATCATAAAGAAAAAGGAAACTCCCCACAGAAAGAAAGGGTTTAAAAAGGAAATAGTATTCACAAGGGTCATTACCAAAAATCTAGACATACCATAATAAGAAGTCATCTCTAAGAGATCAGGGATAACATTTCCTCGAACAAAGGAAACCAATACAAAATAGATGAAAGAGGAAAGGCATGACCAAAATTTCCTCAAATGAGGCATTTTTGAACAAGAGAAACCTATAATAGACTTAGAATACAGGTGGGAGGGGAAGAAACTTGGATCATCACACTAGGAACACCAAAACCATGGTGAACCCATCTAAATGATCAAGGCACCAATTAGGGTGTGGCCTACACTGGGGGTAACACTCATTCTAGTTTCCCATGAATACACCCAAGAATTCCACTTTCCCAACCCCTCAAAATAAGATCAAACAATAAGGCTAGCATACCTATGGGATAAAAAGGGAACAAGTGCTCACTAAAACAAGAACGCATCCAAAAAATCAACATTCCATTAAAAAATCCAAAAAAGAACCCAACATATCACACTGAAAAAGTATCCAAAATAAAAAAATATCACCAATATAAAATAATACCACACCTAGTTAGTTAAAGGAAAGACATACTATAAAGAATAAATTGCCTCATTTCATCCATACCATTTTGGGAGGCCAAAATAAAACAATATAAATCATAAGACCAACTAAGACATACCTCATAATTCAAAACAAAACAATTTAGAGAAAACTAAGGGACATACCCATAAATACACTTACCGTGTTTCAAAACACCCTTTTCAAAACCCACCTCTTCCACTTTAAAACTTGTTTTATAAAATAGAGTACACCATAAAGAATTTTCCCCTTTTAAAAACTTAAAATCCCTTTTTATCATTTAGAAAACCCAAAAAAACATTTCTAAAACATTTTCCAAAACGATTAGAAATTCAATAAGTGTCCACTTACAATTCAAATTAGTGTTTATTTCAAAATAAACTTTAAAAAAATAACTCCCACATTTTTAAAACCAATCAACCTAAATTAATAAAAAACCAATTTTTCAATTTAAAACCATTTATCATAAACCTAACAACTGAGTTTTATCCTTTAATTAATTTAAGAAAAAATGTTTATTAATTTTAAAACTAAAACCTCACTATTTGAAAACCAATCTTTTAAACTTTTAATATATTTTTAAAAAATTAAAACCCAAGTTTTACCCAAACAACACAAGAACACCATGATAAAAAAATTAAAATAAAAGCATTCAAACACATAATTTAAAATGGAACTAGTATCTATGTGATTTTTGGATACATGGAATGGTATACAATGTTCCAACCACACAACTAGAACTGAGAGACATCTTGAACCATGTACACTGGATCCATATGGCTTTTCTATCCCTGTGAGCTCATTGGGTACCACTGGTTCACTCTTGATACCATCCCCAAACACAAAATTCTCAAAATACACCAGAAATAAATGAAAAGAAACTCAAAACCCAAAACTCAAAACCTGAAAATTAGAACTTGTATTCCCCTGGGAACTCAAGTTTTAGAAAAATCAAGATTTATTCAGACTCTTCCCACTCCTACTACTCAATCTCTGATAATTCTAATTTGATCAATGAAATGCCACAAATGAATAGGGTAGACTTTGGAACCTATGACCACTTAAGTACCAGCCTTTGATACGATTTTTTCATGAACCAACCCAATTCATCCCTCCATATAATTCTCAAGATGGACTGAAACACACCCAAAGAGTATTATTGATCCCCAAGGGCTGGCACAAGTTCTTGGGCATCAAGGAAGCACAACTTGAGAATGGTTTCACCCAATAATCATAGTTAAGCAATAATAGAAAAAATTTCCATGACCCATCTGTATATCAGACATCCATTCCAAATAAAATATACAACATAACAACAGCAGATATAAATAAATTCAAAAACTAAACTCTCGAATCACCCTCTAAATACCTTCCCCTGTAGAAAAGCTACTAACAGAGCTTATCCCTAGCCAATGCAATAATAGTACACCTCCAATTGTATAAAGTAATAAAAAACTATTTGAAAAAATAAATCATTTAAAGGGGCATATTTTGGACATTCTAAGAAAATAAAATCATTCCAACAAAATCATTTAAAAAAAACACACTTAACTGAATGAAATAAAGAAACTAAAAAGAAACATTGACGTACCTCAATGTGACTTTACAAGTCACTATCCAAAACTAAAGACTTGTTGCTCTAAGGGAAGTAATAAAGGATCCAAAACCCACAAATGAAATTATAATAGGTATGAGAAACAAGATCAATAGGTATGCCAAGAAAAACTACACCCCATGTTAACATATTCAAATAAAGGATTTATTTCGTGCTAGTTTGAATACAATATTTAAAAATAGGTTTTTTCATAATGATCATATAAAGATCCAATTTAATTTAATTAACCTTTCATTGTATTTTATTTAAAATAAAATAATCACTTAGAAAATGTTTCATCAGTCTATGTCGTCGTTATTTGAAAACCCATTTGTAAACAATTTCCAAAACCATTTTAGCAACCCTCTTTTTATTTCAAAACCTTAAAACTTTTAAATAAATGAGTAAAAACATGCATCATGCTTAATTATTTTATTTAAAAAAATCTAATGAAATTATTTAACAATTATAAAATAAAATAGGTTCCATACTTTAATTTTTTATAAAAGAAAGTAATAACTACACTTTATAAATTTTATAAAGAGAGGCATGAACCCTAAAAATAATCATTTCATAGACATGCTCCATGGAGAAAAGTCCTAGGTCGTATAAGTTTTGTAAAGACCTGGATTTTTTCATGTAAATTTTTTTTAAAATTATATGGAATTATTAGAAGTCTGTGAAAATTAACGGCACATGATTCTGAGGCCCGGTGTGCCCGGAATTAATTTATGAACTTTTGTTTGGGTACGTTCAGTTAACATGCGAGCGGGAATTTGTAACTTTTGAACAGGTGATTGGAATTAAAAATTGAGGACACCATTGAAATCACAGTGTCGATATTCTCTTAAGGAGACCTTCACCTAGACCGCAGTAAGTCGAGGGTGGAATTTTGATTTTCGGTTTTTTGTGGGAGAATTGAAAAATAAAATGAATATCTTTTATTTTATTTCTTGAAACCTCTAATTTTAATTTCGGTGGTGGGAACCACCCGAGGAGGTTAGGCATTTAATGCCCCACATTAAATGCCCAGTTACAAGTGGTGTGACACTTAGAAACCCCCCATTAATAACATCAATTAAATGTTTAATTGATGAAGTCATTAAACTTAATTAGGGGGGATTGGCTCTTCACCTCTCGTGGTAGGGATTTGTGGAAAACTAGTTTGGTGGAAGAACATCCTCCAACAAGGAACCTCCTCCAATGAAGAAAAAACCTCCAAATTAAGAACGAGGAACCGACGCTCGAGGCCAGATCGAAAGCGTGTTGTGGGAGTGACGAACGTCGGCGTCTTTTTCAATATCTTCATCCTCTTCCTCACGCCATCTCCAAAGAAAAATCGAGGTAGGGAAATTGTTAATTTTGTTCTTTGTAAAGAATAATTGTTTTAAATCTATGAACCGCCTGCTATAGATTTAACGCGGAGGGTACGGGCCAAATGAACGCAGCTCAAACCCTCCACTACTTTATTGTTGACGTATTCTTTGTGGGCGGATCGACGGGTCAAGCGGAACCTGACCACGTCACCAGCGACTGACGCCAGAAGGGTACAGGTGGAATCCGGCACACCGGCTGGCCGCGATGGCGGCGGCAGTGCAACCACACCACCGAAGGAGGCCACAGCCCGTCGGCTGTGGTAGAGGAGGGTGGCAGTCGGTAGCTGGTCAGCCGCGTGGAACTGGGGCGGCGCGCGTCCACACCACCGGTAGAGGAGGAGGTCGCGGCTGCTGAGCCGCGGAAGCGCGCCTAGAGGGAGGCCGACACCTGGTTGGTCGTAGAGGCAACAGCGACACACGCCGGTGCCGCTGGAAGGTGGGGGGCGGGTCGGAACTCCGGCCGGCTGCATCACACCGAGCAGGACCTGCTTCGGCAAGTCCCACGTGCCAGCAAGCGATACCACGTGGCTCCACCGAGATGGCAAGAACTGAATGGCCCTTGGGCCGTTTGAGAATTCGGGGGGTGCCTTCCCCCGTGTAGCAGCTAGGGAGGGCCCCGCCACGACGGACCGCACCCATCCGGGCGAACCGTACCCAACCGGGCAGACCGCACCCAGTCGAGCGGGTCGCGCCCAGTATGGGTCAGGTCGGGCCCGCTGCGGTCCAGCCCATCTAAGCCAGACCTGGACCGATTCGGGTCGACCCAAACTGGTTCGGGTCAGCCTAAGCCGGGTCGGCCCGATCGGTTCGGACTGGACCCGGGCCCATTTGGACCGAGAAACGCCTTTTTGGCCATATCTTGAAAACCGGGAATTCGTTTGATGAACCATCTACGGCGCCGGAAACCTTGGATCAAGATGGTCCTTTTGATATAATCCACTTGAGTTTTAGATAAATTTGGAGTATGTTCGGGTTGGATTGATCCTGAATCCAACCGAGCCCTTGGAATGGAAATGATAATAAATTACAGATCGGGCGTCTGATTGACGCGCCGTCTGTCGCGTTGGGTCTCTTATGACACGACGGACCTTCATGTTACTTATTTGTGGGACTTCATGGAAGTTTAAGTATTGTATTATGGATTTATAAGTGAATCCTCTCGGAATCAAGCATGCTTAGTGTGGGAACCTTGTGGCTGGCTATACTTAAAGAATATACAGATCCTATGTGGGTCATCTTTAGATTCTATGTGGGTCATCTTCAGATCCTATGTAGGTCATCTTCAGATCTTGTGTGAGTCATCTTCAGATCCTGTGTGGGTCAACATCTTCAAATCTTGTGTGGGTCATCTTCAAATCCTATGTGGGTTATCTACGATCTTGTGTGGGTCAATAGCAGAGCTTCTCGACGAAATAAGATGATCTAGCAATACAGATAATCATTTATACTTACGTGCTTAATTTATACCTGGTGTGAGCTAAGTCTTTACCATTGTGGTACACTTCTATGTGGTGATACCTTCGTGGTATTTTTCTGTGTGGTGTTACTTTTGTGGTACACTTCTGTGTGGTGATACCTTCGTGGTATTCTTCTGTGTGGTGTTACCTTTGTGGTACTTACCTTTGTGGTGTTACCTTCTTGGTATTATTTCTTTCGTGGAACAGTTGTGATTTTGGATGCATAGTTGGGCCTTGTGTTTCCTCATGAATGATTTGGGTATACTTGATAAATTAGATATATGTATGGGCATATACCTAAGTAGGGTTGACTATTGTTTTAATGCTTGTGGACATGGTGATGCTTTGTGGTTTATACTTTGTGAATTCTGAGAGACCTTTCTGGGGTATTAGGGTCCTTACTGAGTATTTTTATACTCACCCCTGCACGGGCTATGCCCACACCTTGTTGTGTATTGTGTAGACGACGGACAACATTGATCAAGGATGAGGGTGCTAGGACTGGAGGCTGCTCGTAGGTGGACCATTAGACGAGATGTACCACTGAGACGACCGTTCGAGAGTTGTACCTACCCTTCAGGTAGGATTTTGGTTGGTGTTCACAGGAGTTGTTTTCAGTTTTACTTGTACTTTCCAGTTGGGCGTGTATTATGGACCCCTTTACTTACTATACTCACCCTATTTTCTATATAGTTTACTTTGTGATTGTATCTTGTTGTGTGCTTGGATTGTGTAAGTTTGTAGATTAAAAGGCAATACCTTCCCGGTTTTAGGGATATGTCTTTCCAGTGCTAGTCGCCAGCTCCTGGCCTATGGAAGGCAGGCTTTGGGTAGTCACGACACGGGCCCCGAGGGATGGGTTGTGACAAGTTTAGTGGGAAACCAAGATACTTGTATCATCTCATGATCTAATAAATCAATTTCCAATGTGTGTGTTAACTGCTAAGAAAAACATTCCCATGTCCTAGCAAGGTGGTGTCTCCCATCCACGACACCACGTCCAACAATCTGCTAAGGAGTGCATGTCTTGGTCTAGCGGTGTAGTACCCCCCCCCCCACAACACCATGACCTTTTTATGAGTTGTTTAGTTAGTAAAGTGGCATAATACAATGTGATACCTAATTTATTATTCCCTCTTAGATACCTAACATCCCATGTGATTTACCCATTTCAATAAAACATCACATTCCATTTAAAACCAAGGATCTTTCATCAACCCATTATAATCTATTTCACTTATCAAAATCAACAAGCACATCTTTAAAACCATTTCCTCATAAAATTTAAGGAAAAACATTTAAGTCACCATAAGGAACATAATTCATTGTTCAAAATTATCAAAGACCATATTTTATTAATCAATACGTTCTTTATGAAACATCACAATAAACAAAGGTCATTTCAACTAAGATTTTAAATCATACTTTAGAAATCCACTTTAAAACTCATTTTAAATATGATTTCAATATCAAATTAGATTTAAAAAGTTCCCTTCTATTATTATAATCATATACATTTATACATGTGTGTGTGTTTCTACTTGAAAAAAATCACACGTTCTCATGAGAATTGGTACACACACATAGAGACATGTTTTCCCATATATATTTGTACAACCAAAGAAGAGTAAAAATGCATTTTCATAACTCACCCCATTATTCAAAACCAATTTTTTTAAATGTTAAATTATTACTTGGTATTTAAAGTAATTACTTAAAATTATAAGTAAAACCAAATATCCATTTGAGAATAAACTTGAATACCCAAAACATTTTTTGAAATATCATAAATTATTTACAAAGGTCATACATGTAACATCCCGAACCGAGTGCCACATGTCGGTGCCCCGAGTCAGTTTTTCATATGACCTCAGGTGTACCTCCACATACACCAGATGTTTCCGACTAGTAGTAAGGGTCTAATATTTATCGTGGGGTGACTATAACCTCTTTATAAAATCAGAACAATAGCATAAAAAATAACCAATATCAAAATGATTATAAAAAATAATCAAAATAGTAACATAACCAATATAGACCAGTATCACATAACAAACCAAAACTAAAAAATAATATCCAAACTAAAGTAGTAGATATTTCATGTCATATATGTTTAAAGTATCAAATGAAATACCAAAATAAATACACACTAAAAACTTCCAAGATGTCCCCAACATCATGTTTGGTTCCCTTATCCATGCTCCATCTCGAATCAACCATATAACATAGGTATCTTTCCCCTTTCCCATCCTATAAACATGAAGTTTAGTTGGGTACCAATCAGGAATCCCGAGTAGGGTGTGAGTACAACTCAGTATTCCACCACTAAGAGTGTCTAAAAAATATCTAGTATATAATGGTTTAGGTGGTTTTATAAATAATAAAGTATAGTAAATAAAGTAAATAGTTTTCACATTAAATTATTCTTTAATTAACCACATAATTCATTGGGTTTATGAAGACACCCAAACCATCAATACCTACTTTGGTCCATGCCAGATTCTAAACCATCCCCAAAGAGATATCACATTTCATTACATCATGGGTTTTCATAAATAAAATCATTAAAATTTCACATTAAAACAATGGGGGTCTAGAGAAGTAGTCTTTCACCCCATGGGTATTTGGAGCAGTAGTCCCTATCCCACAACTCAGTGATCACATGTATACATAAATATATTGGGAGCCTAGAGCGGCAGTCTAGAACCTCATGGGTATTTTGAGAAGCAGTTCATGTCCCACAACTCAGTCATAGATATCACATCACATGGTTATATATTTTCAACTATTATCATCCATTACCATAATTTATTATCAACCCTCTTCAAGATTTCATTTATCAATCAAGCATAGATTACAAATCATCATTATCATCTTATCGGCATACCCCATGGGTCGCTATCAATTTCAATAACCATTAATCAATCAATTGTATAATCATAATATTTACCAATTCCATAATCAAATTATCCCATCAATTCCACAATTCTTTTAATTAATTAACTAATCAATTAGTTCAATTGAAGATGCGATTTTTAGACGTGGCAATTGAAATTTCACAATTTCATAAATTCAATTATCATTAAGACTATGGGAATTGGAAATTATACCACCTGCCGTATGTTCGTTGATGAATTCTTTCCAACCCTTATCCCTCAGTTTAATGTATAATGGATGAAAACACAATGGCATGGATCGATCGCACAAACGGGATGTCTAGAACGGAGGAAAGGCTTCCAAAAATTACCTATAATTATTCCTAGGTTGAGAGGAGAAAATATGCACAAATGAATAATGATATTACATGCACACATAACCTTTAAAATATCTAATCGATAAATTACATAGTGTGTAATTATTTTACACATTGTGTAATTATTTTTAGAGGGTTGCACTGAAAAACCCATCGTCTCGAGTTGGTATTTATACTAATTAATTATTATATGTCGTATAATAATATTTCATGGTGTGTAATATTTTCATTTTATGAAATATAACACCATGTGTAACTGTTCATGACATGTGTTTGGAGAAATTTACACATCATGTAACCCATTTACACAGCATGTGAATTTTATGTATTTTGTTTTTTATCCTAAAAAAATCTACCTTAAAGATTCGAACCACCGCTAAATAATTCCAAGCCATTTCAAACCCTATCCATCCTTATAAAAAAAGAATACTCAAAGGGGAAATATACATATAAAAAGACGATATCTTGCAATCTCCCCACCTTATAATATCTCGTCCTCAAGTTGTACTCCCAATTATCTCTGAACTCTTGAGGTAAAAAGGTCAGGCCACTGAGCCTACATATCTTCTTCCCTCTCCCATGTTTCTTCCTAAACACGGACATGTTACCACAATACTTAGACTATTGGAATTTTCTTTTCCCATAACACTTTCTCATTGAAGTTAATAACATGGATTATATTCTCCTCAAAGGTTGCATCATCCTCAAGCTCAACATCATCAACATCGATTACATGAGAAGAGTTGAGGTGATACTGTAGAAGTTTTGACACATGAAAAAAATCATGCATAGAATTATACCTCACGGAAGATCCAATTGGTATTCCAATGATCTGATTCTCTCCACAATCTCAAAAGTTCTAACAAACCTGGGTGCCAAATTGCCCTTCCTCTGAATCCTACGATGATGCAATCAAGGTGACACCTGAAGGAACACGTGATCACCCACCATAAACTCAATGGGTCGTCGACATCGATCAGCATATGACTTATTCCTACTCTGATCCATATCCATATGCTTCAATATCAACTAAACCTTCTCTGATGTATCCTACATGAGACTTAGTCCTAATAATTCTAACTCACCTTCCTTCATCCAACATAGATTTGATCCACGTGGCCTACCATAAAGAGCCTCATATGGTTTTATTTATATAGTTTCATGATAACATTTTTTATAGGTGAACTCAATGAGTTCTAGGTGCTTCTCCCAAGACCCACTGAAATCAAGAATGCACATCCATAACATATCCTCCAACACTTGTATACTACACTCCGACTACCCATCTGTCTACGGGTGGAAATATGTATTCAAAAATACTTGTGTACCAAGTGCTTTCTGCAATTTATGCTATAAGTATGAAGTGAAATGTGATTCATGGTCTGAAACTGTACTCTTTGAGACCCCATTCATATGGAATATCTTCTGAAGGTACAATTCACCCAACTAATCCACTAAGAAAGTCTCTCTAATAGGCAAGAAATGTTCTACTATCGTCAATCGGTCCATAATCACCCAAATAGAATTATTCTTCTTAGTCATCCTATGAAGACTCACCAATAAGTCCATGGTAATTTCTTCCCACTTCCATTCCAAAATGGGAAATGGTTATAGTAAACCACTAAGTCGTTGATGCTCAACCTTCACCTATTTACAGGTGTAGCATCATGTCATAAAACCTGCAATTTCCTTTTTCATGCCCGACCACCAATATTATTGATGTAGGTCATGGTGAATTTTGGTCAAAATAGGATGCACCACCCACTTTAAGGAATGAAATTTATGCATTATCTCCTCTTGCATACTAGAATCAAAAACAACACATTTTTATGCATAGATGGTCTAATACTATTTTATAGTCTAATCAGAAAGTGACTCCCCGCATTTAAGGATTTTCCATGAGGCCAAACACTCTGGATCTTCATATTGAATCTCTATTATCTGGCTCAAAAGTATAGATTCCACTGATACTAATATGAGGTTCATCTGCTCTTGGAAATCCAGAACCACAACATGCATCTCATCCAGCAAGTTCATCATCTTCCACTTAAAACTAGACTTCTGAACTACCTGAGTCTATGTTTTCCTACTCAAAGCATCAGAAACATTGTTTCCCTTCCCATATGTATATGCTAGGTCAAAATAAAAATACTACATATACTCAACCCATATCTACTACTAGAGATTCAAATCTATCTATGAAAAGGTGTATTTAAAACTCTTGTCATCAGTATACACAATAAACTTTTTCCCAATAGATAATGTCTCCAACACTTCAAGGAATAAACCACTATAGCCAACTCAAGATCGTGTGTAGAGTAATTTTATTCAGGTGTCCTAAACTGTCATGACCCATATTCCACAACTTGATCCCCCTACATCAACACTGCTCCAAGTCTGATCCCAAATGTATCACAACCTGACTCAGGTATGATCAAGATCGGTGCGGTAGTCAAACGCTTCTTCAATTACTAAAAATCATTCTCACATGTCCCCAGGACATTCAAACTTGATACCATTCTTGGTCAAGACCAAAATTAGTGGTTCCAAGTGGAAAAAATCATGGATGAACCTTCGATAATAACCCTCCAAACCTAGAAAACTACAGATATAAAATACATTCTTGGGATGCACCCAAAAAACAACTGATTTTACCTTCTCTAGGTCCACTAACACACCTTCCTCAAAGATGATGTGACCTAAGAAATGTAATCAGATGATCTATAATTGAAACTTAGATATATTGGTGTATAATGGATTCCCTCTCAGCATACATGGGATGATTTCAAGATGTTGGGAATGATCATCATGAGTCTTGGAGTACACTAAGATTTCATCCACAAAAAAACCACAAACTGATCTAAGTGTAGGTGGAAGATTCGGTTCATTAAGGCCATAAACACTACTGTGGTGTTCCTCTTTCTGAATGGAATCACAACAAACTCATATAGGACATACCTTCTTCTGAAATCAGTTTGTGGTATATAAGAAGGTTGAACTCTTGGATGATGATAACTTGGTCTCAAGTAATTCTTTGAGAAGATGAAAGTTCCTATCAACTAGTTAAAGAGATAATTGATACACAAAAGAGGGTATTGGTTCTTTACCATCATCCAGTTAAACTTTTGGTAATCTACACATAAGCATAAGGTTCCATCATCCTTATTAGCAAACAAAAATGGAGAACCCCAAGGGAACGTACTCGGATGGATAAATACCTTATCCATAAACTCTTATAGATGAGTCTTAAGATCTTGAAGCTATATTGGTTTCATTCTATAAGATGGAATGGAAACTGACTCATCTCCAGGCATGAGCTCAATTGTAAACTCAACATCCCTCTTAGGTGGCATCCCTGAGAGAATTCCTTAGGAAACATGTCCTGAAACTGATCCACCACAGGTGAAAATACAACATGCTTTACACCCACATCATCTAGAAAAGACTTGTAACTCGGGTAGTGGGTTCCCCCAATTTCTAAAGATCTATACTTACACGTACTATGTTAATATCCCACTCTACATGATGAATATAACTGTTACCCTTAGGAAATATAAAGGCCACTCTCCTGTAGTAACAATCAATGTGGTCTCAAAATGATACCAACCAATCCATACCCAAAATTAAGTCAAAACCTGACATTTCAAGTATAAAAAGATCCCAATAGAAATTATACTCCCCAACCTCGAGAGAATTCCCCTTTCATAAGTATATATCTCTCGATCTTACTCCCAAAGGTGTATCGATCATCATAACCTCATTCACAAACTCCACTATAGGACTCAACCCATTTACAAGATATGTAAATATGAAAGAATGAGAGGATCATGTATAAAATAAGGCACTAGAAAGCATATAAGAAACAAGAATAGTACCTATAATTTTCAATGGTCTAGCCTTGATATCCACCAATGTAGGTTTAACTACATGCAACTGTTCTTCCCCTATTCCCTATGCTACAGTCTAAGTCCCCTAAACTGCACCACTCTACTGATACGGGTTTTCTTTCCCTGAAATACTGATAGAACAAATATTTTCAATTATTTTATTCTGAATTTCAATGTTTTTAATCCCACAAATGTGTTATTTAAGGTTCAATTGTCACAATTTATGTTTTAGGAGTATTTTTGAGCTTAGTTGGAAAAATGGCTTATTTTGGATTTAAACAGTTTTCATTTATTATAATGTTTCGGCCATAACTTTTTCTAAACTGATCCAAATTGAAAAATTATTCTTTTACAGGTTTCTATGTTCGATTAGATTCATTTTATACTTCTGTACCCAAAGCTCAATCCATCATTTGGAAGCTGAAATCCAGCTCACAAACCAGGCCTCGAAAACTATGTACAGAACTGCATAATTTTATTGTGGGGACCATATCTCATAAATGGACGAACCAATGGAGCTGAAATTTTACATGGAGCTGAAAGACATCCGGATGAAGAACTTAAATTAATAAGGCCGCGCATGATTCGTTCATTGTCAGGGACATTAATGCGTTGGAACTCGGTGTATTGGAATACGAACAGTCTTCCTGGCAGAATTAAATACTATGAGTGAGGCGACCATAACTCCTTCATTACGTGTCCAATAAAGCTGAAATTTCGTGGGTCGACAGAAGAGACGTAGTTGAACAACTTTCAAGAAGGACCAAGTTCCAAATTATGTCATTAAAGAAGCCATCCACGCGCCTACATTCAGGAATTATTTTTGGAGCCAAATTTTCACCCCCTCTCCCTATAAAAGAGTGTGTCTTTCTTCATTCCAAAGGGTTGGAAACTTAGGAATAGTCTTTGTTGGCCATTATATGTAGTTTAGATTTGTATTTTATTTTACTTTCATTATGTAATATCATTTCATATTTTTATTCAAGTGTTCTCCTTTCACTCTTATTCTTTCTCTCTTTTGTTTTTCTCCCCCCGTTTTCTCCATCACTGTGAACTCTTATGCTCGTGATCATGAGTAGCTAACTCGAGGAAGTTCCCAGGGGAGTAATTCAGTGATGAACCCAAGTATTTGAAAATTAATGTCTTAATGATTCTTATTTTCTTAGAGTTATACCGAGGGGGATCTTAGTGGGCAAGGCGCCTTTGTGTCTCCACTTGCCACCCGAGGTTTAGCTTTCACTTCTGCAATATTTTCCCTTGATCGAGGAGGTGGATGTGTGGTCTCTCGGAAATCGTTGAGAGTACCATATGTTCACAACCATATGCAGAGGAGGATTTTCATGCATACGATGGAGCATTTTTATTAAGTAAATTAGAAACTAATAATAAGACGATGAAGGTTCACTCTGGGCGATGCTCTCGGGAATGTCTCCTTTCTATCTGACATCATTCTGTTTGCATTCATTCTGTCTGCATTGCATTTGCATATTTACTTTTAGTATTTCATTATCATTTCTTAAATATACTTTTCATTTATTTTATTTAACATATATATATATATATAGTTAATTATAAGTAGTGAGTGATTGACTGCAAAAGGCTCCTCAAAAGATCGACCTAGGTCAGACACTGTGCTGCACTTAGTATAAATATTTTTGAGAGCGTGCGCGACAACGCTACATCAAATTGGCGTCATTGCCGGGGAGCCAAGTGGTATTCACTCATTGTTTTCATTCACATATTGTAAATTATTTTTTCTTCCATTCATTAAAAAAAACACACAAAAAATCACAAATTTCAAAAACTAAAAAAAATATTTGTTCATGAATTTCAATTCAAATTATTATGCATGGACTGATCAATCACAGGTGCATGAAGAAGTTCAAAATGATTATGAATCCAAAATTCAAGAACTTCATGAAGAGATTCAAAAACTGAAGAGATCTGAAAAAAGGTTTGATGAATATTTTCATTCACTGATGGAACAACCTGATCCTGAACCAGAACCTGAACCTGAACGAGTGGTGGAAGAGATTTCACTGATTATTTTTTATGTCAAAGAACCTGAGGAGGGTGAGAAATAGCTTCTAAAAGATTTAATTATATCATCCCGAACTCAACCATTTCTCGAGGAGGTCCCTAATTTACATATTCCAGCTGATGCACTTATGGGAGATCAACAATTTTTGGAAGAATCATGGAATCACTTTGTTGAAGATAATCTGAAACTTGATCTTACCATGCTTGATATTGAACAATCAGAACCATTTGACCTCTCTTTTTCTTTGGAGGATGATGAAGATTATGAACCTGCTGAGATGGAGTTGCCAATGGTCTTGCCTGAAGAGATCAATTTTCAATCTGACTTACTTGAAAGGGAATATTTCTTAATTGATTCATCTTGTTTTAATCTTATTCAAACTGAATTGTTTTCTAACTTCCCTTTTCCTGAAATTTCTGATACAGTACAAATGGGGCAGACCTTGGATGATATGAAAGATACCACCGAAGTGGTGGTGATCAAGGAAGAAGAGCTAGTGAAGCTGGTGGTGGTGCAACTGCCTCCTCTACAACAAATTTCATGCCATTTGGAGGAGGAAACCACAGATGTTCATAGGGAGCACCCCTATATTCTATTCCCTCCCACTCTGGATCTCAAATTATATCTTTCTTCTTTCCTGGGGGTTGGGAACTTTCTTATTTTCTTTGGGGTTCTCCAATCTCAGTGTCTACTGATGGACACTGGGAAAAGTCACAGGTGGTGGTTTATCTCAAAAAAACCACATCCACTATCTGATTGGGGATAATCTTCTACAACTGCCTGACTAGGGGCAGTAAAAACCTAGCATCCGATTGGGGTTCAAACCAATCATTATCCATTTTCTCTTTCTTTTCATTTATTTTTCTTATGATTTGTAATTTCTTTTGTTTGTGCTTTCATTTTTCATGTTGTTTTTGTGAAATTTTCTTATTTTCCTTTTTCATGTTGTTTTGTGTGTTTTTAGGAATCTTGAGCTGAATCAAATACTTTGGGAAAATTCAAACCATCTTGGTATTTTTGTCCCATTTCTTCATTTGAGTATTTTAGGATTTAAATGATTACTGAATGGATTTTGTTTCTGATTTCTGATCTTTTCATTTGATGACGTTTGATTGATTGTGAAACTCATGTGCACTAGTGCTGTCCAAATTGAAAATCATGCCCAACCCGAGAGGTTTCTAAACCTATTTGACATCTTCTTACATTTCTATTTTTATTGAGAGTCTTGAGACATGTTTTGTGATCCAGAACTTGCTATTTTTCTCTTTTTCAAAGCTGTTAGAGTTCATGGAATGTGTTAAGTATGATTGAGGCATCACTTTGAAAGCCCCTTTTGTATAAATCCAGATCTGAATTCAAGCTGAAACAATGCTACAAATGGGGAAAAGAGGGATGAAATTCATTGCTGTTGAAATACTAAGTGTTAACCTCCCAAATGAATAGTTTTTTGGAGGTGATTCATTTTTTTGAGCTGATTGAGGAGCACACCATTCTTGAGCAAAACTGTTTTCATGCATTTACTTCACTTTAGAGTTTAACCCTCCTCATTCTGCCTCAGATGTTTTTACATTTTAAACCTGCCAACCCTCAGCCTCAGAACAACCCATGAAAAAGACCTCATGATTGACACATTTTTGACTCTGTGAAGTGGGGATACTAGGAGGATAGCAAGCCTATGGAAATCACACATGTTCTTGGGAATGAGAAAAACTCCACATTAAATATCCTTGAGTGAAGAGAGAAATAATTTTCCGGGGAGGTAGGTACGACATGCATGTGAGGATTAACATGAGATTTAATATATTCATATGATTTTTGAGGAGTTCTGAAATTTTTATCCATATAGGAGGCATGATATTTTCTTTGATATGATAATTGAGCTATGTTGTCATTTATGCTTTGAGAAGTTTGTTTTTGACCTTGGTATAAGATGATTGCCCAGGAGTGCAATGTTTAAGTGTAGGGGAATTGATAGAACAAATATTTTCAATTATTTTATTCTGAATTTAAATTTTTTTAATCCCACCAATGTGTTATTTAAGGGTCAATTGTCACAATTTATGTTTTAGGAGTATTTTTGAGCTTAGTTGGAAAAATGGCTTATTTTGGATTTAAACAGTTTTCATTTATTATAATGTTTCGGCCATAACTTTTTCTAAACTGATCCAAATTGAAAAATTATTCTTTTAAAGGTTTCTATGTTTGATTATATTCATTTTATACTTCTGGACCCAAAGCTCAATCCATCATTTAGAAGCTGAAATCTAGCTCACAAACCAGGCCTCGAAAACTGTGTACAGAACTGCATAATTTTATTGTGGGGACCATATATCATAAATGGCCGAACCAATGGAGCTGAAATTTTACATAGAGCTTAAAGACATCCGTATAAAGAACTTTCATTAATAATTCCGCGCATGATTAGTTCATTGTCAAGGACATTAATGCGTTGGAACTCGGTGTATTGGAATACGAACAGTCTGCCTGGCAGAATTAAATACTATGCGTGAGGCGGCCATAACTCCTTCATTATGTGTCCAATAAAGCTGATATTTCGTGGGTAGACATAGGAGACGTAGCTAAACAACTTTCAAGAAGGACCAAGTTCCAAATTCGGTCATTAAAGAAGCCATACACGCGCCTACAATCAGGAATGATTTTTGGAGCCAAATTTTCACCCCCTCTCCCTATAAAAGAGTGTGTCTTTCTTCATTCCAAAGGGTTGGAAACTTAGGAATAGCCTTTGTTGGACATTATATGTAGTTTAGCTTTGTATTTTATTTTACTTTCATTATGTAATATCATTTCATATTTTTATTCAAGTGTTCTCCTTTCACTCTTATTCTTTCTCTCTTTTGTTTTTCTCCCCCCGTTTTCTCCATCACTCTGAACTCTTATGCTCGTGATCATGAGTAGCTAACTCGAGAAAGTTCCCGAGGGATTAATTCAGTGATGAACCCAAGTCTTTGAACATTCATGTCTTAATGTTTCTTATTTTCTTAGAGTTATACCAAGGGGGATCTTAGTGGGCAAGGCGCCTTTGTGTCTCCACTTACCACCCGAGGTTTAGCTTTCACTTCTGCAATATTTTCCCTCGATCGAGGAGGTGGATGTGTGGTCTCTCGGAGATCGTTGAGAGTACCATATGTTCATAACCATATGCAGAGGAGGATGTTCATGCATACGATGGAGCATGTTCATTAAGTAAATTAGAAACTAATAATAAGACGATGAAGGTTCACTCTGGGCGATGCTCTCGGGAATGTCTCCTTTCTACCTGACATCATTCTGTTTGCATTCATTCTGTCTGCATTGCATTTGCATATTTAATTTTTGTATTTCATTATCATTTCTTAAATATACTTTTCATTTATTTTATTTAACATATATATATATATATTGAATTAGAAGTAGTGAGTGATTGACTGCAAAAGGCTCCTCAAGAGATCGACCTAGGTCAGCCACTGTGCTGCACTTAGTATAAATATTTTTGAGAGCGTTCGCGACAACGCTACATCAAATTGGCGCCGTTTCCGGGGATCCAAGTGGTCTTCACTCATTGTTTTTATTCACATATTTTAAATTATTTTTTCTTCCATTCATTAAAAAACACAAAAAAAACACAAAAAAAAATCACAAATTTCAAAAACTAAAAAAAATATTTGTTCATGAATTTCAATTCAAATTATTATGCATGGACTGATCAATCACAGGTGCATGAAGAAGTTCAAAATGATTATGAATCCAAAATGAAAGAAATTCATGAAGAGATTCAAAAACTGAAGAGATCTGCAAAAAGTTTTGATGAATATTTTCATTCACTGATGGAACAACCTGATCCTGAACCAGAACCTGAACCTGAACGAGTGGTGGAAGAGATTTCACTGATTATTTTTTATGTCAAAGAACCTGAGGAGGGTGAGAAATAGCTTCTAAAAGATTTAATTATATCATCCCGAACTCAACCATTGCTTGAGGAGGTCCCTAATTTACATATTCCAGCTGATGCACTTATGGGAGATCAACAATTTTTGGAAGAATCATGGAATCACTTTGTTGAAGATAATCTGAAACTTGATCTTACCATGATTGATATTGAACAATCAGAACCTTTTGACCTCTCTTTTTCTTTGGAGGATAATGAAGATGATGAACCTGCTGATATGGAGTTGCCAATGGTCTTGCCGGAAGAGATCAATTTTCAATCTGACTTACTTGAAAGGGAAGATTTCTTAATTGATTCATCTTGTTTTAATCTTATTCAAACTGAATTGTTTTCTAACTTCCCTTTTCCTGAAATTTCTGATACAGTACAAATGGGTCAGACCTTGGATGATATGAAAGATACCACCGAAGTGGTGGTGATCAATGAAGAAAATCTAGTGAAGCTGGTGGTGGTGCAACTGCCTCCTCTACAACAAATTTCATACCATTTGGAGGAGGAAACCACAGATGTTCACAGGGAGCACCCCTATATTCTATTCCCTCCCACTCTGGATCTCAAATTATATCTTTCTTCTTTCCTGGGGGTTGGGAAATTTCTTATTTTCTTTGGGGTTTTCCAATCTCAGTGTCTACTGATGGACACTGGGAAAAGTCACATGTGGTGGTTTATCTCAAAAAAACCACATCCACCATCTGATTGGGGATAATCTGCTACAACTGCCTGACTAGGGGCAGTAAAAACCTAGCATTCGCTTGGGGGTCAAACCAATCATTATCCATTTTCTCTTTCTTTTCATTTATTTTTCTTATTAGTTGTCATTTCTTTTGTTTGTGCTTTCATTTTTCATGTTGTTTTTGTGAAATTTTCTTATTTTCCTTTTTCATGTTGTTTTGTGTGTTTTTAGGAATCTTGAGCTGAATCAAATACTTTGGGAAAATTCAAACCATCTTGGTATTTTTGGCCCATTTATTCATTTGAGTATTTTAGGATTTAAATGATTGCTAAATGGATTTTGTTTATGATTTCTGATCTTTTCATTTGATGACGTTTGATTGATTGTGAAACTCATGTGCACTAGTGCTGTCCAAATTGAAAATCATGCCCAACCTGAGAGGTTTCTAAACCTATTTGACATCTTCTTACATTTATTTTTTTATTGAGAGTCTTGAGACATGTTTTGTGATCCAGAACTTGCTATTTTTCTCTTTTTCAAAGCTGTTAGAGTTCATTGAATGTGTTAAGTATGATTGAGGCATCACTTTGAAAGCCCCTTTTGCATTAAACTCTTATTTTGTCCTACCTTTACATCTGACCTTCTTTAAGCCCCTAGTAGCCATGAAATACCTTGTTATGCAGCCACATTATAAGCCATTTATACCTTTCCAGCCTACTCTAGAAGTTAAATGCATGATTATTGTTGAACTCAAGTGTGGGGGAGGGAGAAGATTGGCTTTATTTTGCTTTCCTGAAGAATATTTTTGAGCTGAATTGAAAGTGTTTCCATATTTATTGTTTCTTGGGTGGAAGAAATATCATGATGGGAAGATGGATGGGTTTCCCAAAATGTTATTACACATATGGGCTGGGTGTTCACCATTTTTTGAAGATCAAAATTTGCCTCTCTTTTCCTCCAAAACATGATTCTAAAGAGAAATCCAGATCTGAATTCAAGCTGAAACAATGCTACAAATGGGGAAAAGAGGGATGAAATTCATTACTATTGAAATACCAAGTGTGAACTTCCCAAATGAAGAGTTGTTTGGAGGTGATTTATTTTTTTGAGCTGATTTAGGAGCACACCATTCTTGAGCAAAACTGTTTTCATGCATTTACTTCACTTTAGAGCTTAACCCTCCTCATTCTGCCTCAGATGTTTTTACATTTTAAACCTGCCAACCCTCAGCCTCAGAACAAACCATGAAAAAGACCTCATGATTGACACATTTTTGACTCTGTGAAGTGGAGATACTAGGAGGATATCAAGCCTATGGAAATCACACATGTTCTTGGTAATGAGAAAAACTCCACATTAAATATCCTTGAGTGAAGAGAGAAATAATTTTTCGGGGAGGTAGGTACGACATGCATGTGAGGATTAACATGAGATTTAATAGATTCATATGATTTTTGAGGAGTTATGAAATTTTTATCCATATAGGAGGCATGATATTTTCTTTGATATGATAATTGAGCTATGTTGTCATTTATGCTTTGAGAAGTTTGTTTTTCACCTTGGTATAAGATGATTGCCCAGGAGTGCAATGTTTAAGTGTGGGGAAATTGATAGAACAAATATTTTAAATTATTTTATTCTGAATTTAAATGTTTTTAATCCCACCAATGTGTTATTTAAGGGTCAATTGTCACAATTTATGTTTTAGGAGTATTTTTGAGCTTAGTTGGAAAAATGGCTTATTTTGGATTTAAATAGTTTTCATTTATTATAATGTTTCGGCCATAACTTTTTCTAAACTGGTCCAAATTGAAAAATTCTTCTTTTAAAGGTTTCTATGTTTGATGAGATTCATTTTATACTTCTGGACCCAAAGCTCAATCCATGATTTGGAAGTTGAAATCCAGCTCACAAACCAGGCCTCAAAAACTGTGTACATAACTGCATAATTTTATTGTGGGGACCATATATCATAAATGGCCAAACCAATGGAGCTTAAATTTTACATGGAGATGAAAGAAATCCGGATGAAGAACTTTGATTAAGAATTCCGCGCATGATTCGTTCATTGTCAAGGACATTAATGCGTTGGAACTCGGTGTATTGGAATACGAACAGTCTGCCTGGCAGAATTAAATACATGAGTTAGGCGGCCATAACTCCTTCTTTACGTGTCCAATAAAGCTGAAATTTCGTGGGTAGACAGAGGAGACGCAGTTGAACAACTTTCAAGAAGGAACAAGTTCCAAATTTGGTCATTAAATAATCCATCCACGCGCCTACATTCAGGAATGATTTTTGGATCCAAATTTTCACCCCCTCTCCCTATAAAAGAGTGTGTCTTTCTTCATTCCAAAGGGTTGGAAACTTAGGAATAGCCTTTGTTGGCCATTATATGTAGTTTAGATTTGTATTTTCTTTTAATTTCATTATTTAATATCATTTAATATTTTTATTCAAGTGTTCTCCTTTCACTCTTATTCTTTCTCTCTTTTGTTTTTCTCCCCCCGTTTTCTCCATCAATGTGAACTCTTATGCTCGTGATCATGAGTAGCTAACTCGAGGAAGTTCCCGGGGGAGTAATTCAGTGATGAACCCAAGTCTTTGAACATTCATGTCTTAATTTTTCTTATTTTCTTAGAGTTATACCGAGGGGGATCTTAGTGGGCAAGGCGCCTTTGTGTCTCCACTTGCCACCTGAGGTTTAGCTTTCACTTCTGCAATATTTTCCCTCGATCGAGGAGGTGGATGTGTGGTCTCTCGGCGATCGTTGAGAGTACCATATGTTCACAACCATATGAAGAGGAGGATGTTCATGCATATGATGGAGCATGTTAATTAATTAAATTAGAAACTAATAATAAGACGATGAAGGTTCACTATGGGCGATGCTCTCGGGAATGTCTCCTTTCTATCTGACATCATTCTGTTTGCATTCATTTTGTCTGCATTGCATTTGCATATTTACTTTTAGTATTTCATTATCATTTCTTAAATATCATTTTAATTTATTTTATTTAACATATATATATATATATAGTTAATTAGAAGTAGTGAGTGATTGACTGCAAAAGGCTCCTCAAGAGATCGACCTAGGTCAGCCACTGTGCTGCACTTAGTATAAATATTTTTGAGAGCGTTCGTGACAATGCTACATCAAATTGGCGCCGTTACCGGGGAGCCAAGTGGTCTTCACTCATTGTTTTTATTCACATATTTTAAATTATTTTTTCTTCCATTCATTAAAAAAAACACAAAAAAAAATCACAAATTTCAAAAACTAAAAAAAATATTTGTTCATGAATTTCAATTCAAATTATTATGCATGGACTGATCAATCACAGGTGCATGAAGAAGTTAAAAATGATTATGAATCCAAAATTCAAGAACTTCATGAAGAGATTCAAAAACTTAAGAGAGATGAAAAAAGGTTTGATGAATATTTTCATTCACTAATGGAACAACCTGATCCTGAACCAGAACCTGAACCTGAACGAGTGGTGGAAGAGATTTCACCGATTATTTTTTATGTCAAAGAACCTGAGGAGGGTGAGAAATAGATTCTAAAAGATTTAATTATATCATCCCGAACTCAACCATTGCTCGAGGAGGTCCCTAATTTACGTATTCCAGCTGATGCACTTATGGGAGATCAACAATTTTTGGAAGAATCATGGAATCACTTTGTTGAAGATAATCTGAAACTTGATCTTACCATGCTTGATATTGAACAATCAGAACCTTTTGACCTCTCTTTTTCTTTGGAGGATGATGAAGATAATGAAACTGCTGAGATGGAGTTTCCAATGGTCTTTCCTGAAGAGATCAATTTTCAATCTGACTTACTTGAAAGGGAAGATTTCTTAATTGATTCATCTTGTTTTAATCTTATTCAAACTGAATTGTTTTCTAACTTCCCTTTTCCTGAAATTTCTGATACAGTACAAATGGGGCAGACCTTTGATGATATGAAAGATACCACCGAAGTGGTGGTGATCAAGGAACAAGAGCTAGTGAAGCTGGTGGTGGTGCAACTGCCTCCTCTACAACAAATTTCATACCATTTGGAGGAGGAAACCACAAATGTTCACAGGGAGCACCCCTATATTCTATTCCCTCCCACTCTGGATCTCAAATTATATCTTTCTTCTTTCCTAGGGGTTGGGAACTTTCTTATTTTCTTTGGGGTTCTCCAATCTCAGTGTCTACTGATGGACACTGGGAAAAGTCACATGCGGTGGTTTATCTCAAAAAAACCACATCCACCATCTGATTGGGGATAATCTGCTACAACTGCCTGACTAGGGGCAGTAAAAACCTAGCATCCGCTTGGGGGTCAAACCAATCATTATCCATTTTCTCTTTCTTTTCATTTATTTTTCTTATGATTTGTCATTTCTTTTGTTTGTGCTTTCATTTTTCATGTTGTTTTTGTGAAATTTTCTTATTTTCCTTTTTAATGTTGTTTTGTGTGTTTTTAGGAATCTTGAGCTGAATCAAATACTTTGGGAAAATTCAAACCATCTTGGTATTTTTGGCCCATTTCTTCATTTGAGTATTTTAGGATTTAAATGATTGCTGAATGGATTTTGTTTCTGATTTCTGATCTTTTCATTTGATGACGTTTGATTGATTGTGAAACTCATGTGCACTAGTGCTGTCCAAATTGAAAATCATGCCCAACCCGAGAGGTTTCTAAACCTATTTGACATCTTCTTACATTTCTCTTTTTATTGAGAGTCTTGAGACATGTTTTGTGATCCAGAAATTGCTATTTTTCTCTTTTTCAAAGCTGTTAGAGTTCATGGAATGTGTTAAGTATGATTGAGGCATCACTTTGAAAGCCCCTTTTGCATTAAACTCTTATTTTGTCCTACCTTTACATCTGACCTTCTTTAAGCCCCTAGTAGCCATGAAATACCTTGTTAGTCAGCCACATTATAAGCCATTTATCCCTTTCCAACCTACTCTAGAAGTTAAATGCATGATTATTGTTGAACTCAAGTGTGGGGGAGGGAGAAGATGGGCTTTATTTTGCTTTCCTGAAGAATATTTTTGAGCTGAATTGAAAGTGTTGCCATATTTATTGTTTCTTGGGTGGAAGAAATATCATGATGGGAAGATGGATGGGTGTCCCAAAATGTTATTACACATATGGGCTGGGTGTTCACCATTTTTTGAAGATCAAAAGTTGCCTCTCTTTTCCTCCAAAACATGATTCTGAAGAGAAATCCAGATCTGAATTCAAGCTGAAACAATGCTACAAATGGGGAAAAGAGGGATGAAATTCGTTGATGTTGAAATACCAAGTGTGAACTTCCCAAATGAAGAGGTGGTTGGAGGTGATTCATTTTTTTGAGCTAATTGAGGAGCACACCATTCTTGAGCAAAACTGTTTTCATGCATTTACTTCACTTTAGAGCTTAACCCTCCTCATTTTGCCTTAGATGTTTTTACATTTTAAACCTGCCAACCCTCATCCTCAGAACAACCCATGAAAAAGACCTCATGATTGACACATTTTTGACTCTGTGAAGTGGAGATACTAGGAGGATAGAAAGCCTATGGAAATCACACATGTTCTTGGGAATGAGAAAAACTCCACATTAAATATCCTTGAGTGAAGAGAAAAATAATTTTCCAGGGAGGTAGGTACGACATGCATGTGAGGATTAACATGAGATTTAATAGATTCATATGATTTTTGAGTAGTTCTGAAATTTTTATCCATATAGGAGGCATGATATTTTCTTTGATATTATAATTGAGCTATGTTGTCATTTATGCTTTGAGAAATTTGTTTTTGACCTTGGTATAAGATGATTGCCCAGGAGTGCAATGTTTAAGTGTGGGGGAATTGATAGAACAAATATTTTCAATTATTTTATTCTGAATTTCAATGTTTTTAATCCCACCAATGTGTTATTTAAGGGTCAATTGTCACAATTTATGTTTTAGGAGTATTTTTTAGCTTAGTTGGAAAAATGGCTTATTTTGGATTTAAACAGTTTTCATTTATTATAATGTTTCGACCATAACTTTTTCTAAACTTATCCAAATTGAAAAATTATTCTTTTAAAGGTTTCTATTTTCAATGAGATTCATTTTATACTTATGGACCCAAAGCTCAATCCATCATTTGGAAGCTGAAATCTAGCTCACAAACCAGGCCTCGAAAATTGTGTACAAACTGCATAATTTTATTGTGGGGACCATATATCATAAATGGCCGAACCAATGGAGCTGAAATTTTACATGGAGATGAAATACATCCGGATGAAGAACTTTCATTAAGAATGACGCGCATTATTCGTTCATTGTCAAGGACATTAATGCGTTGGAACTCGGTGTATTGGAATACGAACAGTCTGCCTGGCAGAATTAAATACTATGAGTGAGGCGGCCATAACTCCTTAATTACGTGTCCAATAAAGCTGAAATTTCTTGGGTCGACAGAGGAGACGTATTTGAACAACTTTAAAGAAGGACCAAGTTCCAAATTTGGTCATTAAAGAAGCCATACACGCGCCTACATTCATGAATTATTTTTGAAGCCAAATTTTCACCCCCTCTCCCTGTAAAAGAGTGTGTCTTTCTTCATTCCAAAGGGTTAGAAACTTAGGAATAGCCTTTTTTGGCCATTATATGTATTTTATCTTTGTATTTTATTTTACTTCCATTATGTAATATCATTTCATATTTTTATTCAAGTGTTCTCCTTTCACTCTTATTCTTTCTCTCTTTTGTTTTTCTCCCCCCGTTTTCTCCATCACTGTGAACTCTTATGCTCGTGATCATGAGTAGCTAACTCGAGGAAGTTCCCAGGGGAGTAATTCAGTGATGAAACCAAGTCTTTGAACATTCATTTCTTAATGTTTCTTATTTTCTTAGAGTTATACCGAGGGGGATCTTAGTGGGCAAGGTGCATTTGTGTCTCCACTTTCCACCCGAGGTTTAGCTTTCACTTCTGCAATATTTTCCCTCGATCGAGGAGGTGGATGTGTGGTCTCTCGGCGATCGTTGAGAGTACCATATGTTCACAACCATATGAAGAGGAGGATGTTCATGCATACGATGGATCATGTTCATTAAGTAAATTATAAACTAATAATAAGATGATGAAGGTTCACTCTGGGCGATGCTCTCGGGAATGTCTCATTTCTATCTGACATCATTCTATTTGCATTCATTCTGTCTGCATTGCATTTGCATATTTACTTTTAGTATTTCATTATCATTTCTTAAATATCCTTTTCATTTATTTTATTTAACATATATATATATATATAGTGAATTAGAAGTAGTGAGTGATTGACTGCAAAAGGCTCCTCAAGAGATCGACCTAGGTTAGCCACTGTGCTGCACTTAGTATAAATATTTTTGAGAGCGTGCGCGACAACACTACATCACATACCATGTCTAATCCCTCAACCACCACAACTAATAGAACTCCAACTACCATAATAATATGGGGTAGAAGACCACCTCCCAGTGTTCTAGCTCTGCCTAGCTCCTCCTTCACTACACATAGGTTGAGGGTTTCTAAAATACATCTGCAAGTCACTCATCCTGCTACAAGATCATCACTCTACTGGTGGTCATGTACACTAGCTACGAATGTTTCCTGATCAACCACACTGGTTGCAGTATATATGGTTACTACTTTGAGTAATTGATCTATCTCCCTAGTTAACATTCTCATAGTGACACTTCCTACTCTTGAAATACGTACCTACTGGTCATCCAATAGAAACCACCAGAAAACCACTAGAATCCTCCTTCAGGTTTCCCTCATATATGAGATCCCAATTCACCACCTCTAAAAACTTATTCAGCTGAAAGATATTAACCTGGGACTTAATCTCACATTTAATTCCATCCTGAAAACATTTCTTTGAAGTAGCCTCATATTCTTCCAATGTTGGAACAATGCGATGAAAATCAGTAAAGTATCCATCATAGTACATCACGGACATACTATCATGGGTAAACCTCATAAACTCATTTGGAATCTCATATATTTGTTTCTTAGGGTAAAAGTGGTCCAAGAAATTCTCCTAGAATTCCTTCCATACTATAACCTCCATCTACTCATCCGAAATCTGAATGTCCCATAAACACTTTGCTTGGCCATGTAATATATAAGCATCTAGTTTGACTCTCTTCTCAAAAAGAGCCTCTAAGTGGTCAAGGATTGTAAGGATAGAATAAATCCAAAACTCAGTTGCCTCAGGTCCACCCTCTCCAGTGAAAGTTGTAGGGTGCTGCAACTGGAGATCTCGTGTCAAGTCGAACATATTCAACACAACCCACCCTAGTCCCCTTTCCATAAACTATATAAAGAGAGGAAATTTCTCACAGAAATACTCTCCAAATCCTTCACCCATAACTATAGGATCCTCGGGTTCCTCTGATGAAGGATCATTTCCATCCATGTCCTCTTATCATCTTATCAACAAGCGTCATCATGGAGGCATATCTCTATAATTCCAAAAAAAAAACCTATCAGGACACATTACACAACATTATTACATTTACATAAGAGGTATTTATATAAATCTATAAAAATTCATCCCCCATGCCCCGCCACATGATCAAAATTGAAGCACTATCACTACCCTCAATTATCCCTCATCCAAGTCATGGCTAACATAGGGTAAACGCTTTCATAATTCAATTTTCTCATTAGACACCCATTTATCCATTTCGTTTACCATATTTAGAATCATTTAAAATTATCACTTACATATTAGAAACCTTTTCATTTAAATTACACAAGTAAAGAAAAGAATGTTCATTTAAACAACTCACTCAAAACCTGTTTTTTTATGCGTGCATAAAATGATGCATGTCACAATAATTTCTAAGTGCTTAGAATGATGCATGTATACACAATTCTCATGCCATAACGATCCATGAATAAAATCTCAAAAAAATAATAACAACACGCAACAAGTGTGTCTCCCAAGGTGTAATAACATTCAACTATAACATAAAACATCAATAACAACAATCACACCCTAAGCACTTGGGTTTTCCCCCATACATGGGTTAGCTACTCTCATGCAAGATCTCATGAACAAGGTTTGAATAATCCTAAACTCTTGTATAACTTTACCAAATAGTAAGATAAAATAATAGAAAATAAAAATCTTATGATACAGCTTTGTAACATCCTGAACCGGGTGCCACATGTCGATACCTTGAGCCAGTTGGTCACATGACCTCATGCGTGCCTCCCCGTATGACATAGGCTACTGACTAGAAGTTAGGGTATAATATTTATCATGGAGAGACTATACCCTATTTATCAGAGTAGAAAAATGACAAAAATAAATAACCAATATCCAAATGATAATAAACAATAATCATACTAATACCATAACCAATACATACAAATATCACATGACAAACCAAAACAAAAAAACAATATCCAGACCAAAGAAGTAGATATGTCATGCCATATATGTGTCAAGTATCAAATAAAAAACCAAAATAAAGACACACTGAAAACTCCCAAGAGGGGCCCGACATCATGTCTGGTTCCCCCATCCATGCTCTATGGCATCCCACCTTTTTATTGCATAAATTTTCATTTACATGGTATAAATAAAGTATCTTATAAAGATTAGTTTCTTGGAAATAAGGTACATAATACATGAAAACTTAAAAAAATTCTTCTAATACACTTTAAAAGATTCTTAATAGGTTCATCCTAAGTAAAATTATTATATCTCATAACCTGGGGACATACATCAAAGTAAAGGGTGAGCATAAGGCCCAGTAAGGGAAAGCAAGGGAAATAGTTTACATGTGATCTTGTGAAATATCAATAAGAACTTGAGGAATATAATAAAGGCATGAGAAAAGAAAAAAGGGACATATCATAATAAAAATAACTTGAATAATAACATGAAAATGTGGTTACAACATTTAAATGATGTGTTCGTAAACATATCGCCAAGGTTTTCCATCGAGGTGTCATAAAAATTACCAAGGTTATTCACCAAGGTATCGTAAAACTTTTTATCTCTAGAGATTAAATTTTTTACCCAAAGCATTGGAGCACTATAAGGGTGAACCTTTAATATATATTAATTAATGTAAGTAACATATATCATAATAAAATATTTCATAAATAACCCATGTGGAATAAAATAAATGGGTTTCATATCAAAATCGCGGCATTTTGTGCTTAAAGAACATGGTCATTATGTCATTTTTTAACCCATGAAAAGGGAATGAGGGTTTTATGTGTGTAAAAACCAGAATCAAATAAATCATTTAAAAATAATGGTTAATAACCCTGGAAAAGAAAGATGTTTGGGTATTCACATAAATAAAATAAAAGGGAATTTCTTGAGGAGAAGATAGAAATTTTGAGAAATAAAATCGACAGCATAACGGGTATAAAACATGGTTTTAGAAAAGGGTAAAAAGAGATGGGGCAGGGGTATCCTATTGATAAAACATAATTTTTAAGTAAGGTAATGAATAAAAACGAAATATTATAGAGTTAACATAACATTTAGAATACATATATAAAAATAGGTTCTTGAAACGAAGAGAAAAGAAGGATATTTATCTTACCTTGAAGAGTGACTCCTAAAACTCGATGATTGGGACCTTGGGGGCTTAAGGACACCTTGGGAGGACTCCTTAGGATGTAAAAATATTATATATTAATGGAGGATAAATTTTGAGTAAAATTAAGTAGATAAATGGGTGGGTATTTATAGAAAAAGTGGGGGATTTGTTTATTAATTTCTAAATTTAGGCCTTGGACACCTAGGAAGTGGTAAATGCAAAACTATGGGCTTGACCATGGTATTGGAAAATTAGGATAAATTTTATTTTATTTTAATACAAAAGAGTATATAATCATTTTATATTACTTATTTTGGAAAATTAAATTAAATTTTTCACAAAATAAAATTTGCAATGTTAAGGTTTGCATTTTAGAATTTGGAAAGTAAATTATTTATTCGGAAATTGGTTAAGATCTATTAAAATACTTGATATTAATAAAATAAAATATTTTAATTCATGTATTTTGGTTAATTGGTTATTATATCATTATGACATAATTATGATTCCATTAAACAAACCAAAAAACTCAAACTATATTTTTACTATTCATGAAAAAATAAAGTATTTTATAAAATTCTCATAAATTCATCCTAACCTAATTTTGATGTGATGATTTAAAAAATGATATTTATTTTATCATAATAATTCTCTAAATATGATAATTTTAACTTTTAAATATAAAAATCTTTATTTATTAAAAAAATAGTGGATTGAAAATGAATAGTAAAATTTCTGACACTTGAAAAAAAAATCATTTATATTTAAATAAGAGTGTTTTTATCATACTATTTAATTAAAATAATTATTATTTATAATATCTTAGTTTATTATAAATACGTATATCTTTTATGGAAAGTATAATTTCTGTCTAAAAAATCAATTTATCAAATTCCATCTAAATTTTATTAAGAAAAAAATTTCTTAAAACAGAATTGAGGGGAAAATAATGTTATTTATACAATAGAACTACACTTTAAGTAACTAAGGCGGGGATATGAAACACCTTATAACACTCACATATGACCTAAGGTTAAGGTGTTTGATAGTGATAGATTCATGGGGCAGCTTGGATAACTTTCCCGAGTGCTAATTTCCACTAACTTGAACTTCTCCCATAGGCGATTTTGTTCAAGCTTCACTTGTTGAAGCTCTGATTAGGCTTGGTCGAGTGAAAATCCCAGTGATGTTACCTCCCTGCCAAGTTCTAATAAATGGGATTCATATAGAACGACTATACTGGTTGAAGCCATCGACTCTTCTTTATGTATCAATTTTCCTTTGTCAAAAATTTTACTTATAAACTCTAATGATAACATTAAAATTATTATCAAGAGTATAGTTCTCAACTGTCATATTGACCAAAAATCATATAACGGTCAAATATATATGGTCACATTTCCCTTTATATTCACTTCATTAAAAAAAGATATGGTTTTGTGTGAACAATATAATATAACACATATTTTCAGGAAACAATTATCATTTAAAAAGTCTGGGTCGTTACATGTTACATCCCGACTCAGCCATCTAACATAAGGATCTTTCCCTTGTCCTATCCTACAAACATGAAGTCAATTCGGGTATTGATCAGGCAGCTTAAGAATGGTGTGAGTAAAACTCAGTAGGCCACCACTAAGGCGTCTAAAACAATATTCAGTCTATAACAGTGTATCCAATTGTATAAAGAATAAAGTACAATAAATAAAGTAAATAGTTTTTTAAATTAAATTAATCTTTAATTAACCACATAATTCCTTGGGTTCATAAAGACACTCAAACCATCAATACCTACTTCATCCCATGTTAGATTCTGAACCATCCCCAAAGGGATATCACATTTCATTACATCATGGGTTTTCATTAATCAAATCATTCCAATTTCACATTAAAAAAATGGGGGCCTAGAGTGGTAATTTGGCACCCCATGGGGAGTTTTTTTATGTGTTTTCTGAAAGAAAAAAAATTAAAATGTGTCGGTTAATTTTTTTTAAAAAAATGTGTATGAAAGGTGGTAGGGGGCCTACCACCTTTCAAGCCCCCACCGCCTTTTCCCTAGATCGGTGACATGGAAAAGGAAGCTGGGGGTCACCGCCTTTCACCTAAAGATAAAGCAAAAGTAGGCAGGGGGATGTCGTCTTTCTCCTAATGTACAGGCAAAAGGCACCCCCTCTTCCACCTTTCGCTTAACTCCTTATAAAAGGGCACCCCCCATCATTCTCACTTGAAAATCCACCCTTCTCTCTCATTCTAGCCTCTCTCTCCCTAGAATAAGTCTTCTTCATTTGCGGTGGATCCGATAGCCTAAAAGAAGTCCCCGTTTTTTGAGAATCTCATTTAGAGGTATTTTTTCTTATTTAATTTAAAGTTATTTATTTATTTATTTGAATTATTTTTAATTAGTTTGAAATATATTATTTATTAAATATTTTAGTTAGTTATATATAGTTTATAAATAATGGTTATTATTAGTAATGATTAAGTGTAGATTATCTAATAAATAACTTAGGATTAAAAAATGATTACATATAATGATTAGCTAATTATAATTAACTAATGAATATCATATGATTAACTTTTTATTAAGGCATGATTAATTAAGGATTAATTAATGTTTAAATAATTATTATAGAATGTTTAAATAATGATTTAGTAATGATTAGCTAATGATTAAGTATTGATTAAATTAATATTAAATTATGATAATGTAATGATTAAATATTGATTAAGGAATGAATAAATAAGTAGTGATTAACTATTGATTAAGTAATGTTTAACTAATGATTAAGTAATGATTAAAGAATAATTAAGTAATGATTAAATAATAATTAAGTAATGATTAAATAATAATTAAGTAATGATTAAAGAATAATTAAGGGGTGATTAAAGAATGAATAAGGGGTGATTAAATAATGATTAAGGGATGATTAAAGAATGATTAAGGAATGATTAACCAATGTTTAACTATTGTTTAACCAATGTTTAACTAATGGTTAACTACTGATTAACTAATGGTTAAGTAATGATTAGTGTCATCTTTTAGGATATAATAAAATGTTCTAAAATTTTGGTAGCATAAAGATTATGTGGTTATCTAAGCAATAAAATCCTTTTTTGGATATAAATAAGTGGATGTGGCTTTGGCACAAATATACCTAGGAGTAACAACTCTGACAAGGTGTCTCGGTCTTGACTCGGGGTAACCTGGTACACAACAGTGAGCCTTGTTGCACACCTAGTTTAACATTCCCAGGTGATATGCTTTAGATTATTCATGTTTTTTTATTAACTACTGAAATACCTTTAGGATGATTAAAAACTATAATAAGAAACATTAGTATCATAATTTAGGATATAATAAGATGTTCTAAAATTTTAGTATCATAAAGATTATATGGTCAACCCTCATTTTCAATAGTATTCATAGAATGTTTTGGAAACCAAGGTAAAAAAGAATAGAAAACACCAAATCAGTTTATTTATCATTGATAAAATGAAAATTATGATCATATAAAGTGAAATGTAGAAGAAAAAATACATTAAATAACACATGAATGATTTCCATTATACACGAAATACCTTGAAATTTTTCAATAGAACATGGTTTGGATGAGATGAGCCTCACTTAGGACATGAGGTAAAATCCAACTTATTTTTAATTGGTAGTTCAATGACATCTTCTAAAGGTATCTACTTAACTTATAAATTTTCAATAGTTTTCAGCATTCTATTGAAATCTAAGATAACTTCTAAGATATGTAATTAGAATTCCAAAAGTTTTTTCAAATTCATAAGTTAAGTACATCCATTTGGAAGATGTTATTAAGCTACCAATTGAAAATAAGCTAGATTTTACCTCACGTTCGAAGTGAGGCTCATCTCATCCAAACCTGTTTTATTAAAAAATGAAAAGGTATTTCTTGCATGTTATAAAGAATTAATGTTTTATTTAATGTGTTTGTTTTTCTCCATTTCACTTTATATGATCATAATTGTAATTTTATCAATAAAAAATAAAATGATTTGGTGTTTTCTCTTCTTTTTTACCTCAGTTTCCAAAACATTTTGTGACTTAAATTCTAATAGAATTTTCTATAAGGAAACATTAGTATCATATTTTAGGGTATAAAAATTCATTCTAAAATTTTAGTATAATAAATATTATATGGTCAACCATCATTTTCAATATTAGTTACACTATCAGAATATTGATCAAAAAACATTTTTGACATAGAGAGTCATGTTTTCCTATGTGTAATTGTACGAGGATGTTATTCAAACTGAGCAAGGATCTTATTATAGTACACAACCAACAATAGTGGTTAGTACAGCTGATTGTGTAACCCTAAGTGAAATTCAAGATAGAATTTTTGGTTCCTTAAATCTTGGAATTGATCAAGAGATCAATTCTATGATCTATAGACATTTTCAATTCATAGCTACACTATGGAATCTAGCTTTCCCATTGGTTGTTGATGTGCAGTGGGTCTAAGAAATAAATTTATTTTCTCAAGGGTCAGATGGTACCATGATAGAGTCATGTGTTGATGTTTATACTTTATAATAACAACGTCTAATTGTACGAAGAGGTAGATTTACAAGAGTGGTTGAAGAAGGTCCGGCCCAAGAAGTTGAGGCTATTCCGTATGATGTGGAAGAGGAAAAGATAGATGATCTCTCAGATATACATATAAATCTGAATTCTGATAAGGATTTTTATAATGATGGAATATACAGTGATAACATTGCTAATGAGAAGGGACTAGTAAAAGTTGGGGAGGAACTTTCTAGAAATCCATTAGTTTTACAGTAGCCTTGGCCCACAATAAATCATCCACCACTTTTCGCATCTTGGTCGAAAGCAATGGCACATGTGCCTGAATTCGACTGCAATGTTCTCACACCTACAACTGAGTTTCCCAGAGTTGTACTAGATATTTTTAGTGATCAGGACAAAACCTTATATGTTGGAAGAGATTTTCCAAGTAAAGATGCATTAAAAAACACGCTAAAGAGATTTCACATTGAGAGGCACTACAAATATGTAGTTTAAGAATAAATCCATAAAAAATGAATCATACGGTGTGAAGAGTATGGGGATGATTGTATATTTATCTTGAGGGTGATTCCATACATTTCATTTAGAGGTTGGAGAATCTCGAAGATTGAGGCAGCTCATACTTGCGTTCAGCCAAACCTGAAACAAGATCATACCTCATTGGATGTTGAATTTGTGTCATACATTATTATCAAGATGATTAGTAGATGCCAAGATGTTCCTATATCCCTTATTCAAGAGAGGATACAAAAATATTTTGGTTATAATATTTCCTAAAATAAGGCATGGATGGCGAAACAGAAGGCAATTGTGAAGGTCTATGGTGATTGGGATGACTCGTATTAGGTGTTGCCAAAATTACTAGCCATACTGAGACACAAAAAACAAGTTTTCTTCTATATTCATATGAATGAACATGTTTCTCAAGATAACTAACTTTATCCATCTCATGTTCAATTTCATCAGTTGTTCTAAGAATTCCTCCCATGTATCTCTACATTTCGTTTCAGAAAACAGTTCATACAAATTGATGGAATGTTTCTAGACAAAAAAATACAAGAGAGTGTTATTGATTGAGACAACCCAATATAGAAATTTTTTACCTCTTACACTTTCCTTTTCCATTGTGTAGAAGGAAAACTATGAATCATGGAGTGGGTTTTTGGCATATATCAACAACCATTTCACTGGCATTCAGGATGTTTGTTTGATATCTGATCAGCATCAAGAAATCAATGAGGAAATAAATGTAGACCCTGATATATGGAGACCCCCAAATGCACATTATCAGTACTGCATCAGACACATTGCTATAAATGTTCGGAAAACATTCCATAATGAACCTATTAAGGAGGCAATCATGAGGCATGGTATGTAATTTCTTTGTTATTTTTTACTATTTTAACATAAAGATAAAATCAATTTATGTGAAATATTATCAATTCTGTGTAGCATATGATCTGGATCAAAGTAGGTTTGAATAACGTTTAAAAAAATATGCAAGGTTAATTAATAAGTGTTTGATTATATAATGTGGATTCCAAAATAAAAATGGAAATTGGCATATGATGGGGGGAAGAGGTATGGACACATGACCACAAACATTGTGGAGTGAATAAATGGTGTCTTCAAGGGGATTTGCAAGTTACATATAACTGCCCTAGTTCATGATACATTTTATCAGTGCGTGAAGTACTTTACTGGTAGAAAAAAACTAGCCCCGGATGGGATTCGGTAGGGGCTTAGGTATGGAAGGAACTTTTAATGAGAGATTAAAAAGAATATTGAAGAAGCTTTTGGATATCATGTCTGCATTTTCCATTGAGAAGAATATTGATTTAAAGTTCAAGAGAATTTGAAACCCATCAGAAATAGAATCGATGAAAAAATGGCGGTATTACTGGAAGTAATGCAATGTCAATGTGAAAACTTCCATGCCTTACGATTTCCATGCACACATGCCATTATAGCATGTGCCTCTATGAACATATCATGGGAAGCATGTGTTGATTTAGTGTACTGGTTAGACACCATTACTAACTGTTATGTTGCACCATGGATGCCTATTGGGGAGTTTAAATATTTCCCAATGCTTTAAGGTCGGTCAATAATGATGTCAAACATCAACAGGTTGTGTAAATGATGGATACCGAAGTCCAAATGGACGTGAAATGAGATAGACCGGCCTTAAGAACAAAGGAAAAGTTTGATATGCACCATATGTTGTCAAGAAGGTCATAACTGAAAATGAAACCCTAACATTGATGGATCAAGTTCACACTCTCAGCCACAATGATGTATTATATCTTATGTGATCTTCTAATATTGTTAATTATATGGTGTTAATATAAGATCCTTCATTTTGTAGAATTGTTCGACATTGTCAAATACTTTTACTATCAAATTATAATAATCCTTTTATATTCACATTAAAAGGAATATGATAAGTTCATTTAAGGTAAAATTAACACATAATCAATCTTTCCATGGCCAAACCATAAATAAAGCATATGAGAAAATAATCATGAAACCTACCATTATGTGTGAAATGATACATAAATTACAAAGCATGCCATTTTCTAATAAACTTTTAGATAGCAAAGAAAAAATGTTTATATATATAAATATATAAAACCATATCTTACAATACACCCTTTTCTAGGTAAAAACATACCTCAAAAAAATTTACAAATATTCTTTGAGAAACGTGAAGACATGCCCTTTTCTTTTGGTAGAAAATAACGTCATAAAACAATGCGAATAAACATGGAAAGTCTTACATTATACAAGTCATAACATTCTGCTGACCATAACACTATATTTACATTTTACACTTACGACTCACTACTGGAAATTAGATCTTTCCCAATGCTTCTATACCAACGGTTTCCAAAAACCGTTGGTATAGGTCCCCTTTCCCAACGGTTTGGCCAAACCGTTGGGAAAGGGCCCCAAATTGGCCACTTTTCCCAACGGTTTGTCTAAACCGTTGGGAAAGGCCCTCAAATTGGACACTTTTCCCAACAGTTTGGACAAACCGTTGGGAAAGGTCCCCAAATATACCACTTTTCCCAACGGTTTGGACAAACCGTTGGGAAAGGTGGACTTATCCCAACGGTTTGGACAAACCGTTGGGAAAGGTGGACTTATCCCAACGGTTTGGCCAAACCATTGGGAAAGGTCCCCAAATATGCCACTTTTCCCAATGGTTTGGCCAAACCATTGGGATAGGTCTAACTTTCCCAATGGTTTGTCCAAACCGTTGGGAAAAGTGGCCCAAAATTCAACATCCTTCACAGAATGAAAATCACAACCAAAGACCTATACCAACGGTTGTTAAAACCGTTGGTATAGGTACTTTCATTTTTTATCGGACCTTCGTACCGAGAACATTATATAAATCAAAATTTAAAATATTTATGAGAATACATATATATATTTATGTAATTATGATCACAAAAGTCATGTTAGGTTAGTGGTTGAGTCGTTCAATTATAAACGAGGGGTCCTGGGATCAAATCCCAGCGGATGTTTTATTTTTGGAATTTATATACCAACGATTCCATTACCGTTGGTATAGATTTCATATTACCTATACCAACAATTTCCAAAACCGTTGGTATAGGTCTATACCAACGGTTTTTGGAAAACCGTTGGTATAGACCTATCCCAACGGATTACTTGGCTACGGTTCTCCAAACCATTGGTATAGGCTATACCAACGGTTTGGAGGCCTATACCAATGGTTCCAAACCGTTGGTAAAGGTTAGTTTTCCAGTAGTGACTCATTTCATTTTTTTAATATATAGATATAGGATACTAGACTAATCACTGAACAAGCTATCCATGTTTCTCAGACCGTGTTATAGGGTGGTGAGGTTCGACAGATCAGGGTGTGTCGAGCACACCATTTTTATTACACTATGCCTCCACCTGTCATTATACCATACTAGCGTCGTGCTATATTCTACAACATTACAGTATTTAATTTCACATTTGTTGACAATCACCTACTTGTTTCCCTCCTAGAGAGGTGGATACTAGATACACACACATTCCACATTCCCAAGGGAGAGATAACTGTCACCCTTGAGGATGTGGTAGTCTTTCTCAGTCTTCCTATCTAGGGGGAATCCATTATTGGACTCGCCCATGTATACTAAGATGGCCTTGTTCAGAGATTTATAGGCATCAACATTTTGGCTGACCCTAGGGCTATAAATGGGGGGGTCAATATCTATGGGCTTGCTTGAGGCGTATTTTACAGATTTACCTGATGACGCTGACGAGCAGACTCTCATGTGTCATGCCCATGCATAAATATTACAGATCATTGGAGGGACCCTATGTGCTGATCACTCAAGGAAGCATGTTCACATGATATATCTAGGGCTACTGGGTGACTTTGATCGGGCTGAGATGTACAGTTAGGGATCTGCATGCTTAGCTTACACATATAGAGCATTATGCATGACATGTCATGCAAACCACAAGGATCTCAAGGGATGTTTCATCCTTCTTTAGATGTGGGAATAAGAGAACATCCCCATAATCTTCCCTCATCTTGCTAGTCAGCTGCTTCCTATAGAGGTGTTTCATGATGCTTCGCATGTAATATGGTATGATCACTCATCTCTATTGGTTTCTGATGCTAGTAGGAGTTATTGAATTTAATTTCTTATTATTTATCATTTTCGATGTTATATTTTTCAGGTGGAGTCAGAAACACAACTTTGTCAGCGTTCTGACACACCATTTGGGTGCATACCATCTCAAGTTGGACATTCTACTACCCGATGAGGTAAGTATATACAATCTATCATTGTCTAAAAAAATTAATAATAGCATCAATTTTGGTTTTTAGTAAGGAACTTTTTTGAAAAATCTCACATGTCATTTCAGATTTCATGGATGCAATACTGGGATTTATTAGACCAGTTGTCAGCATATTACACTGTTGGACTTCATGATGTTATGGTTGTAGTGTCACTCATTCACTTTCATATTATTGAGTGGCACCATCCCGATAGAGTCATGCACCAGTTTGGTTGTGTTCATCCCATTTCATTTCTGTCGAGAAGGACAAGGGAGCTTCATGAATTGAAGTTGATAGGGAGGCAGGATGAGGACCGGCACTGACGACATGTCGAGTTTCTCAACCTCTAGGGAAGATGAGCAGTGCTTCATATCTAGGGTGTACCTACGATGTGATTCCATCTTTCAAAGCAGGTCAAGTATGGGCCATGCTATAGACTGAAGTCTATATTGTATCTCACTCAACACGGTAGAGGGATTCACGATATGGTAAGTCAATAAATTTACATTAGTTTTTTTATTGTGTTATTTTCTAATTCATTTTGAACCTCTTTACAGCATACTGGAGTATGAAAGATTATCCACATGTCTGATCGAGAGGAGGAGGGGGTTTCTAGCTTGGCAGCGATCCATGCTGCAGTGCTAGGGCTGATGCCATCTTATCATGTGATTCATGAGAGCATCTTTGATCGTCCACCCTAGAGATTTGACATTCCTACTTAGGAACCTCCTCCAATAGTTGTTGATGCTAAGGAGCCATAGCGACGATGACGTAGACTGTGTCATGTTGCACGTGATCCCTCACCTCTTCCATAGGCAGAGGTCATCCCTCTAGTAGTCCAGCTTCATCCAATTGTGGATGTGCATCAGGAGGCATGGGATCCATCTTTCTTGACATGATATCAATAGTTTTCTCTAACTTGGGGTCTTGATCCTTCGCAACCTATATAGTTCCCCCAAGCGATGATGGTGAGTCCTTCTACGATACTAGTGGGAGAAGGATCGAGTGCGTAGGACGACATCTACTTGACACCTCCTCCCACTGACACACAAACGGATCATGCGATGGTCGATATTTTAGTGCTTGAGGATCATCCCTCTCCAGGTCATCAGACTCCACCCCAGTATGGAGCTCAGTGATCGCATACCATTCTCAAACCACTATGTGGGATGGAATCTCCCCATAGACATTGATTGTACTCGTTCATGAATTTTGAAGTGTTGGTTTAGGTGATTCATAACCTTTATTAATGACTTTAGTTTGTATTTTTATGTGTTTATGATGAGGAACAAGTATGAAACTTATGAAAAGTTCAAAGAGTTTTAGAATTAATTACATAATCAATTGTAAAAAGGTATTAAGATTCACTGATCAAATCGAGGTGTTGAATACAGAAGCTAGGAATTCACTGATCATGTGAGATATTGTGGAATTGTTTCACAACTCACTCTTCATAGAAAACCATAGTTAAATAGTGTTTCTAAGATAATGAACCATGCATGCTTGGACATGGTTCAATCAATGATGAGTTAGTGTGATCTTATTATTTCATTATGAAGGTATACTATGAAAATAGTTTCATTTCTACTTAACTATTTTCTATTTAATGTGGAATAAAGACACTATATGATATATTAACTGGTAAATGTCCCAAAAATATCTTTTATTGATATTTAGGGTTGTGAATCACTCGTATAAAAATTGGTTTCGAATAAACATAACCCTAAATTAGTGAAATGCTTATTTGTTGTCTATCTTAAGGAAATTATGAGATATTATTTCTATAATCTAACAGAACACAAAGTGTTTTTGGATAAAACTATAACATTCCTTGCAAATGAATATATTAATTGAGGATCCAGTGGGATGAAAGTTGATCTTGGAGAAGTTAAGGACCAACAAAAAGGAATTTCTCTCGATATGGAAGTTGAGTCAGTTCCATAAAAAGTTGTGGAAGAAGAACCAACTCAAGTTACACAATAACCTCAATGCTCTGGTAGGATTCATCAGGAGCCTGAGATATATGAATTTATTATGGAAAATGATGATGATTTAATGTTCATAGATGATAAACCTACTACCTATTGAGGGTACATTGAGAGTTATAATGCTAAGAAATGGTTAAAATCCATAGAATCTAAAATGGAATCCATGTACATAAACCAAGTTTGGAACTTCATGGATGCACGTGAAGGAGTGAGACCCATAGGGTTTAAGTGGGGTTTTCACAAGATAAATAATATGGATAGTAGGGTGTCTACCTATAAATAACACCTGGTGAAAAATGTTGCAAAAAATTATTGGTATTGACTATGAAGAAACATTTTCATCTATTGCGATGATAAAGTCTATTAAGATATTTCTTATAATGACATAGATCTCATATACATATTATTACATCATCTTTGACATAAACATCTATATAATACTCCCAAAAATCTATAGGTCCAACATATTTGGGAATTGGGTACATGATAAAAACAATAACATCGCCTTTTATTTCCATCTCCATACTTTCTCCTAAACCTCACCATACTCTTACTACACGGAATATCTTGGAGACATATATAAAAGAAAGTGTGAGCCATAAATCCCATTAAGGTTATCACGAGATAAAATTAGATAATATATCATGATAGTCAATAGTCATATAATGGAAACGAAAAGGGAGTGGTTATAAAGCATCACTTAAAAACATGGCATAAGAGTCAAATATCATAAGAGCATGGTAAACATAAGAGGGCATAAAGTTTGGCACAAACATAAGATATGTCATCATAATGAATATATTTATAAAGAATAATAATATTATATTTATCTAGTAATGAAAAAAATAGTATTTAACTAAAAAAATGAAGACTAAAACCCTATATAAGTGATTTCTAACAATATACATGTAAATCATAGTATACAAACCAATATATTTATAAATATAAAAACATCTATAAATATTTTTTTACTAAAAGGTGGGAGGGGGGATGTCGCCTTTCATGCACATTTTAAAAAAAATTGACCTACACATTTCTTAAAAAAAATCAAAAAAACATAAAAAAACTCCCTTGTGGGTATTTGGAGCAGCAGTCTCTATAGCATCCCACCTTTTTATTACATAAATTTTCTTTACATAATCCAAATTGAACATATTGGAATATCTTTTGGGTTTAGTGTCTTGGAAATCATGAACATAATACATGAAAACAACATAAAAACGTACTTTTAATAAACTTGTAAGGCTTCATCATAGGTTCATCCTGAGTAAAATTACTACATCTCATAACCTAGAGACATACATCAAAGGAAAAGGTGAGTAGAAGGCTCAGTAAGGAAAATAAGTGAAACAGTTGACATGTGGTCTTGAGCAATATTAATAAGAACATGATAAAAATCATAAAGGCATGAGAAATGGAAGAATAGAAATATCATAATAAAAAAGAACATGAATCATAACTTGAATATGTGGCTACAACATTTCATTTATACATTCATGAACATATCACTAAGTTTTATCCCTGAGGTGTCATAAAAATTACCAAGGTTATTCACCAAGGTATCGTGAAACTTGTCATCTCTAGAGATTAATTATTTACCCAATGCATTGGATCGCTATCAGGGTGCACCCTTAATATGCCTTTATTTACATGTGATCCACATAGATCATAATCAAACATTTCATAAATAACCCAAAGAGAGTAAAAGAAATGGGTTTCACTTCAAAATCGTGACGTTTTAAAAGTGCTTAAAAATAAGATCGTTATGTCATTTATAACCCATAGAAAGGGAGTGAGGGTTAAATGTATGTCAATTCCAGAATAAAATATATCATTTTTTTGTATCTATTAACACCCATATAAACTAAATAGTTCTGGGTATTCACATAAATAAAACAAGATAATTCCTTGAGAAAAAGAGAGAGAAATTTTGAGACGAAATTTCTGCAGCATAACGGCTATATAACATGGTTTTAGAAAATAATATAAAGAGAGCGGAAAAGGGTATCCTGTATATAAATGAACCATTTTTAAGTATAGGTACATAATAAAAAGAAATAATATCATGGTGTGGACATTTGAATGACATACCGTATGAAAATGAAACTTGAAAGGAAAGAGAAAGTGCGGTTTATTTTACGAAAATTCGGCAGCCTAACGGCGTCACATAAAAATTCAGAAAATCAATTAATGAGAGAGGAAAGGGTATCTAATCATTTATAAATAAAATGGAAAGTAGTAAAGATATATAAGAACAAGCCCCCTCATAATAAAATGGAACTATAAGACATAACATAAAGGAAGTCATGACTTAAAAGAGGAGGGTGAAAGGTTCTCTTACCTTGAAGAGTAACTTCGAAAGCTTGAAGTTCGGGACCTTTGAAGGCTTGAGGGCACCTTGGGAGGACTCCTTGGGAGGTAAGGAGGCCTGAACTTCGTTGAGGAGGATTTTGGAATGAAATGAATGAGGGAAATGGCTTGGTATTTATAGGAAAAGTTAGGGAATAAATTATTAATTTCTAAGGGACACCTCATCGGTGGTATTTGCAAAACCATGGTCTTTCCCATGGTATTGGACACTTGGGACACATCATAGCATATATCACTATTCATAAGTCGACTAGAAATATTACATCATTAATGATGTCATTAAACACCCGAAACTCAAAACTGTATTTTTACTATTCACCAAAAATTCAATTGTTTCGGAAAAATACCAAAAAATCACCCTAACCTAATATCTATGCTCTGAATTCAAAAATGAACTCCATTTTATGAAAATAATTTCCTAAATATTTTTAATTTAATTTTTAAATAAAATCATTATTTATTCCAAAAATACAACTTTAAAACTATAACTCATTTTGTAACACCTTAAGAAAGTAATCAAGGTCTCATAAAATTATCGTATAACCATAAGACAATAAAGTAAAAATTTATGATTAAATTTATGAAAATAAATTTCTATTTTAAATTATTAAATTAATTATAAAATTGTAAATAAAATATTTATGACATACAAAAATACCAAAACTTAAAATATGATCATTTTTTCACTTTTAAGATGTCTAAAATGTATTCATACATTCATGGGTGAAGTTTCTATTTTATTGTTTGATTTACTATTCATTACTATTCATTACTATCCATATGGGTATGTTTCTATTCATACTTTACTATTCACTAAAAAAATTAAGTTGATCTTATTAGACTCTAAATTTATTACTGATCACAATTGTAGAAGACCATTTTTAGAAAATCATTTCACAAAAAAAGTTATTTAATAATAAAATATTTTTATACTATTCATAAAAACACTATTCATCAAATTGAAACTTCTTAGAAAATTTCTAAAAATTCATCCTAGGTTAATTTTGACATTTGGAATTAAAAAATGTTGTTTATTTAACCATAATAATTATCTGAGTATGAGAAATTTGACTTTTAAATATGAAAATCCTTAGTTATTAAAAATAATAGTGGATAGAAAATGAATAGTGAAATTGCATAGTTAAATTTATAACATAAAAAAAGTAAAATTATTTTATCATTTAAATTTAAAAATAGGTGTTTTTAATCATACTATTTAATTAAAATAATAATTATTCCATATACCTTAAGTTATAATAATTATATCATTTTTGAAAACTACAATTTGGGTCCGAAGTAATTTGATGTGCTTTTATTGTAAAACATAATAAATTTTTATTTGGAGAAAAGAGATCCATAAATAAAAGAAGTACATTTTTCGGGTCGTTACATTCTTCCCCCCTTAAGAAATTGTGTCCCCGCAATTTTCTCTTATTAGAAATTTGTTACTATTATGAATCTTATAATTATAAAGTAATTTAATATATTAAAATTCATACTTAAAACAAATATTATTCTTTAATAACAATTTAATTTTCTATAAAGCCTTCAAAATGATTCATAAAAAGCTTATGATTAACCAAACATATCCCCTGGGAGTGTCGTAACCAAGAGTGCAGTAAGGCCCGTTGTTGTGTACCAGGATACCTCAGGTCAAGCCCAAAACTTCTTGTCGGAGTTTTAACTCCTAGGTACCTCTGTGTCAAAGCCGCCTCTACCTGCTCGTATCTAGACAGGGATGTATTTGCTTGATAAACCACTTACTCAATACTCACCAAAATACCAGGAAGTTTTCCTATATTTAAACTTTTCTATAGGGTTCTTCCTAAAAAATTTATATCCTAATTCCCACAAATAACTAAACCATACTATGATACCAATTATAGCATCCCGCCTTTTTATTACATAACTTTTCTTTACATAATATGAATTTAACATATTGGAAGATCTTTTGGGTTTAGTGTCTTGGAAATCAAGAACATAATACATGAAAACAATATAAAACATCCTTCTAATACACTTGTAAGGCTTCATCATAGGTTCATCCTAAGTACAATTACTGCATCTCATAACCTGGAGACATACATCAAAGGAAAGGGTGAGTAGACAGCTCAATAAGGAAAATAAGTGAAACAGTTGACATGTGATCTTGAGCAATATTAATAAGAACATGATAAAAATCATAAAGGCATGAGAAATGGAAGAATAGGAATATCATAATAAAAAGAACATGAATCATAACTTGAATATGTGGATACAACATTTCATTTATACATTCATGAACATATCACTAAGGTTTATCCACGAGGTGTCATAAAAATTACCAAGGTTATTCACCAAGGTATCGTGAAACTTGTCATCTCTAGAGATTAATTCTTTACCCAATGCATTAGAGCGCTATCAGGGCGCACCCTTAATATGTCTTTATTTACATTTGAGCCACATAGATCATAATCAAACATTTCATAAATAACCCAAAAGAGTAAAAGAAATGGGTTTCACTTCAAAATCGTGACGTTTTAAAAGTGCTTAAAAATAAGATCGTTATGTCATTTATAACCCATGGAAAGGGAGTGAGGGTTACATGTATGTCAATTCTAGAATAAAATATATAATTTTTGTGTATCTATGAACACCCATAGAAACGAAATAGGTCTGGATATTCACATAAATAAAACAAGAGAATTTTTTTGAGAAAAAGAGAGAAATTTTGAGACGGAATTTCTGCAGCATAACGGCTATATAACATGGTTTTAGAAAATAATATAAAGAGAGGGGACAAGGGTATCCCATACATAAATGAACCATTTTGAAGTAGAGGGACATAATAAAAAGAAATAAGATCATGGTGTGGAAATTTGAATGACACACCACATGAAAAGGAAACTTGAAAGGAAAGAGAAAGCGCGATTTCTTTTACGAAAATTTGGCAGCCTAACGGCGTCACATAAAAATTCAGAAAATAAATTGATGAGAGCGGAAAGGGCCTCTCATCATTTGGAAATAAAATGGACAGTAGTAAAGATATTGGAGAACAAGTCCCCTCATAATAAAATGGAACTATAAGACATAACATAAAAGAAGTCATGACTTAAAATAGGAGGGTGAAAGGTTCTTTTACCTTGAATAGTAACTTTGAAAGCTTAAAGGTCGGGACCTTGGGAGGCTTGAGGGAACCTTGGGAGGACTCCTTGGGAGGTAAGGAGACCAGAACTTCATTGAGGAGGATTTTGGAATGAAATGAATGAGAGAAATGGCTTGGTATTTATAGGAAAAGTGAGGGAATAAATTATTAATTTCCAAGGGACACCTCATCGGTGGTATTTGCAGAACCATGGGTTTGCCCATGGTATTTGCTCATGGTATTGGCCACTTGGGACACCTCATAGCATATCTCACTATTCATAAGTCGACCGGAAATATTACATCATTAATGATGTCATTAAACACCTGAAACTCAAAACTGTATTTTTACTATTCACCGAAAATTCAATTATTTCAGAAAAATTCAAAAAATTCACCCTAACCTAATATCGATGCTCTGAATTCAAAAATGAACTCCATTTTATGAAAATAATTTTCTAAATATTTTTAATTTAATTTTTAAATAAAATCATTATTTATTCCAAAAATACAACTTTAAAACTATAACTCATTTTGTAACACCTTAAGAAAGTAATCAAGGTCCCATAAAATTATCATATAACCATAAGACAATAAAGTAACAATTTATGATTAAATTTTATGAAAATACATTTTCATTTTAAATTATTAAATTAATTATAAAATTGTAAATAAAATATTTATGACATACAAAAATACCAAAACTTAAACTATGATCGTTTTTTCACTTTTAAGATGTCTAAAATATATTTATACATTCATGGGCGAAGTTTCTATTTTTTTGGTCGATTTACTATTCATTACTATTCATATGGGTATGTTACTATTCATACTTTACTATTCACTAAAAAGATAAATTGATCTTATTCGACTCTAAATTTCTTACTGATCACAATTGTAGAAGACCATTTTTTGAAAATCATTTCACAAAAAACTTATTTAATAATAAAATATTTTTCTATTATTCATAAAAAAAACACTATTCATCAAATACTTTTCATCAAATTGAAACTTCTTAGAAAATTTCTAAAAAATCATCCTAGGTTAATTTTGACATTTGGAATTAAAAAATGATGTTTATTTAACCATAATAATTATCTAAGTATGAGAAATTTGACTTTTAAATATGAAAATCCTTAGTTATTAAAAATAATAGCGGATAGAAAATGAATAGTGAAATTGCATAGTGAAATTTATAACATAAAAAAAATGTAAAATTATTTTATCATTTAAATTTAAAAATAGGTGTTTTTAATCATACTATTTAATTAAAATAATCATTATTCCATATACCTTAATTTGTTATAATAATTATATCATTTTTCAAAACTACAATTTGGGTCCGAAGTAATTTGATGTGCTTTTATTGCAAAACATAATAAAATTTTATTAGGAGAAAAGAGATCCATAAACAAAAGAAGTTCATTTTTTGGGTCGTTACAGTCTCTTTCCCACAACTCAATGATCACATGTATACATAAATATATCGGGGGCCTAGAGCGGCAGTCTGGCACCCCATGGGTATTTGGAGTAGCAATCCATGTCCCACAACTCAGTCCTAGATATCACATCACATGGTTCTATATTTCCAACCATTATCATCCATTACCATAATTCATTATCAACCCATTTCACAACTTCATTTCTCAAGCAAGCACAAATTAAAAATCATCATTTTCATATTATCGGCACACCCCATAGGTCGCTGCCAATTTCAATAACCATTAATCAATCAATTTCATAATCATGATATTTACCAATTCCATAATCACATTATCTCATCAATCCCACAATTCCATTAATCAATTAACCAATTAATTAATTCAATTCAAGATATGATTGTCTGACATGGCAATTGAAATTTCACAAATTCATACATGCAATTATTATCAAGACTATGGGAATTGGCAATTAAACCACCTACCTTAGGGTCGTTGACAGACGCTCGCCAACCCTTACCCCTCGGTTCGTTGGAGAACGGCCGGAAACACAACGACAGAGATCAATCGCACAAACAGGACGTCCAGGACGGAGGAAAGGCTTCAAAAAATTGCCTGGTATTCTTCCTAGGTCGAGAGGAGGAAATTTTCACAAATGAAGAATGAGATTACACCCGGACAACACCTTTAAAATTGATGCTAAAGAAATTACACGGTGTGTAATTCTTTTACACGTCGTGTAATTCTTTTTAGAGGGTTACGCCAAAAAACCAGCTCCTCAAGTTGGTATTTATCCCGATTAATTATTACACGTTGTATAATAATATTACACGACGTGTAATTTTTTCATAGCGTGAACTAGTACATCTCGTATAACCTTTCATGACATGTGTATGGAGAAATTGGCACTTCGTGTAACCCATTTACACGACGTGTTAATTTTCTGCATACTGTTTTTCAGCCCAAAAAAAATTACTTTAAAGATCTAAACCACCTCCAAAGCCTTCCAAACCATTTCAAACCCTAGCCAACCTTAGATCAAAAGAAAACTCGAAAGGGAAACGTACTTGGAAAAAGACGGGATCTTACAATATGGGCTTTTCATCAAACACTTGGTGTGCACAGTTTAAATAAAACAAATTTCCCATTTTAAGAACAAAGGGAAAACCATCGCATTTCATGAGGTGAAAGTCTCAATTTCCTTCCAAATAAACCTCAAACACATTTTAGTGTTACTATTTAATATCAAAACAAGGAATTAAAAACACAAGCAATTAAGGTTCAAAATTTAAAGGCCAAATATAAGGGGCAACCTACCTGGAACTCACTGTCTTTGGTAACATGAGCCCAAAACCACCGCAATAAGGTCTAAGGGACCTCACAAGACCACGAGGAACCCTAAACGAGCAAAAGACATAATTAAAATTGGGTCATAAGGAAAACTTGGACCAAACCCTACATAGGATTTGGCCCATGGTGCGCCCAACAAGGAGCAAGGGAGGAAGAGTGAGGTGACAGAGGAGAAGAAAATCTAACCTGATAAGATCGAACGGCAAAACGGAGGAGAAGATGGCAGTGGGGGAGACAGAGAGAAGGGGGTCACACGAAGGAGAGCCCTATGGGTCGTGTGTCGATCGTGATAGGGAGAGGGGTGAGCGAGTGAGAGAGTTTAATTAAAAAGAGGGAGGGTCATTTTTGTAAAAAGCCAAATTTTTAATATTTTGGGCATTGTGCACAGTTTGGCCGCACGGTTGGCCAAACTGTGCGCCAACCATGCGAGCCTTGCCGGAAGGTTTGGAGCACCCCGAATGGCTAGGTTGTGCGATTAACTTAACCGTGCGTCGAGTGTGCAGTTCCGCCCTGTCAGGATATAGACCCGTTTGCACAGGGCCATGCAGTTTCTACTAACTGTGTGTCAACCGTACGCTCATGCAGAAATTCCAAAAATTGAAAATTACACCTGATTTGGACCGAAATTTGAGGACACGATCGAAAATAATTAAATAAAAAAAAGCTAAAAACTAGGTGGAGGTGTGACATTGTTCTACTTCAAAAGGATGACCTCATACAATTTCCCTTGCTTTGGAGTTAGACGTGACTCTCGAATCTTCAAAATGTCTGGTCTCTCGTACTGTGTTGCAACCTTATGAAGTCATGGACATTCTCTTCATACCTATCACGCGTCGCACCATTGTTATCCCCAAATTTGTCCAAAAGTTATTAAAAAATATAAAATAGTATGTTTACCTCCCTATGCTCCCATAAATTTCAAAAATAATATTCAATACCCACATGTGTTTCCTTCTTAAAAAATGAAATTGTGAGTATCCTCTTTTCAAAAAACCTATCATCCATTTAAAACTTCACAACTTGAATTTTAAAGTATTGACAAAGAGTGTATGAGCACACATTTCATGTAAAGAGGAATTTGATTTTCAAATGAATGTTTTTTTATGCATATTAAACAGATGAATTTATAGTTTTCATTCTATCTCCAATTCGAGATATTTAGTCTCATTGTATCAAACAAAGTTTGAAATGACCTGTCAGTAAGTTTTTCGTTTAATGGCGTGAAGTATTTTCGAAAATCAATAATGATTAAAAAAACATTTTACTTTACAATCGGGTTGGAGTGATCCATCAAGGCTTTTTTTTATCGGATATATTTTATGAGAAAAATTAAATCAGGGCTTCCCGGAGGGTGGGCTTTGGAGGAAACCAAAGGCCCAGGCGATTCAGCCACCTGCAGGCCCTTTTCCTCGTACCAAACCCGTTATAAATACCGATCCAGAGCTTCCCTCCCTGCTCTGATCCAAAATTCAACGCCCCCTTCAATCTCCTCTTTCCAGCCTGCCTGTGTGATTCTCTCTGTTATTCCGGCGATTGTCGTCGTTGTAATTCGGCGAGCGTAGAATCAGTGGAGGCTCGCAATTTGTTCATCTTCCTTCGAAAGTTCGGTGCTACCGGAAGTATGGAAGATGCTGCTGATGCGGCAGCGGCTCGGGCGACGGTGCCGGCGTTCCGCGTGGATGAGAAATTGAAGGTTCAGAAGAAAGTGGGGCGGGCGAGGGGTATCGGTGGCCCCGCGGCGCCGTTTTCGAAGCGCTCCTTCACACGGAAGTGCGCCAATCTCTTCAAGGAGCAGCGGGCGCGGTTCTACATCGTGCGGCGGTGCGTCGTCATGCTCGTCTGCTGGAGAGACTACACCGTTTCGTGAGACTTCGCCGCCGAGAGAACGCCGACGATGATGCACGCCGGAGTCGCTTCCTCTCTTTCCTTTTTCTTGCTTCTTCTTCCTCTTTTTCCCGCCTGTTTTTTGTTTGCCCGTTCGGCGTGTTTTTTCTGTGGGGGGAATTGTCACCGGGTTTTGTGGCCGGAAGCCGTTATAAATACGCAGGTACTGGTAGTTTTAATTCCGCGATTGACGAGTTCCAGGCGTGTAAAACCGATCTCCGATCAGAGGTATTAACACGAATCGCAGAGCAATCAGCCAGTTTCTGCTTCTTTTTGAGTTTCGATGTTCTCAGGTGATTAATTAATGCAGCCCTATCCCCTCCTTTCCTTCCACCCCGTTTAAGATCCGATCCACCACGCTGTAATCAATATCGTCCTCTTCCTCCTCCCTGTTAAGATCCGATCCATCACGCTTTAATCAATATCATAGCGCTGCCTCCTCCCCGTTTGAGATCCGATCCACCACGCTGGAGTCAATGTCATCCTCTTCCTCCCCCCTTTTAAGATCCGATCCATTACGCTGTAATCAGTATCATCCTCGGCTCAGTCCTCCCCTTTTAAGATCCGACCCCCCACGGTGTTATCAATATCACTAACTATGTTAAAGAAATAGTAAAAAAATATACATAAACAGTACACTGCACCAATACAATATATATATATACAAAAAAAATTATATGGAACAAATTTTTAAAAATAAGTTTTATTATTTTTTTTAATAAAACATTTTTTTTAAGAAACTAGGATTGAGGAGAGCTAGTTCAATCGCCACTTCATTTTTAAGAAGTGTTTTTTTTTGGAAACTAGGATTGAAGAGAGCAAGTTCAATATTTAAAATGAAAAATCTGATGAAACCCGATTTCAAGTGTTTATATTTACAAATATATTTATTTATAATGTATTTTTACAATTATTTAAATATATTCATAATTATATATTATTTAAATAATAATTATATTTATTTATTTATTTATATATATATATTTATTTATTTATAAACATATTTATATTTATATTTATATATAAATATATTTGTGAATATATTTAAAAAATGTTTTCATAATTATAAATAAAATTAAAATATATTTGGTATATTTATAGAATTATTTAATATTATATATTTATATATTTATGAATATATGTGTGGCCTTACCAAGTAGTGATCACCTCCTCCGCATTCAAGATACTAGGGTTCAAATCACGAAAGCCCTCTTAGACCAAGGTCTTGTGGTACAGGACATGATGCAAATGCGTTAGCGTGTTAGACCGTTAGAGCCTTTGGACGTTTGAGCATTTAGGAATTTGGTCATTAGACCAATAATCTAAAATGTCATTAGGCCATTTGGTCATTAGGCTAATAGGCTAATATGTCATTAGATCAATAGGACATTAGGTAATTAGAACAATAATCCATTTGACCAATTGTCCATTAGGTCATTGGATCGTTAGGGCGTTAGGCCATTACGTCATTTGGTCATTTGGACATTTGAGAATTTGGTCAATTGGCCAAGTCTCCATTTAGCCAATTGGTCATTAGACCAATACGCTAACATGTCATTAGGTCATTTGGTCCAATAGGCTAATATGACATTATGCCAATAGGACATTACGTAATTAGGAAAATATTCAATTTGACCAATTGTCCATTAGCCCATTAGGCCGTTGTTAGGTCGTTGGGCCGTTAGGCTGTTAGGCCGTTAGGGCGTTAGGCCGTTAGGAGGTTAGACCGTTAGGGCGTTTGGTCGTTAGGGCATTTGGCAGTTAGAGGGTTCGGCCGTTAGGGCGTTTGACTGTTAGGGTGTTTGACCATTTTGACATTTGTGAATTTGGCCAATTGACCAAGTCTCTATTTAGTCAATTGGTCATTAGGTCAATAGTCTAATATGTCATTAAGCTATTTGGTAATTAGGCCAATATGCTAATATGCCATTAGACCAATAGAACATTAGGTAATTATGACATTAGATAATTAGGACAATAGTCCATTTGGCCAATTGTCCATTCGGTCGTTAGACCGCTAGTGCGTTGGGGCGTTGGGGCGTTGGGGCGTTAGGGCGTTAGGTCATTAGAGCATTATGTCATTTGGGCGTTTGGCCATTTGGGCCTTTGGCCGATTAGCCAAGTCTCCATTTAGCCAATTGGCCATTAGGCCGTTAGACTCACTACTCTACTCTAGTAGGGACTTACTGTGTTGCTCGTACGCGATGATTTGGTTTGAAAAGAGGTTTGAACAACCATTCGGCTACGTTCGCTCGACATTAAACTATATAAATTAAAGTTTAGTATTGAATAGCCCCCCCCCCCCTCAACCCCCCCGGACACCCCCCCAAACTCTCTCGGGACAGCCCCCCACCCCCGGACAACCCCCACTCCTAACCCCAACCCCCCCGGACAGCCCCCCAGATAGCACCCCCAACCCCACTCCCAACCCTCCCGAACAACCCCCTGAACAGCCCCCCTGTGGAGAGCCCCCCAGCCCCCCCCCCCCCCCCCCCCCCCGGGACAACCCACACTCCCCCCAGACCCACCCCCCCAAACTCTCCCCCGGTAGCCCCCCACCCCCGGACAGCCCCCACCCTGAACAACCCCCCCCCCTCCACACCCCAGACACCCCCAAACTCTCTCGGACAACCCCCCACCCTCGGACAAACCCCCCACTCACCCCAGACAACCCCCACCCCCGAACAACTATGTGCAAGCTTCTTGTTGATCCTCTATACCAGAAGAATGGAGCATATAAGTCTCAAACATGTTTGTTTTTTCAGCCCGTAATGTATTAGTAGTAGTTTTGTATCTAAGGAATAAATGATTGATGTTATCCCTGTGTTGATTACACAAGATGTAGTACGAGCATAAATTAATACCAACTCACTAAAGCGGGTATTATGTGGGCAAACTGACATGAATGATTCTCCAAGAAAGAGTAAAACAAGATGGAAGAATGAAAAACCTGTTTAGAGGTTTGGCCTAGCAATTAGAATGCACCTACATAGCTGTTTTAGAGCTAACATTTGATGTTAACCATCCACTAGGTGAAAGTTCCTATAATAAGTGTCTTTACCATTGATAAAAGTGTGATTCAGGATGATATCCTTAACTTTGTCCAGAATATTGTCTAAAGAACCCTCCATTTGATCCTTGGTCGATATAGTTGTGTCAGGTGAGGGATCTAATGAATTTATAACCTCAAGTAGTGGCATGCATGTCCAATTATCTAACCGGAAATTGAGGAAAGAGTTGATGTTGAATAGCCATTGGAAGTTCATTGTAATCATAGAGAAAGAATATTTGAGAGCATGTCAAATAGAGGAGTAAATGTAATTGATATTTCCATCATTGAGCCTATTTATAAATATTGTTCTTAGAAAATAAAGAGTCTCATACTTCTCAATAATGAGACTCCACATAGCATGTAAAAATTGATTGAATTTGGAGATTTTTTTATGACAATCCCTCTATATTAAACTGGTTGACAACCCACTCCCAACCCCCACTCCCAACCCCCCAACCCCCACCCTCGGACAGCCCCCACCCCTAGCCCCCCCCACCCCCCTGAACACCCCCCCCCCCAAAAAAAAACTTTCCCCGAACAGCCCTCCCCACCTGCACAACCTGCACAACCTCTCCCCCTCTACCCAGCAGCCCCCAACAACAAATTCATTTTCAATTACACATGCGCAATGTGTCAATTTGATTATTATCAAATTATAACCAACACGAGATTCAATAAACATGACTCTTAATTCTCTATCCAATTAATTATCAATCAATTCAGGCTTTACATTCTTTACCAATTTCTATCAAGAACAACATGCTAATCCACTGCATAACAAAACATACTAACAAGAATAGTATATATATATATATATATATATATATATATATATATATATATAGTACACTATCTCACAACACAGTAGGAAAACTATTATCATGGTATAAAGCAGTAAAATTGGCCATTAGGTGATTAGGTCGTTTTTTCATTTGGAAAAAAGGTCATTAAGCCATTTGGTCATTACGCCAAAAGGCTAATATACAATTAGGGCAATAGAACATTAGTCTATTTAGCCGATTGTTCCATTGGGTCATTAGGCCATTGGGTTGTTGGGGCATTAGATCGTTGGGGCGTTGGGGTGTTGGTCCGTTTGGTCGTTGGGGCGTTGGGCCGTTGGGGCATTAGGTCGTTGGGGTGTTAGGCCATTTAGGCCATTAGAGCGTTTGACCATTTGGGTCGTTGTGGCATTAGGCCGTTGGGGTGTTAGGCCATTAGAGCGTTTTCTAGAATGTCTAGGGCATCCAAGTTTGGTACCCATTGATCCCTCTTGACTTTGCCTTTATAATATTTTCACATCTTACGACATTTTCTCATACACACCGGCAAAAACTCATCGGGGCACACTTTCAAATTATTCTATTTAAGAAAAAAAAACCACACGTGTTAGTATTTTTTAAACATAGGGAAGAAACTAAAATGGTCTTCTTACCTGAACTTCCCTCCAAAGCCGATCTAATGTATCATGAGAGATAGAATCTCGGTCACATGTGGTCAATGGAAATCGATGTGGGTCGCATATGATATGACCCAGTTGATAAATAAATGCAGGGCCAGTCAGTCACACAGGATGAAATCTCTCATCAAATGAAACATCATAGTTTGTGTTGGAATTCCATGATGAAATGCCATGACCAGGGCCTCTCTTGCGAGAGGAAGAAGCAGTCGAGTCTAATCCTATTGAAAACAATTTTATGCATAATTTGACATATGTGCATGTATATATATATATATATATTTATTAATTATATAAAAAAATAAACACAGTTACATTCAAACATACCTCGACCCTGAGATGTAGATGGCTCAGATGGATGATGTGGATCTGCTGACTATTCCCCTGACATGCCTACAGTCATAGAAAACATTAGTAAGAGGATCATCCAAAGTGTCAAAAAGATAAATTGGATTGTTTAAAAAAATCAAAATTGTATAGTTGTTAATAAAACAAAAAGGTATAGAATAATTAGTTGTAAATGGATTTTAAAAAATCAAAAACTTAACAAAACAGAAATAAAATTATGTACAAAAAAAGGCTTGTATTTAGAGGGTTCTTTTAACGTGAAGTGATTTACTATAGTGGACTATTTTACCTAGTTATTAAACATTCATATAAAAGAATACTTCTTAGCTTTTACGGTATAAATATATTTCTAATATTACAGTAAGAAGTTAAAAATTATTTTATCATGGGTTGGTGTGGGGCTGTAGGGGGTTGGGAGGGGGGGCTGTCCAATGGGGAGGGGTTGGGGGTGGTCAGGGTGGGGGTGGGGGCTATGGGGGTTGGGAGTGGGGCTGTCTGGGGGGGTGTCCAGGTGGAGGGGGAGGGGTTGTGCAGGTGGGGGGGGGGGCTGTATGGGGGGAGTTTTTTTGTGGGGGTGTTCAGGTGGAGGGGGAAGGGCTATGCAGGTATGTGTGTGTGGGGGGGGGGGGTGTTCGGGGGGAGTTTTTTGGGGGGGGGGGGTGTCTGAGGGGGTGTGGGGGGGGGAGCCATCTGGGGGGATGTCCAAGGTGGGGTTTGGAGTGGGGGATGTCTGTGGTTAGAGGGTTGGGGGGGTGTTGTCCAGGTGGAGGGGAAGGGGCTGTGCAGGTGGGGGGGTGTCTGGGGGGAGTTTTGGGGGGTGGGCTATCTGGGAGCCCTGAAATAACTACCTGGACATATTCAAGTGGGAAACCCTGAAACTTGATTATTGTTGAGCAAATATTCAATTCAAAGACAAGTAGTGAAGTTGTAACAATGTCTACAATATTTTGGTAAGTGATTGGAAGAATCCAACTACTGAGGAAGATCTAATTGAAGTTGTTCTGATAATTCCTATATATATTTGAGGTGAATCATAGGTGATTTGAAGAGGTTCTGAATACATCAGTGTGAACTTCGTAGGGTTCCTTGAAATTTGTAAGGTACCGTTTTAAGGTACCATCGGACTTCGTAGGGTACATTGAACCCTATAAAGAGACTTTGTATAGTACATTTGAGCCAAATTTTGAAGTCTTCGACAAAATCATGAACCCTATGTTGAAGCTTGTAGGGTATAACAAGCACTTAGTTGGGTACAAACAACCTTATGAATATTGTAGGTTCATTGAACCTTATGAAGACATGCAGAGTTGTTGGGGAAATTCATAGAGTTTAACAATTAGAAAAATTTGAGTACTTCATAAACTAGAAAATGGAGAATTCTAGAATATTCAATATTCTGAAGAATTTATTCCAGAAGATGCTAAAATCATTATTTCATTCTCTAAATATCATGATGCTATGAAAAACCATGATCCAATATTTGAGTTGATGAAAACGAGAAGATGAGTTTAGTGAAGTGTTCTGAAAAATAATCATGCAAGCTAAAGTATATTGGATTTTCAGAATCCGCCGCACCACAAAGAAGTGAGCCATGCCGCAAGGTGGTGTTGATGTATATTTTTACACATATTTTATTGATTAAATGAGGATTTTTAGTGGTATATTTTTTATTAGAACTCAAGCCTACTAGATAATAAATTGAATATATATTCGGTTGAGATGAAAATAAGAGAAATAGAATAAGGGCACTTCTGTCATTTTGCTAAAGACCAACAAGAAGAAACCGACCTTTGTGGATTTACATGAAGTTAGCAAGAAAAAACCCAAGGCTTTAATTATTTATCCACCAAGTATAATTTTATGAGGTTCTCATTATGTGATTAAAGAAGAAAGAGGATATACCACCAGCTGGAAGAGCAGTAGAAGTTATGATAAATCTATTAATGTTGATTCCTCTAGTGATTCAAGTTGAATGGATGCATTGAATTTGTTAGATCTTCACAATGTGCTTAAAGAAAGGATGTTGCCACACAAAATTTGAAGGTGAATATTACTCCTAAAAAGACTTAAAATGGTGGTAAGAAGATTTTTGAATAATCTCTTGATCAACACTCAAACAACTCTTAGAAGAAGGTATCCCACAACCCTAATAAAGCTCTTTGCATTGAATTTGTTTTAACTATTAGTGCACGAATAAAGTAAAATATTATAAAAATTCTATGGAGTACTGACATAACATGTTAGCATGTGCAACTCAAAGGACTAAAGCAAGGGGGATAAAAACCTAAACAAAGAGAAAACCCATTGGATAACTGCAAAAAACACAAAAAATGCAGAATTTTTATTGAAAAAAAGAAAATTTGATTATTTTGGAAACTTCCATGATTACTACAACAAAGTTGGTCACTGCTATGAAGAGTGTTACTATGTACCAATCCAACAAAACTCTTATGCTATTGAAAGGAGAATTCCACAACAACAGAATAAACAATCAACATCGCACCTTAGTTCATAGGAGGGGCTATGAAGGTGGGGGTAAGGGTCGGGGGGACTATCTGGGGGGAGTTTTGAGGGGTGGGATGTCCAGGAGGGGGAGGGGGGGCTGTCCAAGGGGGTATTGGGAGTGGGGATGTCTGAGGCTGGGGGGTGGGGGTGGGGCTGTCGAGGTGGAGGGGGTGGATGGGGGGAGGGGGCTGTCCAGGGGCTGGGGGTGGGGGTGGGGGTGTCCAGGTGGAGGGGTTGATTTTGACTAATAATATATAAAAATGCTTATGTACCAAATTAGTTATGGGTTTTTTTAAATAATTTAAAAAAAAATCTTTAAACTCAAGAGCAGGAAAACAATTATACCTTTCATTAAACATGAAAATCAATCGTTTCTCCTTCAACAACCGCTCTAACCCAATAAATATCTTCTTCACATTGAACTATGGTATGTTGATCAAGCTGTTGGGAAACAAAGGGAACAATCTTGGGTTCATCTTGTTAAAATAAAAACACTCCTTGTCGGGACATTTTCACAACAACTTGACAACTAGGATTCGAAGGAAAAGTAATGAAGAATACTTGTTTCGCTTGTGCTGTCAAAATGAAAGGTTCATTATCAACTCATTCATTTCTATATAACATATAATTAAAATTCACCTATGTAAACTGTTATTGATCGACTTTACTTCCACGTACTAGATTAACCCAATTACACTTTAACAATATGTACTTCAACCCATGTACGTATACAACTTCAATGATGTCTGTCAATTGACCATAGTAATAACTAGAATCGATGAATGGACAATTGATGCCACTGTTTTGTGTTTCTCATTTTTCATCAACATTTTTAATGTGAAATCAAAATCCATTAGCATCTATATCTTTATAACGACGAGCCGTTATAGATAGACCCTCATCTAGTTGGATAAATTCTTCAGTTAACGTGGGGTCACCTAACTCTCTTAGGTTATGAACCTACAAAATTCACGAAATTCAATAATGTTTTTTTCAAAAATAAATTAGCATAATACTTCACTCATAATGAAAATCAATTTATATGTACACAATCCTTGAACCAATCATGAAATGATGCATAATGAGATTGTTGAATTTGATACTCAGTTGCACGAGACATCTCTTCTTTTAGCTTATTAATGTGTCTTCTACAAATGATAACATGATGTTTAAATGATCAACTTATGTAAAAAAACATGTAAAAGTTAAACAATAAAGTTGATAAGACACTAATTGCATTAATGGTGCAACTGATGGAGTATTAAAAAAGATATATCGGTGTGCTTGTATCCACTCGATGTTGTCCATATCAAATATGGTTCCTTCTCTAACTAGACCATCCTGAATCTAAGATGTCTTATCTAATTTTGTTTCAACATCCATAAGATATTCTGCACAAAAAGTAGTACACTCAACCATCAAATAACCATCAGCTATTGATGCCTCTAGACGAGCTCTGTCACGTACAAATCATTTCAATGTATTCATATACCGCTCAATAAGATACATCCACCTGAATTTCACTGGACCGGTAGCCATTACTTCATCAGTTAGGTGCACTATCAAATGAACCATAACATTGAAAAATGAGGGGGGGGGGAAAGTTTCTCAAAGTGACAAAGTTTAAGTATAATTCAGTCTTGAAAACTTTTTAAATCACTCATTCGTTGATTTCTTAAACAAATATTTCTAAAAAAATTACTCATCTCAATCAATAGTTGAACAAAATTGGGGGATAAACAATAAAAAATTGCAATTGTAATCAACTACTGAAGTAGTATATGATTGTCATGACTTTTCAACCCTTGAAATGTCCTGCTTGTCAGATTCACACACTTTGAAATATTATAAGAGCAACCATCAAGCACCTTGAGAATCTTCAAATTGGAAAGAAATGTCTCTTTCTACTTTGTAGTCATCGTATACTGTGCAGAAGGCATATATACCTTGTTTCTCTCAGTTAACTGTAAATGAAACTGTTTCCTTAAACCCATTTCTTCCAATTCATGACATGCATTAACATGGTCCTTTGATTTTCCACTGACACCTAAAATGGTCCACAATATATTATCAAAAACATGTTTTTCAATGTGTATGACATCCAAATTATGCCTTAGAATGTTAGTTTTCCAATAGGGGAGATTGTAAAAAATGCTTTTCTTTTTCCAATTGTGACTACGCTATCTACCTACACCACGAATATTAGGTAAAGGATGGGCCACCAAATCCTGAAATTTATATACCATGAGGATGTTTTCTTCCTCAATCTACGATAACATTTTGACTCTTGTCACAATCTTTGGTGATGGTATGAACTCTATAGAACCATCAAATGTCACTTTGTCCTTTATGAACCTGTGATGCGGGGGGAGAAAACATATGTGACCCATGTATGCCCATTTTTTGGAATGTTTAACCCATACATATTTTTTACTTTTATTGCAACAAGGGAAAGAAAATTCCCCTTTAGTACTCTAACCTGATAAATTTTCATAAGCCGGGAAGTTATTGATTGTCCACAATAAAGCAGCTTGTAGTTTGAACATTTCATTCATTTCATAGTCATAAGTCACCACACCATAGTCCCAAAATTCATTCAACTCATCAATCAATGGATGAAGGTAAACATCAACCTTATCTCCCAGACTTCTAGGTCCATCAATAAGAGTGGAAAGTAATATAAATTATTGCTTCATACAAAGCCACAAAGGAAGATTATACGGAAACAACACCACGGGCCATGTGCTATGAGTTACACCAACCAAGATTGAAACCATATACTTCCAACCCCAATCGGACATTACAAAAATCTTTAGCAAAGTCAGTGTGTCTCTTATCGAAATCCTTCTATGCATGAGAGTGTGACGGGTGGGTTAACATATCACTTTCCTAATTTCTTTATGCATTCCATCTCATTAAATTAGAAACTTTAGATGATATAATTTTTTTTCAACATCAGCTTTAGGGGAAAGTAAGGCATTTTCTTTATGGAAATCATTTTTCCCTGTTTCGCAGTCTGACTTTGATGAGTCTGATTTCCCTTATTCTCTTTCCACCTGGAAGCGCCACAAACCATACAAATATCCAAATGGGAAGTTTCTTTTATAAACAACATAAAATTGTTTTCACATGCATCTATGGTGTGATATATAAAACCTAAGTTCTCTGTTAACTTATGATAATGGTAATATGACTCAGGAATATTAGCGTCGACATGAAGAACCTTTTTCAATAACACCAACTTCATGTCGAAAAATGTGTCTGACCAATGATTCAAAGTCTTCAAATGCAACAACTCCATGATAAATGACAATTTATTGTAAGCATTACATCTAGGATATAATTTCATTTTTGCATCATCAAGTAATCCATAAAACCTCCTCGAATCACGATCTGTACCAGAGTGTAGATTTATCTCATTGGTATCAACATTCTAGATGTCAATGCCTTCAAGAGCCAACCCGCGTACCATTTAAGTAAGAATTTCATGCATTGGATTATTCATCCTCGCATGAACATCCATCTGAACTACATCTATATTTTGATAATAAATATATTCTTCCCCACGACGAGTCCAACTCTTATACTTTTTTAGAAATCTATTCAAGAATAGGTGCTCCCTCATAGAATCTCATGTTAATTGATATCTGTTTGCACATTTTCTACATGGAAAACTAATATAGTCACTTTGAAATCCTTTAGTGAACTCAATAAACTGCATAATTCCCTTGAAATTTTCTCTAGACGTTCGATTTGGAAGATCAATCCAACTCTTATCCATAATAATATCTATATAACAAATATCTACACAAGAATTTATATTATATTCATTTTTCATATCAAATATATTTAAAATAAAGACCGACCAATTACATGTGGACCATTGATAAAATAAACAATTTATATCTCTGAATAATAAACAAGAGAATAGATAATGGAATCGAAGTGAAAGCCCATGTCATCTCCACCATGTTGGTATGGTAAATCTAATTATGATTCTATATTCAAGAGTCCCTAATAATATTTTGATTATAAAATAAAAAAAATGGAAATGAAATATTTCATAACTCCTGAAAGATTAGATGAAAATATGTATAATGAAGAAACTATATTGAGAATGAATTTGGTCTATAATTCCATAGAGTAAACATTTTTCAAGAAAAAAATAGTATAGCCAGGGCATCTCATTATTCAAACATCTGGTATACTATTTTTTCTTCACAACTGTTTAATTTTGCACAATCATTGGTTAATTTTTATCCTAAGGTAACCAATTGGGTCATCCACAATAAGCTTGTCAGCATTGAGCTGTGAATTTCATGTTTGTTTTTTAAATGTGTTTCCATAAAGTGAATCACACTTAATCATATTCTCCTCCTATAAACACGATCATTGGTTCCCTTCAATATATTGTTCTTCATAATATGGAGTTAGATAGATCATGGTTCATATATAATTACATTACTTAACTCATTTGATCGGATGGGTGGGGGAGTCGATCAATTAAGAAACAAAATATATTATATATTGTGTATACTAAAAAATAGCAAACCAACATGAATAATAAGGAATATATATTCCACTAATATCATAATGCATAAATTTTAAAACACTATAATCAAAACATATAAAGAAACTATAACTATAGAAATTCAAATGCTAAATAAAAAAAATAAAACACAATATAATAACCTGCATGTGTATGTGGTACATGAAAAAATTCATCAAATACCAATCTTGAAATATCAACCTTAGCGACTAAGTTAATGCCTACCAATAAATCAACAAATATAATTTGTGATGAAAGTGACCAAAATCAATTAGTGATGAACAGTCTTCTCAAACTCAAAGAAACAGTATCTATACAAATAATGTCTCACTGCCTCTTGGAGGGGGGGGGGTGTTATTTTTTTAGAAGCCTTGTGACCACCATTGGCAGTCGCCCATGTATGGGGTCTCTAAAGACTCCTTTTCTAGTAGTGTGTATTGCAGTTAGAGGCATACCCGAGTAGTAATGACTCTTCGTAATTCCACATCAAAATCATATACAAATCCAGGTGGGAGAAAATTTATGTAGGGATTGTAGCAATAATTTTGCAACGCTATAGCAATGTAGTAGCGTGATCACTGTAGTGAATACTATAGCAGGTCCTTGCAGACACATAAGTGTGCGTTGTTTCCTTTTCTTGTAACCTCCAAAACCTTAAATAAATTATATTCATAAATATATTTATATATAAATAATTATATATATATATATATAAATTTAAATTTATTTATAAATATATTTATAAATATATTTCTCATTATATTTATATTTATATAATTATAAATATATTTAAAAAATTGTAAATATGTATTGCAGTTGGAGGCTTACCCGAGTGGTAATGACTCCTTGTAATCCTGCATCAAACCCAGATACAAATCCGGGTGGGAGAAAATCTCTGCAAGGACTGTAGTAATATTGTACCAACATTGTAGTAATGTAGCAGTGCAAGGACTGTGGTAAATACTATAGTGGGTACTATAGCAATGGTACTATTCATCCCATACGGGCTTTTGGGCCACAAAAATGGGTCTTCAGGCCATAGGGCCCTTCGAGCCATGAAGCAGATCCAAGGACATCATATTGGAGTGATACCTAACTGATGGAGAGAAGAAGATGCAAAGACAAGTCCTGATGACACTTGGATGTGGAGGTTCATTCATGGAGCAGCTAACATACACTAGTTTAAGACTATAAGTAGGGGAGGATTCAATGACTAACCACAAACATGAATTCAAGACTACAAACATGAGTGATGGATGCATGAGACAATGGGTTGTTTCAGTATGGGGTATTAGGTATTGAGTTTATAGGTCATGTACTAGGCCTTTGTGTCATTAAGCCAACGAGCTATTTATGGCCTCATTTACGAGGATTTTGAGCCATGTAAGGGTTCTCTCTCAACCCATTCAAAATGGAGATTATCTATATATAAGGACTTGACCTTAAAACATTACATAATCTTGAGTTTTAAGATAATAATTCATTTTCTTGCATTTTGTGGATCTTTTAGGTTTATAGTTTTAGAGAGTTTGTTAGCCAAAATAGGTTAAATACCCTGAGATGGGGGGGGGTGAATCAGTGTAAGATAGATTAATTTTTTTTCCATTCATATGTTTTTTTGTTGTTAAACAAAACACTCTTTCATCCTTCTCCCATATCTATGTATGAACATAAATGAAATCATTCATGAGACACAACAATTTTACTTGGTTCACCTTTTCTGGGATACATACAAGGAGCATACAACGACAATGTGCTGATGTAACAAATCCAATAAGGCTCACTGCCAAAAAACAATATTTGAGCTAGATCACTTCTATACCCAGACTCACTGCCTTTATAAAGTTTAGGGATAACTCAATGCTTCCCAAGGGTCACTCCCTAATTCTTTTTTGATGGATCACTATCGGTGGAAAGTATCAACTTATTCCTCTTACTTTACTCGCTTCTCTGGAAATGATTCACACCCAGTTTATGGACATATAGGTCCCTTTATTATCAATAATGAAAATATCCTAAATTGTAGATAAATACTCCGTTGAAGTCCCACTTTCATCCAGTTGATGAATATCAATTTACCAAAGATTTACTAGGAAAAACCTTTTCAAAACTTTTGTGATGCTCAATGCCTTAGTGAAACACACCACTTTCACGAATCTCAAATAGCCTTCTCGAGGAAACCACCTTTCGCAAAGATCACTTCTTTCGTGAAGCTCAACTCTTTCGTGAAGCTCAACTAGCCTTCACGAAGCTCACAACTTTCAGTCGGATTTTATAGCCTTCATGAACTTCAATAATTTTGTGATGCTCACAGTTTTTGGTCAGTGTTTATAGCCTTCAAAAACCACCTTTATTTACAAACATTTTCATAATATCTACCTTCATGAACCAACTTCGCAAATTTGGAGCCTTATAATCTTCATTAAGTCTCACTGCTTTTATGAAGGCAGTAGAGACCTATTTATAGGAATTTCCTCTGATACCAGAAGATTCAATCCACATAATTACCATTTCATGAAGCTCTCCTATCTCATTCATGATTCTCCCTATCTTCGCGAAGCACCATGAGAATTTACCATTTGCAAAGATTCTTGTAGTTATGGAGATTACCATCAAACCTTTTGCAATTTGCTATGATCATTTGTGATGATCCACATTTTAATGAAACACCCTTCGCGAAATAAAGTCTTTGAAAAACTCATGCCTTTTCCATATTTTTACAAGGCATTCAAGGAAATCCATATTTTGTGATGCTAGCCATCCTCCAAATTTTGGACCCAAAAAATTTGGCAAACACTGGGAAACAGAGTCGCCTTGTGTAGGAAATTTTCTATACTGCTTCTAGGGTATCCATTCATTTGTCTTAGATCTTTGTCAACATTCCTAGTAAACAATATATATGGACCTCCACAACTTTCCTTGGAAATCCACTTTCCCAACAAACACAATCAACCCAAACATACTGCAATGTTTACTTTGAGGGATTTTTTCCCAACAACCTCTCACTTTGGGTTTGTTGACGACTCTTTATAGATTGATACCTTGTTAAAGCTTCTTCCATATTCAACGACCATACACTTATTGTGATTTAGATAGAAATCAAAGATTTAATCAATACATACTCTAATCCCACATGAACCATGCTCAGCACGAGAAATAAGAGCATCATTCAAAGTTCATCAATGAATCACTTCATTCCAAAACTACTCAATTGATTTCATCATGAACTCTGTCTATCGTGATATATATCCTTTGATTGATCACTTTTAGCATTGTTATATTTAAAAATATCCCTAATTCACTGCTTGGGTTCTCATTCTCATGCTTTGGAATTCTTAAAGATGTCCAAGCTAAGCTCTGATAGCCATGAACTATTTCCATATAGAAACTAAATCTCATCATGTCACAGAAGCATTGCATGGTTTGTTAAAAACCTCTAACCTTTAAAATGTTGAAACTCCCCCAACGTCATTTCTCCCCATATCAGCTTCTCCCCCTATCCTCATTAAAACATTTTCTCTCATTTAATATCCAAAATTTCTCCCCCTTTTTCAACGAACCTGAAGGTCACTCCGGTGTTTTCTATAACATGGTAGAGAATACAAAAAAAAGCATTTGGGAAAAATACACCATACCTCAGGAAGAGGGGTCCCAATTCACACTTTTTCAAGTGTGGGGAGTTGAATAAACTACCAGAGCTAGTCAATGTCATTCAAACACTTCTTTGGGTAAGGCCTTTGTCAGAATGTCTGCAACCTGTAGTTCTATAGGCACATACTCCAACTTCACAAGACCTTGATCCAATTTCTCCTTAATAGATTGATACTTGATTTCAATGTGCTTTATCCTTGAGTGATGGACTTGATTTTTGTCAATATTTATTACACTTGAATTATCACAATGGATTTTGATCAGAGACTTCACTTCAACTCCCATATCATCAAGATATTGCTTCATCCATAATAATTGTATACACACTTGATTAGTCGTAATATATTCATCTTCTTTAGTGCTCAATGAAATGAAATCTTTTTTCTTTATTATCCAAGAAATATACATTCTACCTGTAACGACCCAAAATTTCATTAATGGAAATACCTCTTGATCTAATTAAATGTCTCTTTATGTAAAATGTTTATATAAAATATAAAATTATTTGGTTTTATGTTTTTGGATTTTAAAATAATTTTAAGAATTGTGACCATTTATAATATAGTCGTTGAATAGTGATCACATGATTAGTATAAATATAGGGCTTTAATGAATCCAATTTACTTAGACAAAGGAAGTGATAACCTCATCCAGTAGAATTGCTTCATACGAAGCCCATTTTTCAGAGCTCGGAAAAGAGGTGGTGTCTTTGGGATTCTCTCTTGACCAAGCCCAATTTGAGCTTCAACATGTCAATCTCTAATGGAACCATCTATGAGAGAAGTGGAAGTTGATAGAGATTACCACCCGAGCAATGTTATCCGAGCCACCCCAAGAGTCTGTCACCATCCCGCACCTTACACTTAGGTCTTATGTGGCTGTTTTAAGGGGTTATGTAACAAATCCCTAATACTATGGTTATGTATATTTTTTTTGTACATAATAATGAATATACTTTCATTTTATTATTGTTGCCTTGTAAATAGTTTTTAAAGATTAAATAGTATTTTTTTAGTTAAAATTCAACTAAGAAATCTATTTTGATGAATTAATGGATTTTTTAATTAAATAATATTTTAATAAAATATTATTATTATTAAATTAATTTTTATTAAATATAAATGATCGTATAATTTTATGAATTCAATTATAATTTTTGTTAAGGTTTGAAAACCATTTTCATCAAAACCCATAAATTTTCGATAAATGTCAATTTTTATTTTAAAAGTAAAAATTAACATATTTAGAAAATTATTTAGATAAAATGAATATTATTTTTGGAATCAAGACATCAAAATTATCCAATGATGAATTTTTCATAATTTTCTGAGACAGTCAAATTTTTGGGTAAAAATTAAATACCGTTTAAATATATAATGTGTTTTATGACATCATAATGACCCAATAGTGTTGTAATAAAATACTATAAGCCTTATTTTCTAGACAATATATGTTTTACCATTAAAATAATATGATTTTGGGTTTTTTTGACTTATTTTATAAAGCATTAATGGACCCTTCAATACTTATTAAACATCTTGTCTTTTTAAATTGTTTTCCTTGGGAGTGTGACTCACCTCCACAGAAGCAACCCTGTTATTTTAAGAAGTTAAGACTTTGGCCTTATAAATTATTTTTTTACACTTACCTTTTCCAAAAACCATGGGCAAAAACCATGGGCTGGTTTATGGTTTGAATTAATTTAATGTGAGGTGTCCCAAACCTAAATAATAAAGAATTCCCTCACCTTTCCTATATAAAACCACCCAAGCTCACACTTCCTCCTCACTCAAAGACTTTGGAGTTTGTACAACCTCTTCCCTCCTCTCTCTATAATCCTCCCAAGGTGCCCCAATCTCCCAAGAAGCCTCTCTCAAGCCTTTGGAAGCACACTTCCGAGTAAGGGTTTTTATTCCTTTCTCTTTTTTGTCCAATATTCTTTAAATTGTTATTCCCTTTTAATTTCAATTATAAATGTTGGGGTATGGTTTCTCACCACACCCATACTTCCCTCTTTATTATTGAATGATGGGATACCCCTTTCTCTCTCATTAAATTCCTCCCATGTACACCCGTTACTATGCCGAAATTCCATGAGGGATTTATCTCTCTTCTTTTACATCCAAGTATTCCTTTTTGTATTATGAATCTAAATTCCATTAAAATTGTTGGGACATGTATCTATATGACCTCCCTTACTGTAAATTTCATGTACATATTATGAGACACCCATTTCTCTCTCATCAACCATTTTTATGAATTCTTACATCACACCATTACGCTGCCGAAATTGCACCGATTCTCCAAGCCAAAGTCATTGTGTAGTGAATACCATGCCCATTTCTCAATCAAGGGTATTCACCTTTATGTTCATTTACTTATTGTATAAATAGATTCATGTATGTATTCCATATTCATTTATCATGGAATAAATGATTATGTCGAATGATTCAATGTTTTATGATCTTTGTGGCACACTTATACATGAAATGAAATGTTTAAGAAGGGGGCGCCTTGATAGCGCTCCAATACATTAGGTAAAGTATAGTATCATGATACTTCCTTTGAAATGGGTGTTTACTCATTCTAGTTGAATTGAAACTAGGTTTTACTCATGCTTCATGTGCAATGAGGGTTTACTCATGCTTCATGTGCAATGAGCCTTGGATCATGCTAATTCCAGGTTAAGTGTTGTTGCCACATTTCCATGTTATGATTATCATGAATTATCATGCCTTTATGTTTAGGCTTCTATTGTGCTCTATTGATATGCCTATTGTCTAACATGTATTTTTTTCCTCATGTTATTCCATGATTATTTTTTTACTGGGCTTTATAGCTCACCCTTTTCTTATGCATGTCCTCAGGTTATCCGATGCAATGCTAAGTATGAGAGAATGTAGTGGTCATGTAAAGGAAGTTTTCAATAAAGATGTTGTATTTCATGTTTTAAGTTGTTATGTAATGATCCTAATCCCCAAAGACACTATACCTCCCAATCTTCTATGTTGTATCAAGTGAATTTTATGTAATAAATTATGTTTAATTGTGTAATAAAAAGACCAGGGTTGTCATAGTTGGTATCAGAGGATAGGTTTAGTTATTTTTGGGATTAGGATTAGAAAACCCTTGTAAATCCTTAGAGATAAGACTAAGTATAATAAAAACATCCCTATGTTTTTTGAGTATTGAGTAAGTGGTTTATCAAAAAAATACATCTCTTTCTGGATACGAGCAGGTAGAGGCGGCTCTGGCACAGATGTATCCTAGGGGTAAAACCTGAAAACACCGCTTTGAGCTAGACTTGAACGGGAACTGGTGCAAAAAAACGGGTCTTGTTGCACTCTTTGTTATGACACTCCCATGTGATATGCTTTTGTAAATTCACAAGCTTAGTATGAACCATTTTTAAGGGACCAAAAAAATTCACTAAGAATATATGTTAGAAAGTAGATCATGGATAACATAGACTGAAGCCAATAGATTCATATGTTAAGGAAATAAAAGTTATTTATAAGTCATTAACTTTTGTCTTTGGATTACCCTTTATGTGTTACCCCTAACTCTCCTTTTATTCCAGCCAATGGCCGGTAATAGGAGTACTCAGGCCAACAACCAATGTGAAGATCAATGTGACGATTGTACTAATGAGATGCCCAATCCAATGGGAGTAGGAATCACGAAATTTGTCATGCTTCTCTCTCAGCTAACTCAAGATTTGAATAGAAACATGGTTCAAGAGGAATGTTCAACCCCCCCTAAGAAAGAACAAGTCGCTATTGAGAGTTTCATGAGATAAAGGTCTCCTACTTTTAATGGATCATCTGATCCCTCAATCGCTGAATAATGGATCAACTCCATTGAAAAGATATTCTCTATCCTTCAATGTTATTAATAAGAGAAGGTTCTCCTGGGTGCTTATTGTATAGAGGGTGAATCTGGTCAATGGTGTATGTTGATAAAAAATACGAAGCTTGAGGAGGAGATCGAGGCATTGGAATGGAAGGATTTCCAGAATATGTTTTTCGATAAATATTTTCCACGCACCCTCCAACTTAAGATGGAAAGGGACTTCATTGACCTCAAGAAAAAAAGACAACAAATATGTTGGAGCATACGGGGAAAACTTTACAAGGCTTTCACGATACGCCTCCAGCTTTGTCGTTACCCCCAAATGCAAGGTTGACCGCTTCTTTAGTCGACTGAAACCTAGCCTTCAGAAAGTGATGGCGATTTGTGACTTTGACAGCTATGAGGAAATTGTCCGATGTTCCCTCAAGGTTGAAATGGAGATCGGATAATCTCATGGATATCATGGGCATAAGAAGTGTAAGGTGGACTTCAATGATGGCGGTCCAATGGATAAATCCAACGGTGCTAAGAAGATCCAGCACCCCACTTGCCAAAGGTGTTGAAAGAAGCACCATGGAAATTTCCTGAAGGGGACGAGGAAATTCTTTACGTGTGGAAGAGAAGGGAACCAAGCTATTAACTGTCGGCAAGAAAGACCCGTGGCTGCGACAGAGGATAGGAATGCTCTGTTCGAACCTCAATGTGTGGTTCATTGATACAACTATAAAGAACCATTGCATATTTCAAATCAATGTCCTAATCCAAGGGTTTTCAGAGCCAACCAATAACCTCCAAGGCACCAAGGGTAAGATTTTTCCATCACTACTACCGAAGTGAACCCATAAAATGAAGTGGTGATAGGTATGCAAGTTATTCATTCAAGAGTGGAAAACTTAATTTTTGATTTAGGTTCTATGGATTCTTTTATATCTCTAAAGTTTAGTAGAACAATCCCAGCACCACCAAAAATCATAGAAGTGAAGATGTCGGTGAGTATGTAAAATGGTAAAATCATTTCATCCCATGAATATAACTCCTCCTCTATCATAATCCGTGGATTGAACTTCCCAGCGAACCTCGTTGTACTCCCTCTAGTGGAATTTGATGCAATTCTTGGCAGGTATTGGATTTTCTTATATAGAGCTAACATAAATTGTTGTGAGAAGGAAATCACTCTCCATGTGGAGAATTAACTCTTGATTATTTACAAGTGTAAGGAGGAAGATGAATATTATTTAGATCCATCATATCAAGCGTGGATATTACTGCCCTATGAGCACACATATCTGGATCAGATGACTTAGTCTAAGGAGGCAACCATCCTAGAAGACATGCCTATTATGAGGGAATTCGCTGAAGTGTTTCCCGAGGAATTTTCTGGTCTTCCTCCTAGAAGAGATGTTGAATTCTCAATTGATCTTATACCTAGGGAATTTCCAATATCCAAGTCACAATAGATAATGGTTTTTTTAGAGCTTGAGGAGATGAAGAAACAACTACAGGAGAATCTGGATAAAGGGTTTATATGCCCAAGTGCTTCACCATGGGGTGCACCAGTCCTCTTCGTCAAGAAGAAGGATGGGTCAATGCGCCTTTTCATCGATTATCGTGAGCTCAACAAAATCATGATAAAGAACAAGTATCCTCTCCCATGAATTGATCACTTGTTCGATCAGCTACGTGGAGCACAATACTTCTCCAAGGTGGATTTGTAGTCGAGATATTATCAAATAAGGGTGAAGAAGGAAGATATCCCCAAGACTGATTTTCGTACAAGTTACGGGAACTATGAATTCATAGTAATGCCTTTTGGACTCACTAATACTCCAGCAATATTCTTGGAATTGATGAATATAGTCTTTAGAGATTACCTAGACAAATTTTTGGTAATCTTTATAGATTATATTCTAATATACTCCAAAACCAAGGAGGATCATGAGGAGCATTTAAGAACTATACTAGAGATCTTACGGAAGGAGAAGATCTATGAAAAGTACAAGAAGTGTGAGTTCTGGTTCAAGGAGGTCTCATTCTTGGGACATATCATCACAAGTAATGGGATATCCATGGATCCCTCCAAAATAGATGAAATTGAAGGATGACCGAGACCAACATCGGTAATTGATATCTGTAGCTTTTTGGGGTTAGCTGGATATTATCGACGATTTGTTAGAAATTTCTCATGATTGTCCAACCCTCTTACCTAGATAATTTGGAAGGAAGTAAAGATTTTTTGGGGTGATGAATGTGAAGAAAGCTTCATGGAGTTGAAAAGGAGGCTTTTCACTGGGCTTGTGCTCACATTACCCACAAGTGGAGAACTTTTTGTGGTATTAAGTGATGCTTTGAAGAAGGTCATGGGATATGTGTTGATGCAAAATGACAAAGTCATTGCCTATGCTTCAAGGAAATTGAAAGTTCATGAATAGAACTATCCAACACATGAACTCGAGTTGGCTGTAGTGATCTTCGCTTTGAAAATTTGGTGACATTATCTCTTTGGGGAGAAGTGTAAAATATATACGGACCACAAAAGCCTCAAGTATATATTCACATAGAAAGAGTTGAACATGCGCCAATGAAGATGGTTAGAGCTGATCAAAATCTATGACTGCTCAATCCATTACCACCCTGGGAAAGCGAACAAGGTGGCAGATGCCCTAAGTAGAAAGGACTGAGTGATTCTTTCATTGATGAGAATTGAAAAGGATCCAATCTCCTTAGATTTGATTAAGATAGACGTGGGAGTCATAAAGAAGGGAACAACATCACTCCTTTCACAAATGATTGCTCAACCGTCACTTTTGGAAAGGTTAAAGGATGATCAAAAGGATGATGTGGGGATTTAGGAAAAAGTGGAAGCTATCAGAAAAGGGAAATCCTCATAGTTTAATGTTAATGAAGAACGAATTGTGAGATTTGGTAAAATACTATGTGTTCCATAAATTCTAGAGCTGAAGAAGGAACTTTTGGATGATGCACATAGTTCAGATTTCTCTGTTAACCCAAGAAATACAAAGATGTATTGAGATCTCTGAGATCATTATTGGTGGGATAATATTAAGAAGGAGATCACTAAATATACGTCAAAGTGCCTGGTGTGTCAGCAAGTAAAGGCAGAGAGGAAGAAGTCTAAGAGGATGATGTAACCATTTCCCATACTAGAATGGAAATGGGAGAAAATCACCATAGACTTTGTCAGCAAACTTCTGAATACATCTAAAGGTAACAATGCAATCTGGGTTGTTGTAGATCATCTTACAAAGGCTGTACACTTCATTGCAATTCGGGAGGATTTCTCATTGGATCAACCAGCATGGATATATATCAAGGAATTGGTAAGGCTGCATGGAGTACCACTATCTATTGTTTCCAATCGATATCCAAGATTCACCTCCAAGTTTTGGAAGAGTCTTTAAAATGCTCTAAATACCGAACTAAACTTCAGTATGGCCTATCATCCTCAAACTGATGGTCAATTCGAGCGGACTATCCAAACACTTGAGGACATATTGAGAGCATGCTCAATGGACATTAAAGGAGGATGGGATCAACATCTTCTTTTGGTTGAGTTCTCTTATAATAATAGTTTCCACTCGAGCATTCAAATGGCACCATATGAAGCCCTTTATGGGAAAAAGGGTAGAACACCGACATGTTGGGATGAGGTCGGTGAGCATAAGCTGCTTGGACTAGAAATGGTCGATGAAATGATGGAGAAGGTGAAAACCATTCAACAACATATCTAGGCAGCCCAGAGTCGACAGAAGAGTTATGCAGATAACCGTCAATGAGACCTTGAGTTTAAAGTTGGATACATGGTATTTCTACGCATATCTCCGTGGAAGAAGGTCATGAGGTTTGGAAAGAAAGGGAAGTTAAGTCCAAGGTACATCGGACCCTTTGAGATTCTTGATCGTGTCGGGGCTGTGGCCTATCGACTCTCACTTCCACCTACCATGGACAAAGTACATGATGTATTTCCTGTATCCCTCTTAAGGAAGTACATACTGGACCCTTCACATGTACTCTCTTCAGAGGTGGTACAGTTAGAGGATGATCTTTCTTATGAGGAGAAACCAGTCAAGATCTTAGATCATAGAGAAAAAGTTCTATGAAATAAGACAATTCCTGTCACATACATAACTTATTTTAAAGGTAAATTTCATTTAATTTCCATTCATTCTTTGTTTTAGTGGTTTCCCATTCATTTCTGGAGGAAAGGGTGAGTTTTCATGATTTGGACCAAATCGAGAGCCCATTTCCAGATTTAAAAACTGATTTTAATTATTTTATAACTATTTAATTTTTAAATATTTTTCACCCATTATACTTCCAAAATATCCTCCACTGACCTTTTAACACAAACAATGCAATTTGGACCCCTTATGAATCCATAACAATGGTGCATTTGGGTTTTTATTTAAGAATTGGGCCAACCTGAAAGCCCATTTTCCAGTTTTAAATTGTTTCATTAATTTTTTAATATTTTTTTCATTATAATGAATTTTTCAGTTATTACACCTTCCTTTCGACCCTAAGAATCCCAAACGTGCTCCCATTTCCTTTTCCCCCTCCTTGGAGCTCTTTGAAATCACGAATTAGGGTAGAACTTCATAGGGTGTCTCAAATCGGACAGAATTAAAGAGGGAAATTCATCCCTTCTTAACTCTCTAAATTATTATTATTTTCCCTCCATTCCAGTTCCCAAATTACCCCCTAAATCTTGTTAGAACTACCCCTGAATTTTGGCTGTTTTTAATTTCAGATACTATTGTTTTGGAGTGATTACTCCAGGATACTTCAAGTGAGTGAGTCCATTTCTTTCCTCTTTCAAATTGCTTAGGGTTTCATTTGTTTTTATTAGGGTTTATTCCCTCTTCCTTGAAGTCAAAAATGAACAGGGGGTATGTTTTTGAACCTAAGGTTTGACCTTGGGTCTTCTTTTTCAATTCTTGTGGTTTTAGGTTTGATCTAGGTCTTTATTGGTGCGGTGGTGGTGCGAATTAATTTTCGCACGGTGATTCAAGGGTTTTCCTTAATTTGGTAGGTGATTCCATATGTATGTGATCTATGTGAATTGACTTGATTTTTTATTACATTTTCATGTTAATTTAATTTTATGGTTGCTGCAAAAAATATTTTTAGTGGTTTTTGTAATGCAAATGAATTTTTAATGCCAATTTTAGGAGAAATTGGGGGTTTTTCATGAAAGCCTCTTATTGGTTCTTTTGGGGCTGCCCTATCATTACTTATTTTATTTTATTGGGATGTACTAGGTCTTAAAATGCTGTTTTGAATGTTTATTCCTTTTTTTTGTTGCTGCGAAAGTTGGTTTTAATGGTGTTGTGGAACTTGTGAACTTTAAGGGTCATGTTTGTTTAAAAATGGAAGTTTTACAAAGATTACATTTCTTGGTTCACATGGGGCTACCCTAAAATTGATTTGCTGGTTTAATTGAAATGTATAAGGCTTAATTTTATATTTTGGTAACTTATAGGTGTGCATATAGTGTACAAAGTGGGGTTTTCAGGGAGTGTTGGGTGCAAAACAATGCGGGTTTTTGAGAAATTATTTTATGGAAAATCAAAGTGTTTTGTTGTGTGTTTTAAATGGTATAAAGTGTGTATATCTACTGTATTGTTTGTAAGTGACCATCATTGGTGTTTTTATATAAAAATGGATGCATGTGTCATGCTTAATTTTCTTGAGCACAAAGGGGGAAGTTCGGGTACCTAGGTGGGGCGGATGTGTACTAGTATGGCTAGTGGACCAGATGGGTTTTGTCCCTATTTCACCTAGCATTTGGATAACTAAAACTCTAAATAAACTATGTGGATGATTATTGGGGACCACTAGGTTATGAGTATGTTCCCTACTAGTGGCTCGTGCATGAGAACAGATTTTACTATGGTTACTTTACACCGAGGTATGAAGTACATGGGGCCCGAGACTATCTAGTGCCTAGGGGTGTTACTGATTTTGTTGCTCATTGTGTTTGTGGTATTTTCCATTGTATTTGGGTGTTTTTGGAATTAATTTATATTATCTAACATTTCTATTGAAATTTGTAAACATTCTGAAAATTTTAGCTTGAAAACTGTTTTCAATTGAAAGTTGCATTTCTTGGATTTTTTTCACTGCCTTTCTTTGCGTACTAAAACTGCTTTCTTTTTCACATTATATTGCATCCTATTTGGAATAATTGGGTGGTATCCTATTGGGATTAGGCTCATACCCTAATTACACCCCTTGGGTGTAAGTAGACTTGGTTATGTTTGATTCAGGTAAAGAAAAGGCTAAGGGTGATGGCGGTTAGGGGTGTTAGTCCCCATCCTTGGGGCGGAGTTATAGAGACGGCTTGTGGGTGATAAACCCTAGTCGTGTGGAGTCCTTGGTGCTGTATTGCTGCTATATTTATTTGTATTTCGACCACTTGTAGTGTCTTTAAAAAAATTTATTCAGATCTGGTTTTGTTAATAATTTTTTAGCATGAAAATTTCATATTCTGATTATTGTTTGTTTTTTTATGTTTTATGCTTTCATACTTGGGTAAATCGTCCCCAAACCATATTTTTTGATACCTGGGCACTTGTACCAGCCAGTGGGGATAAGGAACGCCCTTCGGGCCTTGGCACGGGCTGAGTTTGGTGCCGGTAATAGTGGTGACCAGATTCGGTTCGTGACAATGCCCCTAGTCAAGGTATTGTGGCGAAACCACAAGTTTGAAGAAGCGACGTGGGAATCAGAGGAAATGATGAAGTAGAGTAACCCAAATCTGTTTTAGTGCGGGAAAATGAAATTTTGAGGGTGAAATTTCTTAAGGGGGGAAGATTTTAACGGCCCAAAATTTTATTAATTGAAATCCCTCTTGATCTAATTAAATGTCTCTTTATGTAAAATGTTTATATAAAATGTCAAATTCTTTGGTTTTATGTTTTTGGATTTTAAAATACTGTTAAAAATTGTAACTATTTCTAATATAGCCATTGAATAATGATCACATGATTAGTATAAATATAGGGATTTAATGAATCTAATTTACTCAGACAAAGGAAGCGATGACCTCATCCAGTAGAATTGCTCCATACGAAACCCATTTGTCGGAGCTCGGAAAAGAGGTGGTGTCTTTGGTATTTGCTCTTGACCAAGCCCAATCCAAGCTTCAACATGTCAAGCTCGAATGAAACCGTTTATGAGAGAAGTGGAATTTGATAGAGATTACCACCCGAGCAATGTTATCCGAGCCACCCAAAGAGTCTGCCACCATTGCTCACCTTACCCTTAGGTCTTATGCGTCTATTTTAAGGGGTTATGTAAAAAATCCCTAGTACTATGGTTATGTACATTATTTTTGTATATAATAATTAATATACATTCATTTTATTATTTTTACCTTGTAAATAGTTTTTAAAGCTCAAATAGTATATTTTTAGTTAAAATTCAACCAAGAAATTTTTTTTGATGAATTAATGGATTTTTGAATTAAATATTATTTTAAAAAAATATTATTATTATTAAATTAATTTTTATTAAATATAAATGAGATTACAATTTTATGAATGCAATTATAATTTTTGTTAAGGTTTGAAAGCCATTTTCGTCAAAACCCATAAATTTTCGATAAATGTCGGTTTTTATTTTAAAAGTGAAAATTAACATATTTAGAAAATTATTTAGATAAAATTAATATTATTTCTGGAATCAGGATGTCAAAATTATCCAATGATGAATTTTTCATAATTTTCTGAGACAATCAAATTTTTGGATAAAAATTAAATACCGTTTAAATATATAATGTGTTTTATGACATTATAATGACCCAATAGTGATGTAATAAAATACCATAAGCCTTATGTTCGGCCAATATATGTTTTACCATTAAAATAATGTGATTTTGGGTTTTTTTACTTATTTTACAAAGCATTAATGGACGCTTCAAGACTTATTAAACATCTTGTCTTTTTAAATTGTTTTCCTTGGGAGTGTGACTCACCTCCACATAAGCAACCCCATTATTTTAAGAATTTTAGACTTTGGACTTATAAAATATTGTTTTACACTTCCCTTTTCCAAAAACCATGGGCAAAAAACATGGGCTGGTTTTTAGTTTGGATTAGTTTAATGTGAGGTGTCCCAAACCTAAATAAAAAGAATTCTCTAACCTTTCCTATATAAACCCACACAATCTCCCACTTCCTCCTCACTCAAAGCCTTTGGATTTTGTCCAACCTCTACCCTCCTCTCTCTAGAATCCTCCCAAGGTTCCCCAAGCTCCCGAGAAGCCTCTCTCAAGCCTCTCTCAAGCCTTTGGAAGCACACTTCCATGTAGGGGTTTTTCTTCCTTTCTCTTTTTTGTCCAATATTCTTTAAATTGTTATGACCTTTTAATTTAAATTATAAATGTTGAGGTATGGTTTTGAACCACCCCCAATACTTACCTCTTTATGTTTTAATGATGGGAGACACCTTTCTCTCTCATTAAATGCCTCCCATGTACACCCGTTACTATGCCGAAATTCCATGAGAGATTTCTCTCTCTTTTTTTACATCTGAGTATTCATTTTTGTATTATGCATCTAAATTTCATTAAAATTGTTGGGAAATGTATCTATATGACCTCCATTACTGTCCATTTCATGTAAATAAGATGAGACACCCCTTTCTCTCTCATCAACCATTTTTATGAATTCTTACGTCACACCGTTACGTTGCTGAGATTGAACCGATTCTCCAAGCCAAAGTCATTGTGTAGTGAATACCATGCCCATTTCTCAATCAATGGTATTCAAATTTATGTACATTTAATTATTTTTAAAGAGTTTCATGTATGTATTCCACATTCAATTATCGTGGAATAAATGATTATGTTGAATGATTCAATGTTTTATGATCCATGTGACACACTTATGCATGAAATTATATGTTTAAGAAGGGTGCACTCTGATAGCGCTCCAATGCATTGGGTAAAGTATAGTATTATGATACATCATGTGCAATGGGTGTTGACTCATACTAGTTGAAGTGCAACTAGGGTTTACTCGTGCTTCATGTACAATGAGGGTTTACTCATGATCCATGTGCAATGAGCCTTGGCTCATGCTAATTCCATGTTAAGTGTTGTTGCCACATTTCCATGTTATGATTATCATGGATTATCATGCCTTTATGTTTTGGATTATATTGTTCTCTATTGATATGCCTATTGTCTAACATGTATTATATTCCTCATGTTATTCCATGATTATTCCGGGATTTATATCTCACCCTTTTCTTATGCATGTCCTCAGGTTATCCGATGCAATGCTAAGTACGAGGGAATGTAGTGGTCATGTAAAGGAAGTTTTCAATAAAGATGTTGTATTTCATTTTTTAAGTTGTTATGTAATTATACTAAGCCCCAAATTCACTAGAACTATCAATCTTCTATGTTGTATCAAGTGGATTTTATGTAATAAATTATGTTTAATTGTGCAATAAAAAGACCAGAGTTGTCATAGTTAGTATCAGAGGATAGGTTTAGTTATTTTTGGGATTAGGATTTGAAAACCCTAGTAAAGCCTTACAGATAATACTAAGTGTAATAAAAACATCTCTATGTTTTGGTGAGTATTGAGTAAGTGGTTTATCAATAAAATACTTCCTTGTATCTAGATACGAGCAGGTAGAGGTGGCTCTGGCATTGATGTATCCTAGGGGTAAAACCCGAAAACACCGCTTTGAGCCATACTTGAATGGGAACTGGTGAACTACAATGGGTCTTGCTTCACTCTTGGTTACGATACTCCCGGGGGATATGCTTTTGTAAATTTACAAGCTTAATATGAACCATTATTAAGGGACCAAAAAAATGCCCTAAGAATATGTGTTAGAAAGTAGGTAATGGATAACATAGACTGAAGCCAATAGATTCATATTCTAAGGAAATAAAAGTTATTTATAAGTCATCAACTTTTGTCTCTGGATTACCCTTTATGTGTTACCCCTAACTCTACTTTTATTCCATCCAATGACTGATAATAGGAGGACTCGGGATAAAAATCGATGTGAAGATCAATGTGACGATTTTACTAATGAGATGCCCAATCCAATGAGAGAAGGAATCAAAATTTTTTTCATGATTATCTCTCAGCTAACTCAAGATTTGAATAGAATCATGGGTCAAGAGGAAAATTAAACCCCCCCTAAGAAAGAACAAGTCGCTATCGAGAGCTTCATGAGAGAAAGGTCTCCTACTTTTAATGGATCATCTGATCCCTCAATCGCTGAATAATGGATCAACTCCATTGAAAAGATATTCTCCATCCTTCAATGTTCTGAACAAGAGAAGGTTCTCCTGGCTGCTTATTGTATGGAGGGTGAAGCTGATCAATGGTGGACGTTGATAAAAAATACGAAGCCTGAGGAGGAGATCGAGGCGTTGGAATGAAAGGATTTCTGGAAGATGCTTTTCGATAAATATTTTCTGCGCACCCTCCAGCTTAAGATGGAAATGGACTTACTTGACCTCAAGCAAAAAAGACAAAAAATATGTTCGAGTGTATGGGGAAAAATTCACAAGGCTTTCACGATACGCCTCTAGCTTTGTCATTACCCTTGAATGCAAGGTTGACTGCTTCTTTGGTCAGTTGAAACCTAGCCTCTGGAAAGCGCTGGTGATCCGTGACTTCAACAGCTATGAGAAAATTTTCCAATGTTCCCTCAAGGTTGAAATGGAGATCGGAGAATCTCAGGGGTATCATGGGGATAATAAGCGTAAGGTAGACTTCAATGCTGGCAGTCCAATGGATAAATCCAATGGTGCTAAGAAGATCCAGCACCCACTAGCCAAAGGTGCGGAAAAAAGCACCCTGGAAATTTCCTGAAGGGAACGAGGAAATACTTTAGGTTTGGAAGAGAGGGGAACCTAGCTGTTAATTGTCAGCAAGAAAGATCCGTGGCTGCGACAGAGGAGAGGAATGCTCCGTTTGAACCTCAATGCATGGTTTATTGCTACAAATACAAATAACCAGTGCATCTTTCAAATCAGTTCCCTAATCCAAGGGTTTTCAGAGGCAACCAATAACCTCCAAGGCAGAAAGGGTGAGTTTTTTCCATCACTACTGTTGAAGTGAACCCCAAAAACGAAGTGGTGATAGGTATGCTAGTTATTCATTCAAGAATGGTGAAAATAATTTTTGATTTAGGTTTTATCCATTCTTTTATATCTCAAAAGTTTAGTAGAACAATCCCAGCACCACCACGAATCATGGAAGTGAAGATGTCAGTGAGTATGGAAAATGGGACAATCATTGCATCCCATGAATATAACTCCTCCCCTATCATAATCTGTGGATTGAACTTCCCAGAAAACCTCGTCATACTCCCTCTGGTGGAATTTGATGCAATTCTTGGCATGTATTTCCTTTTCTTATATAGAGCCAACATAAATTGCTGTGAGAGGGAAATCACTCTCCATGTGGAGAATCGACTCCTGATTCTTTACAAGTGCAAGGAGAAAGATGAATCTTATTTACCTCCATCATCTCAAGCATGGATATTAATTCCCTATAAGCATGCGTATCTGGCTTAGATGACTGAGTCTAAGGAGGCAACCATCCTAGAAGACATGCCTATTGTGAGGGAATTCGCTGAAGTGTTTCCTGAGGAATTGTTTGGTCTTCCTCATAGAAGAGATGTTGAATTATCAATTGATCTTATACCAGGGGAATTTCCAATATCCAAGACACCATATAGAATGGATATTATCGAGCTTGAGGAGTTAAAGAAACAACTACAAGAGAATCTGGATAAAGGGTTTATATGACCAAGTGCTTCACCATGGGGTGCACCAGTCCTCTTCATCAAGAAGAAGAATGGTTCAATGCACCTTTGCATCAATTATCGTGATATCAACAAAATCACGATAAAGAACAAGTATCCTCTCTCATGAATTGATGACTTGTTCGATCAGATGCATGGATCACAATACTTCTCCAAGGTGGATTTGCAGTCGGGATATTATCAAGTAAGGGTGAAGAAGGAAGATATCCCCAAGAATTCTTTTTGTACAAGATATGGGCACTATGAATTCATAGTAATGCCTTTCAGACTCACCAATGCTCTAGCAATATTCATGGACTTAATGAATAGAGTCTTTAGAGAAAAATTTGTGGTAGTCTTTATAGATGATATTCTAATATACTCCAAAACCAAGGAGGATCATGAGAAGAATTTAAGAACTATACTAGAGACCTTACGAAAGAAGAAGCTCTATGCAAAGTACAATAAGTGTGAGTTCTGTTTGAAGGAGGTCTCATTCTTGGGCTATATCATCACAAGCAATGGGATATCTATGGATACCTCCAAAACAAATGCAATTGAGGGATGACCGAGGCCAACATCGGTAACAGATATCTGTATCTTTTTTGGGTTAGTTGGATATTATCAACGATTTGTGAGAAATTTATGAAAAGGAGGCTTATCACTGCGCATGTTCTCACATTACCCACAAGTAGATAACTTTTTGTGGTATTCAGTGATTCTTTGAAGAATGTGATAGGATGTGTGTTGATGCAAAATGACAAGGTCATTACCTATGATTCAAGGCAATTGAAAGTTCATGAATAGAACTGTCCAACGCATGACCTCGGGTTGGCTGCAGTGATCTTCGCTTTGAAAATTTGGTGACATTATCTCTTTGGGGAGAAGTGTAAAATATATACGTACCACAAAATCCTCAAGTATATATTCACATAGAAATATTTGAACATGGATCAACGAAGATGGTTAGATCTGATCAAAGTCTATGAATGCTCAATCCATTACCACCCTGGGAAAGCGAACAAGGTAGCATATTCCCTAAGTAGAAAGGACTCAGTGATTCTATCATTGATGATAATTGAAAAGGATACAATCTTCTTAGATTTGATGAAGATGGACATGGGAGTCATAAATAAGGGAACGTCATCAATCCTTTCACAAATGATTGCTCAACCATTACTTTTGGAAAGGTTAAAGGATGCTCAAAAGGATGATGTGGGAATTCAGGAAAAAGTGGAAGCTATCGAAAAATGGAAATCCTTGGAGTTTAATGTTAATGAAGAAGGAATTGTGAGATTTGGTAAAAGACTTTGTGGTCCATCAATTCTGGAGCTAAAGAAGGAACTTTTGGATGATGCACATAGTTCAAATTTCTCTATTCCCCCAGGAAACACAAAGATGTATTGAGATATTCAAGATCATCATTGGTGGGATAATATAAAGAAGGAGATCACTGAATATACATCAAAGTGCCTGGTGTGTCATCGAACTTCCAAATACATCCAAAGGCAACAATACAATCTGGGCTGTTGTGGATTGTCTTACAATGGTTGTCCACTTCATTATAATTCAGGAGTATTTCTCATTGGATCAACTGACATAGATATATATCAAGGAAGTGGTAAGGCTACATGGAGTACCACTATATATTGTGTCCAATCGAGATCCAAGATTCACCTTCAAGTTTTGGAAGAGTCTTCAACATGCTCTGAATACTGAACTAAACTCCAGTACGACCTATCATCCTCAAACTGATGGCCAATCCGTCCGAGCGGACTATCCAAATAATTGAGGACATGTTGAGAGCATGCTCAATGGACTTTAAAGGAGGATGGGATCAACATATTCTTCTGGTTTAGTTCTCTTATAATAATAGTTTCCACTCGAGTATCCAAATGGCACCATATGAATCCCTTTATAGGAAAAGGCGCCAAACATCGGTGTGTTGGGATGAGGTCGGTGAGCGTAAACTGCTTGGACTAGAAATGGTCGAATAAATAGTGGAGAAGGTGAAAACCATTCAACAACATATCAAGGAAACCCGGAGTCGATAGAATAGTTATGCAGATAACCATCAATGAGACCTTGAGTTTAAAGTTGGAGACATGGTATTTCTACGCATATCTCCATGGAAGAAGGTCGTGAGGTTTGGAAATAAAGAGAAGTTAAGTCCAAGGTACATCGGTCCCTTAGAGGTTCTTGATCGTGTCGGGGTTGTGGCCTATCGGCCAGCACTTCCACCTACCATGGCCAAAGTACATGACATCTTTCATTTATCCCACTTAAGGAAGTACATACCGGACCCTTCACATGTACTCTCTTCAGAGGTGGTACAGTTAGAGGATGATCTTTCTTATGAGGAGAAACCAGTGAAGATATTAGATCGTAGAGAAAAAGTTCTATGAAATAAGACAATGCCCCTAGTCAAGGTATTGTGGTGAAACCACAAGTTTGAAGAAGTGATGTGGGAATCAGAGGAAATGATGAAGCAGAGTTACCCAGATCTATTTTAGTGTGGGAAAAGGAAAGTTATAGGGTGAAATTTCTTAAGGGGGGAAGATTGTAACGACCCAAAATTTTATTAATGGAAATCCCTCTTGATCTAATTAAATGTCTCTTTATATAAAATGTTTATATAAAATGTCAAATTCTTTGGTTTTATGTTTTTGGATTTTAAAATATTGTTAATAATTGTGACCGTTGCTAATATATCCATTGAACAGTGATCAATGGGATTTTGGGATTTTAAAATAATATAAGCCTTATGTTCGGCCAATATATGTTTTAACATTAAAATAATAGGATTTTGGGATTGTTTGACTTATTTTCAAAAGCATTAATAGACCCTTCAAGACTTATTAAACATCTTGTCTTTTTAAATTGTTTTCCTTGGGAGTGTGACTCACCTATACATAAGCAACCCAATTATTTTAAGAAGTTAGGACTTTGGACTTATAAAATATTGTTTTCCACTTCCATTTTCCAAAAACCATGGGCAAAAACCATGGGCTGGTTTGTAGTTTGGATTTGTTTAATGTGAGGTGTCCCAACCCTAAATAATAAATAATTCCCTCACATTTCCTATATAAACCCACCCAAGCTCCCACTTCCTCCTCACTCAAAGCTTTTGGAGTTCTTACAACCTCTACCCTCCTCTCTCTAGAATCCTCCCAAGGTTCCCCAAGCTCCCAATAAGACTCTATCAAGTCTCTCTCAAGCCTTTGGAAGCACACTTCCAAGTAAGGGTTTTTCTTCCTTTCTCTTTTTTGTCCAATATTTTTTAAATTGTTATACCCTTTTAATTTAAATTATAAATGTTGGGGTATGGTTTTTCACCACCCCCATACTACCCTATTTATGTTTGAATGATTGGATACCCCTTTCTCTCTCATTAAATGCCTCCCATGTACACCTGTTACTATGCCGAAATTTCGTGAGGGATTTCTCTCTCTTCTTTTACATCCAAGTATTCCTTTTTGTATTATGCATCTAAATTCCATTACAATTATTGGGAAATGTATCTATGTGACCTCCCTTACTTTCCATTTCATGTATATATGATGATACACCACTTTATCTCTCATCAACCATTTTTATGAATTCTTACATCACACTGTTATGCTACCAAAATTGCACCGATTCTCCAAGACAAAGTCATTGTATAGTGAATACCATGCCCATTTCTCAATCAAGGGTATTCACATTTATACACATTTACTTATTGTTTAAAGAGTTTCATATATGTATTCTATATTCATTTATCATGGAATAAATGATTGTGTTGAATGATTCAATGTTTTATGATCCATGTGACACACTTATGCATGAAATGAAATGTTTAAGAAGGGTGCATTCTAATAGCACTCCAATGAATTGGGTAAAGTATAGTATCATGATACATCATGTGCAATGGGTGTTGACTCATGATAATTCAAGTGCAATGAGGGTTTACTCGTGCTTCATGTGCAATGAGAGTTTACTCATGCTCCATGTGCAATGATTCTTGTCTCATGCTAATTCCATGTTAAGTGTTATTTCCACATTTCCATGTTATGATTATCATGCATTATCATGCCTTTATGTGTATGCTTCTATTGTGATCTATTGATATGCCTATTGTATAACATGTATTGTATTCCTCATGTTATTCCATGATTATTCCCTTACTGGGATTTATAGATCACCCTTTTCTTATACATGTCCTCAGGTTATCCCATTCAATGCTAAGTATGAGGGAATGCACTGGTCATGTAAAGGAAGTTTTCAATAAAGATGTTGTATTTCCTATTTTAAGTTGTTATGTAATGATCCTAAGTCCCAAAAACACTAGACCTCTCGATCTTCTATGTTGTATCAAGTCAAGTTTATGTAATAAATTATGTTTAATTTTGTAATAAAAAGATCTGGGTTGTCATACTACCAAGATAAAATGCACCACCAGATGTTGATTTTCTACCATCATCTGATTTATCCCAATCTATATTTGTATAGCCCAATAACTCTTACTGAGATTTTCCATTGTACAACAAACCCAAATACACCATTCCCTTGATATACCAAAGTATTATTTTCACTAAAATCAAGTGGTTTTCCTTGGGACTACTTTGATATCATGTTGTTTGACATGTGGGAAAAAATCAGGTCTTATCACTGTCAAGTATAATATACTTCCAATGATTTTCCTATATTTTGTTACATTAACTACATTGCCATCATCATCCCATGATAGTTTCATTCAGGTAGCCACCAGAGTCATCATCTCCTTGGAATTATCCATTCCAAATCTTCTAAAAACCTCCTTGGAATATTTATATTGTGATATAAATGTTCCATTATTTCCATGTGTCACCTATAAAACAAGAAAAAAACATCAGTTCACCAATCATTAACATTTCAAATTCGATTTTCATGAATTCTGAGAACTGAGTGCACTGCACTTCATCTGATCCACCAAATATTATGTCATTGATATATACCAATGCCATAATCCTTTTATTACTATCATTATTGACATAGAGTTTGTAATTAACTCCACCACACTGAAAATCGAGCTTCTTCAAAAACTGATCTAGCCTTGAATACCATGCTCTTGGTGCTTACTTCAACCCATATAGAACCTTCTTCAAATAAATTTTTTTTTCTCATCTTCATGAATGATAAATCCATTTTACTTATCAAAATAAACTTCTTCTTCCAAAACCCCATTAAGAAATGCGAACTTGAAATCCATCTAAAAAACTTTGAACTTTATTTGCACTGCTACGGACAAGAATAATCTGATTGTCTCTAGCCTTGCAATAGACACAAATGTTTCATCAACATCGATACCCTCTATTTGAGATTACCATGTGCACACTAGTCATGATTTGTTTTGAATCACTGTACTATCTTCGTTTATCTTGTTGTGAAAGACCCATTTAGTCTCAATGAAATTTTTATCCATTGTCCTTGAAATAATCTCCCATGTATGATTCTTCTCAATTTGGGAAAGCTCTTCATTCATAGCCTAGACCTAGTTTTCATCCCCAGCTACTTCCTGAAAACATGTTGTCTCTACCTATGATAGGAACAATTCTTTTTGTAGAGTCTTCATCCTCCTTATCTACACTGATGTTGTCTAATCACTAATTATGTTCTATATATCAATCTCAGCTCTTCTCTTCAATCTTTGTGTAGATACTAGTTTATGATCATCCTTTTATTTATCTAAATATTCTTTTGAATCATCCATTAGAACTAGAAAATCCCCTAATCTTCTCATCTCTTCATCAATATCATCCTGAGACTGATTACATATTTGCTGAAGATTTTTCTCATTCTATACTATAGTTACATTATTTCTTTAAACTACCTTTCTCAACCGCTTATTGAAGAAATTATATTCTTTGGTTTTCTTTGAGTAGCCATGAAATATCCCTTCATCTTCACGGGATTTATACTTTATATATTTCTCCTTATTGAGAATAAAACACTTACTTCTAAAGACTCTAAAGTAATTCAACACTGGATTCTTCCCATACTATAGATCATATATATTCTTCTCTTCTTTAAGACATAATAATGCTCTATTGGATGTGTAGATTGATTTCATCACTTCTTCTTTCCAAAACCTATCTGTAAGGTCTTTCTCAATGAGTATTATTCTATCCATGTTGTTGATAATTCAATTTCTTCTCTCAACTACTCCATTTTCCATGGAGTTATTACTATTGAAACTTGGTGCTTTATCCCATGTTTCTTAAGATAATCCTCTACTTGGATATTTGTGAACTCTATTCCATTAGCTTTTCGGATCTTTCAGATTCTTTGACCCAACATCTTTCTAACTTCCCTTTGATAATTTTTTATGCAACCAAACACCTCAAATTTGTGGGTGACGATTGAAACTAATTCCATTTTGCTAAAATCATCAATGAAGAGAACATAATATCTCCTCCCATCAATATCTCTTGCTGAAATAGGTCTACACACATCAATATGCACCAACTCAAGCACTTTTGTTGAAATTTTATCTTTCACCTCATATGTCTTTTGAATGATATTCTCTTTTTGACAAGCATCACACATATGAGTACGATCACATGATAACCTAGGGAGGTCTCAAGCAACATCAAATTTCACCAAATCTTCTAATGATGTTTGGATCAAATGACCAAGACATTTATGCCATAACTTTTTTTCTTATTCCTTGGTCAAAAAACACATATCTTCTTCTCCACTTACAAGGTAGAGATTTCTCTTTGTACACTTTCCCTGCAAAACAATTTTTCCATATTTTTCCGTAATGATAAATAATTTCTTTGAAAATATTATGGCATGTCCTGAGTCACACAGTTGACTTACACATAGCAAGTCGTGATTGAGACCTTCAACAACCAATACATCTACACATCTTATGTCTTTCCCCCCAAACTTGGATCTTCTTAATCCAATAATTTTCAGGCATTCATCATTACCAAATCTTACAATACCTTCCTTGTTGTATCTGATTCCTGTCACTAGTTTCTTATTTCCTATCATATGGGAGATGCATCCACTATCAATGATATATATTCCAGTGTGATCTGATGCTTTAAAAGAAATCTCTACCACCACTTCTTGTTCATCTCTCTTATTTTTTATCCATGTTTTTGACTTTATACTCAGTATGGATTGATAATATTGATCTTCCTTGAAGTATAATGGACCAGCTTCATCTTGAAACACTGCAAACCTATTTTTCACTTTCATCTTATTTGATTATACATTGAATTGCTTCTTATGAAAACATTCATAATTATATATATTTATATTATTTAAATATATATTTATTTGTAAACATATTTATATTTATATATAAATATATTTTTGAATATATTTAAAAAATATTTTCATAATTATAAATAAATTTTAAATAAATTTAAATAGTATATTTATATAATTATTTATAAATATTTATGAATATATATTTATATATTTATGAATATATGTATGGCCTGACTTGGAGTCAAGTTGTCACGACCCGCCCTCAGGGTCCGTGCCGTGACTACCCCAAGCCCGCCTTCCATAGGCCAGGGGATGACGACTAGCACCAAGGCGTAAATCCCGGTAAAAAGGGAAGGCATTGCCTTTGTAAAGTAAACAAACACCACAGAGTAAGCAAACGGAAAGTAAACACTAAGCAAAAGCAGAGTACAACTGAAAGTGCGGAAAAGTAAATGGGCCAGTATACAAACCCAAACTGAAAGTAAAGTACAACTCGAAAGGGAAAACAACAACTGTAAAGTAAAAGCCGCTACACCGAGTTGTCCTCTGGAAATCCCACCTGAAGGGTGGGTACAGATAACTCCACTGCTCCACGGGTCCCGCCGTCCGCTCCGAGCACGTCCCGCCCAGTGGTCCACCTCCAGGTACCGCCCTGCTCTGCAAGCCTCAGCTAAGTTCAACGCTGTCCGTCGTCTGCAACCAACACAACGTAGTGCGGGCAAATCCCGTGCAGGGGTGAGTATAAGCTACTTAGTAGGGACCCCGAGACCCCTGAAGGTCTCTCAAAATCCACAAAGGATAAACCACAAAGAAAGGTACAATCACGAAGTAACAACCGACACTACTTAGGTATATGCCCATACATATACCTAAGTCATCAATTTCAAATACACTCCAACCTCCGAGCCCAAGTACAACTCAGTCCACACAGGAAAGTAAACGTATTCCACACAGGAAAGAAAAACGTAATCCACACAGGATAACACAACACAATCCACACAGGAAAGCAACAGGATTCAGCTCACACAGGTATACTTCTTCGAAAGACGATAAAGATGATCTCTGATCCATCTAAGTCGTCGGATCCACGAAGGATCGATAGGTAACTAACCCCCGCAAAAGACCCACACAGGATCGGGCCCACATAGGACCTGTAGGCGCTGGTTCACACAGGACCGCTGAGCGCAAAGACCCACACAGGATCGGACCCACACAGGATCAGGCCCACACAGGACCTGTAGCACTGATCCACGTAGGATCGCTGAGTGCTGTAGTCGTCGTCGTCGAATCCACACAGGATCTCTGTACTGTCGTCGTCGCAGTCACAGTAGCAGTAGCAGTATTAGTCACAGTAACAGTCGCAGCCAACACTAGGGTTCCCGCACAGAGCAAGCTCGTTCGGAGGGTCCGCTCCACGAGCCGAGAGGCTGATACATCAACTGTCACAAAGTCTAGAGTTGATGTATCCAAAAGTTCCGTATCGTCAACAGGAACTCAACGCAACAGACGGCGCGTCGATCGGACGCCCGGTCTGAGAGTTATTGGCATTTTCGTCTCAGGGGCGCGGTTGGTTTCTAAGACAAAACCAACCCGACCGTACTCCACCTGCGTCCAAACCTCGGGTGGAGTATGCCAAAAGATCCGTCTCACTAAGAGAAACACAACAAAGCTGACGACACGTCAACCGGACGTCCGTAACTTAAGATATGAGCGTTTCCGCTCCGAAGGCCCGGTTGGTTTCGTGTACAAATCAACCCGGCCGAACTCAAAGTGTTCCTAAACCCTCAGTGTAATATACCGAAACGACCGTCTCGATCCAAGGATCGCGTTGACGCAGACGGTTCGTCATTCGGAGGTCCGTAGCTCAAGTTATGAGCAAAAGACCGAAGTTGTCTCGAAAACGGGGGGTCCGGGTCCGGGCCGACCCGGCCCGACCCCCCCCCCTGGGTCGGTCCGAACCGGTTCGACCCGACCCGGGTCCGACCCGACCCGGGTCCGACCCGGCCCGGCCGGCGGCGGTCCGGCGCGGCGGTGCGGCCCGGCCGGCGGCGGCGCGGCCGGGCACCGCTTGTCACCACGCGCGGGGGGCAAAGCCCCCGCTTCATCAATTAGGCGGCGCGGCTTTTAGCCGTGCCTTTGGAAACCCCCCCCCCCCTCGTGGGGGGCCTCCTTTGAAGAGAACCGGGGGGCCGCCTGCCCCCCTCAAAGAAACCGCCCCCCCTCATAAATGGGGTGGGGGGTTTAGTGCTGGTCGGGGGAATTAAATTCCCCCGGCCTTTGACCTTCCGGCCAGCCATCTGGCCGGCCGGTTTTTCTTCAACGGGACCGGAAAACCGGTCCCCTTTCCGTCTTCCGACGCCGGCGGCCCGGCCGCCGGTCTTCTCGTCCCGCCGCGGCCCGGAACCGGCCGCGGTGTTCGTCGTCCGGCGCGGTGCAACGGCACCGCGCCCCTCCGTCGCGCCTTTGATTCCCTTCGACGCCGCGCGACGGCGTCGCGTTCTTGATAATCCATCCACGGCGTGACGCGACGGCGTCGCGTAAATAAGCCGGGCGATTCCCGCGTGGTGCGACGGCACCACACCTTCTCGTTCATCACAAGATTATATAAATAACCAAGAACAAAGGAGGGGGAATTCGACCGTGTTTGTGCGGTCCGACCCCCCTCTCGTTAGTTGATAACTCTTAAATATTTAATCACAAATTATCATTCTAGAACCAAGAACGAGAGTAAAGAAAATAATCAACAACAACAACCCCTACCTTGGGTTCAAGTTCGAAGATTGTCAACGACCCGCGGAAGACAACGTCGCGGAGGTCGGGCGTCGCGGTAATCGTTCGTCAAATCCGTTGACGAAGAGGTACGTTCGAAGAGGTACGTCGTTGGCGAATCTTCGTAAGCTGACGAAGAAAGTCCGAGGAGGAAGCGGTGTTCCCTTTCATTGACACGGAAGGCGTCGTCGATCTTCGGATACAATCGGCTACGAAGAAGAGAGGAGCGGTGTTCTTAGTCGGAGCTTGAGCGTTCTTCGTCAAAGCTTGAGCGTTCTTCGTCAAAGTTTAAAGAAGAAAGAAAAGCTCTCAAATCCTCTCAAGATGGATAAAAAATTCTAACCAAATAAAATAAGCTAAGAGCTTATTTTATTAACTCAACCAAACCTTTTTGAATTTCAAAGGTTTGAAAAAGTTTAAACAACTCAACCTAATTAATAAGCTAAGTTGTCAAAACATTTAAAGTGGGGTTAAAGGGAGTTTTGAGAGAAGTTGAAAAGTTGGGTTTCGTGTGGGCCCCACCACACTTAATCCTCCCAAGGGAGGTTAAGTGGATGTGGGTCCCACCTTTAACTCCCTTTGGGAGAAGTTAACTAACATAAAAATAAAATAAAAAGTGTTCCACATTTTTATTCAACTTTTTATAATTCTCCCAAAAACTAACTTTCGTCCCACAATAAACGCAACTTCGGAAAAGGTCTCCTTAAGGGAATATCGGCGCTGTGAGTTCATCGGTGCCCTCGGATTTAAATTCCGAGCATCAGATCAAAATTTAGGAATTCTCGCTCGTTTGTTCACTGAACGTACCCGAGCCAAACTTCGGAAATTGATTCCGGGCACACCGGGCCTCGGAATCAGGTGCCGTCAGAAACCGCGCTCTTGTAAAATTCCAAAGAAAATTAAGAAAAAATTTCCCTTGAATTTTAAGGGTCTTTACATTACTCCCACCTCAGGGATTTACGTCCCCGTAAAGATACATCAAAAACTAGGGAAACAAATGAGGGTACTGAGCACGCATCTGAGCCTCCCGCTCCCATGTACTCTCCTGGAGATTCCTGTGCTGCCATCTGATGCGCACAAGAGGAATCGATCGCCCACGTAGGACCCGCTCCTGTCGATCCTCTATCTCCACCGGGACCTCCGTAAAAGTTGCCCCATCGTCAACGTCAAGCTCCCCATGGTCAATGATGTGCGTTGGGTCGTGCACGTATCTCCTCAGCTGGGATACGTGGAAGACGTCGTGCACCCGGTACAACTGAGGTGGCAGAGCCAGGCGATAAGCCACCTCGCCAACCCTGCTGAGGACCTGGATGGGTCCGATGAAGCGCGGAGATAACTTGCCGCCTCGGCCAAATCTCCGAATACCACGTCGAGGTGAGACCCGCAAGAAGACGTGGTCGCCATCCTCGAACTCTAGTGGCCTCCGCCTTTTATCAGCGTATGACTTCTGCCGGCTCTGAGCTGTCCTCATCCGCTCCTGGATGACCTGGACTTTCTCTGTCGTGGCATGGACCATCTCCGGTCCCACAAGTGCTGACTCCCCAGGGTCTGTCCAGCACAAAGGAGATCTACAAGGTCGGCCGTACAACGCCTCATACGGTGCCATCCCGATGGTGGAGTGGTAGCTGTTGTTGTACGCAAACTCCACCAACGGTAGGTGGTCCTCCCAGCTGCGACCAAAGTCGAGGACACATGCGCGGAGCATGTCCTCGAGAGTCTGAATGGTCATCTCCGTCTGACCATCCGTCTGAGGGTGAAAGGTTGTGCTCAGACGTAGCTGCGTCCCGAACGCCTCCTGTAACCCCTTCCAAAGCCGGTAAGTGAAGCGAGCATCTCGATCGGAGACGATAGATGATGGCACACCGTGGAGCCGCACAATCTTCTGAACGTAGAGACGTCCCAAGCTCTCCACTGAGCCCTGCTCTCTAATGGGTAAGAAGTGTGACGACTTGGTGAGTCGGTCAACAATCACCCAGATGGAGTCGTGACCTCTGGAAGTGTGTGGAAGTCCAGTCACGAAGTCCATAGATAGGCCGTCCCACTTCCACTCCGGAACCTCCAAGGGCTGTACCAAGCCTGCTGGTACCTGATGCTCTACCTTCACCTGCTGGCAGGTGAGGCATCGAGAAACGAACTCTGCTACTGCCTTCTTCATGCCCGGTCACCAGTGCTGTCGTCTGAGGTCCTGGTACATCTTCGCCACTCCAGGATGTACCGCCAAAGGAGAAGTGTGAAACTCTCTCAGCACTTCCTCTCGCAAAGCGACTGGTACCATGGTACGTCCTCTGAAAAGGATGTCGTGCTCTGCTCCAAGGGAGAAACCATCAGGTGCCTGTCCCGAGGATATCAGTGCACGCCGTGTCTCACAGTCAGCGTCCTCACGCTGTGCCTCTCTGACCCGCTGCAGTAGTGGAGGGGTGACTGTGAGAGACTGGAGGAAGGCTGCTCCATCTCTATCCACGAAGGATATCTGCAAAGAGGCTAGCTGCTCCGTCGCCTCCTCAAGTAGCTGAATGCCCGTCCTCCTGCTGAGGGCATCGGCTACTACGTTCCCCTTCCCAGGAGTATAGACTATCTCGAAGTTATAGTCCTGGAGGAACTCGAGCCATCACCGCTGTCTCAGGTTCAGGTCCTTCTTCGAGAAGATATACCTGAGACTCTGATGATCGGAAAAGACTGTAAAGCGCTCGCCCATCAGATAGTGTCGCCATGTCTTCAGAGCGAAGACCACTCCTGCTAACTCCAGGTCATGGGTAGCGTAGTTCTGCTCATGCGGCCTCAACTGAGGTGATCCATAGGCGATCACTGCCCACTCCTGCATCAGAACACATCCGAGTCTGGTCCCTGATGCATCGTAGTAAACTACGTACCCTACTCCCTCCTCAGGCAACCTCAAGATAGGTGCGCTAGTCAATCTCTGTCTCAGCTCCTGGAAGCTCTGCTGACATCTGTCTGACCACACGAAGGGTTTCCCCTTCTTCGTCAAAGCTGTGAGTGGTGCCGCAACTCTAGAGAAGTCTGGCACGAATCTCCGATAGTATCCATCTAGTCCCAAGAAACTCCGAACCTCAGTCACGCTCCTGGGTGGCTCCCATGCTAACACAGCCTCAATCTTCGCGGGATCCACTGCAACTCCCGCCTCAGAGATAACGTGTCCCAAGAAGTGGACCTCACGTATCCAGAACTGGCACTTTGAGTGCTTACCATAAATCTAGTGCTCTTGGAGTGTGTCTAGTATAACTCGCAAGTGATAGGCGTGCTCCTCCTCAGTTGTAGAGTAAATCAGAATGTCGTCGATGAAGACCACGACAAACCGATCGAGGTATGGCTGAAAGATCCTGTTCATGAGAGCCATGAACACTACTGGAGCATTGGTTACACCGAAAGGCATAACCAAGAACTCATAGTGTCCATACCGACATCTGAAGGCCGTCTTCTGCACATCCTCGTCTCTGACTCTGAGCTGATGATAGCCTGACCTGAGGTCTATCTTCGAGAAGCACCGTGCTCCCTTGAGCTGATCAAAGAGGTCATCAATCCTCGGTAGCGGATACTTGTTCCTCACTGTCACCTGGTTCAGACGACGATAGTCAACACAAAGTCGCAAGCTCCCGTATGCCTTCTTGGCGAACAATATCGGGGAAGCCCAGGGTGAAACACTGGGTCGGATGAACCCCTTGCCCTGCAAGTCCTCCAACTGTACCCGTAGCTCTCGAAGCTCGGCGGGGGCCATCCGATATGATGGAGTGGATATCGGGGCTGTCCTAGGGTACAAGTCAATATAAAAGTCTACCTTTCTACGAGGAGGTAGCCCTGGAACGTCGTCAGGAAAAACGTCCGCAAACTGATCCACCACTGCAGGAAAACCAGGACTCCGCACGTCAACTGCTCCAAGGATGAGGCTAGCTAACTGATGAGTAATGGGCTGTCCTCTCCTCCTCGGAAGTCCATCCTGTGCTGCTAAGGCTCCCTTCTCGCCGGTGAAGGTGAACCTACTCCCGTCGGTGCGTACACATCACACCTTGCGCCTAAAACAGTCAATATGTACATGGACCGTAGATATCCAATCCATGCCCAAGATGACGTCGTAAGGCCTCGACGCTGCTACAAGAAGATCCCAGCCGAAGCTCTCGCCTCCTAGAGTGAGCTCACACTGCCGGCACCAGTGCGTAATCGTCGAGTCTGCTCCCGTAGGAGTCTCTAGCCATAAGGATCGATCCAACGGCTCTGTCGGAATCTCCGAGCTCCGAACAAGGGCAGCGGCTATGAAAGAGTGACTCGCTCCTGTGTCTATAAGTACTACAGCAAGGGTGGAATAGACACAGATAGTACCTCAAATCATCGCAGGTGCGCCGTGGTCGTAGGCCTGTACTGCCTGGAGCTGTGCCTGTCTCTGCCCGCCAGCTCCCTGTGGTCGGGGTGGACCTCCTGGTGGTGGTGGTGGCAGAACATCAAAGCGTCTCCCACCACCGGCTGCTCGTCCAGCTCCTCTGCCTCGTCCGCCTCCTCCCTGCGGACCGCCACGGTCGACCCTCTGCCTCTGCCTCGGTGGTCCCTCAACTGTCTGCTGCTCCTCGGCACGGCGGGTCGGGCAGTCACGAGTCATGTGGCCCTGCCCGCCGCACGAGTAGCACTGTCTGCCTCTCGAAAGACTGGCTCCTCGCTGTGTGCCCCGCACTGCTGAGCCAGTGTCCTGAGGTCGTCTTCCTGAGGGTCTGGTCTGTCTGGACCCCTGAGTCATCCGTCGACTGCCTGCTGCAGATGACTCTGCCACGTGCCGCCCTGCGGTGGGTCGCTGCGCTGGTGTAGACTCAGCAAAGAAGCTCTCAATCAGAAGGGACCGCTCCAGTACTCCTGTCTGAGTCGGTATGCTGGGGGAGATCAGCGATGCCCTGATCTCGTGTCCCAAACCCTTCTCGAAGGTCCGGGCCCGAAAGAATGGGTCCCGTACCATGTCAGTCGAGTAGCGTGAGAGATCAGTAAATCTCGCCGAGTACTGAGCGACCGTCATGCTGCCCTGCCGCAGCTGAAGAAGCTCCTGGATACGCACCGCACGAAGGGTGGCTGGGACGAACTCTGAGCGGAAGAGGCTCTCAAAGTCCGTCCAAAGTAGAGATGCCTCATCGTGCACCTGGAGCATCAAGCTCCACCATCGTCCTGCTGCTGCGTGTAGTAGGCTCGCAGCGAGGATCACCACGAGGTCTGCTGGTGTCCTCACTAGCCTAAACACACGTACCACTGCCTCCAGCCAGTCCTCGGTTGCCTGGGGATCCGTCTCCCCGCGAAACCTGGGTGGTCGCTGGCGCTGAAACTCATGCAGTGCGCTGAGGCGACGTGCATCGTCAGCGGCTGGCGCTGGAAGCATCGGGGGCTCGGCGGGTAGAGCTACCGCGGGTGCTACTGCTGACAAAGGGCCCTGTTGTAACGCCCCTACCCCAGCTACCCAGAGTCGGTGCATTACTTCGTAACATTGGCATGATCACAAAAGATCAAGTCTCGAAAGACCGATTAGTTTAGTAGCCTTGGAAACACTAGATACATTCGTAAATGTTACATTAAATCATAAAGTGAAAAACTAATAACAAAGTCTTCATAGTCCACACTCATATCCTCTTTTGACTATCCCTGCAGGTCATTCATAAAATACTTCTTCACATCCTGGAAAATATTAAAACATTGAAGGGGTGAGCTCATATGCTCAGTAAGGATAACAATATTGGGGAAGCTTTCATAAATAAACATAGAAATTTAAGGCAATGTATAACTAAAACAAAAGCCTTTTAAACATGAACTTCAACATAATATGGCAAAAGTAAAATGAGATAATGCCATTCACTTCTTCACATAGATATTCTACTGGTCGAATAATCACATGCGATATCAATAACCACTTTCATAATGAGGGAATGTATAATGCTGGACATTCTGAAACATTTTGTCAAGGCCTCGGCCAAGACGTCTAAAATGATTAAGGCCTCGGCCAAAACCATAAATCAAATTGGGAAAGGGCCTCGGCCAATTCCACGTCTAGTTGTCTCATGAGACCTACCGATGCATCGAGGAGCTATAGCGGGCTCCACCCGTCACTTATTAAGTCCAATACATTCCTCATATGAATAGGTTTAAACATATCATAAACCATAACATAATCGTATCACATAAAACATGCATAAAGGAAACATAACATTTCCACATTTCAATCACAAGATATCAATACAACACATTGATATAATAAAAACGCTTTTAAAACCATTTTCAATACCAAAATAAAAGAAAGTTAAAACTTTGTATTTATTTTTCATTAAAAAAATGATGGCTTGTAGAGGAAGCCGAAACTAAAATAGTGGTCACGGCGGCGGAGAATTCATTGTCGCCGCATCAGTACGGAAAGAAAAACATTCCCTTTTGTCGTTTAGCAAAACGCTTCGTATAAAAAAGATTCCTTTTGAATAAACGTAAAAGTCAAAGGGGTTTATACACTGTATAAAATAAATTTGTGTATAAAACAAAATATGCCTCAATGAATGGAGATTGAGACGAAGTCCCTTAAAAAGATCATTTTTAAATAAAATATATCTATTATGTGTATTCACTATATGTACACATAAAGAAATTATAAATACAATATACGACATAATAATATCATGACATAATTTGAAAGTAGGAGATTAACCCAAAGAATGGAAGTTGGGTTATGAAATTCCCTTACAAATAAAATAGATCTATTATGTGTATTCACTATAGATACCCATAAAGAAAGTAAAAATACAAGATAGGACATAATATATCATGACGTAATTTGAAAGTAGGAGATTAACCCAAAGAATTGAAGTTGGGTTAAGAAGTTCCCTTACCTTGCGTCCTGTCCTGACTCGACCGTTCTTTAACCTCCTAAATAATAAACTAGAGTTAATTTATATTTACTTAAGAACCTTTTTCATGTTAATTATTCCTTTTATATCCCTTATTACCATGTTATGAACATTATTTAATTATTTAAGTTAATAACAGTCGTTTTGTCCATCTTTGGTACTTGAGTCAAAAATAAACTTCTTATAATTACAAGTTGTTCATGTGGTGAAATATCCATTATATCCAGAATTATATTCATGATTTAGATATCATATATATCATATATATACAGTATATACATTCATTCATAATGTCACGTAACATTTAGAGGTAATAAATGAAATGCACCGTTCATGGAGACGGTAAGCCGTACGTACGCAAGAACGCTACTTTCATTTCTATTTCGTATTTAATGGAATGAAATCATAATGATATAAATGTATAATATAATTGCAGTATAATATAGTGTATAATACCATTTACTCCATCCTTTATACATCCCACATATGACATTAACGATTCAAATCACTTTGAGGGGGCGGTAGTCCGCACTTCCTAAAACGAAATTATCGCGTTTTACCCATAATGGAAATCATAAAGTATGCCATAAATGAGAAATACAGAAGCATAAGTAAAATATAAACATATTATATATCATATATAAATATAGTGACATCTTAATGGCCACCTTTGAAGGTGTTATATGAGTGTTGAACAATCATCGTTTCGTGAGGCAGAAATTCGCCATTCACAGAAACCGTATGTTCTTTAACCATTAGATGTAGGTGTGTGTAAGTGTAGCTCGAATCCTTCTTATAACAACATCCTAGTATATTAAGGATACTGGTGTTGTTACAAAAGAAATGAATAAAAAGATTTTATGGGGTTGGAGAAGAAAAATAAAACAAAACAACATTAGAGAAGACATTACCTCAAAATCGGGTAACTCTTTTTGATTTGAGTCAAAGGCTTCCTTGGGAAGGGTTCTGCCCAAAGTGAGGCTTCTAAGAGTAATAGGGGGAAGTTGGGAGAGTATTTGGGCAGAGGTTGGCCGAGCCAAATGGCTTGAAGGTGTGAATAAGGTGGGAGTGGTGGGGGCCTTTTATAAGTGGAGAGGAGGGGCTCTTTTGAAAAGATTGAAATGTTACATTATTACACAATGCTTTTCGGATTATAAAAGTCCCAAACTTATATAATTCGTGGATAAGGTGATAAGGGTTCGAAATCTCCTCATCCAATAGGCTTTGTACAAGTTTAAGCCTTGGATTTTGTATTATCTTCTCATTTTATTTAAATCGTTAAATAATGAGGTCATCGCTGCATCATAATTATGTCATAAATAATTTAATTTATATAATGTCTAAAAATTATAAAAAAACTACTATGATGTAGGAAATCTTTTTATCTTTCTAATGAATATTTATAGTCAAAATTTGGACTTGTGTAACCCCACTTAAAAACTGTTTTAGTAAAACAACTCATGTTTGTGTCAATTTAATTTTAACATTAAATAAATATATATTAATGTCATTTTCCAACTAAAGTGGCTCCATGGGGTCCCCAAGTTGACCCATGGGTTGTCTTGGTCGGCCATGACTCATCCAATAAGAGTAGGACAAGTGTCATGCTCATCTCATATTATTAAAACATCATTTGTACCTTAAACTACACTAATTACCTCTAATCGCGATTAAGAACTTAAAAGTTACTATTCACCAAAAATTATTTTAATCTCATTCAACCACATTTTACTTCTTAATGACAACCATGTATGTCGGATTTTTGAAAATAAAATCACAGAAGTGGTAATATTTCATTTAAACGAAAAATCAGTTATTTAACTACCACTTAGTGGTTTCACTATTCATCAAAAATTGAAGTTTTTCAGAACAATGCCAAAATTTCACCCTAAGCTATAATTGATATTCTGAATTCAAAAATGATGTCTATTTTACAAAATTCCAAACATATTAGTTGCATTAATTAATTTTATAATTAATTCCCGCTGTCACAACAAATAGCGTGTTTTTAAGAAACAATTTATATCAAAAGATTGGCAATTGTTTATGTCCATTTTCAATGTTAAATTAATTCTAATGACCACCATTGGATAAAATGGTAAAAATATATTCTAATTATACTTTAAAACCACTAAATAGTATAATTTATCACTATAAATTATTTTTATTAAAAAAGTTGTTTTTAAGTATTTTTCACTATTCATAAAAAAATTAGAAGTTCTCAGAAAAATACCAAAAATTCAACATAGGCTAATTTCGATATTCCGAATCCAAAAATGAAGTCAATTTTGATAAATAAAATTTATAAAATTTCAAAAAGTAGGTATTACTATTCACAACGGCTAGTTTAATTAGTTGTGGTGTGTGTTAGAGCTCGAGGTTGCGTACAATGCAAGCTATTGCATTATTGAATGAGAAGCGTATCGTGGAAGCTCGGGGTGTTACATTCTCCCCTCCTTCAATAAATTGCGTCCTCGCAATTTGAAATATTTCTTTGAAAATAAAAGGTTGAAAAGAGAAAATACCTTTGAGGAAAACCCACATCGGAAATAAGGTTAATAAATATATAACATTAAGAGAAAGCAAGATAAGTACAAAGGTCACCCGATATAGCCCATTCTAGGATTCTATGAAAATATGGATATGGAGGAGAAACAAACCATCAAGGTCTGATGGAGAGTTATAGAAAACAGGATTAGGAGAAAGTTTAACCACAAGAAAATCACAAACTTGTGATTGGTTAAACGGTCATTGAATCCCCAGTTGGAAAAGTTAACCGACAACATTTTTGTTTTAAGTTACCTTTTATAATGTTGAGAAATTTATTTAGGAGATTTACTAAGAATGTAAGGGAATATACATACTTGTTATGTATACTTTCATTCGTTAATAAATTTTTACCACAAACCCAACTTTTACTCCAAATGGTAATGGAACTCAAAAATATTCTATTTATCCTAATTGTATAAGGTTCCAAATGTTAACAAATGCCATTTAGATTAGTAAAATTATTTTGTAATAACCAGGGACTTCCTTTGGGCTAGTGGTAGGAAATAAAGGCCTGTCGCACTATGATTGTGGGTTCGATTCCTGCAGCTTTGTCTGACGCGATGGGTTATGCCCTACCCTGCAGGTTGTCCTTTTCCTAAAACTATAGTATCATAATATTCCAAAAATAATCTTCATAAATTTTTTAACCTTAAACAATACTATCCAAAGATCAACTTAATCCACTCCAACCTTTATGATTATCCAATATACCTCTGTCCAGACTTTCTCTAAAAGGTCTCTTAATTCCAAAATCAATTTATCAGATTCCCCAAAAAAAGTAAATTTTCTCTTATTGTCACATACTAAAAATATGATTACCTTAATCATATTAAAACCTTAATGAAATCAAAAAGTACTGTAGTACAATCCATATATATATATCACATTATTCTTATAACCAGAATATAATCCTTGAGTCCAAAAGCACCAATACATTAATTATTCCGCTTCAACTGTAGTCACAGCATAAGATTGGCCTTGATCCCTTGGCCTTTTCTGAGGTAAGTTTCCTTGACTCTTAGGACATTCATTTGCATAATGCCCCATTTCCCTACAATTGTAGCTTTCAACTTTGACAGCCTCTTTCTTTCCCTTGCAATCACGAGCCTGGTGACCCTTTTCTCCACATTTATAACAAACTCCCATTCCTTTTAGGCATGTACCAGGGTGATTCTTCCAACAATTATCACATAATGGAAAATCATTTTTCCCCTTTTTCCCTTTATCTGTCTCTTGTTCCACCGTTCTCTTCTTCTCTTGATTTACTTTGTTGTCATAAGACTTAGAGAATTCCTCTTCTGTCTTGATAGCACACGAGACAATATCTTCGTATGATGAGAAGGATTGTGATACTAAATCTCGAAGGAGAAATAGTTTTAACCCATCAAATAAACGATCAATCTTACTCCTTGGGTTACGTATATAATCGGAAGCATGCCTCGCTAACCTTGTAAAGTTAGCCTCATACTTTGCGACATTCTCATCCTCCTTCTGCCTCAGACTCAGAAATTGCCTTTCCATATTTGCTCGATGGTCACGAGGAAAGTATTTTTCTAAGAAAAGCTCTTTGAACTCACTCCATTCCATATTCGATACGTCATCATCTTCCTTTGTGTTTTGAATCAGCGACCACCACTGATCGGCATCTCCAGTGAGGCGGTAAACTGCCATGACAACCTTCTCCCTTTCACTACTCCCCAAGGCATAGAATATTTTCTCTAAGGAATTTATCCATTGCTCAGCTACTATAGTATTTGTACTCCCATTGAAGGTTGGTGGTTGTTGCCTCATGAAACGGACTAGCATTGATCCTCCACGTTGCGGATCAGGGTGCTCCATACGAGTAAGGTTATTATTCATAACCTGCGTGAGTTGTCCCAGTACGGTGAGAAGCTGATCAGCACCAATTGTATCACTAGCTCCACCATAATTATCTTGAGCAGGAGGGAAATCCCTACACAGAGTGCGTGCATTGATACGGTTTCCATTCCTTCCACTAGGCGCCATTTCTAAACAATGGCATAAACTATATTAGTTTATGAAATAAAATACATAATTCCATATTTGTAAAATACTTTACATAAATTGAACTATTTATGGATATAATCCATAATCATAAAAAGAAATGTTTCCTTTGAGGTAGTATATACTCATAACCCTCCATAGTGGTTTGTAAAGAAAATGAGAATTATCCTAAGCATATCCCCCAGGAGTGTTGTAACCAAGAGTGCAGCAAGGCCCGTTGTCGTGCACCAGTTCCCGTTCGAGTCTAGCTCAAAGCGGTGTTTTCGGGTTTTACCCCTAGGTACATCTGTGCCAGAGCCGCCTCTACCTGCTCGTATCTAGACAGGGATGTATTTCTCGGAAAACTCATAACATCTCTATAATACCAAAATTCTAGGAAGTTCTTCTATATTAATCCTCAAAGTCTATCTTCAGGCTATGTGCTCTAATAAGAGTTTATCTAAATCTAGCTTCCAAGGTTAGTACTAAACTGCCTCTGATACCAACTGTAACGCCCCGACCCCAGCTACCCAGAGTCGGTGCATTACTTCGTAACATTGGCATGATCACAAAAGATCAAGTCTCGAAAGACCGATTAGTTTAGTAGCCTTGGAAACACTAGATACATTCGTAAATGTTACATTAAATCATAAAGTGAAAAACTAATAACAAAGTCTTCATAGTCCACACTCATATCCTCTTCTGACTATCCCTGCAGGTCATTCATAAAATACTTCTTCACATCCTGGAAAATATTAAAACATTGAAATGGGTGAGCTCAGATGCTCAGTAAGGATAACAATATTGCGGAAGCTTTCATAAATAAACATAGAAATTTAAGGCAATGTATAACTAAAACAAAAGCCTTTTAAACATGAACTTCAACATAATATAGCAAAAGTAAAATGAGATAATGCCATTCACTTCTTCACATGGATATTCTACTGGTCGAATAATCACATGCGATATCAATAACCACTTTCATAATGAGGGAATGTATAATGCCGGACATTCTGAAACATTTTTTCAAGGCCTCGGCCAAGACGTCTAAAATGATTAAGGCCTCGGCCAAAACCATAAATCAAATTGGGAAAGGGCCTCGGCCAATTCCACGTCTAGTTGTCTCATGAGACCTACCGATGCATCGATGAGCTATAGCGGGCTCCACCCGTCACTTATTAAGTCCAATAAATTCCTCATATGAATAGGTTTAAACATATCATAAACCATAACATAATCGTATCACATAAAACATGCATAAAGAAAACATAACATTTCCACATTTCAATCACAAGATATCAATACAACACATTGATATAATAAAAACGCTTTCAAAACCATTTTCAATACCAAAATAAAAGAAAGTTAAAACTTTGCATTTATTTTTCATTAAAAAAAATGATGGCTTGTAGAGGAAGCCGAAACTAAAATAGTGGTCACGGCGGAGGAGAAGTCATTGTCGCCGCATCAGTACGGAAAGAAAAACATTCCCTTTTGTCGTTTAGCAAAACGCTTCGTATAAAAAAGATTCATTTTGAATAAACGTAAAAGTCAAAGGGGTTTATACACTGTATAAAATAAATTTGTGTATAAAACAAAATATGCCTCAATGAATGGAGATTGAGACGAAGTCCCTTAAAAAGATCATTTTTAAATAAAATATATCTATTATGTGTATTCACTATATGTAAACATAAAGAAAGTATAAATACAATATACGACATAATAATATCATGACATAATTTGAAAGTAGGAGATTAACCCAAAGAATGGAAGTTGGGTTATGAAATTCCCTTACAAATAAAATAGATCTATTATGTGTATTCACTATAGATACGCATAAAGAAAGTAAAAATACAAGATAGGACATAATAATATCATGACGTAATTTGAAAGTAGGAGATTAACCCAAAGAATTGAAGTTGGGTTAAGAAGTTCCCTTACCTTGCGTCCTGTCCTGACTCGACCGTTCTTTAACCTCCTGAATAATAAACTAGAGTTAATTTATATTTACTTAAGAACCTTTTTCATGTTCATTATTCCTTTTATATCCCTTATTACCATGTTATGAACATTATTTAATTATTTAAGTTAATAACAGTCATTTTGTCGATCTTTGGTACTTGAGTCAAAAATAAACTTCTTATAATTACAAGTTGTTCATGTGGTGAAATATCCATTATATCCAGAATTATATTCATGATGTAGATATCATATATATCATATATATACAGTATATACATTCATTCATAATGTCACGTAACATTTAGAGGTAAGAAATGAAATGCACCGTTCATGGAGACGGTAAGCCGTACGTACGCATGAACGCTACTTTCATTTCTATTTCGTATTTAATGGAATGAAATCATAATGATGTAAATGTATAATATAATTGCAGTATAATATAGTGTATAATACCATTTACTCCATCCTTTATACATCCCACATATGGCATTAACGATTCAAATCACTTTGAGGGGGCGGTAGTCCGCACTTCCTAAAATGAAATTATCGCGTTTTACCCATAATGGAAATCATAAAGTATGCCATAAATGAGAAATACAGAAGCATAAGTAAAACATAAACATATTATATATCATATATAAATATAGTGACATCTTAATGGCCACCTTTGAAGGTGTTATATGAGTGTTGAACAATCATCGTTTCGTGAGGCAGAAATTCGCCATTCACAGAAACCGTATGTTCTTTAACCATTAGATGTAGGTGTGTGTAAGTGTAGCTCTAATACTTATTATAAAAACATCCTTGTATATTGAGGATACTGGTTTTGTTACAAAAGAAATGAATAAAAAGAGTTTAGGGGGTTGGAGAAGAAAAATAAAACAAAACAACATTAGAGAAGACATTACCTCAAAATCGGGTAACTCTTTTTGATTTGAGACAAAGGCTTCTTTGGGAAGGGTTCTGCCCAAAGTGAGGCTTCTAGGAGTAAGAGGGGAAGTTGGGAGAGTATTTTGGCAGACTTTGGCCGAGCCAAATGGCTTGAAGGTGTGAATAAGGTGGGAGTGGTGGGGGCCTTTTATAAGTGGAGAGGAGGGGCTCTTTTGGAAAGATTGAAATGTTACATTATTACACAATGCTTTTCGGATTCTAAAGGTCCCACACTTATATAATTCATGGCTAAGGTGATAAGGGTTCGAAATCTCCTCATCCAATAGGCTTTGGACAAGTGTAAGCCTTGGATTTTTCATTATCTTCTCATTTTATTTCAATCGTTAAATAATGAGGTCATCTCTGCATCATAATTATGTCATAAATAATTTAATTTATATAATGTCTAAAAATTATAAAAAAACTACTATGATGTAGGAAATCTTTTTATATTTCTAATGAATATTTATAGTCAAAATTTTGACTTGTGTAACCCCACTTAAAAACTGTTTTAGTAAAACAACTCATGTTTGTGTCAATTTAATTTTAACATTAAATAAATATATATTAATGTCATTTTCCAACTAAAGTGGCTCCATGGGGTCCCCAAGTTGACCCATGGGTTGTCTTGGTCGGCCATGACTCATCCAATAAGAGTAGGACAAGTGTCATGCTCATCTCATATTATTAAAGCATTATTTGTACCTTAAACTACACTAATTACCTCTAATCGCGATTAAGAACTTAAAAGTTACTATTCACCAAAAATTATTTTAATCTCATTCAACCACATTTTACTTCTTAATGACAACCATGTATGTCGGATTTTTGAAAATCAAATCACAGAAGTGGTAATATTTCATTTAAACGAAAAATCAGTTATTTAACTACCACTTAGTGGTTTCACTATTCATCAAAAATTGAAGTTTTTCAGAACAATGCCAAAATTTCACCCTAAGCTATAATTGATATTCTGAATTCAAAAATGATGTATATTTTACAAAATTACAAACATATAAGTTGCATTAATTAATTTTATAATTAATTCCCGCTGTCACAACAAATAGCGTGTTTTTAAGAAACAATTTATATCAAAAGATTGGCAATTGTTTATGTCCATTTTCAATGTTAAATTAATTCTAATGACCACCATTGGATAAAATGGTAAAAATATATTCTAATTATACTTTAAAACCACTAAATAGTATAATTTATCACTATAAATTATTTTGATTAAAAAAGTTGTTTTTAAGTATTTTTCACTATTCATAAAAAAATTAGAAGTTCTCAGAAAAATACTAAAAATTCAACATAGGCTAATTTCGATATTACGAATCCAAAAATGAAGTCAATTTTGATAAATAAAATTTATAAAATTTCAAAAAGTAGGTATTACTATTCACAACGGCTAGTTTAATTAGTTGTGGTGTGTGTTAGAGCTCGAGGTTGCGTACAATGCAAGCTATTGCATTATTGAATGAGAAGCGTATCGTGGAAGCTCGGGGTGTTACATTCTCCCCTCCTTCAATAAAATATGTCCTCGCAATTTGAAATATTTCTTTGAAAATAAAAGGTTGAAAAGAGAAAATACCTTTGAGGAAAACCCACATCGGAAATAAGGTTAATAAATATATAACATTAAGAGAAAGCAAGATAAGTACAAAGGTCACCCGATATAGCCCATTCTAGGATTCTATATAAATATGGATATGGAGGAGAAACAGACCATCAAGGTATGATGGAGAGTTATAGAAAACAGGATTAGGAGAAAGTTTAACCACAAGAAAATCACAAACTTGTGATTGGTTAAACGGTCATTGAATCCCCAGTTGGAAAAGTTAACTGACAAAATTTTTGTTTTAAGTTACCTTTTATAATGTTGAGAAATTTATTTAGGAGATTTACTAAGAACGTAAGGGAATATACATACTTGTTATGTATACTTTCATTCGTTAATAAATTTTTACCACAAACCCAACTTTTACTCCAAATGGTAACGGAACTCAAAAATATTCTATTTATCCTAATTGTATAAGGTTCCAAATGTTAACACATGCCATTTAGATTAGTAAAATTATTTTGTAATAACCAGGGACTTCCTGTGGGATAGTGGTAGGAAATAAAGGCCTGTCGCACTATGATTGTGGGTTCGATTCCTGCAGCTTTGTCCGACGCGAGAGGTTATGCCCCACCCTGCAGGTTGTCCTTTTCCTAAAACTATAGTATCATAATATTCCAAAAATAATCTTCATAAATTTTTTAACCTTAAACAATACTATCCAAAGATCAACTTAATCCACTCCAACCTTTATGATTATCCAATATACCTCTGTCCAGACTTTCTCTAAAAGGTCTCTTAATTCCAAAATCAATTTATCAGATTCCCCAAACAAAGTAAATTTTCTCTTATTGTCACATACTAAAAATATGATTACCTTAATCATATTAAAACCTTACTGAAATCAAAAAGTACTGCAGTACAATCCATATATATATATCACATTATTCTTATAACCAGAATATAATCCTTGAGTCCAAAAGCACCAATACATTAATTATTCCGCTTCAACTGTAGTCACAGCATAAGATTGGCCTTGATCCCTTGGCCTTTTCTGAGGTAAGTTTCCTTGACGCTTAGGAAATTCATTTGCATAATGCCCCATTTCCCTACAATTGTAGCATTCAACTTTGACAGCCTCTTTCTTTCCCTTGCAATCACGAGCCTGGTGACCATTTTCTCCACATTTATAACAAACTCCCATTCCTTTTAGGCATGTACCAGGGTGATTCTTCCAACAATTATCACATAATGGAAAATCCTTCTTTTCCTTTTTCCCTTTATCTGTCTCTTGTTCCACCGTTCTCTTCTTCTCTTGATTTACTTTGTTGTCATAAGACTTAGAGAATTCCTTTTCTGTCTTGATAGCACACGAGACAATATCTTCGTATGATGAGAAGGATTGTGATACTAAATCTCTACGGAGAAATGGTTTTAACCCATCAAAGAAACAATCAATATTACTCCTTGGGTTACGTATATAATCGGAAGCATTCCTCGCTAACCTTGTAAAGTTAGCCTCATACTTTGCGACATTCTCATCCTCCTTCTGCCTCAGACTCAGAAATTGCCTTTTCATATCTGCTCGATGGTCACGAGGAAAGTATTTTTCTAAGAAAAGCTCTTTGAACTCCCTCCATTCCATATTCGATACGTCATCATCTTCCTTTGTGTTTTGAATCAGCGACCACCACTGATCGGCATCTCCAGTGAGGCGGTAAACTGCCATGACAACCTTCTCCCTTTCACTACTCCCCAAGGCATGGAATATTTTCTCTAAGGAATTTATCCATTGCTCAGCTACTATAGGATTTGTACTCCCATTGAAGGTTGGTGGTTGTTGCCTCATGAAACGGTCTAGCATTGATCCTCCACGTTGCGGATCAGGGTGCTCCATACGAGTAAGGTTATTATTCATAACCTGCGTGAGTTGTCCCAGTACGGTGAGAAGCTGATCAGCACCAGTTGTATCACTAGCTCCACCATAATTATCTTGAGCAGGAGGGCAATCCCTACACGGAGTGCGTGGATTGATACGGTTTCCATTCCTTCCACTAGGCGCCATTTCTAAACAATGGCATAAACTAGATTAGTTTATGAAATAAAATACATAATTCCATATTTGTAAAATACTTTACATAAATTGAACTATTTATGGATATAATCCATAATCATAAAAAGAAATGTTTCCTTTGAGGTAGTATATACTCATAACCCTTCATAGTGGTTAGTAAAGAAAATGATAATTATCCTAAGCATATCCCCCGGGAGTGTCGTAACCAAGAGTGCAGCAAGGCCCGTTGTCGTGCACCAGTTCCCGTTTGAGTCTAGCTCAAAGCGGTGTTTTCAGGTTTTACCCCTAGGTACATCTGTGCCAGAGCCGTTTCTACCTACTCGTATCCAGACAGGGATATATTGCTCGGAAAACTCATAACATCTCTATAATACCAAAATTCTAGGAAGTTCTTCTATACTAATCCTCAAAGTCTATCTTCAGGCTATGTGCTCTAATAAGAGTTTATCTAAATCTAGATTCCAAGGTTAGTACTAAACTGCCTCTGATACCAACTGTAACGCCCCGACCCCAGCTACCCAGAGTCGGTGCATTACTTCGTAACATTGGCATGATCACAAAAGATCAAGTCTCGAAAGACCGATTAGTTTAGTAGCCTTGGAAACACTAGATACATTCGTAAATGTTACATTAAATCATAAAGTGAAAAACTAATAACAAAGTCTTCATAGTCCACACTCATATCCTCTTCTGACTATCCCTGCAGGTCATTCATAAAATACTTCTTCACATCCTGGAAAATATTAAAACATTGAAATGGGTGAGCTCAGATGCTCAGTAAGGATAACAATATTGCGGAAGCTTTCATAAATAAACATAGAAATTTAAGGCAATGTATAACTAAAACAAAAGACTTTTAAACATGAACTTAAACATAATATGGAAAAAGTAAAATGAGATAATGCCATTCACTTCTGCACATGGATATTCTACTGGTCGAATAATCACATGCGATATCAATAACCACTTTCATAATGAGGGAATGTATAATGCCGGACATTCTGAAACATTTTGTCAAGGCCTCGGCCAAGACGTCTAAAATGATTAAGGCCTCGGCCAAAACCATAAATCAAATTGGGAAAGAGCCTCGGCCAATTCCACGTCTAGTTGTCTCATGAGACCTACCGATGCATCGAGGAGCTATAGCGGGCTCCACCCGTCACTTATTAAGTCCAATACATTCCTCATATGAATAGGTTTAAACATATCATAAACCATAACATAATCGTATCACATAAAACATGCATAAAGGAAACATAACATTTCTACATTTCAATCACAAGATATCAATACAACACATTGATATAATAAAAACGCTTTCAAAACCATTTTCAATACCAAAATAAAAGAAAGTTAAAACTTTGTATTTATTTTTCATTAAACAAAATGATGTCTTGTAGAGGAAGCCGAAACTAAAATAGTGGTCACGGCGGAGGAGAAGTCATTGTCGCCGCATCAGTACGGAAAGAAAAGCATTCCCTTTTGTCGTTTAGCAAAACGCTTCGTATAAAAAAGATTCCTTTTGAATAAACGTAAAAGTCAAAGGGGTTTATACACTGTATAAAATAAATTTGTGTATAAAACAAAATATGCCTCAATGAATGGAGATTGAGACGAAGTCCCTTAAAAAGATCATTTTTAAATAAAATATATCTATTATGTGTATTCACTATATGTACACATAAAGAAAGTATAAATACAATATACGACATAATAATATCATGACATAATTTGAAAGTAGGAGATTAACCCAAAGAATGGAAGTTGGGTTATGAAATTCCCTTACAAATAAAATAGATCTATTATGTGTATTCACTATAGATACGCATAAAGAAAGTACAAATACAAGATAGGACATAATAATATCATGACGTAATTTGAAAGTAGGAGATTAACCCAAAGAATTGAAGTTGGGTTAAGAAGTTCCCTTACCTTGCGTCATGTCCTGACTCGACTGTTCTTTAACCTCCTGAATAATAAACTAGAGTTAATTTATATTTACTTAAGAACCTTTTTCATGTTCATTATTCCTTTTATATCCCTTATTACCATGTTATGAACATTATTTAATTATTTAAGTTAATAACGGTCGTTTTGTCGATCTTTGGTACTTGAGTCAAAAATAAACTTCTTATAATTACAAGTTGTTCATGTGGTGAAATATCCATTATATCCAGAATTATATTCATGATGTAGATATCATATATATCATATATATACAGTATATACATTCATTCATAATGTCACGTAACATTTAGAGGTAAGAAATGAAATGCACCGTTCATGGAGACGGTAAGCCGTACGTACGCATTAACGCTACTTTCATTTCTATTTCATATTTAATGGAATGAAATCATAATGATATAAATGTATAATATAATTTCAGTATAATATAGTGTATAATACCATTTACTCCATCCTTTATACATCCCACATATGGCATTAATGATTCAAATCACTTTGAGGGGGCGGTAGTCCGCACTTCCTAAAATGAAATTATCGCGTTTTACCCATAATGGAAATCATAAAGTATGCCATAAATGAGAAATACATAAGCATAAGTAAAACATAAACATATTATATATCATATATAAATATAGTGACATCTTAATGGCCACCTTTGAAGGTGTTATATGAGTGTTGAACAATCATCGTTTCGTGAGGCAGAAATTCGCCATTCACAGAAACCGTATGTTCTTTAACCATTAGATGTAGGTGTGTGTAAGTGTAGCTCGAATACTTATTATAAAAACATCCTAGTATATTGAGGATACTGGTGTTGTTACAAAAGAAATGAATAAAAAGAGTTTAGGGGGTTGGAGAAGAAAAATAAAACAAAACAACATTAGAGAAGACATTACCTCAAAATCGGGTAACTCTTTTTGATTTGAGCCAAAGGCTTCCTTGGGAAGGGTTCTGCCCAAAGTGAGGCTTCTAGGAGTAATAGGGGGAAGTTGGGAGAGTATTTGGGCAGAGGTTGGCCGAGCCAAATGGCTTGAAGGTGTGAATAAGGTGGGAGTGGTGGGGGCCTTTTATAAGTGGAGAGGAGGGGATCTTTTGGAAAGATTGAAATGTTACATTATTACACAATTCTTTTCGGATTCTAAAGGTCCCACACTTATATAATTCGTGGCTAAGGTGATAAGGGTTCGAAATCTCCTCATCCAATAGGCTTTGGACAAGTGTAAGCCTTGGATTTTTCATTATCTTCTCATTTTATTTGAATCGTTAAATAATGAGGTCATCGCTGCAACATAATTATGTCATAAATAATTTAATTTATATAATGTCTAAAAATTATAAAAAAACTACTATGATGTAGGAAATCTTTTTATATTTCTAATGAATATTTATAGTCAAAATTTGGACTTGTGTAACCCCACTTAAAAACTGTTTTAGTAAAACAACTCATGTTTGTGTCAATTTAATTTTAACATTAAATAAATATATATTAATGTCATTTTCCAACTAAAGTGGCTCCATGGGGTCCCCAAGTTGACCCATGGGTTGTCTTGGTCGTCCATAACTCATCCAATAAGAGTAGGACAAGTGTCATGCTCATCTCATATTATTAAAACATTATTTGTACCTTAAACTACACTAATTACCTCTAATCGCGATTAAGAACTTAAAAGTTACTATTCACAAAAAATTATTTTAATCTCATTCAACCACATTTTACTTCTTAATGACAACCATGTATGTCGGATTTTTGAAAATCAAATCACAGAAGTGGTAATATTTCATTTAAACGAAAAATCAGTTATTTAACTACCACTTAGTGGTTTCACTATTCATCAAAAATTGAAGTTTTTCAGAACAATGCCAAAATTTCATCCTAAGCTATAATTGATATTCTGAATTCAAAAATGATGTCTATTTTACAAAATTACAAACATATAAGTTGCATTAATTAATTTTATAATTAATTCCCGCTGTCACAACAAATAGCGTGTTTTTAAGAAACAATTTATATCAAAAGATTGGCAATTGTTTATGTCCATTTTCAATGTTAAATTAATTCTAATGACCACCATTGGATAAAATGGTAAAAATATATTCTAATTATACTTTAAAACCACTAAATAGTATTATTTATCACTATAAATTATTTTTATTAAAAAATTTGTTTTTAAGTATTTTTCACTATTCATAAAAAAATTAGTTCTCAGAAAAATACCAAAAATTCAACATAGGCTAATTTCGATATTTCGAATCCAAAAATGAAGTCCATTTTGATAAATAAAATTTATAAAATTTCAAAAAGTAGGTATTACTATTCACAACGGCTAGTTTAATTAGTTGTGGTGTGTGTTAGAGCTCGAGGTTGCGTACAATGCAAGCTATTGCATTATTGAATGAGAAGCGTATCGTGGAAGCTCGGGGTGTTACACTTACACCGAGGCCTCATCGCTCGGTGGGCTGTCGTCACACTCGACTCTCGGAACCCTAGCTGGCTGCCGTCGTGGGGCCATCCTGAAAAGGAAACAGGTGCGCCACGGTCAGAACAGTATACCTGGTGAGCAGATATAAACTAATCACAAAGAAAACTTTGAAACACACACGCAATCAATGTTTTCGTGCATTAAGTCGGAAATCAGAAGTCAGGGTCCTGGTGTACGGATACGTCGGTCGTCGCACCAATACTGGACTCCCTGGACTGATAACCACACTCAATACGCTAAACATTATTGCTTCACATAGAAAAGATCAGTGTTCACGGTAGAACCGAACTCCTCTGATACCAATTTGTCACGACCCGCCCTCGGGGTCCGTGCCGTGACTACCCCAAGCCCACCTTCCATAGGCCAGGGGCTGGCGACTAGCACCAAGGCGTAAATCCCGGTAAAAAGGGAAGGCATTGCCTTTGTAAAGTAAACAAACACCACAGAGTAAGCAAACAGAAAGTAAACACTAAGCAAAAGCAGAGTACAACTGAAAGTGCGGAAAAGTAAATGGGCCAGTATACAAACCCAAACTGAAAGTAAAGTACAACTCGAAAATGAAAACAGCAACTGTAAAGTAAAAGCCGCTACACCGAGCTGTCCTCTGGAAATCCCACCTGAAGGGTGGGTACAGATAACTCCACTGCTCCACGGGTCCCGCCGTCCGCTCCGAGCACGTCCCGCCCAGTGGTCCACCTCCAGGTACCGCCCTGCTCTGCAAGCCTCAGCTAAGTTCAACGCTGTCCGTCGTCTGCAACCAACACAACGTAGTGCGGGCAAAGCCCGTGCAGGGGTGAGTATAAGCTACTCAGTAGGGACCCCGAGACCCCTGAAGGTCTCTCAAAATCCACAAAGGATAAACCACAAAGAAAGGTACAATCACCAAGTAACAACCGACACTGCTTAGGTATATGCCCATACATATACCTAAGTCATCAATTTCAAATACGCTCCAACCTCTGAGCCCAAGTACAACTCAGTCCACACAGGAAAGTAAACGTATTCCACACAGGAAAGCAAAACGTAATCCACACAAGATAGCACAACACAATCCACACAGGAAAGCAACAGGATTCAGCTCACACAGGTATACTTCTTCGAAAGACGATAAAGATGATCTCTGATCCATCTAAGTCGTCGGACCCACGAAGGATCGATAGGTAACTAACCCCCGCAAAAGACCCACACAGGATCGGGCCCACACAGGACCTGTAGGCGCTGGTTCACACAGGACCGCTGAGCGCAAAGACCCACACAGGATCGGACCCACACAGGATCGGGCCCACACAGGACCTGTAGCACTGATCCACGTAGGATCGCTGAGTGCTGTAGTTGTCATCGTCGAATCCACACAGGATCTCTGTACTGTCATCGTCGCAGTCACAGTAGCAGTAGCAGTAGTAGTCACAGTAACAGTCGCAGCCAGCACTAGGGTTCCCGCACAAAGCAAGCTCGTTCGGAGGGTCCGCTCCACGAGCCGAGAGGCTGATACATCAACTGTCACAAAGTCTAGAGTTGATGTATCCAAAAGTTCCATATCGTCAACAGGAACTCAACGCAACAGACGGCGCGTCGATCGGACGCCCGGTCTGAGAGTTATTGGCATTTTCGTCCCAGGGGCCCGGTTGGTTTCTAAGACAAAACCAACCCGACCGTACTCCACCTGCATTCAAACCTCGGGCGGAGTATTCCAAAGGATCCGTCTCACTAATAGAAACACAACAAAGCTGACGGCACGTCAATCGGACGTCCGTAGCTTAAGATATGAGCGTTTCCGCTCCGAAGGCCCGGTTGGTTTCGTGTACAAATCAACCCGGCCGAACTCAAAGTGTTCTGAAACCCTGAGTGTAATATACCGAAACGACCGTCTCGATCCAAGGATCGCGTTGACGCAGACGGTTCGTCATTAGGAGGTATGTAGCTCAAGTTATGAGCAAAAGACCGAAGTTGTCTCGAAAACGGGGGGTCCGGGTCCGGCCCGACCCGGCCCGACCCGGGTCCGACCCGGCCCGGCCGGCGGCGGTCCAGCGCGGCGGCGCGGACCGGCGCGGCGGCGCGGTCCGGCGCGGCGGCGCGGTCCGGCGCGGCGGCGCGGTCCGGCGCGGCGGCGCGGTCCGGCACGGCGGCGCGGGCCGGCGCGGCGGCGCGGTCCGGCGCGGCGGCGCGGCGCGGCCGGCGGCGGCGCGGCCTGGCGTCGCTTGTCGCCACGCGCGGGGGGAAAAGCCCCCGCTTCATCAATTTGGCGGCGCGGCTTTTAGCCGCGCCTTTGGAAACCCCCCCCCCCCCCTCGTGGGGGGCCTACTTTGAAGAGAACCGGGGGGCCGCTTGCCCCCCTCAAAGAAACCGCCCCCCTCATAAATGGGGGGGGGGTTTAGTGCTGGCCGGGGGAATTAAATTCCCCCGGCCTTTGACCTTCCGGCCGGCCGGTTTTTCTTCAACGGGACCGGCAAACCGGTCCCCTTTCCGGCTTCCGACGCCGGCGGCCCGGCCGCCGGTCTTCTCGTCCCGCCGCGGCCCGGAACCGGCCGCAGTGTTCGTCGTCCGGCACGGTGCGACGGCACCACGCCCCTCCACCGCGCCTTTGATTCCCTTCGACGCGGCGCGATGGCCTCGCGTTCTTGATAATCCATCCACGGCGTGACGCGATGGCGTCGCGTAAATAATCCGGGCGATTCCCGCGTGGTGCGACGGCACCACGCCTTCTCGTTCATCACAAGATTATATAAATAACCAAGAACAAAGGAGGGGGAATTCGGCCGTGTTTGTGCGGTCCGACCCCCCTCTCGTTAGTTGATAACTCTTAAATATTTAATCACAAATTATCATTCTAGAACCAAGAACGAGAGTAAAGAAAATAATCAACAACAACAACCCCTACCTTGGGTTCAAGTTCGAAGATTGTCAACGACCCGCGGAAGACAACGTCGCGGAGGTCGGGCGTCGCGGTAATCGTTCGTCAAATCCGTTGACGAAGAGGTACGTCTGAAGAGGTACGTCGTTGACGAATCTTCGTAAGCCGACGAAGAAAGTCTGAGGAGGAAGCGGCGTTCCCTTTCGTTGACACGGAAGGCGTCGTCGATCTTCGGATACAATCAGCTACGAAGAAGAGAGGAGCGGTGTTCTTAGTCGGAGCTTGAGCGTTCTTCGTCAAAGCTTGAGCGTTCTTCGTCAAAGTTTGAAGAAGAAAGAAAAGCTCTCAAATCCTCTCAAGATGGCTAAATAATTCTAACCAAATAAAATAAGCTAAGAGCTTATTTTATTAACTCAACCAAACCTTTTTGAATTTCAAAGGTTTGAAAAAGTTTAAACAACTCAACCTAATTAATAAGATAAATTGTCAAAACATTTAAAGTGGGGTTAAAGGGAGTTTTGAGAGAAGTTGAAAAGTTGGGTTTCTTGTGGTCCCCACCACACTTAATCCTCCGAAGGGAGGTTAAGCGGATGTGGGTCCCACCTTTAACTCCCTTTGGGAGAAGTTAACTAACATAAAAATAAAATAAAAAGTGTTCCACATTTTTATTCAACTTTTTATAATTCTCCCAAAAACTAACTTTCGTCCCGCAATAAACGCAACTTCGGAAAAGGTCTCCTTAAGCGAATATCGGCGCTGCGAGTTCATCGGTGCCCTCAGATTTCAATTCCGAGCACCGGATCAAAAGTTATGAATTCCCGCTCGTTCGTTCACTGAACGTACCCGAGCCAAACTTCGGAAATTGATTCCGGGCACACCGGGCCTCGGAATCAGGTGCCGTCAGAAACCGCGCTCTTGTAAAATTCCAAAGAAAATTAAAAAAAAAAATTCCCTTGAATTTTACGGGTCTTTACACAAGTAGTGCTCACTGCCTCTGCATTCTAGATACCGGGGTTCAAATCATAGAAGCCCTCTTAGACCTAGGTGTTGTGGCACATGACATGATGCAAGGCGGTGACACAGGAGTGATGCAGGAAGGGATGAAAACCCATGTAATGTAAATGTAATGAGGTTACTATGAGTTTGATATAGAGTAAGTCAACCATTGAAGGGAGATGTGACATGGCCTTGCGGACTTAGGGGCGTGTGTTGTTTCCTTTACTTATAACCTTCAAAACCTTAAATAAATTATATTTATAGATATATTTATATATAAATATATTTTAAATTTATTTATAAATATAAAAAATATATAAATATATTCATAAATATATTTTCAAATATGTTTATATAACTATTTATATATAAATATATATATATATTTATAAATATATTCATAGATATATTCATCAATATATTTATATTTACATAATTATAAATATATTTAAATAATTGTAAATATTTATTTCAATTGGAGGTTTACCCGAGTAGTACTCACCACTGGCCTCCACATTCAATAGAGCAGGTTCGAATATTGACACCCACTTTGAGATGATTTATGATGCTTATGATAACACAAGGCAGTGACGCATAAGATGACACATGGTGGTGATGAAAAAGTGATGTAAGAAGGGTTGAAAACTCATATAATGTCCTTTGGGTCACTAAGCATTCAGATTAATCAATGTAATGAACTTACTATGAACTTTTTATGGAGTGGGTCAACCATTGAAGGGAGGTGTAGCCTGTACTTGCACACTAAAAGGTGTGTGTGGTTTCCTTTTCTTATAACCTTTAAAACCTTAAATAAATTATATTCAAAATTATGTTTATATATAAATAATTATATATATGTTTAAATTTATTTATAAATAAATAATATTTTTATAAATATATTCATAAATATATTTACAACTATATTTATAACATATTTATATAATTATTTATATATAAATATATAAATATTTATAAATATACTCATAAATATATTTATATTTATATAATTATAAATATATTTAAATAGTTATAAATATGTATTGCAGTTGGAGCCTTACCTGAGTAGTAATGACTCTTCATAATTCCACATCAAACTTAGATACAAATCTAGGTGGGAGCAAATTTTTGTAGGGACAATAGCAATATTGTAGCAGTGTTGTAGCAATGTAGTAGTGTGAGGACTATAGTAGATACTATAGTGGGTCCTTGTGATCACATGTCCTAAGAATGTGACATGTTGCATCCAAAAGTCACACTTGCTAAACTTGGTGTATAACTTCTCCTTCCTTAATGTCGCCAACACAAGACTTATATGTTCTTCATGTTCCTCCTTACTCTTGGAGTAGATGATAATATCATCGATAAATACTACCATAAATTTTTCAAGGAAATATCTAAAGACTCTATTCATCAAATCCATGAAGATTTCAGGGGCATTAGTAAGTTTGAAGGGCATCACCAGAAACTCATAGTGCCCATAACTTGGAAGAGGATATTTGTTCTTTATGGTGATCTTTTTGAGTTCTCAATAATTGATACACAGCCACATTGATCCATCCTTCTTTTTGGCAAAGAGCGTCGGTGCACCCCAAGGTGATGCACTAGGGAATATGAACCCTTTGTATAAATGATCTTTCAGTTGCTTCTTTAACTCGTCCAGTTTGATAGGGGTCATCCTATAGAGACATTTTGAGATAGGAGTATCTCCAGGTATGAGTTCTATTGAGAAATTTATCTCATGATCTGGGGGAAGTTTGGGTAACTCTTCAGGTAATACATCACTGTATTCCCTCATAATGGGAATTTCCCCTAGGTTGATAACTTCATTTGACTCAACCATTTGAGCAAGGTATGCTTCTTTACAGGGAATCAAAACCCACACCGTTGAAGGATTTTCAAGAGGAGATTCATGATCTCCCTTGAATTTATAGAGGAGCATAAGATGGTTTGGAATATTAAAAGATATTTCCTTTTTCCGACGGTTGATATGTTCTCTATATAACGAGAGTCAATCCATCCCTAGTATAGAATTGAATTCCACCAAGGGAAGTATTACGATATTCCCTAGAATAATCTTTTCACATATTCCAATAGGAGAAGAGTTCAACACTTGGGTTGCAATGATTACACCACTAGGTGTTTTTATGGATATATCTACTTCAAGGTTTCAGGGCTTTGATTCAATATTTCTAGCAAACTTTTAAGATATAAAGTAATGTGTAGAACCAAAATTGAATAATATATTTTCCATTCTTGATTGAATAGGAATTTCACCTTGTACGACTTAATTTTATTGATCCACTTCAGTAGTAGTGATGGCATAAACCTTCCCTTTCTCCTTTGACATTGGTGGATGATGATGCTTATTACCCTCGAGAACTCTAGGTTTAGTGCATTGGCTTTAATAGTGCCCTTTCTCCCTATAGTTTTAGTATTGGACCATGGGTGGTGCACTCCTTTCTTCCACCACATTGTCTTGCTTCCTAATGTATTTTCGATATTCATGAGCTTGGTGGCCTTCTCTCTCACACTTGAAACATTTATTCATCCCTTTAAGGCGGTTCCCATGATGTTTCTTCCCACATTTTTTACATGTGTGTGGTTTATTTTTCTTTCCAACTTTCTCATTAGATCCTCTGGCATGAAACTCCATTTTTCGTTTCTTATCACCATATCCATGGGACCATTCTCTAAAATCCATCTTCACTTTGATAGCACATCGAACAACTTCTTCATAACTCCCAAAGTATCTAATTTCTAGATCCTTTCTAAGGTGTGGTTTTAAACCACTAAAGAATCTATCAATTTTTCTATCATTGTTGATAAAAAACCTGAAGAGTACCTTGAAATCCTTGTGAAATTTGTTTCGTAGGTTGTGACAGATTCTTCGTCCTTTTTCTTCAGATCTATGAATTCTCTCTTCATTTTTGTACAAATATTTTGAGGGAAATACTTGTTAAGAAACGTTATATTAAATTCTTTCCACTCCACATATTCAATTTCATCCCTCGACTTGGTGTTCTTAATCAAAGACCACTATTGATCGGCCTCTCTATCTAGATAATAAATGGATAGAGTCAGCTTCTCCATCTCATAGTAGTGATGCACATAAAAGATCTTCTCCATTGAGTTAACCCACTATTCCAAAAATAATGGATTGGAAGATCCACTAAATGTTAGTGGTTATTGCCATATAAAACACTTGATAGCTAGTTGATCCCTCTTAGGTGAAGGCGAATGTTCCACATTATTCAGGTTATTACTCATAACATGAGAAAGATGGGTAAGTATCGCCATGAAATTTTGAACTCCACCTCCCAAGGCATTAGGGATGTTGTTCGAGTAATCGTTGCACTATCCCTCACACGGGTTGTTGGCCTGGTTTCTCTTGTTTCCCACCATTTTCTAGAATAGAAAAGGTTAGAACAAAACATAAGTCAATAAGTCATGAATAAATAATGTATTCATTTGTGCAATTAAGTCTAAATGCATATCTTGTGGGATCCCTATGTTTAGAAAAGCTTATTGTGTGATTACATATACAAAGTATCATACTTTGGGTTTTCAGTAAGGTTCTCTAATCCTAATTCCCAAATTATCTAAACCATCCTCTGATGCTGAATATAGCGGCCCTGTTTTTTCTTACATATCTCATTACATCATTTTAAATACAAACGATGTAAAATCATTACACAATAAGGATTCAAATGTTTAGTGTCTTGAGTAAATTAAGACCATACATAACATTTACAAAATAAAACATAAACATTTATTTAATTCATTCTTCTCTAACTTCTTATTGGCCCTTGAATTCTCCTTAGTACAAGTAGTCACCTAAGGATATACATCAAAAATGGGCGAGATAAAAGCCTAGTAAGAGGATAGATAAGAATATGAAACAATATAACATTAGGTGAGCATAATCATAACATCATCATCATAATAATTAGAGGAAGCATTAAATAATGGCATGGAGTGTGACAATGCATAAAAATAAAACATCATATCTTAGTGGTAAACTACTACACATAGTTCTGAACAAAGTTGGCATCATGTTAATACATATTTCACTTTATATCATGAGGTTCTTCACATTAACCAATTTATTGGATTGATATATAATTCTGGGTGCATCTGTCACATCATTACATTAACATTTCCCTATATAATTCTAGGTGCACCTGTCACATTATAACATTTACATTATCATGCATGCCGCATACAACATATAATAACCCATGGAAAGGAATGAGTTTCATTTAATAAATCATACATCCATAAACTTTGGGTTTTCAAATTAAAAAGGGAATAACATACTTGATATAAGAATCATGAAGAAGAAACAATCCAGAGAAGTAAAAGTGTGTTTTTGAAAGAAGAGTTTTTTTGAAAAATATTGTGTTTGTCATAAACTAGTGTAGAAAACATGTATATCCTAAAAAAATTAAGATAATGATGAATAAATGATATTTAAGGAATATCCATACTGAAAATGGGGTGAAATAGGGAAAACCCAAAAAAAGAGTTGGGTTCGAAAATTCCCCTTACCTTGTATCTAAATGCTTTCTTCACTTTAATGTCCTCTTGAATTTATCCTCCTTGAGAACCTCCTTAGGGAAAGGTTTTAGTCTTTTGATGAGACCAAGAGCTCCTAGATGTGGGGGTGGGGAATTAAGGAAGAGTATTGGGTAAAATATAGGCAAGAATCAAAGCCTGAGATATGTGTGGAGACGAGTGTGTGAGGGGTGATATTTATAGTGGAGAGGGGTGTTTTCTCAATATTATATTCATTAATTTATTATATTAGCACAAGACTATGAATAGTTTCAGCATTATCACTAAATATATTAAAATAATTAATTATAGTTCAAGATTTTGGGCTTACATTGTCCTTACATCATCTATGACTCCATAATTCATGTATTTAGTATTTAGTATTTATCGGAAATTATCTTATTTTACTATTCATAAAAAATTCTAGTATTTCAGAGAAATACCAAAAAATCACCATAACCATTTTTCAGCATGTAGAATTCAAAAATGAACCCCATTTTAAGAAAATAATTTTTTAAATATGATTTATTTAATTTTAATTAAAATTATCATTTACTTGGAAAATACAGATTTTAATATTATAACTGATTTTGTAACACTTTGAAAAATTTCTTAAGGTCGCATAAAATTATCTTAAAATCATAATACATCAAAATATTAATTTATGGACATATTTTTTGACAATAAATTTTCTTTTAAATTATTAAATTAATTATAAAATTGTAATTCAATATTTATGACTTACAAAAATTCCAACACTTAGTTAATAATTTTTAAAACATTTAATTACTTAGTCTATGATATAATTATACCATAATTTCAGTTATAATATGCTTAAATTTTATTTATACTTTCATGGGTAGGGTTACTATTCATTTGTCTGGTTTTCCATTCATAAGGGTCATATTACTATTCCTAAGGCCAAGTTACTATTTCATCAGTATTGGTTCCTTAACTTCCAAAAATACTTCTTATTTCATTAATTCTTCATTTATAAAGTTTTTTATGGTCTCTAAGTGATTTTATGAGATTTATACTATATGAAATTACTATAAGAAGAGAGAAATTACATTGATAAAAATTTGGATCATTACACTCCTCATACGCCACAGGCTTCCGACTAGCAGCGAGGGTTTAATATTTATCATGGGGAGACTATACCCTCTTTATCAGAGAAATAAAATAACATAAATAAATAAAAAATAGCCAAATGATAATAAAGAATAATTAGAATAATACCATAACCAATACATACCAATATCACATAATAAACCAAAACAAAAAAAAACAATATCCAAACCAAACAGTAGATATGTCATGCCATATATATGTCAAGTGTCAAATGCAAAACCAAAATAAAGACACACTGGAAACTACCAAGCGGGGCCCGTCATCATGTATGGTTCCCTCATCCATGCTTCATCCCGACTCAGTAATCTAACATAGGGATCATTTCCTTGTCATGTCCTGTAAACATGAAGTCTATTCGGGTACCGACCACGCAGCCCGGGTAGGGTGTGAGTGCAACTCAGCAGGTTACCACCAACGACGTCTAAAACAATATTCTGTCTATAATATTGTATGCAGTTTTATAAAGAATAAAGTACAATAAATAAAGTAAATAGTTTTTCACACTAAATTATTCTTTAATTAACCACATAATACCCCTGGTTCATGAAGACACTTGAACCATCAATACCTACTTCACACTGTGCCGGAGCCTGAACCACCCCTAAAGGGATATCACATTTAATTACATCATGGGTTTTCATTAATTAAATCATTCCAATTTCACATTCAAATAATGAGGGCCTAGTGCAGTAGTCTAGCACCCCATGGGTATTTGGAGCAGCAGTCTCTGCCCCACAACTTAGTGATCACATGTATACATAAATATATTGGGCACCTGGAGCGGCAGTCTGGCACCCCGTGGGTATTTGGAGTAGCAGTCCATGTCCCACAACTCATTCATAGATATCATGTCACATGGTTCCATATTTCCAACCATTATCATCCATTACCATAATTCATTATCAACCCATTTTACAATTTCATTGATTGAGAAAGCACATATTAAAAATCATTATTTTCATCTTATTGACACACCCCATAGGTCGCTATCAATTTCAATAACCATTGACCAATCAATTTTATAATCATGATATTTACCAATTTTATAATCACATTATCTCATCAATTTCACAATTCCATTAATTAATTTACCAATTAATTAATTCAATTCAAAATGTGATTTCCCAACATGGTAATTAAAATTTCACAATTTCATACATGCAATCATCATAAAGACTATGAGAATTGGAAATTAGACTAGCTACCTTAGGGTTGTTGACAAATGCTCGCTAACCCTTATCCCTCAGTTCGATGGAAAACGATCGAAAACAGAACGACAGGGATTGATCGCACAAACAGGGTGTCCGGAGCAGAGGATAGGCTTCAAAAAAATTCCTAGAATTCTTCCTAGGTAGAGAGGAGGAAATCTGCATGGATGAAGAATGAGATTACACATAGAAAACACCTTTAAAATTGTTGCTCGAGAAATTATACGACATGTAATTCTTTTTAGAGGGTTGCGTTGAAAAACCTATTGCCTCGAGTTGGTATTTATCTTGATTAATTATTACACGATGTGTAATATTTTCATGTCGTGAACTAGTACACCATGTGTATGAAGGTTCCGGGCATAGCGGAAGCGCGTTGGTGGGTTAGCCAAACTTTAATTTTAACGTTAAACAATGTTCAATCCGAGATCTGTCACGATATAAAACGCCGAATCTTCAGAATAGAATGAAGAACGAAAAGAAAAGAAGAGTCTCTGAACCCTTGAGGAGGATCATCATATGTTGATTATAATTAATTTAATTAATGCATAAGAATTACCTCGTTGGAATTCTTTCTTCGTTGATGTGTCCGGTCACGATTCGGTGATCCGTCGTTGCGTCGTAGAATCCAAGTGTAGGATTCCTCTAGCGGTGATCCATACGTGTGTCACATATCTCTGGACATCGCTGAAGGGATCTCCGAGTGCTAGCGTGGAAGAACCTTCGCTTGCGATGTCCGCCTTTGACCGCCTTGATCCGGTGGAGGATTTTGCTCTCGTAACTTGAGGGCATTCTTGGTGGAAAGGTAATTCTCTCTTGGCTTGAGAGTATTTCCAAATCCGTTGTGCACAACCCATGGCTCTACAAAATGTTGGGGTTGTGAGGATATTTATAATCATGTTTGAGGTTAATAGAGTTATGACAATAAATAAACATGTTATGCATTTTATTTATTTCATTAACTCTTATTGAAAACCCCATGTCAAATTATTAATTCCTTGACATGCGCCCATGCTGATTATAATAAATATCATTTAATAAAACAATACTAAATCCTCAAAATCCAAACTGGAAAAACTACACGGCGTGTAATAATTAATACACGGTGTGTACTTTTATTTTCCATTTTTCTCCACCACATTTATTAGACCTTGAGTAATGACTATTTATTTCTTAAATAAATTTAACTGCATTACTCGCTAATAAATATATTATTTCGTCCACAATATATTCTCTCGAATAACTAGTGTCAAAATAAATGTGATCAGACATCCTTAAATAATTATTAAACCACAGTCGGGAATAATATTTATTTAACTTGTTAAATTAATATTTAACTGAGATACATGGACACACTTAGTGTGTGACCCTCTAGGCCTCTTTCTCAGTGGCATTAGGCTGATCCTACTTAAAGTCCAAGGTTAGCGTCTAGCAACACGCCAAGGCACCCATAGAGAAAGAAGTTAACACCGCAATGACGTGTTACCACCTACGAACGCTTACCGTGTAATATAATCCCTTTGTCTCGATATCTCCAATCAAGCCGGTTGCATGCTAGTGCCATCAACCCATGTGCTTGATTATTCTTTCTTTGAATTCCCGGAATTGAACTTGCCCATACCTTACCATGGCCATGGATTTATTTAGGCTATATCAATTCCATCGAAGGGCCTGAGATATCTACTTCCGTTATGGAACAGAAGGGACAAATCCTTTCTCGCATTATCTATTAATGCAGTATTACTAGTGACGCGCCCAACGTATCCTACCTCGCTGCGAACAGTGTGTCGTCACAGTTTTCGTCAATACATCTAAGTGCGTGAGTTGTAATACCCATTAATAATAATCTTAAAGTCTAAGGATCAATACACACGTCCGTAGAAACGGAAAGGATCCATATTTCCCTTCGCATTACCCCAACTAGGGTTGGTCAAGCAACTTGAAGGGTTTTAGGTAGGCATTCCAAATTCCAACTGCATTAACTCGCAGCTCCTTGATCCGCTGAGTGGACTCCCCAATCCTGAAATCCTTTTGGATTTCCTCAACCTTTGCCTCTTGGTCACACCAAGTCCTGCTGTGGCAGTCAACCCTTGATGCGAACCAAGTCAAGTCAACCCAAAACCTTGAATTAGAATTCCACGATAATTGAAAGCACCCCAACTAGGGTTGGTCAAGCACTTTGAACTATGGTTCGATTCTAACCAAGATTATGGAAGGCTATGCCGACTTAATATTTATTTTGAGGGATTTTATCTTTATACGTAAATTGTCATTTTATTATCTTTGATTACATTATTGTTAATATTAAGTGGGATATACTTAAGTGATTAACCATGTCTAGGATAATATTTACGTATAAGCCAATTTTATTTTAGTTCCATCTTGCATGCTCATTTAATTCATTAATTGTGTGATCGTGACAACACACCCACAATAAATAAACCATGCAACTGACAGAAATAAAATAAATGGTATGATCATGAGCTTTTCTATTGGTTAGTTTATCTAGCGGTTGATAAACTAACCCAAGACCTAGGGGAGAAACACCTTGAACCTTTCGGGTTCGTGCTTACATCTTTCCACCTGTCCACCTTTGTATCTCCTTGGATTGGTTTCACCTTGGCTCCGGACTTGAGTTGCCTCCACTAGCTTGGGAGCTCCATCCATTACATATGCATTTATCTCACACGCAGGTGAGGGGTAAAAAGGGGTTTTTACATAAAAGAATCCTTGGGCGCGCAGGCCCTACATATTAATGAGGAGATGACTCACAGGCCAACAAATTTAATTTAAATAAATAAATTAAAAGAAACCGTTTACATACAAAGGTCTCGGTCTAGATCATGATCATCCATACATGCAATGATATCTACACATAAATAAAACTAGCATTCAATTCTTTAATCGTTCTTGTTTAAGATAAATCACGCTCGAATCAATTAATTATCTTTAATTAATCAATCCTTTTATCATAAATCCCTTTTCTGAATTTCCTTGAGATTATCATCCATCATAATTTTAAATAAATTCATTTAAAATTATCATTGTACATAACTTGTACCTTGGAGGCAACCCGGTGAATTCCCATTTATTACGCAGATGTTAAATTAAACACATATATATAAAACACCTATCACGTGTTGTGCCTCATCTTTACGCCTGCACCATGGTACACGTCTCAAGGGTTTGTATAATATAATAATAAATTTTAATAAATCTGCGTAATTTGGGTGAGTACACGACATGTAGTTCCGACTACACGGCGTGTACTTTTCTTCACCGTCCATCCAAAGTACATGCCCGGGGATAAGGCGTGTTAATGTACTTCGGAAATTTTCGGAGTACACGGCGTGTACAGTGGGACACACGCCGTGTAGTTTCCGCATTACACGGTTTCCAGACGGGCAGGCCGTGTACGGAGTACATGACCCAACCCTAACCCGAATGGACTACACACCGTGTTCATTGGACCACACGGCGTGTATTCCGGAAACCGTGTGCCACCTGTTTCTGGTCAACACACGGTGTCTTAAATTATTAGAAAGAATCCAATACACGGCCTGATTTGGCGGGTCAGTCAATGCATTGAACCTAGACTACACGTCGTGTACTTCCGAATACACGCCGTGTATTCTGGTGTTATACGGCCAGAAACGTTTGGCTCCTCCGGATGAGTTCCTCTATTTTATTTTAATCAAAATTAAAAAAAAATCCGTTTTTGTGAGGTGAACGAGAAACGAGGGAGGAGGAACAGATCTCGAGATTCAGATTTCCAGAACGATTAAACATGAATTGAAATAACTAAATTATTAAATGCGTAAATCACCAACGAAAAAAACTAAACAATTATAACCAACGATATGACCGCTCTAATACCACTTGAAGGTTCCGGGCGCAGCGGAAGCGCATTGGTGGGTTATCCAAACTTTAATTTTAACGTTAAACAACATTCAATCTGAGATCTGTCACGATATAAAACGCTGAATCTTCGGAATAGAACGAAGAACGAAAAGAAAAGAAGAGTCCTGGAACCCTTGAGGAGGATCATCATATGTTGATTATAATTAATTTAATTAATGCATAAGAATTACCTCGTTGGAATTCTTTCTTCGTTGATGTGTCCGGTCACGATTCGGTGATTTGTCATTGCGTCGTAGAATCCAAGTGTAGGATTCCTCTAGCGGTGATCAACACGTGTGTCACGTATCTCCGGACATCGCTGAAGGGATCTCCGAGTGCTAGCGTGGAAGAACCTTCGCTTGCAATGTCCGCCTTTGACCACCTTGATCCGGTGGAGGATTTTTCTCTCGTAACTTGAGGGCGTTCTTGGTGGAAAGGGAATTCTCTCTTGGCTTGAGAGTATTTCCAAATCCGTTGTGCACAACCCATGGCTCTACAAAATGTTGGGGGTTGTGAGGATATTTATAATCATGTTTGAGGTTAATAGAGTTATGACAATAAATAAACGCGTTACGCGTTTTATTTATTTCATTAACTCTTATTGAAAACCCCCATGTCGAATTATTAATTCCTTGACATGCGCCCACGCTGATTATAATAAATACCATTTAATAAAAAAATATTAAATCCTCAAAATCCCAACTGGAAAAACTACACGACGTGTAATAATTAATACACGGTGTGTACTTTTATTTTCCATTTTTTCTCCACCACATTTATTAGACCTTGAGTAATGACTATTTATTTCTTAAATAAATTTAACTGCATTACTCGCTAATAATTATATTATTTCATCCACAATATATTCTCTCGAATAACTAGTGTCAAAATAAATGCGATCAGACATCCTTAAATAATTATTAAACCACAGTCAGGAATAATATTTATTTAACTTATTAAATTAATATTTAACTGAGATACATGGACACACTTAGTGTGTGACCCTCTAGGCCTCTTTCTCAGTGGCATTAGGCTGAGCCTGCCTAAAGTCCAAGGTTAGCGTCTATCAACACGCCAAGGCACCCATAAAGAAAGAAGTTAACGCCGAAATGACGTGTTACCTCCTACGAACGCTTACTGTGTAATATAATCCCTTTGTCTCGATATCTCCAATCAAGTGGGTTGCATGCTAGTGTCATCAACTCATGTGCTTGATTATTCTTTCTTTGACTTCCTGGAATTGAACTTGCCCATACCTTACCGTGGCCATGGATTTATTTAGGCTATATCAATTTCATCAAAGGGCCTGAGATATCTACTTTCGTTATGGAACGGAAGGGACAAATCCTTTCTCACATTATCTATTAATGTGGTATTACTCGTGACGCACCCAACGTATCCTACCTCGTTGCGAACAGTGTGTCGTCACAGTTTTCGTCAATACATCTAAGTGCGCGAGTTGTAATACTCATTAATAATAATCTTAAAGTCTAAGGATCAATACACACGTCCGTAGATAGGAACATCCAATGACACTATGAAATGCGGATTTCCTACTGACGGGTCTCGTTCTCATAATATCCTCCTGGATATTACCAAGGGCGCACACCATGAGAAGGTGCCTCAAAGTTTTATGAGTCCTCACCCCTAATGACCTGTATTATTTGTGTCCCTCAAATAATATCATCTGGCCATAGAACATACATTCAAGAACAGTGTTATGGCACTTCCGGGTTCTCATCATAGCAGGGATCCGCTAAGACCCTTTAATGCAACAGTTGTCCTTAGGACATTATCACATGACATGTCATGCAGAATAATAATCAAGATGAGATAAGATTTTTATTTAATGAATAAAGTACAAAGTAGTTGGTTCTAGACCACCAACTCCAACAGTGTAACCTTTCATGACATGTGTTTGGAGAAATTTACACGCCGTGTAACCCATTTACACGGCGTGTGAATTTTCTGCATACTGTTTTTTAACAAAAAAAAAACTACTTTAAAGTTCTGAACCACCTCCAAAGCCTTCCAAACCATTTCAAACCCTAGCCAACCTTAGAACAAAAGAAAACTCGAAAGGGAAACGTACCTGAAAAAAGATGGGATCTTACAATACAAGCTTTTCATCAAACACTTGATGTGCATAGTTTAAATAAAACAAATTTCCAATTTTAAGAACAAAGGGAAAACCATTGCATTTTATGTGGTGAAAATCTCAATTTCCTTCCAAATAAACCTCAAACACATTTTAGTATTACCATTGAATATCAAAACACAGAATTAAAAACACAGGCAATCAATGTTTAAAATTTAAAGGTCAAATACAAGGGGCAACCTACTTGGAACTCGGTGTCTTTGGTAGCATGCGTCGAAAACCACCGCAATAAGGTCTAAGGGACCCACAAGATCGTGAGGAACCTTAAACAAGTAAAAGACCTAATTAAAATTAGGTCATAAGAAAAATTCGGACCAAACCCTACCTAGGATTTGGTCCATGGTGCGCACAATAAGGAGGGAGCGAGGGAGGAAGAGGGAGGAGACAGAGGAGAAGAAAAGCTAACCCGAGAAGATCACACACCAAAACGGAGGAGAAGACAATAGGGGAGAAAAGATCAGGAGAAGGGGGTCACGCGAGGGGGATCCCCCTGGTTAGTCAAATTGTGTGTCAACCACGTGAGTCATGTTGGAAGGTTTGGAGTACCCCACACGGACAGGCTGCATGGTTAATTTAACCGTGCGTCGACTGTGCAATTCAACTCTTTCAAAATATATGGTTGTTTGCATGGTGTCGCACGATTTCAAACTAATTGTACGCCAACTGTACGCTCATATATAAATTCCAAAAATTGAAAATTACACATGATTTGACCCAAAATTTGAGGACATGATGAAAAATAATTAAATAAAAAGAAGCTAAAAACTAGGTTGAGTTGTGACATTGTGAAACTTCAAAAGGATGACCACACCCAATTTCTCTTACTTTGGAGTTAGACGCGACTCTTGAATTCCAAAATGACTCGCATTTTGTATTGTGTTCAACCTTATGAAGTCATGGATATTCTCTTCATTTGTATCATGGGTCACGCCATTGTTACCCCCAAATATGTTCAAAAGTTATTAAAAAAATATAAAATAATATGTTTACCTCCCTATGCTCCCACAAATTTCAAAAATAATATTCAATACCCACATGTGTTTCATTCTTAAATAATGAAATTGTGAGTATCCTCTTTTTGACCGAGTGTACAAGCTTACATTTCATGCAAAGTGAAAATTTATTTTCAAATGAATATTTTTTTGATGGATATTAAATAGATGAATTTATAGTTTTCATTCTATCTCCAATTCTAGACATTTAGTCTCATTGTGTCAAACAAAGTCTGAAATGATCGGTTCGTAACTTTTTTTTTCACAAAAGAAGATGATATATTAATCACGAAGGTCAACAGTTACAAAGTCATGCAACCAAGAAGGAAAGTGATCAAGCCAGAGATGATTCATGTCAGACGTGCTGAAAGAAGCCAGGTGATGGGCTGCTTCATTTTCGCCCCTTTTAATGAAAGAGGAGCAGGTTGTGAAGCTTTGACTGAGAGACTGGATGTTCTTGATGACGGGGCCAAAAGAATGGAGGTCGTCATCAGTAAGCCCGATAGCGTTGATGATGGTGAGACAATCAGATTCAATGTGAATAGCTTCTCATCCACGATTTTTTGTGAACGTCAGCCCGACAAAGACAACGAAGGCTTCGGCAACAACGGGCTCCCAAAGAGTGTGGTTTGATTCATGTTTAGCATCAATGATTTGACCATGAAAATCTCGTGCCACAAGTCCAATTCCGACAATTCCATCCATGGAGAGAGATGCATCAATGTTGATCTTGATGATCACTTCTGGGGGAGGGTACCATCTTGACGCAGCTGTGTGAGTGCCAGAGAGCCCATGACGGTCAGAGTCCCGCTTCCACCCCTCAATCCAGGATGTAGCCCGTTCAATCCAGAACCTGGGGAGCTTTGTTGTGTGATAAAAGATGAAGTCATTGTGTTGCGCCCTGACAATCCATGCCACGATGCATAATGAAGCAACTTTGTCAGCAGTGAAAGAAGACGACCACGACATCAGCAATGTCGGAAGGTACGACGCTGTATCCAGCAAAAGCTTCAAATCAGAGTCCCAAAATGTCCAGATCTCTTCCACCCCTGGGCACTGGGTCTCTTCCACCCCTGGGCACTGGGTAATTGCATGCAGAGGAGATTCAAGTACACCCGAACAGATGAGACATTGTTTGTCATTCGTGACATGTCGGAAGGTGAGTAAGTCCATGTGGGGAGACGGTTCGTAACTTTTTTGTTCAATGGTGTGAGGTATTTTTGAAAATCAACTATGATTAAAAAAACATTATACTTTACCATCGGGTTGGAGTGATCCAACAAGACTTTTTTATTGGATATATTTTATGAGAAAAAATTAAATTAGGGCTTCCCGGACGGTGGGCTTAGGAGGAGACCAAAGGCCCAGGCGATTCAGCCACCTGCAGGCCCTTTTCCTCGTACCAAACCCGTTATAAATACCGATCCAGAGCTTCCCTCACTGCTTCTATCCAAAATTCAACGCCCCCTTCCTCTCCCCATTCGCCCCCTTCAATCTCCTCTTCCCAGCCCGCCTGTGTGATTCTCTCTGTGATTCTGGCGATCGTCGTCGTTGCAATTCGGCGAGCGTAGAATCAGTGGAGCCTCGCAATTTGTTCATCTTCCTTCGAAAGTTCGGTGCTACCGGAAGTATGGAAGATGCTGGTGATGCGGCAGCGGCTCGGGCGGCGGTGCCGGCGTTCCGCGTGGATGAGAAGTTGAAGGTTCAGAAGAAAGTGGGGCGGGCGAGGGGTATCGGTGGCCCCGCGGCGCCGTTTTCGAAGCGCTCCTTCACACGGAAGTGCGCCAATCTCTTCAAGGAGCAGCGGGCGCGGTTCTACATCGTGCGGCGGTGCGTCGTCATGCTCGTCTGCTGGAGAGACTACACCGTTTCGTGAGACTTCGCCGCCGAGAGAACGCCGACGATGATGCGCGCCGGAGTCGCCTCCTCTCTTTCCTTTTTCTTGCTTCTTCCTCTTTCTCCCGCCTGTTTTTTGTTTGCCCGTTCGGCGTGTTTTCTCTGTGGGGGGAATTGTCACCGGGTTTTCTGGCCGGAAGCCGTTAGAAATACGGAGGTACTGGTAGTTTCAATTCCGCGATTGATGAGTTCCAGGCGTGTAAAATCGATCTCCGATCAGAGGTATTAACACGAATCGCAGAGCAATGAGGCAGTTTCTGCTTCGTTTTGAGTTTCGATGTTCTCAGTTGATTAATTAATGCAGCCCTATACCCCCTCCTTTCCTTCCACCCCGTTTAAGATCCGATCCACCTCGGATCCACCACGCTGTAATCAATATCGTCCTCTTCCTCCTTCCTGTTAAGATCCGATCCATCACGCTTTAATCAATATCATAGCGCTGCCTCCTCCTCCCCGTTTGAGATCCGATCCACCACGCTGGAGTCAATGTCATCCTCTTCCTCCTCCCTTTTAAGATCCGATCCATCACGCTGTAATCAGTATCATCCTCTGCTAAGACCTCCCCTTTTCAGATCCGATCCCCCACGGTGTCATCAATATCACTAACTATGTTAAAGAAACAGTAAAAAAATATACATAAACAGTACACTGCACCAATACAATATATATATATATATATATACAGACAACAAATTTTTAAAAACAAGTTTTTTTTAATAAAACTTTTTTTTTTTTATGAAACTAGGATTGAGGAGGGCCAGTACAATACAATCGCCACTCCATTTTTAATAAAACAGTTTTTTTTTGGAAACTAGGACGAGGAGAGCTAGTACCCCATTTCAAGCTTCCAATGTTTATAAATATATTTACAAATATATTTATTTATAATATATTTTTACAATTATTTAAATATATTCATAATTATATATATTTATGTTATTTAAATAATTATTATTTAAATATATATTTATTTACAAATATATTCATAAATATATTCATAAACATGATTATATAAAAATATATACATATTTATAAATATACTCATAAATATATTGAAAAACACATTTATATTTATATAATTATAAATATATTTAAATAACCGTAAATATGTATTGCAAATAGAGTCATAGAGTAGTAATGACTCTTCATAATTCCGCATCAAACTCATATACGAATCCGAGTGGGAGCAAATTTATGTAGGGACTAGCAATACTGTAGCAACGTCATAGCAATGTCGTAGTGTGAGCACTGTAGTAAATACTATAGCAGGTCCTTGCAGACACATAAGTGTGTGTTGTTTCCTTTGCTTTTAACCTCCGAAACCTTAAATAAATCATATTCATAAATATATTTATATATAAATAATTATAATTTTATATATATATATTTAAATATATTTATAAATATATTTATCAATAAATTTATATTTATATAATTATAAATATATTTAAATAATTGTAAATATGTATTGCATTTGGAGGCTTGCCCGAGTGGTAAATAATTGTAGCAATATTGTACCAATGTTGTAGCAATGTAGCAGTGCAGGGACTGTAGTAAATACTATATTGGGTACAGTAGCAACAATACTATTCATCCCATACGGGCTTTCGGGCCACAAAAATGGGTATTCAGGCCACTAGGGCCCTTCGAGCCACGAAGCAGATCCAATGACATCATGTTGGAGCAGTACCTAACCGATGGAGAGAAGAAGATGTAAAGACAAGACCGATGACACGACCTGGAGGTTCATTCATGGAGCAACTAACATGCATCAGTTCAAGACTATAAGTAGGGGTGGCTTCGATGACTAACCACAAACATGAATTCAGGACTACAAACTGGAGTGATGGATGCAGGAGACAATGGGTTGTTTCAGTATGGGGTCTTAGGTTTTGAGTTTACAGGTCATGTACTAGGCCTTTGTGTCATTAAGCCAACGAGCTATTTATGACCTCGTGTTACGGGGCTTTCAAGCCATGTAAGGGTTCTCTCTCAACCCATTTAAAAATGAGATTATCCATATATAAGGACCCGACCTTAAAACATTACATAATCTTGAGTTTCAAGACAATAATTCATTTTCTTGCTTTTTGTGGATCTTTTAGGTTTAGAGTTTTAGTGAGTTTGTTTGCTCGACTAGGTTAAATAGCCTGAGAGGGAGGGTGAATCAGTGTAAGACAGATTAAAACAATTGTCCATTCGAATCTTGTTTTGTCGTTAAACAAAACCCTCTTTCCATCCTTCTCCCATAGCCATGTATGAACATAAATGAAATCATGCATGACACAACAATTTTACTTGGTTCACCCTTTCTGAACTACGTTCAAGGAGCATACAACGACGAAAATCTGGTAAACACTGGAAAACAGAGTAACCTTGTGTAGGAAATTTTCTATACCGCTTCTAGGGTATCCATTCATTTGTTTTGGATCTTTTTCAACATTCCTAGTCAACAATATCTATGGACCTCCACAACTGTCCTTGGAAACCCACTTTGTCAACAAACACAATCAACCCAAACATACCGCAATGTTTACTTTGAGGGATTTTTTCCCAACAATCTCTCCCTTTAGTTTTGTTGAAAACTCTTTATAGTTTGATACCTTGTTAAAGCTTCTTCCATCTTCTACCACCGTTCGCTTCTTGCGATTTAGACAGCGATCAAAGATTTACTCAATACATACTCTAAGCTTACACGAGTCATGTTCAGCGTGAGAAATAAGAGAAGCATGCAAAGTTTATCAATGAATCACTTCATTCCAAAAGCACTCAATCGATTTCATTACTAACTCTATCTATCATGATATATATCCTTTGATTGATCGCTTTTAGCATTTTTAGATTTAAAACTCCCCCTACTTCACTGTTTGGGTTCTCATTCTCGTGCTTTGGAATGCTTAAAGATTTTCAAGCTAAGCTCTGATAGCCATGAACTATTTCCACATAGTCACTAAATCTCATCATGTCACAGAAGCATTGCATGGTTTGTCAAAAACCTGCAACCTTTAAAATGTTGAAACTCCCCCAACATTATTGCTCCCTCTATCAGCTTCTCCCCTATCCTAATTAAGTCATTTCTCTCCTTTAATAGCCACAATTTCTCTCCCTTTGTCAACGAACCTGAAGGTCACTCCGTTGTTGTCTGTAACATGGTAAAGAACCCAAATCAACACATTTTGGGAAAACACATCATAACTCAGGGAGAGGGGGTCCCACATTCACACTTTTTCAAGTGTGGGGAGTCGGATGAACTACCAGAGCCAATCAATGCCATTCAAACGCTTCTTTGGGTAAGACCTTTGTCAAAATGTCTGCAACTTGTAGTTCTGTAGGCACATACTCCAACTTCACAAGCTCTTGATCCACCTCCTTCTTGATAGAATGATACTTGATTTCAATGTGCTTTGTCCTTGAGTGATGGACTTTATTTTTTTTGAGATTTATAACACTTGAATTATCACAATGGATTTTGATAGGATACTTCACTTCAACTCCCATATCATCAAGTTGTTGGTTCATCCACAATAACTGTGTGCACCCTTGAGTAGTCGTAATATATTCATCTTCTGAAGTGCTCAACGAAATGAAATCTTGTTTCTTTATTATCCAAGAAATATACAATCTACCAAGATAAAATGCACCACTTGATGTTGATTTTCTATCATCAGCTGATCCAGCCCAATCTGTATTTGTATAGCCCAATAAATCTTGTTGAGTTTTGTCATTGTACAACAAACTGAAATCCACCATACCCTTGATATATCGAAGTATTCTTTTCACTGCAATCAAGTGGATTTCCTTGGGACTACTTTGATATCATATTGTTTGACATATAGAAAAAACAATATTAGGTCTTGTCATTGTCAAGTACAATAGACCGCCAATGATTTTCCTATATTCTGTTACATTAACTGCATTGTCTTCATCATCCCATTATAGTTTCATTTGGGTAGCCACCAGAGTCATCATCTCCTTGGAATTATCCATTCCAAATATTCTTAAAACCTCCTTGGAATATTTATTTTGAGAGATAAATGTTTCATTCTTTTCTTATGTCACCTGTAAAACAAAAAAAACATTAGTTCACCAATCATTGACATTTCAAATTCACTTTTTATGAATTTCGAGAACTGAGTGCACTACACTTCATCTGATACACCAAATATTATGTCATCGACATATACCAGCACCATAATTCTTTGATTAATATCATTATTGACATAGAGTTTTTAATCAACTCCACCACACTGAAAACTGAGCTTCTTCAAAAACTGATCTAGCCTTGAATACCATGATCTTGGTGCTTACTTCAACCCATATAGTGTCTTCTTCAACTAAAAAATCTATTCTTATCTTCATGAATGATAAAACCATTTTACTTCTCAATATAAAATTCTTCTTCTAAAACCCCATTAAGAAACACAGACTTGAAATCCATCTGGAAAACTTTGAACTTTATTTTCACTGCTATGTACAAGAATAATCTGATTGTCTCTAGCCTTGTAATAGGCACAAATGTTTCATCAACATCAATACCCTCTATCTGAGAGTACCCTTTGCACACTAGTCATTCTTTGTTTCGAATCACTGCTCCATCTTCATTTATCTTATTGCAAAAGACTCATCTAGTCTCAATGACATTTTTATCCGTTGGCCATGAAATAATCTCCCATATCTGATTCTTCTCAATTTGGTCAAACTCTTCATTCATAGTCTGGACCTAGTTTTCATCCACAACCACTTCCTGAAAACATTTTGTCTCTACCTATGATAAGAACCATGCTTTTTGTAGAGTCTTCATCTTCCTTATCTACACTGGCATTGTATGATCTCTGATTATGTTCTATCTATCAATCTTGACTCTTCTCTTCAATCTTTGTGCAAATGATAGTTTGTGCTCATTCTTTTCTTTATCTAAATATTCTTTTGAATCATCCACTGGAACTAGAACATCCCCTAATATGCTTATCTCTTCATCACTAGCCTTCTAAGACTGATCACGCATTTGCTGAAGATTTCGCTCATTCTATACTATAGTTACATTATTGCTTTCAACTACCTTTCTCAGCCACTTATTGAATCATTTATATGTTTTTCTTTTCTTTGAGTAGCCAAGAAATATCCCTTCATCTCCATGGGATTCAAACTTCCTATGTTTCTCCTTATTGAGAATAAAACACTTACTTCTAAAGACTCAAAAGTACTTCAATGTTGGATTCTTCTCGTACCATAGATCATATGGTGTCTTCTCTTCTTTCAGACATAATAATGATCTATTTGATGTATAGATTGATTTCATCGATGCTTCTTTCCAAAATTTATCTAGAAGGTTTTTCTCAATGAGTATTATTCTATCCATGTTGTTAATAATTCAATTTCTTCTCTCAATTACTCCATTTTTTCATGGAGTTCTTAATATTAAAACTTGATGCTTTATCCCATGTTTCTTGAGATAATCTTCTACTTAGATATTTGTGAACTCTGTTCCATTATCTTTTCGGATCTTTCATATTCTTTGACCCAACACCTTTCCAACTTCCCTTTGATAAGTTTTTATGTAACTAAACACCTCATATTTGTGGGTGATGATTGAAACTCATTCCATTTTTCTAAAATCATCAATGAAGAGAACATAATATCTCCTCCCATCAATAGCTCTTGGCGAAATAGGTCTACACACATCAATATGCACCAACTCAAGCACTTTTGTTGACCTTTTATCTTTCACCTTATATGTCTTTTGAATAATATTCCCTTGTTGACAAGCATCACACATATGAGTATGATCACGTGATAACCTAGGGAGGTCTCAAGAAACATAAAATTTCACCATACCTTCCAATGATGTTTGGATCAAATGACCAAGACGTTTATTCCATAACTTGTTTTCTTCTTTATTGGTCAAAAAACACATATCTTCTTCTTCAAGGTAGAGATTTATCTTTGTACACTTTCACTTCAAAACAATTTTACCATCTTTTTCCGTAATGATAAATAATTTCTTTGAAAATATTATGGCAAGTCCTGAGTCACACAGTTGACTTACACTTAGAAAGTTGTGATTGAAACCTTTAACAACCAAGACATTTACACATCTTATGTCTTTTCCCCCAAACTTGGCTCTTCCTAATCCAATAATTTTTAGGCCTTCATCATTACCAAATCTTATAATACCTTCCTTGTCGTATTTGATTCCTATCACCAGTTTCTTATTTCCTATCATATGGGAGATGCATCCACTATCAATGATCTATATTCCAGTGTGATATGATGCTTTAAAAACAATCTCTACCACCACTGCTTGTTCATCTCTCTTATTTTTTATCCATGTTTTTGACTTCATACTCGGTACAAATTGATAATATTGATCTTCCTTGAAGTATGATGGACCAGCTTCATCTTGCAACACTGAAAACTGATTTTTCATTTTCATCTTATTTGATGATACATTGAATTGCTTCTTATGAACACATTCATAATTATATATATTTATATTATTTAAAAAATAATTATTTAAATATATATTTATTTATAAAAATATTTATATTTATATATAAATATAATTTTGAATATATTTAAAAAATGTTTTTATAATTATAAATAAATTTAAAATATATTTAAAAAATATATTTATAGAATTATTTATAAATATTTATAAATATATATATTTATATATTTATGAATATATGTGTGACCTGACCTGGAGTCAAGTAGTGCTCACCACCTCCGCATTCTAGATACCAGGGTTTAAATCATGGAAGCCCTCTTAGACCTAGGTGTTGTGGCACATGACATGATGCAAGGCGGTGAGATGAAAACCCATGTAATGTAAATGTATTGAGGTTACTATGAGTTTGATATGGAGTGATTCAAGCATTGAAGGGAGGTGTGACATGGCCTTGCAGACTTAGGGGCGTGTGTTATTTCCTTTACTTGTAACCTTAAAAACCTTAAATAAATTATATTCATAGATATATTTATATATAAATATATTTTAAATTTATTTATAAATATAAAAAAAATTATAAATATATTCATAAATATATTTGCAAATATATTTATATAACTATTTATATATAAATATATACATATTTATAAATATATTCATCGATATATTCATCAATATATTTATATTTAAATAATTATAAATATATTTAAATAATTATAAATACATTTAAATAATTGTAAATATTTATTTCAATTGGAGGTTTACCCGAGTGGCACTCACCACTGGCCTCCACATTCAATAGAGCAGGTTCGAATCTTGACACCCACTTTGAGATGATTTATGATGCATATGATAACACAAGGTAGTGACACATAAGATGATGCATGGTGGTGATGCAAAAGTGATACGGGAAGGGGTGAAAACCCATATAATGTCCTTTGGGTCACTAAGCATTCAGACTAATCAATGTAATGAGCTTACTATGAACTTGCTATGGAGTGATTCAACCATTGAAGGGAGGTGTAGCATGTCCTTACACACTAAAAAGTGTGTGTGGTTTCCTTTGCTTGTAACCTTTAAACCCTTAAATAAATTATATTCAAAATTATGTTTATACATAAATAATATATATATATATATATATTAAATTTATTTATAAATAAAAAATATTTTTATAAATATATTCATAAATATATTTACAAATATATTTATAATATATTTATATATAAATATATACATATTTATAAATATACTCATAAATATATTTATATTTATATAATTATAAATATATTTAAATAATTGTAAATATGTATTGCAGTTGGAGGCTTACCCTAGTAGTAACGACTCTTCATAATTTCACATCAAACTCAGATACAAATCCAGGTGGGAGAAATTTTTTGAAGGGACTATAGCAATATTGTAGCAGTGTTGTAGCAATGTAGTAGTGTGAGGACTGTATTAGATACTATAGCAGGTCCTTACTTGTGATCAAATGTCCCAAGAATGTGACATGCTGCATCCAAAAGTCACACTTGCTGAACTTGGCATATAACTTCTTCTTCCTTAATGTCACCAACTCAAGCCTTAGATGTTATTCATGTTCCTCCTTTCTCTTGGAGTAGATGAGAATATCATCAATAAATACTACCAAAAACTTGTCAAGGTAATGTATAAAGACTTTATTCATCAAATTTATGAAGATTTCAGGGGCATTAGTAAGTTCAAAGGGCATCACCAAAAACTCATAGTTCCCATAACTTGTATGGAAGGAAGTTTTCTGAATATCTTCCTTAATCACCTTTAGCTAATGGTATCCAGAATGAAGATCCACTTTTGAGAAGTACTGAGCTCCTCACAACTGATCCAAAAAGTCATCAATCCTTGGAAGAGGATACTTTTTTTATGATGATCATGTTGAGTTCTCGATAATCGATACACAACCGCATTTATCCATCCTTCTTTTTGACAAAGGGCACTGGCGCACCCCAAGGTGATGCACTAGGGCATATGAACCCATTGTACAAATACTCTTCCAGTTTCTTCTTTAACTCCTCTAGTTCGATAGGGGTCATCCTATAGAGACATTTTGAGATAGGAGTATCTCTAGGTATTAGTTCTATTGAGAACTCTATGTCACGATCCGAGGGTAGTTCATGTAACTCTTTAGGAAATACATCAATGTATTCCCTCACAATGGGAATTTCCCCTAGGTTGGTAACTTCATTTGACTCAACCATTTGAGCGAGGTATGCTTCTTTACAGGGAATCAACACCCACACTGTTGAAGTATTTCCAAGAGGATATTCATGATCTCCCTTGCATTTATAGAGGAGCATGGGTGGTTTGAAATATGAAAAGATATTTCCTTTTCCTGATAGTTGATATGTACTCTATTTAATGAGAGACAATCCATACATAGTATAGTATATAATTCTACCAAGGAAAGTATTACAAGATTCCCTGGAAGAATCTTTTCACATATGCCAATAGGAGAAGAGTCCAACACTTTGGTTGCAATGATTGCACCACTAGGTGTTTTTATAAATATATCTACTTCAAGGTTTTGGGGCTTCAATTAAATATTTCTAGAAAACTTGTAAGATACAAAGGAATGTGTAGAACCAAAATCGAAGAAGTAATTTTCCATTCATGAGTGAATAGGAAGTGCACCTTGTACGACTTCATTTTATTGATCGAATTCAGCAGTAGTGATGGAATAAGCCTTGCCTTTCTCCTTTGACTTTGGTGGCTGCTGATGCTGATTACTCTCAAGAACTCTAGGTTTAGTGCATTGGATTTCATAGTACCCTTTATCCCTATAATTGTAGCATTGGACCATGGTTTATGCTCTCCTTTATTCCATCACATTGTTCTGCTTCCTCATGTCTTTTCAACATTCATGAGCTTGGTGTCCTTCTCTCTCACACTTGAAGCATTTCCTAATCACTTTGAGGCAGTTCCCATGATGTTTCTTCCCACATTTTTGACATGTGCGTGGTTGATTTTTCTTTCCACTTTTCTCATTAGATCCTCTGGATTGAAACTCCATTTTTCATTTCTTATCACCATATCTATGGGACCATTCTTCAAACTCCATATCCACTTTGAGAACACATCGAACAACTTATTCATAACTCCCAAAGTCTCAAATTTCTAGATCCTTTCTAAGGTGTGGTTTTAAACCACTAAAGAATCTATCAAATTTTCTATCATTGTTGATAACAAAACCCAAAGCGTACCTTGGAAGCCTTGTGAAATTTGTTTCGTAGGCTGTGATAGATTATCCTTCCTTTTTCTTCAGATCTATGAATTCTCTCTCCATCTTTGTACAAAGAGTTCGAGGGAAATACTTATTAAGAAACATTATATTAAAGTCTTCCCACTCCATCTCTTAAATTTCCCCCCCCATATTGGTGTTCTTAATCAAATCCCACCATTGATCAACCTATCTATCTAGATGATAAATGGATAGAGTCACCTTCTCTATCTCATAATAGTGAAGCACAAAAAATATATTCTCCATCGAGTTGACCCACTGTTTTGAAACTAGTGGATCAGAAGATCCACTAAACGTCGGTGGTCGTTGCCGCATAAAACACTCAATATCTAGTTTCTCCCTCTTAGGTGAAGGTGGAAGTTCCACATTATTTAGGTTATTGTTCATAACATGAGACAGCTAGGTAATAATCACCATGAAATTTTGAACTCCACCTCCCAAGGCATTAGGATTTTCATTTGGGAAATCACTACACTATCCCTCACACGAGTTATTGGCCTGGTTTCTCTTATTTCCCACCATTTTCTAAAATAGAAAATGTTATAACAAAACATAAGTCAATAAGTCATGAATAAATAATTTATTCCTTTGTGAAATTAAGTCTAAATGCATATCTTGTGGGATCCCTATGTTTGGAAAATATTCTTGTGTGATTACATATACAAAGTATCATACTTTGGGTTTTCACTAAGGTTATCTAATCCTAATTCCCAAATTAAATAAACCATCCTTTGATACTGACTATAGAGACCCTGTCTTTTCTTAGATATCTTATCACGTCATTTTAAAGACAAACAACATAAAATCATTACACAACAAGGATCCAAAGGTTTAGTGTCTTGAGTAAATTAGGACCATACATAACATTTACAAAATAAAACATAAACATTTATTTAATTCCTTCTTCTCTAACTTCGTATTGGCCCTTGAAATATTCTTAGTATAAGTAGTCACCTGAGGATATACATCAAAAATAAGTGAGCTAAAAGCCTAGTAATAAGATAAATAAGAACATGAAACAATATAACATGGGGTGAGAATAATCATAACATCATCATCATAATCGTGAGAGGAAGCATTAGATAATGGCATGGAATGTGGCAATGCATAAAAATGAAACATCATGTCTTAGTGGTAAACTACCACACATAGTTGTGAATAAACCTAACATCATGTTCATAAGTATTTCACTTTATCTCATGAGGTTATTTACATTAACCAATGCATTAGAGTGATATATAATTCCGGGAGAATCCTTCACATCATTACATTAACATTGCCCGATATAATTCTAGGTGAACCTGTCACATTCTAACATTTACATTATCATGCATGCCACATAGAACATATATCAATCTTAAACATGTAATAACCCATGGAAAGGAATGAGTTTCATTTAATAAAACATACATCCATAAACTTTGGGTTCCCAAATTAAATAGGTAATAACATACTTGATATAAGAATCATCAACCTTGAGTGAAGAAAAAACAATCCAGATAAGTAAAAGGTGTTTTTTTGAAAGAAGAGTTCTTTTTGGAAAATATTATGTTTGTCATAAAATGGTGTAGAAAACACATATATCCTAGAAAAGGTAAGATAATGATGAATAAATGATATTTAAGGAATATAAATACTGAAAATGGGGTGAAAGAGGGAAAAAACAAAAAAAAAGAGTTGGGTTCGAAAATTCCCCTTACTTTGTGTCTGAATGCTTTCTTCACTTTAATGTCCTCTTGAATTTATCATCCTTGAGAACCTACCTAGGGAAAGGTTTTGGTATTTTGATGAGACCAAGTGCTCCTAGATGTGGGGGTGGGGGACTAGGGAAGAGTATTGGGTAGAATATGGGCAAGACTCAAAGCTTGAGATGTGTGTGGAGAAGAGTGTGAGGGGTGATATTTATAGTGGGGGAGAGGGGTGTTTTCTCAATATTATATTCACTAATTAATTATATTGGCACAAGGTTATGAATATTTTTAGAATTATCACTAAATATATTAAAATAATGAATGATAGTTCAAGATTTTGGGCTTACATTGTCCTTACATCATCTATGACTCCATAATTCATATATTTAGTATTTATCAGAAATTATTGTATTTTACTATTTATAAAAAATTATAGTATTTCATAGAAATCCCAAAAATTCACCATAACCATTTTTCAGCGTGTAGAATTCAAAAATGAACCCCATTTTAAGAAAATAATTTTCTAAATATGATTAATTTAATTTTTAATTAAAATTATCATTTACTTAGAAAATACAGATTTTAATATAATAACTGATTTTTGAAACACTTTGAAAAATTAATTATGGTCTCATAAAATTATTTTAAAATAATAAGACATCAAAATATTAATTTATGGACATATTTTGTGAAAATAAATTTTCTTTTAAATTATTAAATTAATTATAAAATTATAATTAAATATTTATGACTTACAAAAATTCCAACACTTAATTAATAATTTTTAAAACATTTAATTACTTAGTCTATGATATAATTATACCATAATTTAATTTATAAGATTCTTAAATTTTATTTATACTTTCATGGGTGGAGTTACTATTCATTTGTTTGATTTACCATTCATAAGAGTCATATTACTATTCCTAAGGTCAAGTTACTATTTCATTAGTATTGGTTCCTTAACTTCCAAAAATACTTCTTATTTCATTAATTCTTCATTTATAAAGTTTTTTTATGGTATCTAAGTGATTTTATGAGATTTTTACTATATGAAATTACTATAAAGAAGGGAGAAATTGCATTGATAAAATTTTGGGTCGTTACACTCCTCGTACGCCATAGGCTTCCGACCAGCAGCGAGGGTTTAATATTTATCATGGGGATACTATACCCTCTTTATCAGAGAAACATAATAACATAACTAAATAATAAATAGCCAAATGATAATAAAAAATAACCAGAATAATACCATAACAAATACATACCAATATCACATGATAAACCAAAAAAAAAAAACAATATCCAAACCAAAGCAGTAGATATGTCATGCCATATATATGTCAAGCGTCAAATGAAAAACCAAAATAAAGGTACATTGACAACTCCCAAGCGGGGCCTGACATCATGTCTGGTTCCATCATCCATGCTTCATCCCAACTCAGTCATTTAACATAGGGGTCTTTTCCTTGTCATGTACTGTAAACATGAAATCTATTCGGGTACCGACCAGGCTGCCCAGGTCAGGTGTGAGTGCAGTTCAGTAGGCTACCACCAACGACATGTAAAACAATATTCTATCTATAATAGTGTATGCAGTTGTATAAAGAATAAAGTACAATAAATAAAGTAAATAGTTTTTCACATTAAATCATTCTTTAATTAACCACATAATACCTTGGGTTCATGAAGATACTTGAACCATCAATACCTGCTTCGTCCTATGCCAGAGCCTGAACCACCCCTAAAGGGATATCACATTTCATTACATCATGTGGTTTCATTAATCAAATCATTCCAATTTCACATTCAAACAATGAGGGCCTAGAGCAGTAGTCTGGCACCCCATGGGTATTTGGAGTACCAGTCTCTACCCCACAACTTAGTGATCACATGTATACATAAATATATTGGGGGACTAGAGCGGAATTCTGGCACCTCGTGGTTATTTGGATTAGCAGTCCATGTCCCACAACTCAGTCATAGATATCACATCACATGGTTTCATATTTCCAACCATTATCATCCATTACCATAATTCATTATCAACCCATTTCACAATTTCATTTATCGAGCAAGCAGAGATTACAAATCATTATTTTCATATTATCGGCACACCTCATAGGTCGCTATCAATTTCAATATCCATCAATCAATCATTTTATAATCACGATATTTACCAATTTCATAATCACATTATCTCATCAATTTCACAGTTGCATTAATTAATTTACCAATTAATTAATTCAATTCAAAATGTGATTGCCCAACATGGCAATTAAAATTTCACAATTTCATACATGAAATCATCATAAAGACTATGAGAATTGGAAAATAGACAAACTACCTTAGGGTCGTTGACAAATTCTTTCCAACCCTTATCCCTCAGTTTGATAGAGAACGACCAAAAACACAATGATAGGGATTGATCGCAAAAATGGGACGTCTGGAGCAGAGGAAATGATTCAAAAAATTGCCTAGAATTATTCCTTGGACAAGAGGAGAAAAGGTGCATGGATGAAGAATGATATTACACCTGGAAAACACCTTTAAAATTGCTTCTCGAGAAATTACATGACATATAATTCATTGTAGAGGGTTGAGCCGAAAAAACTATTGCCTCGGGTTGGTATTTATCTTGATTAATTATTAGATGAAGTGTAATATTTTTAGGTTGTGAACTAGTACACCACGTGTAACCTTTCATGACATGTGTCTAGAGAAATTCACATGCCGTGCAACCCATTTACATGGTGTTTGAATTTTTTGTATACTGTTTTTTCAGCCCAAAAAAAATCTACTTTAAAGATCTGAACCACCTCTAAAGCCTTCCAAACCATTTCAAACCCTAGCCAAACTTAGAACAAAAGAAAACTCAAAAGGGAAACGTACCTGAAAAATATGTCATCTTAAAATATGGGCTTTTCATTGAACACTTTATGTGCACAGTTTAAATAAAACAAATTTCCAATTTTAAGAACAAAGGGAAAACCATCGCATTTTATGAGGTGAAAATCTCAATTTCCTTCCAAATAAACCTCAAATACATTTTAGAATTACTATTTAATATCAAAAAAAGGAATTAAAAACAAAAGAAACCAACTTTTAAAATTTAAAGGTCGAATACAAGGGGAAACCTACTTGGAACTCGTTGTCTTTGGTAAGATGCGCCAAAAACCATTACAATAAGGTCTAAGGGACCTCACAAGACTGTGAGGAACCCTGAACAAGTAAAAGACCTAATTAAAATTAGGTCATAAAAAAAATTTGAACCAAACCCTACCTAGGATTTGGTCCATGGTGTGCTCAATAAGGAGGGTGTGAGTGAGGAAGAGGGATGAGACGGAGGAGAAGAAAAGCTAACCTGAGAAGATCACACACCTAAACGGAGGAGAAGATGACAGTGGAGGAAAGATCAGGATAAGGGGGTCACGCGAGGGGGAGCCCCTTAGGTCGTGCGATGATCTTGAGGATAGAGGTGAGTGAGGGAGATGGTTTAATTAAAGGAGGGACAGTTTTGTAAAAAGCCAATTTTTTAATATTTTGGACACCCTGCATATTTTGTGACACTGTGCAACTTCAAAAGGATGACCTCACACAATTTCTTTTGCTTTGGATTTAGACTTGACTCTTGAATTTTCAAAATGACTCGCCTTTTGTACTGTGTTGCAACCTTATGAAGTAATGGATATTCTCTTCATTTGTATCATGGGTCACATTGTTGTTATCCCCAAATATGTCCAAAAGTTATTAAAAAAATATAAAATAATATGTTTACCTCCCTATGCTCTCAAAATTTTCAAAAATAATATTAAATACCCACATGTGTTTCATTCTTAAATAATGAAATTGTGAGTATCCTCTTTTTGACCGAGTTTACAAGCGCACATTTCATGTAAAGAGGAATTTGATTTTCAAATGAACATTTGTTGATGGATATTAAACATATGAATTTATGGTTTTCATTATATCTCCAATTCCTGATATTTAGTCTCATTGTGTGAGAAAAATTAAATTAGGGCTTCCCGGATGGTGAGATTAGAAGAAAACCAAAGGCCCAGGCGATTCAACCACCTACAGGCCCTTTTCCTCGTACCAAACTCGTTATAAATACCGATCCATAGCTTCCCTCACTTCTCCTACCCAAAATTCAACCACCTTCCCATTCCCCCAATGGCCCCCTTCAATCTCCACTTTCCAGCCTACCTGTATGATTCTCTATGTGATTCAGGAGATCATTGTTGTTGTAATTCAGCGAGCGTAGAATCAGTGGAGGCTCTAAATTTGTTAGTCTTCTCCCGCCTGTTTTTTGTTTGCCCGTTCTGTGTGTTTTCTCTGTGGGGGGAATTGTCACCGGGTTTTCTGGCTAGCAGACGTTAGAAATATGCAGGTACTGGTAGTTTCAATTCCGCGATTGAGTTCCAGGCATGTAAAACTGATCTCCGATCAGAGCTATTAACACGAATTGCAGACTAATCAGCCAGTTTCTGCTTCTTTTTGAGTTTCGATGTTCTCAGGTGATTAATTAATGCACCCCTATCCTCTCCTCCTTTCCTTCCACCCCGTTTAAGATCCGATCCACCATGCTGTAATCAATATCGTCCTCTTCCTCCTCTCTGTTAAGATCCGACCCATCTCACTTTAATCATCCACGTTATAAATTTATTTATAAATATAAAAACATTTTTATAAATATATTCATAAATATGTTTGAAAATATATATATAATTATTTATTTATAAATATATATATATTTATAAATATATTCATAGATATATTCATCAATATATTTATATTTATATAATTATAAATATATTTAAATAATTGTAAATATGTATTGCAATTGGAGGTTTAAAAGAGCCAATATTTATATATAAATAATTATATATATATATATGTTTAAATTTATTTATAAACATAAAAAGATTCTTAGCAATGCAGTAGTGTGAGGACTCTAGTAGATACTATAGTGGGTCCTTGCAGACACAAAAGTGTGTTGTTTCCTTTGCTTGTAACCTCCAAAACCTTAAATAAATTATATTCATAAATATATTTATATATAAATAATTATATATATATATATTTAAAATTATTTAGACATATATATTTTTATAAATATATTCATAAATATATACATATTTATAAATATATTCATAAATATATATATATCAATATATTTATATTTATATAATTATAAATATATTTAAATAATTGTAAATATGTATTGATAAATATATTTATATTTATATAATTGTAAATATGTCCTATAGTTGGAGATTTACCCAAGTGGTAATGACTCCTCGTAATCACACGTCAAACCCGAATACAAATCCAAGTGAGAGAAAATCTCTATAAGGACTATGGCAATATTGTAGCAGTGTTGTAACAATGTATATAGCGACCCAAGCCTTTTACACATAACATTACATGATTTTAAGCATAATTAAACAGCAAATTACAAACCAAGAATCGTAAAGTCTAGTATCTTGGAAGATTGGGTATATAAAACTGAAAACATGAGATTAAATAAAACATTTATTTATTTAATCATCATAAAGAGCTCCTAACTTCCATTGTACTTATACATCTTCATAGGATAACTTGAGGATAACGTGAACAAATGGATGAGCTAAAAACCATAGTAAGAGAATAAACATAAGAATAAAGCTTTAGCACATGAGTTAGAAGCCATGACATAATGATATAAAAATGCATGAAACATATGGAATCATGACATATAAACACGAGATCATATAAACATGTATTCATAGTAATGCTTCGACAACATAAAACACAAATTTAATAGAATTCAAGACTCATTGCACACAGATGAGCACAAGTCAAGGTTAACCACCAAAATCGTTGCACATGGTAGCACGAGTCAAGGATAACTGCCAAGACCATTGCACATAACGTCTCATGAGACCAAACTTTACCCAATGTATTGGAGTGTTATTTGGGTTCACCAATCATAACATGTTCACGAATATGCTTTCCACATATAAAATCATACATAATCAATCATACATAAACATAAGGGTTGCCTGTGGAAAGAATTGAGTATCATAATCATATCATAAAGCATAAAAAATGAGAGTATCATAAAAATGTGCATGGAGGGAAGGAATTAGATCATGCATGGACAATCGTAGGGTAGTATAGGCATATATCATGAGAAGTGATGTCAACTTGAAGTATTAACATGTAAAAAGAGTACTTAAGAAACTTTATAATTAAAAAATTTTAGTGCGGTTAAAGGAAAATATCAAAGGACATTTAAAAAATAAAATGAAATAATATTTTATATAAAACCAGAAGTGACCCAATAATATTTTCACAATAAAAAAGTGGTTTTATAAAAATAATGGTGGCTTAAAAACAGATTATATAGTGTACTTTAAAATGGGTAAGAATTCAAGAAGTTCCCTTAAAATGAGAATGATTTTCAAAAAGTATTGAGGAGAGAACCAATTAAAAACTTGCATTTAGAATATGTACATAAAAAGAACATATAAATTCATTTGTGTAAAAAGAAAGATAGAGAAACCTGAAGGAATAATGGAGGTTCGGGTAAAATTCATTACCTTAAGTCCGAAGGTGTTCTTCACTCAATCTTATTGACTTGAATAATCAAATTACATTCATTAATTAATATGTCTAGATCATCTTCTTCATGTAAATAATTTATTATAGCCTTATTAAGTTCATTCATAACCTTTTTGATGGGTTAAGAGGTCCAATTTCATTGTTTGGGAGCATTTGTTTCCTTGGTTTTCATGATTGGTTTACTTATATACACATGAGGATAAACATGTAAGATGAGAATGTTTGTCTAGAATTGAAGTTGTATGTTATTAGTGAACATATAGAATATTACATGGTAATAAAATTCATTTGGTTATTTGGAGTGAAGATGAATAATTATATAAAACTTTAATGATAACCGTTTTGGTTAATTGGCGGTTTTTGATCACATCAAACATATTTTGATTTATAAATTAATATCACATGTACAAAAGATTACAGAACCTTAAATAAGATATAATACATATATTATAGTCTGTTTTAACCATAAAAATGTTTTCATGACCATAATTGAAGATGGTAATAGAAATTAAAAACCCGTCGTCCTTGAAGTGATAAATTAACACATCTCAGATGATGTTTTCGTTTCCAGTATAAAAGGAGGGAAAATGATAGATAAAGATGAATTATTCTATTATCATAACAAAATTCCAGTACATGTAAGATAATGGAGTTATCATAACATTTTAATGAAAGGTGGTGAGTAAATAAAAAGAAAGAAAGGAACTTGAAAGAAAATAAAAGAATTGAAAAGAGAAATTTACCTCTTGAATATAATTTCCTTGAGAACCTCTTTAGGGAAGAGCATTTGATCTTTTGAAGAGACCAAAGGCCGCTGGACATGGGAGATGGGATTAGGAAGAGATTTGAACAGAATTTAGACAAGGCCCAAGGCTTGAGAGGAGTGAAAAGAAGAGGTAAAAAAAGGTGATATTTATAGTGGAGGAGAGGAGGGGTTTCACATTATTTTAATAATTAGTTTAATATTTTTGCTCAAGACTATGAATAGTCTTGATTCTTGTAAAAAAATAGTAAAGAGTGCATGTGAGTTCGAACCAAAGACCATTTACACCATCTATGACTCAAGTATGATGTAGAAATTCATTTATTTAGTATTTATCATAAATTATTTTATTTTACTATTCACAAAAATCAAGTATTTTAGAAAAATCCCAAAAATTCACCCCAACCATTTTTTGATGTGTAAAATTCAAAAATAAACTCCATTTTATGAAAATAATTTTATAAATATGAGAAATTTATTTTTTAATTAAAATCATAATTTACTTGAAAAATATAAATGTTAAAATTAAAACTGCTTTTATAACACTTTGAAAAATTAATTAAGGTCTCATAAAAGTATCTTATGATCATAAGACATAAAAATAATAATTTATGAATTCATTTTTTGAAAATATTTTTTTTAATTTGTTAAATTAATCATAAAATATCAATTAAATATAAAATACTTACAAAAATACCAGCACTTAATCAATAATTTTTGAAATGTTTATTTACTTAAACAATGATATAATTATACCATATTGTCACTTATAAGATGGATGAATTTTATTTATGATTTCATTTGTGAGGTTACTATTACATTGGCTAGTTTACTATTCATAAGTGTCACATTACTATTTCAAAGGTCAAGTTACTATTTCATCGGTATATGTTCCTTAACTTCAAGAGATACTTTTTATTTCACTCATTATTCATTTATAAGGTTTGTATTGTGTTCTATAAGTAATATTATATGATTAAACATAATTATAAGAAGAAAATTTCATTGATAAAACATTGGGTCGTTACATTCTTCCCCCCTTATGAAATTTCTCCCTCGAAATTTTGTTTTACATTCTAAGACATAAATTGGTGTGGGTAGTTTTTCTTCATTTCCTCCTCTAGTTCCCATATTGCCTCTTCGTACTTACAGTTCCGCCATAGTACTTTGACTAGGTGAGTAGTCTTGTTGCATAGAACTTTATCTCTATAATCCAAGATCTTCATTGGTTTCCCCTTGTAAGAAAGATCACTCTCCATCTGCACTGCCTCTGAAAATAGTACATGTGAAGGATCTTGTATGTACTTCCTTAAGACGGATACATGAAATACACCGTGTACTTTAGACATGGTAAGTAGAAGTGATAGTTGATATGCCATGACTCCAACGTGATCAAGAATCTGAAAGGGGATAATGTATCTGAGACTTAGCTTTTCTTTCTTCCCAAATCTCATGACCTTCTTCCATGGAGATATACAGAGGAATACCATGTCTCCAACTGAATTCAAGGTCCCATCGATAATTTTCTGCATAACTCATCTGTCAACTTTAGGCTGCCTTGATGTGCTGCTAAATGGTTTTCATCTTCCCCACCATTTCTTCAACCATTTCAGGTACTAGCATCTTACGGTCACCGAATTCATCCCAACATGCCAATGTTCTGCACCTTTTCCCATAAAGGGATTCATATGGTTCCATTCAGATGCTGGAGTGGAAACTATTATTGTAAGAGAATTTGACCAATGAAAGATGTTGGTCCCACCCTCCTTTGAAGTCCATAGAACATGATCTCAACATAGCTTCTAATGTATAAGTATTTCACTTAAATTGACCATCATTTTGAGGATGATAGGCCGTACTAAAGTTTAGTTCAATGCTTAGAGAATGCTGGAGACTTTTCCAGATCTTTGAGGTGAATCTTGGATCTCTATCAGATACAATAGATAGTGGTACTCCATGAAGCCTGATGAAGCTAATATTTTCTCATATTTTATATTGTAATTCAATGTTTATAAACACACCATAGTGTTATTTAATAGTCAATTGTTACATATTTATGTTTTTGTGTTATTTTGAGCCTAAATGCAAAAATGACATAATTCTAGATTTTTAACAGATTTTTGTCACATGGGTATTTTGGTCATTTATCAAAAAATATATTTACAAATTTTGTGATTAATTTTTTTAGAATCCTTATTTTATTTCCTTCAACTTTGTCTTCTGGAATAGTGGATGATTGGAGCATTTAGTGGCCTAAAAAAATCAATGAAGACAAAGATTTTTCCGGCCAGACTGTGTGGACCCCACCTTCGTAATGAAAACACAATTTGGCCTACACACCTCCAAATGAGGGGATTATACTTTTAGATTTAATATGACTTCAAAGCGCATTCACACATTTAAATTCAGGGAATTTGAAATCCATTATGGTGGCTATTGAATGACATATTTTTGAAGGAAGCTTCCTAGAACCTGCGTCTAGAAAAAGAAACCGCCAATGTAAAATTCATAACTCTATCATATGATGCCCAATTTATCTAAAATTTTGGGGGTAAACTTAAAAAACATTTATGAACAACATTCAAGGAGGGGTACATGCATGAATCATCCAATTAATGGGTAAAAATGTGACATATTTTGGAGGATGAAATTTTCCTATAAAAGGAGAGGAGCTCCTACCTCTCAAATCATTCCATTCATCACAACACCATCCATCACAAAGGGGGTTTTCTTGAGAGAGAAAGAGTATAGGAGTATTCCATGGTTTAATCAATCCATGAAGGGCTAAATAAAAGTGTTGGTGGGTGGCGACGATCCGAATACATTTCCCCTTTTGAGTTTGTGCTTTCATTGTAAAATATTTTATTTTAAACTATCATGGAACTTGGTTGCATGAATGAAGGAGGTATCTCTATCTTATGTTTTCAATTTATTATAAATTATTCTAGGTTTATTATATTATAATTAATTTAAAGTGGTTTTTTTTCATGGTATAAATTTCTTTAGCGAGGTCTCACCTTTGAGCATGATGAGTTTAACCTGTTTTGGTTACTTAGAGGTCTTCGAGTAATCAAAACACTTTCATAAGAAGATCGAAACCCATGTATGAGGTTTCAATATGGTATCTAGATAATTTAGGTGTATAAATTGACGTCTTAAGGTATACAATGGATAATTTAATTAAAATATATTCGTAAATAATGATAAAGGAAGTGTCCAATGATCAACGTTTGTCCACCGTTGCTATATTTAGCCTGTTCTTTCCAACTCAGTTTGCTTTGGTATTTTAATTTCTAATGTAGATTTAATATTTCATTTTTTATTTCATTTTCATAATCAAAATCTCCCCATATATATTAGATAAGATAGTTTTATATTAGTTAAATAATAATAGTGACAATAGAAAGACTATGTGTTGTAGGCATCCTCCTTAGGGTGTGCCACTATGGTGCAGTCTTAGGTTAATAAGAATTTAATTGATTAGGGTAAAGGGACTGAAATCCCTACCATAATAGCCTTACCACATCTTTGATATATACCTGTGCAAGTTGATCCAATGAGAATTCCTCTTGAATTGTGATAAAGTGATTTGTCTTTGTAAGACGATCCATAATGACCCATATTAGATTATTTCCTTTGAATGTCCTTAGAAGTATAGTGAAAAAGTCCATGGTGATGTTATCCCACTTCCATGTTGGTATGGGTAGTGGTTGCATCATCCATTATAATTTTTCCTTTCAACCTTCACCTGCTGACATACCAGACACTTTGATGTATACTTAGCAATCTCCTTCTTCATATTGTCCCACCAAAAGTTCTCTTAGAGATCTCGATACATCTTTGTTCTCTCTGGGCGAACAGAGAAGGTTGATCTACATGTGTCATTCAAAAGCTCCTTCTTTATCTCTAGATCATATGGTATACATAATCGTGACCCAAATATTACAACTCCTTTCTTGTCAATATTAAACTCATAATATTTATCATTTCTGATAGCTTCCACCCTTTTCATAATTTCCACATCTTTTCTTTTAGCATCCTTTATTTTCTCCATGAGGTATGGTTGAGCAATCATTTTATAAAGGATTGATGATGTTCCTCCCTTAATGATTCCCATATCCATCCTCCAAAAATATGAAAAGATTGGATCCTATTCAATTATCATCATTGATAAAGATGCACGATCCTTTATACTTAGAGCATCCACCACATTATTTTCCTTACCAAGATGATAGTGGATTGAGTAGTCATAATCTTTGATGAGCTCTAACCATATTCGTTGGTGAATATTAAGCTCTTTCTTTGTGAATATATATTTGATACTTTTGTGATCGGTATATATCTCACACTTCTCACCATAGAGATGATACCGCCAGATTTTTAATGTAAAGATCACAATCGTTAAATCAAGATCATGCATGGGATATTTTTTCTCATGGATTTTCAGCTAACTTGAGGCATAGGCTATCACTTTATCATTTTGCATCATCAAACAACCTAAGCCCTTCTTTGAAGCAACATTGTACACTAAAAATAGTTCTCCACTTATTGGGAGTGTGGGTACTGGTGTAATGATAAGCCTCTTTTTGAGCTCCTTAAAGCTTTCCTCACATTTTATGTACATAAAAACTTCACTCCCTTCTATTCCATCTTGGTCATTGGGTTCGACAATAGTGATAAGTTCTTCACACATTGTCGATAATACCCAGCTAGACCAAGGAAGCTACAGATCTCCATTACAAATATTGGCCTGAGCCACTCTTCGATTGCCTTTGTCTAGGAAGGGTCCACATATATTTATTTACTAGTGATAACATGCCCCAAGAATGATACTACCTCCATATAGAACTCACATTTACTATACTTTTCATAAAGTTTTTCTCTTCGCAAATTCATCAGTACAATATTAAAATACACCTCATGTTCCTCCTTGCTCTTGGAGTATATGATAACGTCATTGATAAAGACTACCGAAAATTTGTCAAGGAAATATCAAAAGACTTTATTCATTAAATCCATGAATATTTCTGGATAATTAGTGAGTCTAAAGGGAATAACTATGAAATCATAATGTCCATACCTTGTTTAAAATATAGTTTTGGGAATATCTTCCTTCCTCACCTTTAATTGGTGATATCCCGACTAAAGGTCCCCCTTAGAGAAAAAATTGGCCCCATGAAACTGATTGAATGAGTCATCTATCTGAGGTAGGGGATACTTACTCTTTATCATGATTTTATTGAGCTCATGATAATCAATGCAGAGATGTATTGATCCATCCTTATTCTTAATGAAGAGGATTGACGCACCCCATGGTGAAGCACTCAGGCATATAAAACCCTTCTCCACATTCTCCTATAACTGATTCTTTTGCTCTTTTAGCTCTATGATAGCCATTCTGTAAGGTGTATTTGATATAGGAAGAGATCCAAGAATAAGTTCAATTGAGAACTCAACCTCTCAATCAGTAGGAGGACCAAAAAATTCTTCAAGAAATACATCAGTGTAGTCCCCTACAATGGCCATGTCTTCGAGCATGATTCTCTCCATTGTCTTAATCATTTGAGTTAGACATGCTTGCTCACAAGGTAGTAATATCCACAATTGAGACAATGATTCTAAAGGATATTCATCTTCCTCCTTACACTTGTAAATAATTTGAGGATGCTTCGGGATTTGAAGAGTGATCTCCATTTCCTGACAGTTGATGTTGTATTTGTGTAAATATAACCAATCCATTCCCAAGATAACATCAAACTCCACTAAATAAAGTATGAAAATATTTTCTGGGAGGTTCAATCCATAAATGTTAACTGGGGAGGAGTTATATACATTGGATGCTATAATTTCCCCATTTTATATTCTTATTGATAACTCAATCTCCAAATTTTGAGGTGGTGTTTGAATAGGTATACTAAACTTAAAATATATTAAATAATGCATAGAACCATAATAAAATAGTATGTTCACTATTCTCGAATGAATAAATAGCATACATATCACCACATCATTTTATAGATCCACCTCAATAGTAATGATAGCATAATCCATCCCTTGTTTCCTTGGAGGTTGTTGTTGATTGCCTATGACAACCCTTAGCTTAGGGCAATTGTTTTCATAACGCCTATGTTCCTTAAAATTATAACATTGCACTACATGATGAGTGTTGATCTGAACCTTAATTTATTCTTCCATGTTAATAGGATTATTCATATCCCTTTGACAGTTTTTATCCAAATGTCCCATTTTCTACATTTAAAGCAATTCCTGGCTCCCTTTAGACAGTTCACAGGATACTTCTTCCCACAATTTTGACACGTGGGATGTTTTATCTTCTTTCCATCATGGGATTTATTTTCTGAACCACCTATATTATAATCCATTTTATTCTTTTTGCCACTGAGCCCACGAGACCATTGAGAGTCTCCAATCTCTATTTCAAGCTTGAGGGCACAACAGACAATCTCCTCATAACTATCAAAGTCTCGAATCACCAATAACTTTCATAGACTCAGCTTTAGTCTGCTAAATAAGTGATGCACCTTGATTTTGGTGTTCATGAAAAATCTAGAGGCATATCTTGTAATCCCTTTGAAGTTTGCTTCATAAGCCCCGATGGACTCATCTTCATTCTGCTTGAGTTTGAGGAACTCTCTTTCCATCTTGAGGTGGAGGGTTTGGGGAAAATATTTATTGAAAAACATTTTCATGAATTATTCCCAATCCATGGAATCAATTTCCTCTAGGGAATTTGTATTCTTAATCAGTTCCCACCACTGATTAGCTTCCCCATAAAAATGATATACCACCAATACGACTTTCTCTTCTTTTGAGAACTAGAGGACAAAGAATATCTTTTCAATGGAGTTAATCCACTGTTCCTTAAGGAGGGGATCAGAAGATCCACTAAACATGAGAGGACTTTACCACATAAAGGATTAAATGAAAACTTGATCTTTCCTTAGAGGAGGAGTGTGTTCCACATGTTTCAAGTTATTATTCAAAACTTGAGCCAGCTGAGCAAGTACTGTCATAAAGTTTTGAGCAACCATTCCCATCATATTAGGAATATCATTAGGGAAATAATCACGTTTCCTATCACATTGATTGTTGGAACGTGTTCTTCTATTTTCCACCATTAACTAAGAAAAATAATGTACAATTAGGGGGCTTGAATACTTAGCTAATAAGAATAAAAAAGGAAACTTTAAACATAAATGGATAAAATCTTAAAGGAAAAGTATATCCTAACTTGTGATTCCCTAGGTTTCAATATAGATTATCCATGATCTATTTCTTAACATATATTCCTATGGGATTCTTTTTTTGTTCCCTTAATAATGGTTAATACTAATCTTATGAATTTACCAAAGAATATCCCCTAGGAGTGTCAAACTAGGAGTGCAACAAGACCCATTGTTATGCACCAGTTCCTGTTCGAGTCTCGCTCAAAATGGAATTTTTAGGTTTTACCCATAGATATATCTGTTCCAGAGCCATATCCACTTGTTCATATCCTGACAAGAATGTATTTTCTTGATAAACCACTTACTCTATACTTACCAAAATTTAGGGATGTTTTCTTATACTTAGTCTCATCCCTAAGGTTCTTACCAAAGTGCTCTATTCCAAATATCTAAAAATAAATAAACCATCTTATGATACCAACTATAGCGACCCAATCCTTTTACACATAGCATTATCTAATTTTAAGTATAATTAAATATCAAATTACAAGCCAAGGATCATAAATTCTAGTATTTTAGAAGACTAGGTACATAAAACTGAATACATGGGGCTAAATAAAACATTTCTTTATTTAATATTCATAAAGAGATCCTAACTTCCATTGTGTCCATACATCTTCATAGGATAACCTAAGGATAACATGAACAAAGGGATGGGCTAAAAATCCCAATAAGGGAATAAAAATATGAATAAAGATTTATAACATGGGTTATAAGGCATGAAATAATGATATAAAATGGAATGAAACATATGGAATCATGACATATAAACATGGGATCATATAAACATTAATTCATAGTAATGTGGCAACAACATAAAACAAGACTTTAGAATCAGTCAAGGCTCATTGCACATAGAGGAGCATAAGTCAAGGTTAACCACCAAGATCATTGCACATGGTAGCACAAGTCAAGGCTAACCACCAAGACCATTCACTACAAAAAAACATTACATTAGAGGGGGTTATTTAGAGGGGGTTATGCACAAACCCCTCTAATCGTCAAATTTAGAGGGGATTATGAACTCCCTCTAAATTTGTTTTCTATATAAATTTGAGTAATTATATACAACCCTTTCTAATCATCGAATTTATAAGGGGTTATAGAGCCCCTTAATTTCTTAAATTAGAGGGGGTTTTGAACCCCATCTATTTTTTAACATTATTTTTTTAATATCTAGTTGGATTTTAGAGGGGGTTGAGGGGGTTCAAAACCCCCTCTAATGTCTTAAATTAGATGGGGTTCAAAACCCCCTCTAATGTCTTTAAATTATAGGGGGTTCAAAACCCCCTCTAATGTCTTTAATTTAGAAGGGGTTCAAAAACCCCTTCTGATCTCTTTAATTTAGAGGGGTTTCAAAATCCCATCTAATTTAAGAGATTAAAGGGACTGTGAACCCCCAATTTTTTTAAAAAAAGAAACTTCTATAATATATAAATATAAATAAATATATATATATATATATAAAATTAAAATGCAATATATAAATGTATTTAAATACATTATATGAACCTATTATATAAAATATTTATACGATTTTATTTAATTATATATATATATATATGTATACATAAATATAATTTTATAATATTATGTAAATTAATATATATTTATTTGTATAAATTATATTTTATATAATATTAATTATTTATAATATAAAATCATAAAAATATTATATAAATATATACATAAATATAATTTATTTAAAAAATATATCATATAAAAACTCAAGCTTGTAGTTTTTATAAATTATATTATAATAATAATAAATATATTTTTATATAATAGGTTTATGCCTTTATATTATATATAATTTTTATTATATAAAATATAATTTATAAAAACAAATTTATATTAATGTACACAATATTATAAAATTATATTTATTGAAATACATTATATAAATATTTTTATAAATTGTATTTCATGTAATATTAATTGCATATAATATAAAATTGTATTTCATATAATATTAAGTATATTTTTGTTTGAATTATATTTCATATAATATTGATTATATATAATATACATATTAATTATATATAATATACATATTAATTATATATAATATAAAATTGTATTTCATAAAATATTGATTATATATAATATACATATTAATTATATATAATATAATATTAATTATATATAACATAATATTAATTACATATAATATTAATATTTTTATAAATTGTATTTCATATAATAATAATAATAATATATTAATTATATATAATATTATACAGTTTATACAAATAAATAAATATATTAATATAAATAATAATAAATATATGTATTGAAAGAAATTATATAAATATATTTTTAATGACCTTATATAAATATATTAGATAAATACTTATATATATATTCTTTATATATATATATATAATCTATAAATATGTATTTAAGTATATCAATAATTTACATAAATACATAATACAAATGTTTTTAATATAATTTATGTTTTATATAAATCATAAAATAAATGCATAGTATTTATAAAACCAACATATCATTTTTATAGATTAAAAAATAGATGTAATAAAAATAAAAATAATTAATATTATTATTGTTATCACACACACACACACACAAGTATAATATATACATATATACTTGTGTACTATATTTAGGTGATATATAAATATATAATTTAGAATATATAAAATTGTCTATACATATAAATATAGTAAATAATATATATATATATATATTATAATTTAAATTTATTAAATATATTATGTTAAAAATATTTATTATAATAAACAGTCAAATATATATAAATACAACCATGCGTAATTTAAATAGAAAAAATCATTTTCCTTAGTGGTATGCTGGTTGATTTCTGGTGGTATTCATTTCAGGTGGTCACCGATTCAATCCCCAGGTGCTCCCATTTTTGTATATATCAAAGGCAAGCTATGAGAGAGAACAAGAGAAGCTGGCCGTAGAATTGGAGGCGCGTGCTGGGGTAGGAACGAGAGGTGCTCTCGGGGTGGGCACAGGGCAGGAATGGGAGGCATTGGTTGGGGCGCTGGGGGTGGGAACGACGATAGATGTTGGCTGGGGTGCTTGGGGAGGCGCCAGCTAGGGTGCTGGGGCGAGAGGCACAAGGCTGGAACAGGGGGGGATAAGGAAATGGGGTGCTGGGGGTAGGAACAGGAGGCACGGGGTAGGAAACACGAGGAAGAGAGGATGGGAATGCGGGTGGGAAGAGAACAAGAGGACAGGGAAGGTCTTTAAAAAATGAAAATCTTTAGGGGTGGTTTTCACAACCACCCCTAAAGTAACCCCATATTAGGGGGGATTTGAACCAACCCTAAAACCTTTAAACTAGTGACGATTTAGGTTGCTGGGGAATTTACCTTGACATTAGAGGGGGTTTAAACACCCTTTAATGTAACCGCCACTAAAGTCATACCAGTAGTTACACAAAACCACCACTAATGGAGGTAGGCGACCACATTAGTGACAGTTGTGAGGAACCGCTACTAATTTCTTTAGAAGGGGTTAAAATCCCTTCTAATGACAAAAATAACCCCCTCTAATGTGACCATTTTTTTGTAGTGATTGCACATAACGTCTCATGAGAATAAACTTTACCTAATGCATTGGAGCACTATCTGAGCACACCCATCATAAAATGTTCATGAATATTCTTTCCACATATAGAGTCATACATAATCAATCATACATAAACATAAGGTTTACCCGTGGAAAGAATTGGGTATCATAATCATGTCATAAAGCATAACAAATGGGAGTATCATAAAAATGTCCATAGAGGAAAGGAATTAGATCATGCATGGATAATCATAGAGTATTATAGGAATATATCATGAAAATTGGTGTCAAATTTAAGTATTAACATGTAAAAAGAGTACTTAAGAAACTTTAGAATTAAAACATTTTAGTGCAGTTAAATAAAAATATCAAAGGCCATTTAAAATAAAAAAGAGAAAAATATTTTATATAAAACCAGAAGTGAAACAAGAAGGTATTCATAATAAAAAAGTGGTTTTATAAAAATAATGGTGTCTTAAAAACATATTATATAGTGTACTTTTAAATGGGTTAGAATTTGGGAAGTTCCCTTAAAACGGGATAGCTTTTCGGGAAGTATTGAGGAAGGAACCACTTAAAACTTATATATCCTCAAAATAGAATGATGAATGGACCTTGATAAATGAGTTTGGATCATGTAAAAATCCTTTATAATATGTAAATAAAAATAATATATAACATAATTTGGGTAAAAATAAAGATAGAGAAACCTGAAGGAATAATTGAGGTTCGGGTAGAATCCCTTACCTTAAGTACGAAGATATTATTCACTTGATCTTATTGACTTGAATAATCAAATTAAATTCATTAATTAATATTTATAGAACCTATTATTCATGTATATGATTTATTATAGACTTATTAAGTTCATTCATGACCTTTTTTATGGGTTAAGCGGTTCAATTTCATTGTTTGGGAGCGTTTGTTTTCTTGGTTTTCTTGATTGGTTTACTTATATTCATGTGAGGATAAACATGTAAGATTAGAATGGTTGTCCAGAATTGAATTTGTATGTTATTATTGAACATACATAAGATTAAATGGTCATAAAATTCATTTTCTTATTTGGAGTGAAGATGAATCATTATATAAAACTTTAATGATAACCATTTTGGTTAATTGGTGGTTTTTGATCACATCAAACACATTTTGATTTATTAATTTATATCATGTGTTCAAAATATTACAGAACATTAAATAATATAATAAATATATTATATTATGGTTAAACCATCAAAATGGTTTCATGACCATAATTTAAGATGTTAATAGAAATTCAAAACTCATCATCCTTGAATGTGATAAATTAACACATCTCGGGTGGTGTTTTCATTTATAGTATAAAAGGAGGGGGAAGGATAGATGATGATGAATTACTCCATTATCATAAAAAAATTACAGTACATGTAAGGTACTACAGTTATCATAACATTTGGATGAAAGGAGGTGAGTAAATAAAAATAAAGAAAGGAACTTGAAAGAAAATAAAAGAAATGAAAAGAGGAATTTACCTCTTGAATATAACTTCCTTGAGAACCTATTCAGGGAAGAGGATTTGGTCTTTTAAAGATACCAAGGGCTGATGGAAGTGGGATAAGGTATTAGGGAGATATCTGAGAATAATTTAGATAAGTCACAAGACTTGATAGGAGTGAAGAGAAGAGGTAAAGAGGGGTGATATTTATAGTGGAGGAGAGGAGGGGTTTCCCATTATTTTAATCATTAGTTTAATATTTTTGATCAAGACTATGAATAGTCTTGATTATTATGACCAAAAACAGTAAAGAGTTCATGTGAGTTTGAAACAAAGGACATTTACATCATTCATGACTCAATAATGATGCATAAATTCATTTATTTAGCATTTATCGTAAATTATCATATTTTACTATTCACCAAAAATTCATGTATTTTAGAAAATTCTCAAAAATTCTCCCCAACCATTTTTTGACGTGTATAATTCAAAAATGAACTCCATTTTATGAAAATAATTCTATAAATATGATAAATTTAATTTTTAATTAAAATCATAATTTACTTGAAAAATAAAAATTTTAAAATTAAAACTGCTTTTTCTAACACTTTGAAAAATTAATTTAGGTCTCATAAAAGTATCTTATGATCATAAGAAACCAAAATAATAATTTATGAATCCATTTTATGAAAATATTTTTTCTTTTAATTTATTAAATTAATCATAAAATTGTAATTAAATATACAAGACTTACAAAAATACCAACACTTAATCAATAATTTTTGAAATATTTATTTACTTATACAATGATATAATTATACCATATTGTCACTTATAATATGGATAAATTTTATTTATTCTTTCATTGGTGAGGTTACTATTACATTGTTGCTTTACTATTCATAAAGGTCACATTACTATTTCAAAGGTCAAGTTACTATTTCATCGGTATATGTTCCTTAAATTCAAGAGATACCTTTTATTTCACTCATTATTCATTTATAAGGTTTGTATTGTGTTCTATAAGTAATCTTATATGATTAGACATAATTATAAGAAGGTAATTTCATTGATAAGAAATTGGGTAGTTACAATGTAGCAGTTTGATGACTGTAGTAGATACTATAGTGGGTACTGTAGAAATAATACTATTCATACCATATGGGATTTCAGGCCACAAAAATGGGTCTTCAGGCCACAGGGCCTTCAAGTAATGAAGCAGATCCAATGACATCTTGTTGGAGAAGTACCTAACTGGTGGAGAGAAGAAGATGCAAAAATAAGACCTGTTGACACTCTGACATGGAGGTTCATTCATAGAGTGACTAACATGCACCAGTTCAAGACTCCAAGTAGGGGAGGCTTTGATGGATAACCATGAATGTGAATTCTGGACTAAAAACTAGAGTGATAGATCTAGGAGATAATGGGTTATTTTAGTATGGGGTTTTAGGTATTGAGTTTATTGGTCATATACTAGGCCTCTGTGTCATTAAGATTAAGAGCTATTTATGGACTTGTGTTATAGGGTTTTTGCTACTACAGAATATACCTTTAATAGTGCTAAAAATGACATTTATCAGTGCTAGAGAAGCATAGACTACTAGAGCGAGATTAAAAGCTCACTTCTTTTATCATCACTTTTAAAAGCACTGATAAAGGGGCATACTATAGTGTGCTTCTATAGCACACTTCCCTACAAGAACAGTGTGCTGTAACAGCACACCACAACACCAAAAACACCATGAAATCAGAAAAATAAAGTCTGAATATAGAATTTAAATGAAGAGAAAACAATCTAGGCTCGTTTTCTCTGTTTTGGAAACATGATGCGTGTTTTAAACAAAAATAATACTTACATATTGAAAAAATTCACTTTGAGTCATACCAGTCACACCATGTGTCTAATTGAGGTGTGATTGATTCTTACATGTCTGAAATTAATTAGGGATAATTTTTTTAAAGTATCAAAAAATATGAATGTGTTTACTCAATTTTGAGTACATCGCTTGTATTTTTTACTAAAATGTCATTTTAAACTGGAAACACACACTTTGATACATACCAATAATATCATGTGTCAGTTTCATGTAATAAAAATTCCTACACATCATAAATGACTTATGATTTTTTTTAAATTATAAAGACAATCCGAGCATGTTTCCTCAGTTTTTAGTGAGTGACACTTTTTGAGCTAAAATATTGATTTTAAATTGATAACGGACAAATTGAGTCATACTGGACACATCATGTATTGGATTCATGTGAGGATGATTCCTACAAATCACAAATGATTTATAGATCATTTTCTTAAAGTATCAAAACAATCCGAATGTGTTTTCTCAATTTTGAGTAAGCGAGTTGTCCTTTTTACTAAAACTGATGTCAATTTTAAATAAAAAGACGCACTTTGAGTCATATCAATCACACTATGCATTGGATTGAGGTGTGTCTAATTATTAAACATCCCAAATTTATTATGGATCATTTTCATAAAGCATCAAAACAATCTGAATTCGTTTACTTGGTTTTGAGTACATCACTTGTCTTTTTTACTAAAATGTCATTTTAAACTGGAAACACACACTTTGACTAATACCAATCACATAATGTATTAGTTTGATGTGAGACAAATTCTTACACATAAAAAATGACTTATGAATCAATGTCCTAAATTATCAAGAAAATCTGAGCGTGTTTTCTCAGTTTTCAGCATGTGAAATTTTTTGAACTAAACTGTGGATTTTAAACTGATAACCAGAAAATTAAGTTATACCGGGAACACCATACATTATATTGAGGTTAAGTTGATTATTATACATAATTAATGACTTATTGATAGTTTCCCTAAAGTATTAAAACAATATTAATACATTTTCTCAGTTTTGAGTAGGTCAGTTGTCCTTTTTATTAAAATTGATGTCATTTTTAAATAAAGACACACTTAGAGTCATAACGGTCACACCGTGCATTGGATTGAGATATGGTTGATTATTACATGTCTAAAATGTCTTATGGATTATTTTATAATGTATAAAAACAATCCAAATTCATTTTCTCAGTTTTGAGTACATCACTTTTTTTTTTACTAAAATGTCATTTTAAACTAGAAACATGCACTTTGACCCATATCGATCACATCATGTATCAATTTTATGTGATACCAATTCAGACATGTTACAAAGTACTTATGAATCAATGTCCTAAATTATCAAGGAAATATGATCATGTTTTCTTTGTTTTCAATGAGTGACATTTTTTTGAACTAAACTATCAAATTTAAACTCATAATGGAAACATTGAGTCATAGTGGTCACACTGTGCATAGAATTGAGGTGAGGTTGATTCCTACACATCTCAAATGACTTATGGATCATTTCACTAAATTATAAAAATAATTATAATATTTTTTCTCAGTTTTGAGTATATCCATTTCTCTTTTTATTAAAATTAATTTCAATTTTAAATAAAAATAATCACTTAGAGTCATTCTGATCACATCGTGTATTAGATTGAGGTGTGTCTGATTCCTACACATCCCAAAGTCTCAAAAAAAATCCTAACTTCCAATGTTTTCATGCTTCCATTTTCATTCTATGTTGAACTTCCAAAACTACATATTGACCGGATGTTCTTAGCGGAAAAACCTTTCTCGTTGTTGAAAGTCAGAAGAGAAGAGGCTTTCAACAATGAGAAAAGTTTTTCAGCTAAGAACATGAAATAAATATGTAGTGTTGGTGATTTGACAAAAAAACTCAATGAAAATAGAAATCATGGAAACATTGGAAGAAAGAATCATTTTATCTCTTTTTTGGATTATTGAAGATAGTTGAAAGAAAAATATAAATTCCCAAAAGATCTTTATAAAAAAACTAATTAAGTATTAGATAAAAATGATAAGGAAATAAACTTAAAAATAGTAGATAAAATTATGTCAAAATTATTTAAATAAGTAGTAGGAATTCACCTTTTCCTGATGGGTTTATGCATTCTTGATGTATTTCCTTGTTGTCATTATCTTAGTTGCAGGCTCAAACAAAAGAATCCACTTGTATAAGAAAAAAATTATTATATGAGTAATACTGAAAAGAAATAAATTAAACATAAATATGAAACAATACATTGATTCTATAGATAATGATTTTATTGTGCAAAAAATGTTGACCATAGGGATATGCTGATGATAAAGCAAGAATGATGATAAAAAAATTCAAATAGTTCTTGCCAAACAATTAATCAACGAGTGAGGAGGATGAGGAGATTTTCTCTACTACGATAAGTGTTATCCTCTAAATTCATTCAAAGGTGAAAGTTATAGACAATTTTTATCCTCATCATTTCATCTTTTAAACATTTATCATTGCATTTTTTTATTTGACACACATCCTCCATCTCTTGTGGACACACACCTATGTTGTTTGAAATACTCTAAGTATTCATCCATGGGATAAAAAATGCTCAGAGTAGTATAAGAAACATAAAAGAGATGAGTGATGAGTCTCAAGGCAACAAAATGTAATAATAATTGTTTGGGAGATGAAGTTGATGAGGATGACAATTGTACTTCATTGTATTCTCTAAAAGGGAAAATGCATCCCATTTGTGATAATTACACCATTGAAACTAGTTATTAACTCGACAACTCCATTTAAACTAACTCATTATAGAGAAAATATCCATATAACCAGAGAAACAATAGAGTGAAGGGCGAGAAAGAAATGGAGGGGGTGGAGATGAAAGAATTAGAATACACAACTGCAGTGCTGCATAGCTCCAGGGTCTTGGGTTGCTATAGTGTAATTTCTATTGATGAGTTTATGTTACTAAAATTAATTTATTTTATTTTACATGAAGATATAGTTAATGATGAATTAATTTCATTTTTATCCTTAAATTAATCCATAAGGAACCAAGTAAAACTTTAATATAATAATTGGTTGATGATTTTTTTACAATGTTTTTTTATAAAACTTGGATTTTTAATAGGTTTTATTTTATTAAAAAATGATAGGGTTTAATATGATTTGAAAAAGAGGTTGATGGAGGAATGTACTTCATTCACACTTACCTCAATAGGTAATAAACCTGAATAAGGTTCACGCCTTCCACTGTCAAAAACTATAAAATGGAGGCCACTCCTCATTCGATACATAGATAAATAAAGCGAATCTATCTAAATATTATATATATATATATGTTATATATATATATAAGTATTATATTTGTAACTTTATTTGAATATAATTATATATATATATATTATTTATTATATTTAAATTTATTTAATTATACAATATATCATTCGATATATATATAATACTATTTTTTCTAATGAAACTAAAAAATATTAATTATTGTAATTTTTAAATTATATTAATTATAAATAATTATTATTATGAGTAATTATGTATAAAATATAATTATTTAAAATTTGGAAAATTTAATTACTTTAAAAAATTGTATATATAGTTACCTAATTTTATTATTTTGAAAGTAACATGAGTTTATAATATTTTATTGGTTATTTAAGTATGAATTATATTACTATTAATTAAATTTATATATAGACCTAAAATGTATAGATAAACCTAAAATGATGAATACATAAAAATAATTTCTAATGTATAGAATTCGATAACTTCTACTCTATTTTTTTTGGAACAAATGATGTAGCAACCTAAGGATTATGGGATGGCCATCTAATACGCATTGACCCATCCTTGAGATTTTAGAGAGGTCTATAAAGAAGTTTGCATAAATAAATAAAACAAAACAATTCTAAGCAATATATGTAACCCTTATAGTAGAATATCACAACATAGTAAAATAAATACAACCCCATACTAATTTTGAAAATAGAGATCCATTGAAAATAAATAAATATGGTATGAAACTTACTAATATTCATCTTAAAATAAAATAACACAATTATGAGAAAATAATTTTTTATGGAAAAACACTTACACCAAAATATTAAAACAGAATTTAAATAAAAAAATTCTATTACATGAATTGTATAAAATCGGCTTCTATTACTACTTCGCACCGTCATCAGACAGAGAATTGGTTTTCTAACTCAATTTTCTCATTCGTTTAAGGTTTTCATATACAAAACCTCCACTGTTTATATAATGGAATAAATATTTATTTAATCGGTTTATATGAAAACCAGAGATGATTCAATAAGATTTCAAAACAACGACAATATTAATCTTGCGGAGAAAGATAAGGTATAGATGTAGACAACAAAGAAAATTGATTTTAAAAAATAATTTAAAAAGACCAAAATAGGATATTCAAAATAGTATTCAAGCAACCAAAGGATCATAAAAAAGAAAAACAATATATAACAACTGGAGCACAAATAAAAAAAGAAAATCAGAACCTCCAAAGGAAAATCAGAAACCCTCAGTTCCAAATCTTGAAATGACAAATACAGAAAGAAAATCGGAACCCACAAATGAAAAAATAGGCCTACCTCACTATGTTGAAGAAAATATAAGACCCTATACTCCATATCTAAATGTTTTCTTTAAAAACCCTAACTGCAACCAAACATTAGATGTTAAATGATGTTTGAGTGGAGATAGAGGTTTTGTGTGATTCGAGTGGGTTTGTGCGATTCGAGCTTCAATTCACTCATGACCTAGATTACCCATGTGTGTGAGGAGACATTCAAGGAGATCTTCCTTGAGTTCCTATCTACCTTCAAGTTGGTCATCAATTTTTTCTACTTCAAAATAAAAGTTATGTCATAGGATCTCACCCTTGTTGAGTTTGGAGTTATCCTCAGCATCTATTTTGATGACTTATTCACTTCTCTAGTCTTCCCAACATTTTACCTCAAACCTAAAAAGGCATAGGTTGCATGAATTTGGTCCTGGATTGATAGATACCATTAGATAAAATATGATCTACACACCATGAAGAGCACCATGCCCTAAGGTTCTTCCCTTTATATCCAGCATAGGGCATTACCTCATGCCTGGATGGCCCATAGTGATGCCCATGGGGGGTGATCCAGATCAAGGTCATCATTCTTGCATTATCCATGGTCATACCTACTGTCAACATGGACAGATAGTTTGGTGAGTTCTATAGGAACCTAGTGAAGAGGACTCACAATAGGTTTATTGGTGACTCTTTCATTACTCATTTTTCTAGTAATCTCGATTTCTTTTAGTATGCACATCCCCACACATCCCTCAGAACTATGGAGGGCATCAACCTACTACTGCTCCATAATATGGGGATGTTTACAAAGGATGAAAGCATCTACTAATGGGTGTTAGAATATATGGAGGATGCTGATGAGTCCCCTACTCAGAATGCAACTGGAGTAATTGTACCATCCTCCCTTGTTAATGCCCCTGCTCCCACCCCATACTCTACCACCACCCCATCCTCTACTCATGACACCTCCATCTCACACCTTTCCTCCACTAACCTTCACCGACCCATTATTATTCCCATACTTACCACCACCACCACCACCATTGGACCTTCTATATATACCCATTTACCTCCTCATCCTCCTTCTAATATATATAGTTTTATCCAGTTCCTTCTAGAGAACCAGTGCCATATTTTCCTTCATCTAATAATTCCCTTCGGTACACGATCCTATTTCACCATCCCAACTCCACTATCATCCATTTACACCTCCCACCCAACAACCTCTTCCATCCCTTGATCCACCTCCATTATTATACCACCCCTACCCAAAATAACTTCTCCTCTAATATGGAAGACCCTTCTACCTAGAATGAGTTTTTAGCAAAGCATTCCCAGTGGTACAAGGGCCCATCCATCCCACCATATACCAAAGTTTCATTCATCAACCCTACTTCTAAACACACAACCACCATCAAGATTGGAATATTTCCTCCACCACTCACTAAGATCATTTCCATCAGCACAAAACCCACTACAACAGTCCTCCAGCTCCTTCATCCATCAATGATATCAATAGAGCAGTACAACTGCAAGCTCCTACTATTCAAGAGGGGATAGATAATATAGAACTTGACAGCTTAGAGTTTACTACCATGTTTTATCTTGGTCCCCACCCCCCTTTTGTATTCTTTTTGGGTCATACTTTTTATAATATATATATTCCTTTTCTCACTGATGTATCATTTCTCAATATATACATGGGATATAGATTTTTTCTTCGCTTTTGGTTGGATTATTTTCATTTCATTACTATATTACATTATCCATTTCAAGATATACTTCCTCATCTATGGACATTGACATGATAGTCCCACCAACATCTTCCCTCCTACTTTGAATGACACAAATTCTAGTTCACATCACATTCCATCTTGAGGATATCTTACTTGAGATCCATAATCAGTAGGGATCCCTACCATGAAAAGCATATATTAGATTCTTTATTTATAAGATTAATTCTCAATATACTATAAAGGTGGTAAACCCCTCTAAGTGTCCCCACAATCTTGATGACACAGTCACCATTTTCTATAGGTGGTAGTGTACTTCTGAGTATATTAATGATACAACATGTTCTTTTTTTTCCATCCATCTAGCTGATGATGTCTTTGTTAGTTCTTTATGGAAGGAAACCCATAATTGTTTTTTGTTTTATTTATTTTTAGTCAGGTATTTAGAATAATTTATTTCCTTTTAGTAGAATTATTATCCATAGGTCATTCTTGAACATCATTTTACTCACCTATCTACATTTATATGAGTTTCTTTTCTTTACTATTCACTATGTACACCTTCCCATTTCACTACTTTCATCCTTTTTAAATCCTATAGACTAATGTTTTATCTAGTCCATGTTTTTTATTTCTAAAAAATTATTCGGGTGGACCAATTTTAAATCACCATCCAATAAGTTTCCCCAGGGAATGGTACTCAAAACAGGGAGCTCTCAATTGAATTTTTTTCTATGGTGTTATTGATATATCTCCTATTATGCTTTCTAGGACAACACATAAATTTTCTCATTTTTAAGTGTGGGGGATACGTTCATCAGATTTATTATTGATACACTTGTATTTTTTCCTATTTTCATTTTTATCTAGGAGTCATTTTTTACTAAAAGAATTATTTGAACCTAAAAAATCATCACACTCATTTAAATAAAAGAAAAAATTAAGGTTATCAATTTATGAAATCTATGTTTTACTCTTTTTTATATTATTATCATGATTGATGATTTTAGTAATTTAATTCGAATTAAATTTTTTTGAAATTGCTTTTGATTGAATTATTACTGGATTTTATATGCTAAGTGATAGCTAGTTATTTTTATACACTCCCATTCCTGAGAGGATTCTAGACCCAAGATTTCATATTATTTTCTAATCACATTTCTTGATGGAAACACGAAATATGTAAACCTATCATAACTTACATTTGGATATAATTGAGGCTATGATTGAACAAATACACTTTTGATATTATTGTGGAAATCTTTGTTGAGCTAATTTTTTCTGATATCCTCCTTACATTTTTCATTTTTTAGCCCATATTATCCCTAAATAACATTTTTAGGATGGAGTTTTTTCAAGTCGATTACCCCTCCCTACCTTTCTCTTGGTATGATTCATGATTATACTTTGAAGAAGTATGGGTGAATTTTCACTACTAATGGACACGGGATGCTATTATTAAAGAGATGTATTGTGTAACTTTCACCAGGATGATATGATGTGGTCCATGATTTCTTTTGTAATTTTTCTTTTCCTTGTTACTTTTAAAAATGAAAAATATATCTATATAAACAAAAAGAAATTCAAAAAAAATATTTGGTTGTGTATTAGGAATATAAAAAATAACCACTTCCAAACTAATGAATTCCTCTATGGATCATATATAGTTAAGGGATAGATGTGAGATTTGGCCTAAACATGACTTTAAAAAAAATAAAAAATAAAAATAAAGAAACATGGTACATTTCTTTTACTTAATTGATATATTAATGGATCCACATTGAGTTGTTTGGAGCATGGACACCTTTTGATCTTAGAGGAGTCACTTAATTGCACTGTTTAGGTTTATTAAGCTTTATACTTTAGACATTAACCTCCTTTTTATCTTGATTTTTGACTTTCTATCCACCTACCCTCAGCCTCATATTTATTTGAAACTTTTTTATGAAGCCCTCATGATTGATTTTGTATTTTCCTTTAGGAAGTGGAGATGATAAAACCAATGAAATCATGTGGTTAAGAGCATGTATCCAAGGTATGAGAATAAATACAGTTACATTTTACTTTGATTTATGAGAGAAAATTAATTGTGATATAAATTTCAAAATGAAAATAAAATTTAAGGAAAAATTATGAAATTGTAATTAAAAGAATAAATAATTTGGATAAAAAACTAAACTATGAGGCATGACTGATTCTACCTACCAGATTAATTCTGCAGGAATGAATTTTTCTACTTACACTTATTTTATTTTCCTAGTTGTAATGAATGTTTTATTTTTTAAAAATTATTTCTTTTGAAATCCCTATTGAGATGATTTTTTCTTGAGGACATGAAGTTGTTCAAGTGTGGAGGAATTTGATAAGATGAATTTATATATATATATTGGATACATTTAGTTAATATTTATTCTTAATTTATTTGATAATTCATTGGGTTTTGGTTTTTTTCATAGGAATTAGGAAATTTAGACTCAAAGGAATAAATGATGAAAATTTACAAAAACAAACTTTACACATTGTATATTTCATACATGATGTGTAGACCTCATTCACAACATGCATGTAGAGCCATAGACCATCCCATGAATCACTTAAATTATGTGAAGATAATACATGATGTGTACATTCATTATATGGTGTGAATATTTCAAAGATCACAATCCCACTAAAAGCGGATTGCATACAGGATGTGTAAGGATTTCATAACATGAAAAGTTTCAAGGCTCACCTAGTCAAAGATAAGAACTGTTTCTTTGGTTAGAAATGTGGATCTCAAATACACAATGTGAATCCAAATTATGCGGCATGAATATGTTAAGATAGAATTCACTTAATCCAGTACATGGTGTGCATGACTTACACATCATTTACTTCTTGGGCCTATTAATATTTTGAGCACCCTCCACGTACAAAACGTTGGGCATACTTATTTTTTCTCTCATTTTTCTATAGATTTGTTTCTGGTTTTCATTTACCTTCATTATAAACCTATTTAAATTCATTTTTGTAATTGTTTAATAAAATAATTTGGATTTTTAATCATTCTATGCTCATTCTACACCCTTTTCAATTCCACTTTTGTTTTTAACATCTGTTTTATCACCACTCATCATTATTCATCAACACCTACCAAGTTCTTCATTGTTTCTTCATGCATAGTGGGTTTTTGAATAGATTTACATTTATTTCAATTGTTTGATCTTGATTCTTAATTTTTTTACTATGTATTTATTCTTTATCAACTGTTTTATGATTATGTGTTGGGTGTTTTGTATTTCCTTCCTTTTGATCATCACCCCCATGTGAGGCTAATCAACGTAAGGTTAGGGTTCACAAGTAGGGTTGGTTTAGAATTAATTAATATCTAAATATTGAAATTGGGTAACCCTATGTATTGTAACTAGGTTTAGAACATTTTTCAATATCATTATTTTTCATTATCCCTGACCATTATAGGTGAAAATTGAATGACCAAACCTAGTTAGAGAAGATTTGGGTAGGACCAATAACCTATAATTATTTCTGTCTAGGAGCCAAGCTTCATGTTCTTAGGTTTTCAATTAGTTTGGACCAAGGAGTATTTTACATCTTAGGTTGATCTAATTGATTTGAAAAAGGTCAATTGGTGTTCTATGCACCACTTTGTAGCCTGCACCATAGGTCTATCTAAAGTTAGATTTAGGATTACCCCTTTTCCTACTTGAACCTGATCGATTCCTTTATTATATGAATTAAATTTAAACTATCGGGATTTAGTAAAAACCAAATCTAAAGAGTGAACATTGGGAATACTTCAAACGGGGTTTGTTCAATTATTTGTTGACCTTTCAGTAGTCCTTATGAGTTCAACTCCATACTGGCACTTACTATTCCCTTGTAGTAAGTGTAGTTTGGGACTATAAATTTATAATCTGGTCAATGCCCATGTTTCAATGATGTGTGTGGGAATGTCAATATATTAATATTATAGTTAGTTAAGGAGTGGTTAAATGAATTCTTATGCATTAAGGACTTAGGTGAATCAGTCAACATTTTAAGGATCAAGATCATTTCTGATTGATCTAAGATGCTTCTTAGACTAATTCAAGGTACATACACTGATTGGATACTAAAGTGATTTTATATAAGATAGTCCAAGAGAGTATTGGTTCTAGTGTCACATGGTATATATCTTTAAAAGAATTTTTTTCCTTAGACACAATATGAAAGAGAGAGAATGAGTAAGATCTCATAAACTTCTATGATATGATCAATCATTCCTATCAAGTTATGTACTAGACTTGATGTTTCTTTTTCCTTGACTATGGTATTTAGATATCAAGTTGATCTAGATAAACAATATTTATTTGTTGTTAAGTATATAATTAAGTATCTGAGAATAACTAGGGATATGTTCATGGTGTATGGAGTATAAGAGGAGCTAGTTATTAGGGGTTTTATAGATTCCAACTTTCAAATAGATCATAATGATCTAAAATATCTATTTGGGATATGTCTTCAGTCTCAACAGAGGATCTATGATCTAGAAGAGTTAAAAGAAGTGTGTTGTTTCCAATTCTATATTAGACACCAAATATATAGTCTTATGATGTTTCCAAAGTAACTCTTTAGCAAGGAAAAAAATTCAAAAAGATTTATGTGTTACCCACAAGTAAAGAACCTATCACATTATATTGTGATAATACTATAGTGGTGTCTCTCTGAAAGGATATTGGTCACACTAATAGAAAAATCATATACTCTAGAAGTATCACCTCTTGAGGAAGTTCTCTCATAGGAGTGAATTTTTTGTAAGAATCATTTCCATAGAATATAATTTGTAATACCCCTTGACTAAAGCCTTATCTCAATAAAATCATGAGTATCATGTGAGATCTAACGGGATGAAAGTTGTTTGTATTTGTCTCTAGTGCAAGTGGGTGTATGTTATATTTAGTTCCCTAAAACCAACTTATATGTACTTTAATATTATATTTATTCATTGTTTTGAAAATTAATAATCCTTTTATTACATCATGATTTTTTTTATGTGTGATGTAGTATGTGATAATGTTTTATGATTAATTTTCTCACTAAATGGTCAGAGAAGTTCCCCTCTATGACATGAACTTAGAAGTTCCACGAAAATATTCTTAAAATATATATTCTATAGATGGATGATATAATTTATGGGACAAAAATGATATCATATATCAAGAGGTGAAGAATAATAGAACTTTGAGGCACTTTCCCATGGTGTATTCCCTTGGCATTTTGCATAGAAGAAGATTAATATAACATGAATCGTCAATAGGAAATAAACATTTATATGTGTCACAGGATGTTCCTATTTTCATACGTGTGTATTTATTCTTAAAATTTAAGATTATTATTAATGGATATTATTAGTCGCCTTCTTTTATGTATTGATGAAAACTGTGAAAACATATGTTCATGATAAAGTATGATACATTGGGTGCATCACAGGTGATATTGTATTAATGAATAATGTGAGAAAGGATTTTTCCCTTCTATACTTTAACAAAAGTTGATATCTCCATACATTTTATGGGAATGGAATATCCTAAATAAATCTATGTCCATGGTGTTTTGTGGGAACGTTTATTTTCAAAAATTCCAAGAAAAAGGAATCAATCACATAGGTTTATGACACCGACATACAATGTACTTAATTAGAGATATCATGATAAAGGTATTATATTACTTAGTAAGTATTACTATGAGGTTTTATGTCATTGTAACAATAAATTATTTCTATATGGGTGTCTTGGTATGTTTCCAGATACGAACCTTAGACTTTGGGCAGCTCTTCCTAATGCCACTAAGAAAGAGGCATAGTGGGTCATACACTAAGTGTATCAATAACCTTAGCTAAATATTATAATTTTTAAACATGTTGAATAAATATTATTATCATACGTAGTTTAATAATTATCCATATTTTCTTGATCACACATATTCAGTCACTAGTTATTTGAGAGAAAATTTATGAGTAGGACGTCTAATGAAAATTTATTTTTTATTTAGTAAATATAATATTTATTTATTATTGGAAAATAATGCACTAATATTTATTTATTAAATAAATATTAATTATAAAAGGACTAATTAAAACTATGGAGGAATGTGGACTGAGTTTAATAGGTCTAGAGATAAATAATTATTTGAATAAATTTTAAATAATTTATTCAAGAAATAATATTTGATTAATATTTGAGTTTTGATAATTTCAAGAAAAATAATATTATTATTATTATTATTTGAAAATGGGGTTCATTAGGGATTAGGAAAATATTAAGAGATTATATGAAATTATTTTCTTTCGAATCCTAGAACTATTTAAACCCCATTATATTATTTCCAACTATAAAAACATCCATTTGTTTGGTTATTCCCAAGTATATTCATAGAATCATCTTAATCCCTAGAGAGATCATTTAAAAGAATTATCTAAATAATTGATAGTGATCCTCCTCCACCAAATCTCACTATTCTATAGAAAATAAGGATATTCCTTCTTTGAAGTGATTCTCATGGAGATCAATGGTGAATGATGCAAGGGTTCAGATCGTATACACTAGAACTTGTAGATTACTACAACATATCTCAGAGGTTTTCAAGGCACATATGGATCACTACTAGAGTGAATCTGCACTTTATTCCTGTTACAAAATTATATTATGATTTAGAGATGTTGTTAGATTCATAAACAAAGAAGGAATTCATCACAAGATAATTTTTTAACTACATAAATTAATTATAAGTAATTATATGATGATCCTATATTTTGGTTTTTTAATTATTTAGTCAACTAATCTTTGAATTAATTTCATTGGTCATGACATTATATATCGACTACATCTTATAATAATGATTATGAAATAAATCCGAATTTTTCATGCTCTACCAGTGCTCCCACTATGCTCGGAACCTATACTAAAACCACATGAAAAAAAACCACACTTATTTATAAGGTAAGATGAAAAAATATCCTTTTAGTGTGAAAGGTGAAAGGGACATAAATATTATATATTTATTATACACTAATGTTTGTTTTCCTTTTCTATTAGAAGCTATAGGTGTTTATTCTTACTTCGTAACTTTTACTAATGACTTGAGAAGATATAGTTATGTCTACTTGATGAGGTATAAGCCTGTATCCTTTAAGAAATTAAAATATATCATGAATGAAGTCAATAATAAACTTGAAAAGATGATAAATAATCTTTGATCTAGTCAAGGAAGTGGTGTCTTAATCAAGAATTCATCAACTTTCTATTGGATTGTGGGATGCTTTCCTTACTCACTCCTCTTTATACATCATAGTGGAATGGTGTTAGTAAAAGGAGAAATCATAACTTACATGATATGGTGAGGTCTATAATGATTTATTCGTGTCTTCTATTTTCCATATAGGGATATGTTTTATAGACTGTGGTATACACTCTAAATCAGGTGCCACTTAATGTTGTACAAAATATACTATATGATTTAATTTATGAAAGTAATGTTATACTATCTAACTTATATGTATGGTGATGTGAGGAATTTGTTAATACCTATCCAAGAAAAAAATCCACAGGTCATGAAGTGTATCATTATAGGATATCCTATAGAAATGAAGGGATATTATCTATAAAACCCTTCATATAAAAGAATTTTGGTTGATCGATGTCCCACCATTCAAGAGAGGGATCACATACTCAAGAGAGATAGTATGAGAAATATTGACTTCGATGAAGTTGATGTTAAAGATAAAAATGAGTTAGTGTAGGAAAAAAATCCATGGGTCCCCATGGAAGAGGTTGTTCTCGAGACACAAGTACTATATAGGAGCGCCAGAGAGGTTAGAGAATAAAAAAAATCATGGTTTATTAGTCACCATGGATGGTGACTCATTATTGGTTGACAAAAATGATCCTATTTCCTATAAAGAGGTAGTAGGGATCTAAAAATCTACATGATAGAAAGAATACATTAATTCTGAGATGGATTCCATGTATTAGGACCAAGTATAGGTTCTGGTGGATCTATCAGTTGATGTAGATCTCATTGGGAGTAAATGTGTATTCAAGAGAAAAATGTAAATGGAAGGTAATGTAAGTACCTATAAAGTATGGATAATTAATAAACGGTCAAAAATGTTAAGTCATTAACTATAATGAAACCATTTATCTAGTTTCTATGTTTAAATCCACAAAAAGTGTACATTCTATAGAAACTTTCTATGATTATGAGATTTCAAAAATGGATTTCAAAAAAACTTCCTTAATATGAACCTTAATAAAGATTTCTATATGACATAAAAAAGGGTTTGTGACTCCAGGTAATTAAAATCAATGATAAAAGTTATAGATATCTATTTATGGATTGATACAAGAATCTAAGTCATGGAAAATTCAGTTCAATGAATGCATAGTAAAATTTGGTTTCATAACGAACGGATGTGAGACACGTGTTTACAAGTGGTTTATTGGAAGTATCATTATTTTCCTAGTAGTAAATATTGAAGGACCCCAGAACCCCCTGAAAGGGGAGGGGTGAATCAGGGTGTTAACATTTTATTCTAAAGTGATGGATCTTATTCCAATGTTGGTAGGAACCTGTTAAACCTATCTGATGGTATTGTGAAATAATTAAAACATTCACATACAGTAAGACAACACATCAATTTTACTTAGTTCACCACTAAGGGCTAATCCAAGGAGCATATGCCAACAATGTTTCAATTGTACCAAAATCCACTAATATTCACTAGATGTGGAATACATAAGTTTTGATAGATTCACTCTGTGCCAGGAACACTGACTTTACAAGGTTTTAGGGATAGTACACTGCATCCATGGGAACACTTCAATCAACTCCCCCTAGATCACCGCTTTAAGATAAGACTAAATCAGTTTATATACTTTAAGGTCACTTCAATAGTTTGGAATTAATGTATTTGTCCCTATCTATAATGATACTCTTCTTGCACCATTTTCCTAAATTGTTCCACTTGAGAGAAATGATAAAAAAACTAGATATATAAAACCCATTAGAAGCTCAACACTGCACTTACACGTAACACCTATTCTTGTGCACAAGTTTTGTAAAATTCATGCAAGATCTCTTTCGATCAACCCCTATATTTCTCGAAACCACACCATGAGATTCACTTGGTTTGGATCAACTCAATTATCACCTTGAATGCAATATTTACTACACGCAAATCTTCCGCATGCAAATCTTTCACGTGATGGTACTATATAATCTTCATTGAAAAAGTTCTTAGTCTTTCATAGTGGTATCCGCCTATTTATAGTCCTCGATGACCATGCACAAAAGTTTTTCTTCATGCATAGAAAACCATTTTTGACATTTCATTGGGTGTGTAAGTCTCTTCCTCACAACCTCATCTTTCACACAAATTTAAATCTTTCATATGATTTTTTCCTTTTCCATACTTTGATAAAATGATCCCAAAACATGAATTGCACGCAACTTTCCAAACTATCTTTGAACTTGTGTGCAACTTCCTCTTACAAAAACATTTTTCTCCATTTTCCAATTTTTTGACCCAAAAAATTGGAAATCACTGAAAAATGTCGTCACCTTCAATATTGTTTTCAACTTGAACTATAAAATCCCTTTATTTAAAAACTTCTTGATATTTCATTTGAGGATTGAAAAAAAAACACAAACCATACTCCATTTCTCACAAGGAGTATCCTTGGTTTCAATAATATCCCCCTTTTCATTTTTTGGAAATCTGTAGATAAATTCAATGAAGCACCATCCACTATCAAAACTTGATATGCAAGAAACAACTCAAACAACATTCTAAGTCTACATGAGCAATGCTCAGTGTAGAAAACAAGAGGGGATGCATGAATTGGGTACTCATGTTTTGGAATGCTTAGAGATGTCTAAGCTGAGCTATGATCATGTCACAGAGTCATTGCATGCCCTGAAATGTTTCCTTATAACACCGAATTGTTTTCTCCATTATCATTTTCCCCCTTTGTAACTCACCATTATCCTCCTTTGTAACTCATTGAATTTCTCCATTCTCCATTATCCATTCTCCTATAACTATAAAAACATTTCACTCTCCTAATTTGTACCATTGAATTTATCCATTCTCCCCTATTATAAATAAAACCAAAGAACCTAATTTTGACTTGTAGAGAACAAAACCTACTCTCCATAGATCGTATCTCCCCTATAAACCCGCATCACTTCAACAAATAGATTAAAATAGTTAATTCAACTGGGGAGAGGGGAATACTCATAACCTTCTTATATACTGGGAGGTGGTTGAACACCAAGGTTCAACTGATGCTTCTCAAAAACATACGCTGAAAATGGATTGGTTATAATTTTGACCACTTGATCATCACAGTTCCAACATGATTTATTTTAATCATGCATTGTTCAACTTTTTCCTTAATGAAGTGATACCTGATTTCAATATGTTTTGTATGAGAATTCTGAACAAGATTCTTTGTAATATTGATCACACTCTTGTTATCATAGTGAGTCAACATTGGTTATTTTACCTCATCACCAATATATATTAGTTTTTGATTCATCCACAATTGATGAGTGAAAGCCTTTTTAGTAGAGATATACTCAGCTTTAGTAGTACTAATAGAAGTACTTTCTTGTTTCTTACTCAACCATCCCACACATTTATTTCCAATAAATAATGCTCCACCACTTGTGGACATTTTATCAACAACATCTCTAGCCCATTCAGCATCAGAAAACACTAATAGTTCACTATATCTTCCTACAGCAAAGTATAATCCATAATTGTGAGTACCTTGAATGTACCTCATGATTCTTTTAATTATCACCATATTTTCTTCCTTCGTATTACTTTGATAGTGGGCCACTAATCATTTTAAAAAGACAGTATCAAGTTGTGTCACAGTCAAGTACAATAAGCTTCTAATTATTCTCTTGTACATTGTAGTATCTACAAATGACCCATCCTCATGCTTTCCTAGTTTTTTCCAAACTGCAATTAGAGTCGACATTGGTTTGGAATCATGCATATTAAATTCCTTCAAAAACTCTCTTGCATACTTTTCCTAAGAAATAAAAGTGTTTTCTTTCCTCTAAATCACTTGAATACCTAAGAAGTATGTGAGTTCACCAATCATAGACATCTCAAATTATGATTTCATTTGATTAGAAAATTCTTCCACTGATCTCTGCCTACTTCCACCAAATATAATATCATAGACATACAATAATCCCATAAATTGATCTTACTTTGAGTTCTTCACATAGAGATTGTGATCCAATCCCCCTCTTTTAAATTATATCTTCTTTAGATAAGAATCTAGTTGAGAGTAACACACCCATGGTGCCTATTTCATACCATATAGTGCCTTCTTTAATATGAAAACCTTCATTTAATCATTAACAAGTAGAAAACCCACTGGTTTTTCAAAGTAAACGTCTTCTACAAGAACACCATTCAAGAAAGCTATTTTTACATCCATTTTATTCACTTTTTATCCTCTTCTAATTTCCATGTAAAGAAAAATCCCGATCGACTCCAGTCTCTCCACTAAATAAAATGTTTTTTCAACATCACCAACTTAAATTTTTGAATATCATTTACACACCAATTGCACCTTATTTCTAATCACATCACCTTTCTTATCAAATTTATTCATAAAGATCCACTTTGTACCAATCACATTGTGACTTTCGAGTCTCATAATAGGATCCCATGTCTGGATCTTTTCAATATGATCTAACTCTTCATTCATGGCTTTAACCCATGATTCATACTTTACAACTTCTTCAAATTAGGATGGTTCCGCAACTGATAGGAAGGTAGATTGTGTGTTATTCCTCATTATCCTTGTCTGTGTAGGTGTTTTCAGATCCCCAATGATGTTATATTTATCAAGTGCTTCTCTTCGATTTATCTTGTGAGGTTTAGAATAATTTTCTTCAGACATGGTTTTCTCTTCTGATTCTTCTTCTGAATCAACATCGTGTTGTGACCGTTGAATTTTTCAAACACCTTCCTTGACTTATAAATTTGTATCATCTCCATGTCCACATTCTTTCTAATATTCTATCATATCATCATAATAATTTGTTGATCCATTTGTGTTCTTATCTTCAATGATATTCACATCACTGCTTTCCAAAAAAAGTCCAAGACAATTATTGAAACATTTTTAGGATTTTCTCTTCATTGAATATCTAAGGAATATTCCTTTTTCTCCAGGATCACCATACTTCCCTTGTTTTCCTTCTTTGTTTTGGATAAAACATTTACTTATGAAAACACAAAAATGATTCAAATAGGGCTTCCTTCTATAACACTACTCATATGGTGTCTTTTTTTTCTCCCATATAAATCCCTATTCGATTTTGAGTATAAATTATAGCTTGAATAGCCTCTTTCCAGTAATGGTGTAGGATACTACTCTCGAACAACATAGTTCTAGACATATTGTTCACCTATAGATTCCTACGCTCAAAAACTCCATTTTGTTGCGGATTTCTCACAGTAGCTACCTCATGTTGTATTCCATGTTTCTCTAAGTAATTTTCAAATTCAATGGATGTGTATTACTCTCTATTATTAAAAAAAGGGAATACCCAAGAGTGGCCTTTTTGACCCCTCCACACCCAGGAACCCCCCCTCCCCATGAAGAGGTCATCTAGAGAAGCCCCAGCCAGGAAAGAGCCATTGCCAGCCAAGATGGTAGAGCATCCCATGAGGTAACAGTATGATCAATGATGGTTCGACACAAAAATCCACCAGCTAGGTGGTATGTGCCCTTCTTCCCACTCCGTGAGACACTAGGTGACCCGACAAGGTGAGTAGAGCATGGAAGGTGGAAATTCCCCGAAGACAGGGCTCTTAGGAATTGTAACCCATACCTCATCGGGTGACCCGACAAGAAGTGTATTACCCTCCATTGTCAAACCGTAGAACTTTGATTATCGGTCCAATATAATTCTCATCTATTCGGTGATATGTTTTCATGAAATAAATCACTTTTCATTTCCTGTGTATAACCATCACACAATCCATTATACTATAATCATTAATAAACAAAATTAAGTACCACTCGCCATATGTTCCGGCTATATTTATCAATCCACATACATATGTGTGGATGAGATCAAGGAGATTTGATTCCCTTTTCTTCTTTGGTTGATATGAAGTACATACCAACTTCCCTCGTATCCAAGAATCACAAGTATTTTCTTGTTCATTCTTTAGATTAGGGATATCCATGACTATCTTCATCTTATATATATTTTCCATGTCTTTGTGGTTAATGTGACCCAACCTTCAATACCATAATTTATTTTCTTCTTCAACTGTTAAATAGAAAATTTTCTCTTTACTATCAACCTGATATAAGTTGTCATACATTCCACATCCTTTCATGATGTAATTACCTTTATTTCCTTTTATAGTGAACCCCTATTGATTTAATTTCAAAATAAGTCCTGAGTCATAGAGTTTACTTACACTTAGTAGATTATGATGCAAACCATCCACATAAATAACTTTAGTCTTCTTAAGCTTTCCATTTTCCAGTTTTGTACTCCCACTTCCTCTGATCTTCAAAGAACCATCATTGTCTAACCTTACTATTTCATCAACCCTTTTCATAACATTCTTCAATAAGTCTACATTTTTCATCATATGGGACGATCACCCACTATCAAAAATCCAGGTGCTACTATTCTTTATAACTTTGAGAGTGACTTCAGCAAGATTGGATTTCTTGATCTTATTCTTTTCCTTCCATGAAATATTATATTGAGTAAAGGATGAAGATTTCCTTTCAAATATCATTTCCATGTGCATGGTTTCATCATACTCATACTCTTGTTCCATAGGAGAAAATTTGTTTGTAAGAGAAACACCATCTAGTTGACGAGTATTAGATTGTCTCTGGGTTCTGTATGAATTGTTCATGCTTTTCCTCAACCTATAATAAACATCTTTATAGACAAAGTCAGAATAATGAAAACAATATCCACAGAAATTGTTTCTTCTATAATAATTAGGATATGAATTCATTCTCCTTTTTTGACTTTATAACTTTTCTCCATTCAAATAGATCCTTTCCTCTTCATAGTATGACATGGTATGGGATAAATAGCCATATAATTGAAATTTAATAAGAGGAAATGTCTTCTCAACTCTATTTCTCCCCATGTATCCTTGGTAAAATAGTTTTACTGCCTATCATTTTGGGAAAATTGTGGATAAGATTTCATTCTCATTTCAGTTTTATTTGATGCTCTCTTTATTAGGAATTCAGTTAAATTTTCTATATGTTCAACTTTTGATTTCCATTTTATTTGGTTTATCTTATTTGAATCCTTTGATGTTTCAGCATAAAAAAAATTCCACTATTACCCATGCATGTGGGTCTTTAATCATTTAAAACTTTTTATTCTCCTTTAGAACCATGTTTAGCTCTCTCTACTAGCTCAATATCTGAGAATCTTCCAACTATATTTTCTTCTTTGTCTCTTTTTAATTTGATTCACTTTCAAGTTTACTCCTAAGAGTAACAACTTCTTCTTCAAGACCCTCAACATTCTTGCTCTTATCATGTAGTTTGAATCTAATTTCATTGATGACCTTTTCCTGTTCTTTAATTTTTAGCTTCAGTTCCACTACATCTTCTATGCTTTAAAAGGTTGTTGACTATTCTTTCACTACTTCTTCTAGTCATTCTATTTCATCTTCAAGTTGATCAACATATTCTGATGATTCTTCCACAACTTCTCTCTAATTTTTTCATCTATTACTGTGATTCTCAATATTACCAAGAGAATACTTAAGTTTAAACTTTATATCAACATTATAAATCAACTAATTATCTCTAGATTTATCTTTTAATGGTTCCAAATTTTCAACAGTAGTCAGCATAGATACTTGGGTTCTAGATTTAAACTCTGGTTCTTCATCCTGAAAGAATTCATTATCATCATATTAGTATTTACAAAAAAACTCTTCTGTATTTTCCTTCCAAATTTGAAGTATCCCTTTTGAGAAAACCTTTTCTGAGGCTTTTACATGTTTCTATCTTCAATTTATTAATCATCAAACTTTCTTGAGAACTAAGAGGTAATGTTCCCAACTCTACCAAAACAAAAACAATCCATAGGCAGCTTTCCCTCAAATCATCCTTTTTTCCTTTCTTGAATTTCTTGGAAATGAGAGAAAGAAGTTCACCTTCCTCATTATCTTCATCAATAATATATCCTAAAATTTCAAGTTTGTCCATGGATTTGAATTCCATTTCCTTGCTTACTCGATTCATTGAATAAAATGGTTTTATTCTCATATCATATTCCACTAGGCTTCTCAGCAAATCATCTAGAGAAAGTTTAGATAGATCTATTTTCTTAAGGGATGACACCTTTTCATTGTAAATAGGTGGAACTCTTATCAATATTTTATTTACAACATCAATTTAATTGATTTCTTCACAAAGTCCTCTTATTTCTCCAACAAATTTAGTAATTTGATTAAAAAAGTACATTCATTTTCATCAATATTCATTTTCAGATCATCGAACCTATTGTGAAAAACTTAGAGTTTCACCTCCTTCACTTTTTTTCACCTTCATATATATTCTCTATTTTTTCCACATAGAATTAGATGAAGTGAAACTCATCACCTTCTAATTGATTTAATCAGATAGGGTAGCAATAAGACCGTTCTGATTTTTGGAATCTATATCAAGAATTTTTCTATCTATTTTAGCCATAAACAGTCATATTTCATCAATTACCTGAATCCCTTGTATAGTGGAAAAGAGTAATTCTATTCCAATAGATATTAAATTTGTAATTTTCTTTAATAAAAGAGGGGGACTCTCTTGAAATTTATTTAATTCTCCATGATAGAAAATAAGGATAGATTTAACACCAAAAATATGTACACTCTAATACCACTTGAGGGAACCCAAAACACCCTAAGAGGGAAGGGGTGAATTAGGGTGTCAACTTTTCTTCCAAAGTGATAGATCATATTCCCATGTTGGTAGGAACCTATTAAACCCATCTAATGGTAATGTGTAGTAATTAAAACATTCACATTTATCAAGACAACACAACAATTTTACTTGGTTCTCCACTAAGGGATAGTACAAAGAGCATACATTGATAGTGTGTCAGTTATACCTAAAACCACTAATATTCACTAGATAAGGAATACATAATTTTTTACACAGCCACTTTATGTCAGGAACACTACCTTTACAAGGTTTTAGGGATAGTACACTACATCCCTCAGAACACTTCTGTTGACTCCCTATATATCACTACTTTGAGAGAATACTAACTCAATTTATCGACTTGCAGGTCACTTCAATGGATTGGAATTAAAGAATTTTTACCCATCTATAATGCGACTCTTATTGCACCATTTTCCTAAATTGATGCGCTTGAGAGAACTGATTAAAAAAAATGGATATCTAAAAACTTTTAGAAGCTCAACACTACACTTGTGCGTAATCACTCTTATTGCAAGAAAGTTTTGCAAAATTCACATAAGATTTCTTTTTCTCAACCCCAATCTTCCGTGCAACCACACCATGGGGTTCACTTGGTCTTGATCAACTCAAGTATCACCTTACGTGCAAGATTTACTACACACAAATCTTCTATGTGCAAATCTTTCATGCGGCAGAGCTATCGAATATTCATGTAAAAAGTTCATAGTCTTGCATGGTGGTAGCCACATATTTATAGGCCTCAATGACCATGCATGAAATATTATCTCCATGCATAGAAAACCATTTTTGATGTCACATTGGGCATGTAAGTCTCTTCTGTGCAACCTCGTTTTCACACAAATTTAAATATTTCATGTGCTTTTTTCCTTTTATATATTTTGATGCGATGATCCCAAAACATGCCTTGTGCACAAATTTCCAAACCATCTTCAATATTGCGTGAAAGTTCCTTATCTAAAAACACTTTTCTCTATTTTCTAATTTTTGGACCCAAAAATTTAACAAATACTGGGAAACAACGCCACCTTCAATATTGTTTTCATCTTGAACTATAAGATCCCATTCCTTAAAAATTCCTTGATATTCCATGTGAGGATTGAAAATAAAAACAAACCATACTCTATTTATAGCAAGGAACAACCTTGGTTCCAACACATATCAAATACATGTTACTTATTAGAAATTGCATACTAGTCTTACAATTAGTTAAGGACTAGTTCAACAAGTTCTTCTCTATGAAGGGATTAGATGAATTGGCCTACATTATCGAGATCAAGATCCTTCAAGATATATCCATGAGGATTATTAGACTAACTCAAGGTACATACATTGAACAAATAATTAAGATATTTGGTATGGGAAAATCCAAGATGGGATTGGTTCTAGTGTCACGTGGAATATATCTCTATAAGAAAAATGATTCCTCATACACAATAGGAGAGAGAGAGAATTAGTAAGATCACATATGTGTTTATGATATGGTAGCTCATGTATTCCATGTCATATACTAGGATTTATGTTGTCTACACCTTGATCATGGTAGGCAGATATCAAGTTGATCCAGGTGAACAATAGTGGATTGTTGTTAAGCTGGTCCTTAAGTATCTGATGCGTATTAAGGATATATTCTTAGTATATAGAGGAGAAAAGAATCTGGTCATGATGGGATAAACTAATACTATTTTCTAAATATATCAGAATGATGTAATGTTATAGTCAAGATATGTCTTCAATATTAATTGAGGAGCTACGAACAGGAAGAGTTCAAAGCAGTCAGTTTTCATCGATTTTACAGTAGAAACTAAGTATATATTGGATTCTCATGTAACCAAGAAAGACATGTGGATAAAAAACATTACCTAATTCATTGATGTTATTTCTATCAGTAGATATTCTATCACATTTTATTATGATAATACTATAGTGGTGGATCTTACATAGGATCCAATGTCACATCAATGGAAAAAGAACATACTTTGAGAGTATCACCTCTTGAGAGATTTTTCACGTATGGGTGAGATAACAATGGGTAGAGTTTCCATAGAATATAACATGGAGGACCTTTGGAATAAATCCTTATCTTAGAAAAGGTGTGAATATCATATGAGAGCTACTAAACTAAAGATTGTTATCAGTTTGATCTTGTGCAAGTGGGATTCTGCTAGAGTTAGTGCCCGAAAACCAACTTATATATTCTTTATGATCACTGTAATTTATGAATTTTGAATATTAATAAAGTTATTATCACATAATTATTGTTCTTATACATGAAATTATATCTTATAATGTCTTAAGGGTGCCTATTGCACTGAATGGTCATAGTAGTTCTCCACTATAATGAGAACCTAGAAGTGAAATGATAATATTCTTAAATATGTGTTCTATGGTCAGATGATATCATTTTATGGGATACAAATGATATAAGCTATCAGGGGTATGAGGATCATAATACATTGATAATTCTTATCATTAATTCCATCCTTGGTAATATAAATAAATGAGGTTATGATAACTTTACCTACTGTTAGGAAATACACATTTATATGTGTCATTAGGAGTTCCTATCTACAAATGTGTGTAATAATTATGAGACTTTAATATTATTTTTAATGCATATCATGATTCATCTACATTGATATATTGATGAAAAATGTGATAATATATTCTTGTAGTGAGTTGGGATATGTTTGGTGTTTCGCGACTGATATTTCATTAATAAATAAAGCGAGAAAGGATTTTTCCCTTCCCAATTTAGTGGAAGTTGATATCTCAAGTCCCATTATGGGAATGTAATTACTTGATTAAGTCCATATACATGGAATTTTATGGTAAATTTCATTTCTATAAAGTTAAATAAAGATACATCAAGCACATAGGTTGAGGATGCCAGCATGAAACCTACTTAATTAGAGATATTGTGATGAAGTAATCTTATTAAACAATGTACATTTGTATGAGGTTTTATGTATTTTTTACATTAAATTATTTCTTTATGGATGATTTGATATATTTATAGTTGATATCATTTTTCTTTAGGATGTTCTTCCTAATTTCATTGAGAAAGGGTCCTAGAGATTCACACACTAAGTGTATTCAAAACCTCAATTAAATTGTAGATAAATTTAACATTTTGAATAAATATTATTTATGTAAAAGATTTAATAATTATTCGTGTTTTGATTAATCACAATTATTCATTCATTAGTTATTTAAGAGAATAAATGTGATTTGAATATTTATTAAATATTTATTCTCTATTTTACTAAATATAATATTTATTTATTTATTTGTTAATAATGAAATTAATATTATTTATTTAAATAAATAGTCATTATTCAAGGTTTGGTAAGTTTTGAGGTTGATTGACAGATCAGATTTAATGGTCTAATGATAAATAATATATTAAATTTTATTTGAATAAATGTAAGTTTATTTATTCAATAAATAATATTTATTTATCCATGAGTGAATGTCAAGTAAATAATAATAATAATAATATTATTATTATTTTGACAAGGGGTTCTATTATGATTAATATGATGATAAGATCTCATGTGTAGTTATAACTCTTTGAACCTATTTATATTTAAACCTAATTATATCATTCTCAACCCTAATAATTTTTGTGCACAATGAAAGTATGAATAGAATTATCTCAATCCACAAAGAGCTCTTCCTCTAGAATTATCTCAATAATGAAGAGTGATTCTCTTCCTCCACCCTCTCTACTCTAGATATAACATCAAGAATCCTTCCAACCTTGAATATATTTTTGTATCTATCATCAATGAATGATGAAATCATCATAATCTTCCATGATAGAACCTAAATATTTCTACGGAAACATTTGAGGGTTCATAGGGTATGTATGGATTTTCAATTGAGGTATTCTATCCTTGAATCCTCTCACTATAATGATGGCATGACAGGAAGTGGTCTACTAAATCTTCAATGAAGAATGAATTCCAACATGATGTAATTTTATATTTTCATAAATTAATTATAAATTATATGTGATAATCATGTATTATTGGTTTCTATGTTTATGTTGATTAATCTTTGAATAAATATGTTTGTTTTGATTATTCATTATTATGTACAACTTGTATTATTAATCAATTATGAAAAAAACATAGTTGGATACTTTATAATTGGGGCTTCTTCTATATCTGGAACCTTTAGTTTTCAATGTGGTTTCACAAGTTCTTAAATATAACATCATAAAAATTTAAAATTAATTAAGTTTATGGTGATTTAGTACGCATATATTATTGATAGAAATATACACCAAAGAAAATCTATGACACTGAGGTATTAAACACATCATGGTTTATATCAATGTAAACCATGTTGTAGTGATTTTTACTGTGTCACAGTTCTATGCATAACTGTGCACATGTTATATGATAACACATGTTGATTATTATTTCTTATTGATAAGATATCATGATTGATTGTAACATCATGTGACGATGGTTAAATATTTTCCAAACATCCATATTTATTTTTTATACATTAGACAACTTATGGTGAGTTGTATAACATGTTCTAAAGAGTTGTAAAATTTTAAAACATTTCTAAAATTATTTGAATTATTGTTTAGCATTTAAAAATAATTTGGTATTCCAAGGAGGATCCTTAGAGGTGATATAAATATACTAATTCTTAATATAATATGTGGTCATGAATGTTGTTTAACAGTTTTTTGATAAACTTATAAATATAATTATATATTTATCTTTAAAATAAGGTTTCAAATGTTTTTATAAGAAGAGAAAATTCTAAACTTGTGTTTGGTGATTCAAACAACTCTGAGATACCTTTGGAGGTGGGAGTATAAAAATCCAATATGGATGGTTGATGAGTATGGTTGTATTTTTTTCAATATATAAGAAGTAATCAAAAGTAAATGTATGATTAATTACTCTATTATTATTTATTAATAATGTAAATAAAAATATAGAAAGAGTTTGAGAAATATTTAAGAAGGTTGGTGATGATTCTTGGGGAATTGTTATGGATTCCCTGGAATTTATTCACTGAGACAATTATCCATGCTTGATGTGGTGATGCCTAGAAAATTGTTATGGACTCATTGGTTGTCATTGTGTAAGATAATTATTCATTATTGGTGATGATTCTTAGATAATTATAATAGATTCATCTAATGGAATTGGATTTCATGCTTGGGCAATTTTCCTTGTAATTTTGATGATTGTTAAAGTGATCTTAAGTTCAAAGACATATGTTAATTTCACTAGGAGAGTGTACATTGTCTTTATCATTTAAAAAAAGGAAGAAGACCATGAAAATATATATTTTCATGAATAATTTTAAGATAAAGCAAAACATCATCTCGCATAATGATGTAATTGGATATATGAGGCTTGAAATTCATAAGAATAAAGTGGATCTTATTTAATCTTTAAGGGTTTTGGAATATATAATTTCATTCTAAAATAAAAGAAAGAGTATTTTTTATATAGTCCATGCAAAAATTAATTTCACAAATAATATTTGAAGATGGAAATTTAATTGAAATATTATTGCCTAATGATTTGAAAGTTTCATTACACGATAGAAATTAATGAAGACCATGAAAAATATTATTTTTCATGATTACTTATTTGAAGAAGATTTGGTCATTTGGTTTAGAATTTTATTGGCTAAGTTTTTATTTGAATATTTTTATTATCTATTAAATAAAATATGGCCAACCCTATTAGACCTATAACATCCCGGATCCGGATGACAATCAATTGGTTCCTCGTACCCGATTGGTCACATGGCCTCAAGTGAATTTCTCCAAACACCAGAGGCTTCTGACTAGCAATAAGAGCCTAGGGTGTGATAGTGGAAAACTATTCCTTCATTGGCAGAGTGTAACACAAAATAATCAATAATAATACAATAGTATAATAGTAAACATCATACAACTGAAATAAACAGCGGAAGACTAATAAGATAAATAATCAGGCATCATTCCATACAAAAGATGATGCAGCATGCCACATGTTCTAGGAAATCATCCAAAACAGGATACAATAACAAGGTACAAAAATACAATAGAATACTCATAATCATTGCAAGCCTCAGTTTGGTATCATTCTCTCCTGCTCCTAAATACCAAGTCAAGTACCTGTAGAAGGGTGCTTTTCCTTATCAACACCTACAACAATATAATCTGTTTGGACCCAAAATCATGACCCAAATAGGGTGTGATTAATAAATCCCAGTAGGTAACCACCCAATATCTATTCCTATCTTTCAGTGATTATATGAAATAGGTAATGTAAAAAAATGAAAAATAGTAAATTAGTAATTACTCAAAAGTAAACGGTCCTACAATTCAGGTTTTTCATTTTCATTCATTATGTTCAGTTTAACTATTCAATTAAATTAAATTATATTAGTCTCGATATCTGACCTAAGCCTGTCAATCCCCCATATAAAGGATTCTCAAAAGATACCTCATAAGGCTATCTAAACAAGTGAAGATTGAATCCAAGCTTGTTCTTTGACTTGGAAGATATGTCATAAGTCATTTCATTTCAATATTTAATTCAACACCTCACCCGTAGGCATAGAAAAACTCTACCCATACGCATAACCAATCCTCACCCACAGGCATAACAAATCTTCACCCACGGGCATATTAAATCCTCGCCTGCAAGCATAATAATTAAACAGGGTCGAGCCCAGTATATCAACATTTTAGAATAAAAGACAACACATGTAAATTAAACTATTACATGGTTAACATAATAATAACTCATGTGGGCATCATACATAACAATAAACAAGTGAATTAAACTATCACAATGCTTAAAAAATAATATGAATAACATGGGAAAAGGGGAAACAATAATCCCAAGCCCTTAATCCATCCAATTCCAATTTAACCCAATTGCAATCCCATTATAATTCAATTCATTTTTAACAACCCAAAAAGGAAAAAACAAGGCTTTCCTCATAAGAAACCTAGGCCAAATGGCCATAAACAACAATTCAAATTAAACACATCCATGGGGTGTCCCTAATTCAAAGAAATCAACATTACGTGTGAATAATAACACATATTCTATTACCTAAATATCATTAAACAATAACACAGTTCGAAAATAAATCTAAGAGACACCCCAAAATGGGTGCATGGAACTTCAGAACATATATTTTCCTTGACAATCAATGAGTGGAACAAGACTACCTAACTTTTCCTTGTGTGACTCTCCTCATCCAACGTTGTCTTTTAATTCAAGCTAGAATGAAGTAGATCTACAAAACGAGGTAAAACACCCAAGGTCTAATAACTTCTTTGAGAGAAAAAATCATGAATAATGGATCAAGATGAATCGATATTTTATCGATTGGGTTCAAATGCATTTAATGGCGATCAAAACGGAGTTCGGATGGACAATCGATAGCCAAAATGAGCTCCGACGGTGCTTCTCATGATACCCAGTGAGCCCTCTATCCAAATGATAGAAAAATGATGCTACTGACTGTTTTATCCAAAAAAGAAACTACATGGAGTTTACTAATATACTACACATATTGTAAGTACTAAAATATTCCCCCTCTACTGACTCCCTTTACACACCATGTTCAACCATACACGGGTAAGTTACATGGCGTGTAACCACCATGTTTGGCCGTGTAAGGCCTGAAGCCAGCATTTAACCCCTTTAACTATTTTTTTTCTTATATGAACTTAAAGGAAAATATTCATACCTCAAAATAAGAATTAGGTTCTTACAAACTCCTCCCCCCCTTAAATTAATTTATCCCTAAATTTCCCTTCCAAGGGCGGTGAAGAAATATATGAGAATAACTATGGCCATTGAGTATGTACACCGGCCTCCCATTCCCAGGTCTTATATTGAACTCGACCATGCTTCCATAGAACTCATACTAGATGAATTGACTAGCCTCAAATAACCTTCATGCTATGATCCACAATACGAATTAGATGCTCCTCAAAGAACACATCAACCTAAAGCTCAACCTCCTCAGGATGAAAAATGTGAGATGGGTTTGAGTGATAGCGGTGTAGTTGAGATACATGGAAGACGTCATGCATGGATTGGTACCTTTGAGGTAACCACAACTTATAGTAAATCGGCCTAACCCTTTATATAATCTCAAACTGCCCGACATATTGTGGTGAAAGCTTACCCTTTCTCTTGATCCACCAGTGTCCCAACCTCAGTGAAACATGCAAGAAAACCTGATCCATGAACTAAAAATCTAGAGGTCATCTGTAGCAATCATCATAAGATTTATGATGAGACTGCACAGTATCCATTTTCTTTTGAATCAACTGGACCTGGACAGAAGTATCCTACATGAGATGTGATCCCAATAAAGCTACCTCACCCACCTCCAACCAGCTTAAGGGTGATTGACATGGCCTAATGTTCAAAGACTCATAAGGTTCCATCTCTATAGTCACCTGGAAACTGTTATTGTAGGAAAATTCAACCAAAGAAATATTCTTCTCCCAAGATCCCATGAAGTCTAGGATGCATACTTGCAGCATGCCCTCTAGCACATGTATCGTACGCTCTAACTGGCTATGAGTCTGAGGGTGGTATGTTGTGCTCAGAAGAACCTGTGTACCCAACGCTCTTGGAAAACTCTGTAATAAATGATATGTAAAGCATGCATCCCTATCCAAAATGATAGAATGAGGAGCCCCATAAAGTTGTACCACCTCAATAATATATAGATTCCAAAGTTCATCAACACTGAAGGTCTCCTTGATCAACAATAAGTAAGAGACCTTCATAAATCTGTCAACCACCACACACACAACATCATTACCTCTAGGCGACCTTGGTAACCCAATTACAAAATCCATCGTGACATCATCCCATTTCCACTCCGGAATAGGTAACTACTGTAAAATCTCATCTGAATGCTGATGTTCTGCCTTCACCTAATAATAGGTGGAACACCTTGTAAAAAAACTAGCCACCTCTCTCTTTATACCCAACCACCAGAACTAATGGTGCAAGTCATGGTACATCTTGGTAACTCTGGGATGCACTGCCCAAGCTGAAGAATGAAACTCCCATATCAACTCCTCAAGTATGTCTACAAGAACCCAAAAAAGTACATAGATATGTAATATCTCATCATCACTTATCATCCAACCAAGAGGCAGATCATCACCAAAGACACTCTCCCACAGGACTAAGCCCTCAAAATATGATATTTGCCTCATCGTCACTCTATCTAGGAGGGTAGAATTCAAGGATAAAGAAGAAATGAAATTTTGTCCTTGACTGTCATGCACCTCCAAATGCATCTCAGAGAATAAGTACATGAGCTTTCACTCACCACTAGCCTCATGCACCGCTTCTATTCGAGTCCTACTGCTCAAAGAATCGGCCACTACATTGCCTTTCCCAAGTGTGTAGGCAAGCTCAAAATCAAGACTGAAGGTATTCCACCCACCTTCACTGTCTCAAATTCAGGTCACACTGATTAATGATGTATTTGAGGATTTTATGGTCCGTGTACACTACAAAATGATCTCTAAGTAAATAGTGTATCTAATAGCACAATGCATGTAAAACAGTTGCTAACTCCAAATTATTCATAGGGTAATTCCTCTCATGAGGACTCAACTGCTGAGACCCGTACACCATGACACGAACTCCCTATATCATCACTTCTCCAATCCCAATACTTAAAGTGTCATGGTAGACTATATAACTCTTTCCTTGCTCTGATAGTATCAGGACTAGTGCTGATCATAATCTCCCCTTCAGCTCATGAAAGGTTGTCTCACAAGCATCCTACCACACAAACTTCACACCCTTCTTATTCAAGCCCATCAACAGCACTACTAAGCATGAAAAGTTCTATATAAAATTCCTATAGTACCCATTTAGCCCTAAGAAACTCCCTTTTTAAAACATGTTCTTGGGCTGTTTCCAAGAAACTACTTCCCTCACCTTCTCTAGGTCCACTGAAACTCCTTTCTCTGAGATAATGTGACACAAGATGTGAATATTATCCATCAAAAAGTTTCACTTTGTGATCTTAGCATATAACTGATGCTCTCTTGGTATATTCAAAATGATATCAAGATGGTTGGCATAGTCATCTAGATTTTGAGAATACACCAAGATATCATCCATGAAAACCCCCACAAAGGAATCCATGTAAGGATGGAATACTCGATTCATTAGTTCCATGAAAACTGCTAGCGTTTTCGTGAGACTGAATGGCATAATAAGATACTCATATAGACCATACCTTCTATGAAACGCGGTACGAGGTATGTCTGTAGGTAGAACATGTAACTGGTGATAACCAGATCTCAAATTGATCTTAGAGAATACCCAAGATCCTTGTATCTTATTGAATAGATCATCTATTCATGGAAGATGATACTGGTTCTTAACCATCAACTGGTTCAATTTTTGAAAATCCATGCATACCCTAAGGGTAAAGCCCACCTTTTCACAAAAAATACTAGAGAACCCCATAGATAAGTATTGGGTCGGGTAAACCCCTTTGCCTCCAAATCCTCCAGCTACCTCTTGAGCTCTTGCAACTCCATCATAGCCATCCTATATGGAGGAATGGATACTGGTGTAGCTCCTGGTACTAGCTCAATAGAGAACTCTACCTCACTCACCAGAGGTAATCCTGAAAATTCATCCTAGAAGACGTCTCTAAAATGATCAACCAATGGAGGGAAATCTGTCTGACATGTCTCACAATAATCTAGATATAGACTCACAATATGGGTTGTCACTCCACCCAACCCATGATGTTGGGGGTCCATCTCTTCCTGCCTAGACATCCCATCCACCTTTGTGTAGAAACGATCTTCCCTCTGGTGATGTGAAACTCACCCTGTGGAAATATCAATCAAAAAAGGCTCAAAAAGGAACCAACCAGTCCATTATAAGAATGATATCCAATCATGTCATATCTAATACACACTGATCCCATAAGAAGTGACACCCACCAACCTCAAGGGGGCACTCCTTACACTGAGGCACAACTACTATTATTATCCCTAACTGAGTGTATAGCATCATAACATCATCAGAAGAGAAAACACAGATCCCAAGGCTCTCTATAATGGGAACAAATATAAAACAATGCAAATCCTATGTATCAAAGAGTGAAAAGGATAAAACAGAGGCAACTAGGATAGTACCTCTGACAGTAGAGGGTCTAGAATCCTACTCTTATTGGGTATGTTGCACTGCATAGGTATAACTGATACCATGGCCCTGTGACACTACCTGTCTACCTTGATTTGATCCAAAATCATGTCATTGAAACCCTAGGGTCTAGCTACCAGGACCACAACTACCACCTTGGTCTAAATGCCCTGACGCACCCTAGCTACCAGTCTGATGAGAAGCCACTGACCTTGCTCCTGAACATGGAGTCGGTGCAGAACCTATCTCACTAGATGCTGGTGGAAATGCCCTGAAAAATAATTATAGATGGCCCATATTGTTGTAATCTCAGCACTCAACTGGGTCCATCGACCATTGTGGTCTCATATTTCCAACTCTACTATACTGGTATCACCTCACCTGGCTATCGGAAAAAAAAACATTCTGACAACTCATATCACTGTGAGAAAGCTCCATATGATGCTTCTTGATCTCGGTCGAGAAAATACTAGATCTCAGTGCCAAACCTCCATGGTTCTCACCTCTAAATTCCCATATATTACGCTCAGTAATCAGCACATGATTCACGATGGAATATATAGAAGGAAACTTGAAAACATTCACTTGTGATCAGATGTCATACCTAAGACCATCCTAGAATCGCCTAGCCATCAATGTATCATCACCCATTAGAATAGGTGTGAATATATGAATCTTAGTGAAATGGACATAGTATTCCATCATTAATATATCTCCCTACTTCAGATGCATGAACTCTTGGGCTCTATCATCCCTCAATGTCTTGGGAAAGTAGTAGTCATAGAAAACTATCTGAAAATCTCCCCATTCTATGTCCCGATGACGCTCTGTCTGAGTGGTAAAATCCCACCACCTCTTCAATGAATCACATAATATATAATTCATGAGCTTAACCCTCCTATTAGGAGGTGTCTCCAGGTGATCAAAGATTGTAAGCATGGACTCCAGCCATGACTTTACAGCCTGTGGTCCACCATCCCCTAAAAACGTAGGTGGATGTTCTTGCTGGAATACTCGCGTCAGTTCTTCTATAGACATGGCAGGATGAGGTACTCCCTAGAGGGTCTACATAAACCTCATAAATCCTTCACAGAACTGTGCCTTAACACTTACATCCATTATAATAGTTGGTGTCGCAGCTGGCATGACTGGAGGATCCACTGGTAGCCCATGGCCTACCACCTCCAAGGTATGATCATCTCCACTATCTTAGCATACATCGGGAGGTAGTAATGGAGGCATAGATCTACAAGGTCAAGCACAAACCTCAATTTAATTTGTGATCAAGGTTTTTAGTTCAATATTGAAAGAACTAAACAGGAACAAAAAACCCTCAAAATCTAACAAAATATGAGTACACGATGTGTAGGGACCATACACGGCATGTACACTTAAGATCTTACATGGTCGTGTACTTCTTCAGGCCTAGGCGTGCAAACACCCTGGGTTAACGGTGTGTACACAAGCCCCCCTCCTTTCCATGTACTTGTACATGGCCGGATTCACATGGGGTTTTTCTGAGTAATCCCACATGGCGTGTACCGAAAGTACATGGTCATGTACTTACAAAACCCACCATCCTATGTTCCTTATTACATGGATGGACACACAGTTAATTACTACATGGAATGTACTATGAGTACATGGCATGTAACCATGAAAATAAAACTTCCTTCCCTAAATAGAAAGAACACATGGAATGTTAGGATAAACTACACATTATGTAAACTAGGTTTTTTAAGAAATAAACTACATATTTCTAAGAAAACCCCTTTTCTTCAAAAAAACCGACCAATGGTATGCAAAATTCTGATCTGTGAAGGCCCATACTCCCCATGAATCAAATTTTGACGCTGAAACATAACATATCACAATATAATTCTACACAAAAGGCTGAAACATGATCCAACAAATTCTGATCCAGGAGGGCCCATACACCTCAAGGATCAAAGATTGAAGTCCATCAAATTCGAACCATAACACATTTCAAAACACCTATCACAACAGTAGGTATATCTATCATGGTACCAATCACAACAGCATGAATCTCTAGCACATCATTTATCACAACAGCATGCAATCAGTAATGCTCTCTAATGAAATGACAAGAATGCAAAGAATGTGATTTCTAAAATGTTCCTATATGATACATGAGATATAATACCCTCATCTAATTGGGTTTTAAAAAAATAGAACCACAATAATTTCAATAATAATAGCACAAAATAAGTGCATCACCCATCTGTGAAATCAAATCATCTATAACAACTCAAAATCCAAAAATCAAAAGTCAATTCAAGGCCATTTGGATTTTCCCTATAGACAGGGTAACTACTCCCGGGCATAGCTTATTACCAAACTCTATTTCCTTCATATCCCTTTCTAGTTTTTCCAAATAGTAAGATGAACCAAAAAAGAAAACTGCAATGATACCACTTTGTAACATCCCAAATCCGAATGCCACTCAACCGGTGTCACGTACCCAGTTGGTCACATGGCCTCAAGTGCATTTCCCCAAATGTCATAGGCTTCCAACTAGAAGCAAGGGCCTAGGGTGTGATAAAATAGAAACTATTCCCTCATTGGTATAGTGTAACATGGTATAATCAATAATAAATCAATAACCGAATAATAAACAACATAAAACTAAAATAAATAGCGGAAGACTGATAAGATAAATAACCAAGAATCATTCCATACAAAAGATGATGCAGCATGTCACATGTTCTAGGAAAGCAGACAAAATAGGATACAATACCAAGGTACAAAAATAAAATAGAAAACTCAGAAGCATCGCAAGCTTCAACATTCTCTTATGCTCTCCTGCTCCTAAACAACAAGTAAAGTACCTGTTGAAGGGAATTTTCCCATATCGACACCTACAACAATATAATCTATTTGGTCCCAAAATCATGAACCAAATAGGGTGTTAGAAATAAATCCCAATAGGAAACCACCCAATATTTTTCCCTATCTGTCGGTGAGTATATTCAACAGGTAGTTTACAAAAAGAAAAAACAGTAAGATAGGAAGTACTAAAAAGTAAAAAAATCCTATAAATCCTTTTTTCCATTTTCATTCATTATGTTCAGTTCAACCATTCAATTACATTGAATTATATTAGTCTTGAGATCCAGATTAAGCCCGCTAATCCCCCTTATAAAGTATACTCGATAGATACCTCAGAAGGATGTCTAAACAAGTGAAGACTGGATCCAAACTTGTGCTTTGACTTAGCAGATGTGTCATAAGTCATTTCATATTAATATTTAATTCAACACCTCACCTGCAGGCATAGAAAAACCCCACCTGTAGGCATAACCAATCCTCTCTCATAGGCATAAAAAATCCTCACCCACAGGCATATCAAATCCTCGCCCGCAGACATAAAATTCAAATAGGGTCGAGCCCGTTATATTAGAATTTTAGCATAAAAGACAACACATTTAAATTACACTATTACATGGTTAACATAATAAAAACTCATGTGGGAATCATACATAATAAGAAACAAGTGAATTAAACTATCACAAGGCTTAAACAATAATAGGCATAACATGGGAAAAGGTTAAAAACACCAATCCCAAGACCTTAATCCATCTAATTTCAATTTAACCCAATTGAAATACCATTATAATTCAATTCATTTTTAACAACCCAAAAATGTAAAAACAAGTCTTGAATCATAGGCAACCTAGGTCAAATTGCCATAAATGAAATTTCAAAGGAAATTCACCCATGTGGTAGCCCTAATTCAAGGCAATCAACATTATGAAAGAATAATAACACATATTCAATTACCTAAATATCATTAGGTAATAACACAGGTTGAAAATAAATCAAAGTGACACCCAAAAATGGTTGCATGGAACTTCGGCACATATATTCATCTTGACAATTAACGAGAGGCACAAGACCACCTACCTTGTCCTCACGTGACTCTCCTTATCCAGTGTCGGCTTCTAATTCAAGATAGAATGAAGTAGATATACAAAACAAGGTAAAACTCTCAAGGTTTTATAACTTATTCAAGAGAAAAAATCACAAATAATGGATCAAGAGGAATCAAGAGATTACCGATTGGGTTCAAACACATCTTACGGAAATCAAAACGGAGTTCAGACAGACAATTGAGAGCCAAAATGAGCTCCAACAGTGTTACTCGCAATACCCAATGATACCTCTGTCCAAATGACAGAAAAATGACTACCCATTTTAGCCAAATGTACTAAGAAACTATGTAACGACCCAAAGGTTCATTAATGAAAATCCCTCTTGATCCAGTTAAATGTATCTTTATGAAAAATGTTTTTATAAGATGTCAACTTCTTTGGTTTTATGTTAATATTTGTGATCGTTACTTTTATAGTCGTTGAACAGTGATCATATGAGTAGTATAAAAATAAGGCTTTAACGAACCCATTTTTACTCAGACAAAGGAAGAAATGACCTCATCCAGTAGAATTAACCCTTACGAAGCCCATTTGTCAGAGCTCAGAAAAGAGGTGGCGTCTTTAGGCTTCGCCCTTGACCAAGCCCAAGCTGAGCTTCATTATGTCAAGCTCGAACGTGATCGTCTATGGGAAAAGTGGAAGTTGATAGAGATTACCACTCGAGCGATGTTATCCGAGCCACCCCAAGAGTCTTTCACCATCGCACACCTTACCCTTAGGTCTTATGCGGCTATTTTAAGGGGTTATGTAACAAATAAGTAGTACTATGTTCATGTGCATTATTTTTGTATATAATAATGAATATAATTTCTAGTCATTTTTGATACTTTGTAAATAGATTTTAAAGTACAAATGGTGTTTTTAGTTAGTATTTAATTAAGAATTATATTTTATTAAATTAAAGGATTTTTGAATTAAATAATATTTTAATAAAATATTATTATTAATATAAAATTAATTTTTATTAAATATAAATGATCTTATAATTTTATGAATGCAATTAAAATTTTTTATTAAGGTTTGAAATCCATTTCTGTCAAAACCTGTGAATTTTATTTATAAATGTCGGTTTTTATTTTAAAAGGGAAAATTCACATATTTAGAAAATTATTTTTGGAATCAGGACGTCGAAATTACCCAATGGTGAATTTTTTATAATTTTCTGAGACAGTCAAATTTTTGGGTAAAAATTAAATACCATTTAAATATATAATGTGTTTTATGACATCATAATGACCCAATGGTGATGTAATAAAATACCATAATCCTTATGTTTGGACAATATATGTTTTATCATTAAAATAATGAGGTTTTGGGTTTGTTTGAATTACTTTTCAAAGCATTAATGGAGCCCTCAAGACTTATTCAACACTTTTCCTTTTTAAATTAATTTCCATGGGAGTGTGACTCACCTCCACATAAGCAACCCTAATTTTTTAATAAGTTCGGACCTTGGCCTTGTAAAATATTGTTTTCCTCTTTCCTTTTCCAGAAACCATAGGCAAATACCATGGGGTGGTTTGTGGTTTGGATTATTTTAATATAAGGGGTCCCAAACCTAAATAATAAAGAATTCTCTCACCTTTCCTATATAAACCCACCCAATCTCCCACTTCCTCCTCACTCAAATCCCTTAGAGTTCGTCCAACATTTGCCCTACTCTCTCTAGAATCCTCTCAAGGTACCCCAAGCTCCCAAGAATCCTCTCACAAGCCTCTCTCTAGCCCTTGGAAGCACACTTCCAAGTAAGGGTTTTTTCTTCCTTTCTCATTTTTGTCAATTTTCTTTAAGTTGTTTTACCCTTTTAATTTCAATTATGAATGTTGGGGTATGGTTTCACACCTCCCACATACTTCCCTTTTATTGTTTTAATGATGTGAGAAACCTTTCTCTCTCATTAAAAGCCTCCCATGTACACCCGTTACTATGCCGAAATTTCGAAAGGAACTTCTCTCTCTTCTTTTACATTCAAGCAATACTTTTGTATCGTGAATCTAAATTCCTTTTCAATTGTTGGGACATGTATCTATATGACCTCCTTACTTTCCATTACATGTAAATATGATGTGGAACCCCTTTCTATCTCATCAACCTTTTTTATGAATTCTTATGTCACGCCGTTATGCTGCCGAAATCACACCGATTTTCTACGCCAATGTCATTGTGTAGTGAATACCATGCCCATTTCTCCATCAAGGTTATTCACCTTTATGCATATTTACTTACTGATTGTAAAGTTTCATGTATGAATTCCACATTCCTTTATCGTGGAATAAATGATTATGTTTTATGAATCCATGTTTTATGATCCATGTGGCACAATTATGAATGAAATGAAATGTTTAAGAAGGGTGCGCCCTTATAGAGCTCCAATGCATTGGGTAAAGTAAAGTATAATGATACGTCAAGTGCAATGAGTGTTGAATCATGCTAATTCAAGTGCAACAAGGGTTTACTCGTGCTTCATGTGCAATGAGGGTTTACTCATGCTCCATGTGCAATGAGCCTTGGCTCATGCTAATTCAATGTTAAGTGTTGTTGCCACATTTCCATGTTATGATTATCATGCTTTATCATGGATTTATGTTCATGTTTCTCTTATTCTCTATTGATATTCCTATTGCCTAACATGTATTTTTATCCTCATGTTATTCCATGTGTACTCCCTTACTGGGCTTTATAGCTCACCCTTTTCTTATGCATGTCCTCAGGTTATCCCATGCGATGCTAAGTACGAAGGAATGTAGTGGTCGTGTAAAGGAAGTTTTCAATAAAGATGTTGTATTTTCATGTTTTATGTTTTTATGTAATGATCCTAATCTCCAAAGACACTAAACCTTTAGATCTTCTTTATTGTATCAAGTGAAGTTTTATGTAATAAATCATGTTTAAGTTGTAATAAAAAGTAGGGTTGTCATAGTTGGTATCAGAGGATAGGTTTAGTTATTTTTGGGATTAAGAAACCCTAGTAAAGCCTTATATACAAGACTAAGTATAATAAAAACATACCTAAGTTTTGGTAAATACTAAGTAAGTGGTTTATCAAAAAAATACATCCCTGTCTGGATACGAGCAGGTAGAGGTGGCTCTGGCACAGATGTATCCTAGGGGTAAAACCCGAAAACACCACTTTGAGCTAGACTCGAACGGGAACTGGTGCACGAAAATGGGACTTGCTGCACTCTTGGTTACGACACTCCTGGGGGATATGTTTTGATAAATTCACAATCTTAGTATGAACCCTTATTAAGGGAAAAATTCCCCTAAGAATATATGTTAGAAGTAAGATCATGAAAAGCCTGGATTGAATCCTATAGACTCATGAGTTAAAGAGATTAAATTTTATTTATAAGTCATCAACTTTTGTCTTTGGATTACCCTTTATGTGTTACCCATAACTTTCCTTTTATTCCAGACAATGGCCGGTAATAGGAGGACTCGGGCTAACAACCGTTGTGAAGATCAGTGTGATGATTATATTAATGAGATACCCAATCCAATGGGCGCGGGAATCGTAAACTTTGTCATGCTTCTCTCTCAGCTAACTCAAGTTTTGAAAAGAAACACTGGTCAAGAGGAACGTTCAAACCCCCCTAAGAAAGAACAAGTCGCTATTGAAAGCTTCATGAGACAAAGGCCTCCTAATTTTAGTGGATCATCTGATCCCACGATCGCTGAACAATGGATCAACTCCATTGAAAAGATATTCTCCATCCTCCAATGTTCTGAACAAGATAAGGTTCTCCTGGCGGCTTATCGTATGGAGGGTGAAGCTGATCAATGGTGGATGTTGATCAAAAATACGAAGCCTGAGGAGGAGATCAAGGCTTTTGAATGGAAGGAATTCATGAAGATTTTTTTTGATAAATACTTTCCGCGCACCCTCCGTCTTAAGATGGAAAGGGACTTCCTTTCCCTTAAGCAGAAAGATGAAGAATCTGTGGGAGCGTATGAGGCAAACTTCACAAGGCTTTCACAATACGCTTCCGGATTTGTCGTTACCCCTGAATGCAAGGTTGACCGCTTCTTTGGTGGGCTGAAGCCTAGTTTGCGGAAAGCATTAGCGATCTGTGACTTCGACAGCTATGAGGAAATTTTCCGATGTGCCCTCAAGGTTGAAATGGAGATCAGAGAATCATAGGGGTATCATGGGGACAAGAAGCGTAAGGTGGACTTCAATGCTGGTGGGCCGATGGATAAATCCAACGACGCTAAGAAGTTCCAGCACCCCACTTGCCAAAAGTGCAGAAAGAAGCACCCTGGAAATTGCCTTAGGGGGGAGAGAAAATGATTTAGGTGTGGAAGAGAAGGGCACCTAGCTATTAACTGTCGGAAAGAAGGACCCACGGCTGCGACAGAGGAGAGGAACGCTCCGTTCGAACCTCAACGCGTTGTTCAATGCTACAAATGCAAAGAATCGGGTCATTTTGCAAATCAGTGCCCTAATCCAAGGGTTATCAGAGGCAACCAACAACCTCCAAGATAGCAAGGAAGAGATTTTGCCATCACTTCTGCCGAAGTGAACCCCGACAATGAAGTGGTGACAGGTATGCTAGTTATTCTTTCAATAATAGCGAACGTACTTTTTGATTCAGGTTCTACATATTCTTTTATATCTCAAAAGTTTAGTAGAACAATCCCAGCACCACCACAAATCCTAGAAGTAAAGATGTCAGTGAGTACGACAAATGGGGAAATCATTGCATCCCATGAGTATAAGTCCTCCCCTCTTAGAATCTGTGGATTGAATTTCCCGGTGAACCTCATCATACTCCCTTTGGTGGAATTTGATGCAATTCTTGGCATGTATTGGCTTTCCTTATATAGAGCCAACATAAATTTTCAGGAGAGGGAAATCACACTTCATATGGAGAATCGACCCCCGATCCTTTACAAGTGTCAGGAGGAAGATGAATATCCTTTAGCTCCATCATCTCAAGCATGGATATTACTGCCTTATAAGCACGCATATCTGGCTCAAATGATTGAGTCCAAGGAAGAAACCACCCTTGAAGAAATGCCTATTGTGAGGGAATTCGCTGAAGTATTTCCCGAGGAACTTCCTGGTCTTCCTCCAAGAAGATATGTTGAGTTCTCAATTGAACTTATACCTGGGGCGCTAACAATATCCAAGACTCCATATAGAATGACTGTTGTTGAGCTTGAAGAGCTGAAGAAACAACTACAGGAGAATCTGGATAAAGGGTTTATACGCCCAAGTGCATCACCATGGGGTGCACCAGTCCTCTTCGTCAAGAAGAAGGATGGGTCAATACGGATTTTCATCGATTATCGTGAAATTAACAAAATCACGATAAAGAACAAGTATCCTCTCCCAAGAATCGATGACTTGTTTGATCAGCTGCATGGAGCACAATACTTCTCCAAGGTGGACTTGCAGTCGGTATATTATCAAGTAAGGGTGAAGAAGGAAGATATCCCCAAGACTGCTTTTCGTACAAGGTACGGGCACTATGAATTCATAGTCTTTCCTTTCGGACTCACGAATGCTCTAGCAATATTCATGGACTTGATGAGTAGATTCTTTAGAGATTACCTAGACAAATTTGTGGTAGTCTTTATAGATGATATTCTAATATACTTCAAAACCAAGGAGGACCATGAGGAGCATTTAAGAACTGTACTGGCGACTTTGCGCAAGGAGAAGCTCTATGCCAAGTACAGCAAGTGTGAGTTCTGGTTGAAGGAGGTCTCATTCTTGGGCCATATCATCACAAGCAATGGGATATCTGTGGACCCCTCCAAAACAGATTCAATTGAGGGATGGTCGAGGCCAACATCGGTAACGGATATCCGTAGCTTCTTGGGGTTAGCTGGATATTATCGACGATTTGTGAGAAATTTCTCACGATTTTCCAACCCTCTTACCAAGCTAAATCGAAAGGGAGTAAAGTTTTCTTGGAGTGATGAATGCGAAGAAAGCTTCAAGGAGTTGAAGAGGAGGCTTATCACTGCACCCGTGCTCACTTTACCCACAAGTGGGGAACTTTTTGTGGTATTCAGTGATGCCTCAAAGAAGGGCTTAAGATGTGTGATAATGTAGAATGATAAAATGATATCCTATGCCTCAAGGCAGTTGAAAATCCATGAGTGAAACTATCCAACACATGATCTGGAGTTGGCGGCGGTGATCTTTGCCTTGAAAATCAGGAAGCATTATCTCTATGGAGAGAAATGTGAGATATATACTGACCACAAGAGTCTTAAATTTATATTCACACAGAAAGAGCTTAATATGTGCCAGAGAAGATGGATAGATCTCATCAAGGATTATGACTGTTCAATACATTACCACCCTGGGAAGGCGAACAAGGTGGAGGATGCCCTAAGTATAAAGGATCCAGCGATTCTATCAATGATGAGAATTGAGAAGGATCCAATCTTCTTAGACTTGATGAAGATGGACGTGGGAATCATAAAGAAGGGAACATCATCAATCCTTTCACAAATGATTGCTCAACCATCTCTTTTGGAAAGGTTAAAGGATGCTCAAAAGGATGATGTGGGAATTCAAGAAAAAGTGGAAGCTATTAAAAAGGGGAAATCCTCAGAGTTTAATGTTAATGCATAAGGAACTGTGCGGTTTGGGAAAATACTATGTGTTCTATCAAGTCTGGAGCTGAAGAAGGAACTCTTGGATGATGCACATAGTTCAAATTTCTCTATTCACCCAGGGAGCACAAAGATGTATCGAGATCTCCGAGAAAACTTTCGGTGGGATAATATGAAGAACGAGATCGCTGAATATACATAAAAGTGTCTGGTGTGTCAGCAAGTGAAGGCAGAGAGGCAGAAGTCTAAGGGGATGATGCAACCATTGCCCATACTAGAATGGAAATGGGAGAACATCACCATGGACTTTGTCACCGGACATCCAAGGACATCCAAAGGCAACAATGCAATCTGGGTTATTGTGGATCGTCTTACAAAGACTGCACACTTCATTGCTATTCGAGAGGATTTATCTTTGGATCAACTGGCACGGATATATATCAGGGATGTGGTACGGTTGCATGGAGTACCACTATCTATTGTGTCTGATCGAGATCCAAGATTCACCTATAAGTTTTGGAAGAGTCTACAACATGCTCTGAATACTGAACTCAACTTCAGTACGGCCTATCATCCTCAAACTGATGGCCAATCCGAGCGGACTATCCAAACACTTGAGGACATGTTGAGAGCATGCTCAATGGACTTTAAAGGAGGATGGGATCAACATCTTCCTCTGGTTGAGTTCTCTTATAATAATAGTTTCCACTCGAGCATCCAAATGGCACCATACGAAGCCCTGTTTTGGAAAAGGTGCAGAACACCGGCATGTTGGGATGAGGTCGGTGAACGTATGCTGCTTGGACCGGAAATGGTCGAAGAAATGGTGGAGAAGGTGAAAACCATTCATCAGCATATCAAGGCATCCTAAAGTCAACAGAAGAGTTATGCAGATAATCGTCGACGAGACCTTGAGTTTAAAGTTGGAGACATGGTGTTTTTACGCATATCACTGTGGAAGAAGGTCATGAGGTTTGGAAAGAAAGGGAAGTTAAGTCCAAGGTACATCGGCCCCTTCTAGATTCTTGATCATGTTGGGGTTGTGGCCTATCGACTAGAACTTCCACCTACTATGGCCAAGGTGCATGATGTCTTTCATGTATCAATATTAAGGAAGTACATACCAGACCCTTCACATGTAATCGCTTCTGAGGTGGTACAATTGGAAGATGATCTTTCTTATGAGGAGCAACCAGTGAAGATCTTAGATCTTAGAGAAAAAGTTCTATGAAATAAGACAATGCCCCTCGTCAAGGTGTTGTGGAGAAACCACAAGTTTGAAGAAGAAACTTGGGAGTCGGAGGATATGATGAAGCTGAGTTACCCACATTTGTTTTAGTGTGGGAAAAGGAAAATTTCGAGGGCGAAATTTCTTAAGGGGGGAATATTGTAACGACCCAAAGTTTCATTAATGAAAATCCCTCTTGATCCAGTTAAATGTCTCTTTATGAATTTTTTTTTTATAAGATGTCAAATTCTTTGGTTTTATGTTAAGATTTGTGACCATTACTTTTATAGCCGTTTAACAGTGATCATATGAGTAGTATAAAAATAAGGATTTAATGAACCCATTTTTACTCAGACAAAGGAAGTGATGGCCTCATCCAGTAGAATTAACACTTACGAAGCCCATTTGTCGGAGCTCAGAAAAGAGGTGGCGTCTTTAGGCTTCACCCTTGACCAATCCCAAGCTGAGCTTCATTATGTCAAGCTCGAATGTGATCGTCTACGGGAAAAGTGGAAGTTGATAGAGATTACCACTCGAGCGATGTTATTCGAGCCACCCCAAGAGTCTGTCACCATCGCACACCTTACCCTTAGGTCTTATACGGCTATTTTAAGGGGTTATGTAACAAATAATTAGTACTATGTTCATGTGCATTATTTTTGTATATAATAATGAATATAATTTCTAGTCATTTTTGATACTTTGTAAATAGATTTTAAAGTACAAATGGTGTTTTTAGTTAGTATTTAATTAATTATTATATTTTATTAAATTAAAGGATTTTTAAATTAAATAATATTTTAATAAAATATTATTATTAATATTAAATTAATTTTTATTAAATATAAATGATCTTATAATTTTATGAATGCAATTAAATTTTTTTATTAAGGTTTGAAAGCCATTTCTGTCAAAACCCGTGAATTTTTTTTATAAATGTCGGTTTTTATTTTAAAAGTGAAAATTCACATATTTAGAAAATTATTTTTGGAATCAAGACATCAAAATTATCCAACGGTGAATTTTTCATAATTTTCTGAGACAGTCAAATTTTTGGGTAAAAATTAAATACCATTTAAATATATAATGTGTTTCATGACATCATAATGACCCAATGGTGATGTAATAAAATACCATAATCCTTATGTTCGGCCAATATATGTTTTATCATTAAAATAATGAGGTTTTGGGTTTGTTTGAATTACTTTTCAAATCATCAATGGAGCCCTCAAGACTTATTCAACACTTTGCCTTTTTAAATTAATTTCCATGGGAGTGTGACTCACCTACACATAAGCAACCCTAATTTTTTAATAAGTTCGGACCTTGGCCTTGTAAAATATTGTTTTCCTCTTTCCTTTTCCAAAAACCATGGGCAAATACCATGGGATGGTTTGTGGTTTGGATTATTTTAATATAAGGTGTCCCAAACCTAAATAATAAAGAATTCTCTCACCTTTCCTATATAAACCCACACAATATCCCACTTCCTCCTCACTCAAAGCCCTTGGAGTTCATCCAAACTCTGCCCTACTCTCTCTAGAATCCTCTCAAGGTGCCCCAAGCTCCCAAGAAGCCTCTCACAAGCCTCTCTCTAGCCTTTGGAAGCACACTTCCAAGTAAGGGTTTTTTCTTCCTTTCTCATTTTTGTCAATTTTCTTTAAGTTGTTTTGCCCTTTTAATTTCAATTATGAATGTTGGGGTATGGTTTCTCACCTCCCACATACTTTCCTTTTATTGTTTTAATGATGGGAGAACCCTTTCTCTCTCATTAAAAGCCTCCCATGTACACCCGTTACTATGCCGAAATTCCGAAAGGAACTTCTCTCTCTTCTTTTACATTCAAGCAATACTTTTGTATCATGAATCTAAATTCCTTTTCAATTGGTGGGACATGTATCTATATGACCTCCTTACTGTCCATTACATGTAAATATGATGAGGAACCCCTTTCTCTCTCATCAACCTTTTTTATGAATTCTTATGTCACGCCGTTATGTTGCCAAAATCACACCGATTTTTTAAGCCAATGTCATTGTGTAGTGAATACCATGCCCATTTCTCCATCAAGGGTATTCACCTTTATGCACATTTACTTACTGATTGTAAAGTTTCATGTATTAATTCCACATTCCTTTATCATGGAATAAATGATTATGTTTTATGAATCCATGTTTTATGATCCATGTGGCACACTTATGCATGAAATGGAATGTTTAAGAAGGGTGCGCCCTTGTAGCGCTCCAATGCATTGGGTAAAGTATAGTATCATGATACATCAAGTGCAATGAGTGTTGACTCATTCTAATTCAAGTGAAATGAGGGTTTACTCGTGCTTCATGTGCAATGAGGGTTTACTCATGCTCCATGTGCAATGAGCCTTGGCTCATGCTAATTCAATGTTAAGTGTTGTTGCCACATTTCCATGTTATGATTATCATGTTTTATCATGCCTTTATGTTCATGTTTCTCTTATGGTCTATTGATATGCCTATTGCCTAACATGTATTTTTTTCCTTAAGTTATTCCATGTGTACTCCCTTACTGGGCTTTATAGCTCACCCTTTTCTTATGCATGTCCTCAGGTTATCCCATGCAATGCTAAGTACAAAGGAATGTAGTGGTCATGTAAAGGAAGTTTTCAATAAAGATTTTGTATTTTCATGTTTTATGTTTTTATGTAATGATCCTAAGCCCTAAATACACTAAACCTCTTGATATTCTTTGTTGTAACAAGTGAAGTTTTATGTAATAAAGCATGTTTAAGTTGTAATAAAAAGCAGGGTTGTCATAGACTACATGTTGTGTAAGTACTAAAACTGTCCCCCTATACCATATCCCCTTACATGCCATGTTTAACCATACATGGGTAATTTACATGGAATGTATTAATAAGTACATGGCGTGTAACCACCAAGTTTTTCCATGTATGGCCTTAAGCCAATATTTAACCCATTTAACACTTTTTCCTCTTATATGAACCGAAAAGAAAAGATTTGTACCTCAAAAGAAGAACCAGGTTCTTATAAGACCATAAGGGTTAGCCCTCAACCACTCATATGGGGCTCAAGGGCCAACCCCCTTGGGAGAGCCTACCCAAGGAGGTAGTAAGGTAGGAGTGGGCCCATGTTTAAGGCTCACAGGAGCGTACACACCTGAAGGTGATCATGCCGATGGGCCTGTGTGTAAGGACTGCAGAGGAGGCTGACTATGCTAGTGATTTGTGGCCCATCTATGTGAATAGTGGTATGCAGGTGATAATCCCCCATGGCTAGATCAAATTGGTACCTTCACAAATTGGTTAATAAATCACATCCCATACACACAAAAGAATCGACGTGGGATGGTGAAGCTATAGGTACTATTCACCTTTGATTAAAATATACAGACAAAACATGATATATCATATGAGTTTAATCTCGGTTGTTTGGTTGAAGTGGCGTCATCTTCTGCTACCTCCTAACAAGTATCTTCTACATTTTTCACATGTAGCGATCCATGATGGAATACCAGTTCTCAATGATCATTCTTACAACCATCTCCAGTTCTAGAACTAAGGCCAGTGAGGTTGAGATTAATCATTCAGGTGGCTTCACTTTTTAGGTATAAAAATAGAATGCCTCCATTCTAAGAAAGTGATACTGTTGGGGATGACATGAAGAAATAGTTGGCCATTTGTATATGTTTAGTTCATGCTTATTAAAGATCAGATCATTATATTCATTTCAAACACAAGATAAGTTGATCTTGAATAATGTGACACCATGATTCTTGGAATTGCATAAAAAGAAAACACGTGTTTTATTTTTAAATACCAAATACTTTGGTAAATTAAAATTCCATGACCAGCAGAATAAATCTAATGCTTTGAAGGAATCCTTTAAGTGGCATGATTATTGAATCTAAGGTAGTGAAAGATGAGGTGTTAAATTTATATTAAAATATAACAACTTAGGTCTTTAAAAAATACACTAAAACATACATATTTGTTGATCAAGAGGATAGACTCTCATTTCCCCTAAAAAGAGCACCTAGAAATGTCTTTCATGAAGAAGAATATCTACAATAAAACTTTTATTTTTTGAAGAAGAAGAGGAAGTTGCACTTGATATAGTCATATGAAGGGTGATCCCACATACACATTGTGTTACATAAAGGCTAAAATACCACAAGCTCTTTATATGCTAAGCTATCAGTCAAAAGATCCGCAACGAAATAGATTTGAAATCCTTCTAGGGTCCATGAAGTAATACTCATCTTGTTTAAGTTTTTCACAAACAAAATCTAACACTCATCACTTTCTCTAAGAATACAGGAGATCAAAACATTGCATGCAACACATGCATTCCATGAATTATGGGCATCTATCAAACCACTTAAAACAGAAAGTCTAATAACGGGTTTGAGAATATTAAATCATTTTCATTAAATGACATTGATATTAAAATCATTGATAAAAATAGAAAATAACATAAATTAATAAATAATATTATTTGTTATGTGCAATTTGAGAATTCAAGAAGAAAGGAAGAAGGCAACCTACATTGTGTTGATAATTCTTCAGTTGGTCATTCTAAGAAAATAGTGAGTTGAAGTAGAAGTACCATCTTCCACTTATTGAAGAGTATAAGTCCAAAATCTATAAAATGTGACACCTTAGAAAGATAAAGGGTTAAATGACTAAATGATATGACTCATGTCAACAAGGTGCGCCTTCCTTTTTGGGATCCCACCTAATTAAAATTCCACAGTTAAACGTGCTTGGCTTGGAGTAGTGATCAGGATGGGTTACCTTTTGGGAAGTTTCTCAGTGAGTGTGTGAGTGAGGAAAAAACACACTGGAAAGGACAAGTGTTGGCCTGTGGGGACTATCGTTAGTCAGATGACCCGTGTGGGCATGTGGGTAAGCCCTAGGGTGGGGACCACGTGTCTGTGGGGAAACCGGTGGTACCTGGTGGGCCAAGAATCGATGGCCATATTAAGGTGGGGTGTTTATGCTGTCACCGGGGACCAGTTGTTACATTTGGTATCAGAGGAGGTACCCAGCCTTAAGTGCGGTGCACTACCTGGGTTGAGATGTAAGGCCCACAATGAGGACGTTGTGATCTAAAGGGGGTTGATTGCAATACCCCAAAATGATAAAGGTTTAAATGACTAAATGATATGACTCGTGTCAAAAAGGTGCACCTTTTTTTCGGGAGCTTACCAGATTAGAACTCCACAATTAAGCGTGCTTGCCCAAGAGTAATGATCAAGATGGGTGACCTTATAGGAATTTTCCTAGTGTGTGTGTAAGTGGGGACAAAGTACATTGGAAATGACAAGTGTTGTCATGTGGGGACTATCATTAGTCAGATGACCCGTTCAGGCATGTGGGTGGGTCCCAACGTGGGGACCATGTGTCTGTGGGACAACTGGTGGTTCTTGGCGGGCCATGACCTAAAAAGGACAAGTGTTGGTTTGTGGGGACTGTCATTAGTCAGATGACCCGTTCAGGCATGTGGGTGGGCCCTAGGGTGGGGATCATGTGTCTGCAGGGCAACTGGTGGCTCCTGGAGGGCCAGGACCCGACGACCATGTTAAGGTGGGGTGTTTGTGCTATCACAGGGGCCCCAAGGTGGGGACCACATGTTTGAGAGGCAACTGGTGGTTCCTGGAGGGCCAGGACCTGGAAAGGACAAGTGTTGGTCTGTGGGGACTATCATTAGTCAGATGACCGGTTCAGGCATGTGGGTGGGCCCCAGGGTGGGGACCATGTGTCTGTGGGGCAACTGGTGGTTCCTGGAGATCCATGACCTGGAAAGGACAAGTGTTAGTCTGTGGGAACTTTCATTAGTCAGATGACTGGTTCAGGCATGTGGGTGGGACCCATGGTGGGGACCACATGTCTGTGGGGAAACTGGTGGTTCTTGGAGGGCCAGGACCTGGAAAGGAAAAGTGTTGGCCTATGGGGACTGTCATTAGTCAGATGACCCGTTCACGCATGTGGGTGGGCCCCAGGGTGGGGACCACTTGTCTACAGGGTAACTGGTTGTTCCTGACAGGCCAGGACCTGGAAAGGATAATTGTTAGCCTATGTGGACTATCATTAATCAGATGACCCGTTCAGGCATGAGGGTGGGACCCAGGGTGGGGACCACGTGTTTGCGTGGCAACTGGTGGCTCCTGGCAGGCCAGGACCCGACGGTTAAGGCGGGGTGTCTGTGCTGTCACCAGAGCCCCAGGGTGGGGACTACGTTTCTATGGGGAAACTGATGATTCCTAGAAGTCCTGGACCTGGAAAGGACAAGTGTTGGCCTATGAGGACTTTTATTAGTTAGATGACCCGTTCAGGCATGTGGGTGGGCCCCAGGGTGGGGACCATGTGTCTGCGGGGCAACTGGTGGTTCCTGGTGGGCTAGGACCTGGAAAGGACAAGTGTTGTCCTGTGTGTACTTTCATTAGTCAGATGATCGGTTCAGGCATGTGGGTTACACCCATGGTGGGGACTACGTGTCTACGAGGTAACGGGTGGTTCCTGGCAGACCAGGACCTGGAAAGGAAAAGTGTTTGCCTGTAGGGACTGTCATTAGTCAGATGACCCGTTTATGCATATGGGTGGGCCCAAGGGTGGGGACCACATGTCTATGGGTCAATTGGTGGTTCCTGGAGTTCCAGGACCCAGAGAGGACAAGTGTTGGCTTGTGGGGACTGTCATTAGCCAAATGACCTGTTCAGGCATGTAGGTGGTCCTCAGGGTGGGGACCACGTGTCTACAGGGAAACTGGTGGTTCCTAGCAAGCCAGGACCTGGAAAGGACAAGTGTTTGCCTTTGGGGACTTTCATTATTCAGATGACCGGTTCATGCATGTGGGTGGGCCCCAGGGTGGGGACCACGTCTCTGTGGGGAAACTGGTGGTTCCTGGCAGGTAAGGACCTGGAAAGGAAAATTGTTGGCCTATGGGGACTATCATTAGTCAGATGACCTGTTCATGTATGTGGGTGGGCCCCAGGGTGGGGACCACATGTCTATGGGGAAACTGGTGGTTCTTGAGGGCCAGGACTTGGAGAGAACAAGTTTTGGTCTGTGGGGACTGTCATTAGTTAGATGACTCGTTCAGGCATGTGGGTGGGCACCAGGGTGGGGACCACATGTCTATAGGGCAATGAGTGATTCCTGGTGGGCCAAGACTTGGAAAGGATAAGTGTTGGCCTGTGGGGACTGTCATTAGTCAGATGACCCGTTCAGCCATGCGGGTGGGCCCCAGGGTGGGGACCACATGTCTGTGGGGCAACTTGTGGCTCTTGGCGGGCCAAAAATTGGATGGCCATGTTAAGGCAGGGTGTTTGTGCTGTCACCAGAGCCCCAGGGTGGGGATCACATGTCTTCGGGACAACTGGTGGTTCCTGGAAGGCAAGGACCTTGGAAGGACAAGTGTTGGCATGTGAGGACTATCATTAGTTAGATGACCAGTTTAGGCATTTGGGTGGGCCCCAGGGTGGGGACCACGTGTTTGTGGGGAAACTAGTGGTTCCTAGTGAGCCAGGACCTAGAAAGGACAAGTGTTGTCCTGTGGGGACTATCATTAGTCAGATGACCATTTCAAGTATGTGGGTGGGCCCTAGGGTGGGGACCACGTGTTTGCGGGCAACTAGTGGTTTCTGGCGGGCTAGGACCTGGAAAAGAAAAGTGTTGGCCTGTGGGGACTGCCATTAGTTAGATGACCCGTTCAAGCATATGGGTGGGCCCCAGGGTGGGGACCACATGTCTGTAGGGAAACTGGTGGTTCTTAGAGGGCCACGAACTAGAAAGGAAAAATGTTGGCCTTTGGGCACTATCATTAGTCAGATGATCCGTTCAGGCATATGGGTGGGCCCTCAGGTGGGGACCATGTGTCTGCTGGGAAACTGGTGGTTCCTGGTAGGTCGGGACCTGAAAATGACAAGTGTTGTCCTGTGAGTAGTGTCATTAGTCAGATGATCCCTTCAGGCATGTGGGTGGGCCCCAGGGTGGGGACCACAGGTCTGTGGGGAAACTGGTGGTTCCTGGTGGGTGAGGACCTGGAAAGGAAAAGTGTTGGCCTGTGGGGACTTTCATTAGTCAGATGACCTGTTCTGGCATATGGGTGGGCCCCAAGGTGGGAACCATGTGTCTGCGGGGAAACTAGTATTTCGTGGCAGGCCATGACCTGGAAAGGACAAGTGTTGGCCTGTGGGGACTGTCATTAGTCATATGACCCATTTAGGCATATGGGTGGGCCCTAGGGTGGGGACTGTCATTAGTCAGATGACCCGTTCAGGCATTTTGGTGGGGCCCAGGGTGGGGACCATGTGTCTACAGGGCAACTGGTGGTTCCTGGTGGGCCAGGACCTTGAAAGGGAAAATGTTGGCAATTGGGAACTATCATTAGTCAGATGACCCATTCAAGCATGTGGGTGGGCCCTCGGGTGGGGACCACTTGTCTGCAGGGAAAGTGGTGGTTCCTGGCGGGCCAAGACTCGACGACCATGTTAAAGTGGGGTTTTTGTGCTATCACCAGGGCCCCAGGGTGGGGACCACATGTCTGCAGGGCAACTAGTGGTTCCTGGTGGGCCAGAACCTGGAAAGGATAAGTTTTGGCCTGTTGGGACTGTTATTAGTCAGATGACCCGTTCGAGCATGTGGGTGGGCCCCAGGGTGGGGACCACATGTCTGTGGGGAAACTGGTTGTTACTGGTAGGACATGACCTGATATCCATGTTAAGGCGGGGTGTCTGTGCAGTCACCGGGGCCCAGTTGTCACATTTTTTATGAGAGGAGGTACCCAGCCTTAAGTACGGTGCACTACTTCAGGAGCCTACCTAATTAGAACTCCACAGTTAAGCATGTGTAGCCAGGGGCCAGGACCTGTAAAGGACAAGTGTTGGCTTGTGTGGACTTTCATTAGTCAGATGACCCATTCAAGCATGTGGGTGGTCCCAAGGGTGGGGACTACGTGTCTGCAGGGCAACTGGTGGTTCCTGGAGGGCCAGGACCCGACGGCCAGGTTAAGGTTGGTTGACTGTGTTGTCACCGGGGCCCAGTTGTGACATATGGTATCAGAGGAGGTACCCAGCCTTAAGGGCGGTGCACTGCTTCAGGAGCCTACTGGATTAGAACTCCACAGTTAAGCGTGCTTGGCCTGGAGTAGTGATCAGGATGGGTGACCTTCTGGAAAGTTTCACAGCATGTGTGTGCGTGGGGACAAAGCACACTCGAAAGGACAAGTGTTGTCCTGTGGGGACTATCATTAGTCAAATGACCTGTTCAGGCATGTGGGTGGGCCCCAGGGTGGGGACCATGTGTCTATAGGGAAACTGGTGGTTCCGAGTGGGCCAGGACCTAGAAAGGACAAGTGTTGGCCTGCGGGGACTGTCATTAGTCAGATGACCCGTTCAGGCATGTGGGTGAGCCCCATGGTGGGGACCACATTTTTTCGGGGTAACTTGTGGTTCCTGGCGAGCCAGGACCCAACGACCAAGTTAAGGCGGGGTGTTTGTGCTATCATCGGGGCCCCAGGGTGGGGACCACGTGTCTGCGGGGCAACTGATGGTTCCTGGCAGGCCGGGACCTGGAAAGGACAAGTGTTGGCCTGTGGGGACTGTCATTATTCAAATGACCCCTTAAGGCATGTGGGTGGGCCCTAGGGTGGGGACCACATGTCTGCGAGGCAACTGGTGGTTCCTGGCGGGCTAGGATCCGACGACCCTGTTAAGGCGGGGTGTTTGTGCTGTCATTAGGGCCCAATTTTCACATTTGGTATCGAAGGAGGTACCAAGCCTTAAGTGTGGTTCACTGCTTCAGGAGCCTACCTGATTAGAACTCCACAGTTAAGCGTGCTTGGCCTGAGGCCAGGACCTAGAAAGAACAAGTGTTGTCTTGTGGGGACTATCATTAGTCAGATGACTCATTCAGGCATGTGGGTGGGACCCAGGGTGGGGACTACGTGTCTGCGGGGCAATTGGTGGTTCCTGGAAGGCCAGGACCTGACGACCATGTTAAGGCGGGGTGTTTGTGTTGTCGCCGGGGCCGAGTTGTCACATTTGGTATCAGAGGAGGTACCCAGCCTTAAGTGTGGCACGCTGCTTCGAGAGCCTACCTGATTAGAACTCCACAGTTAAGTGTTCTTGGCTCGGGTGTCTGTGTTGTCACCGTGGCCCCGTTGTCACATTTGTTATCAAAGGAGGTACCTAGCCTTAAGTGTGCTGCACTACTTCGAGAACCTACCCGATTAGAACTCCATAGTTAAGCGTGCTTGGCCTGAAGTAGTGATTAGGATGGGTGACCTTATGGGAAGTTTCTCAGTGTGTGTGTGAGCAGGGACAAAGCACACTGGAAAGGACAAGTGTTGGCCTGTGGGGACTCTCATTCATCAGATGACCCGTTCAGGCATGTGGGTGGGCCCCATTCTGGGGACCACGTGTCTATGGGTCAACTGGTGGTTCCTGGCGGGCCAGGACTTGGAAAGGACAAGTGTTGGCCTGTGGGGGCTATCATTAGTTAGACGACCCGTTAAGGCATGTGGGTGGGCCCCAAGGTGGGGACCACGTGTCTGCGGGGCAACTGGTGGTTCCTGGAGGGTCAGGACCCGACAACCATGTTAAGGTGAGGTGTCTATGCTGTCATTGGGACCCAGTTTTTACATTTGGTATCGAAGGAGGTACCCAGCCTTAAGTGTAGTGCACTGCATGGGTTGAGATGTAGGTCCCACAATGAGGACATTGTTCTCCAAAGGGGGGATTGTAACACCCCAGAATGATAAAGGGTTAAATGACTAAATGATATGACTCATGTAAACAAGGTGCACCTTACTTTTCGGGATCCTACCTGATTTGAACTCCACAGTTAAGCGTGCTTGGTTTGGAGTAGTGATCTTGATGGGTGACCTTCTGGGAAGTTTCCCAGTGTGTGTGTGAGTGAGGAAAAAACACACTGGAAATGACAAGTGTTGGTATGTGGGGACTGTCAATAGTCAGATGACCCGTTTAGGCATGTGGGTGGGCACCAGCGTGGGGACTATGTGTCTGTGGGGCAACTGGTGGTTCTTGGCGGGACAGGACCCGACGATCATGTTAAGGCGGGGTGTCCATGCTGTCACGGAGGCCCAGTTGTCACATTTTCTATCAGAGGAGGTACCCAACCTTAAGTGTGGTGCACTGCTTCGAGAGCCTACATGATTAGATCTCCACAATTAAGTGTGTTTGGCATGGAGTAGTGATCAGGATGGGTGAACTTTTGGGAAGTTTCCCAGTGTGTGTGAGAGAGTTGGTATGTGGGGACTGTCAATAGTCAGATGACTCGTTTAGGCATGTGGGTGGGCCTCAGGGTGGGGACCATGTGTCTGCGGGGAAACCAGTGGTTCTTGGTGGGACAGGACCCGACGATCATGTTAAGGCGAGGTGTCTGTGCTGTCACTGAGGCCCATTTGTCACATTTTCTATCAGAGGAGGTACCCAACCTTAAGTGCGGTGCACTGCTTCGGGAGCCTACCTGATTAGAACTCCACAATTAAGTGTGTTTGGCATGGAGTAGTGATCAGGATGGGTGACCTTTTGGGAAGTTTCCCAGTGTGTGTGTGAGTGGGGACAAAGCACACTAGAGAGGACAAGTGTTGGCTTGTGGGGACTGTCATTAGTCAGATGACCCGTTCAGATATGTGTGTGGGCCCCAGGGTGGGGACGACGTGTTTTCAGGGAAACTAGTGGTTCTTGGAAGACCAGGACCTGGTAAGGACAAGTGTTGGCCTACGGGGATTGTCATTAGTCAGATGACCCGTTCATGCTTTTGGGTGGGCCCCAGGGTGGGGACCACGTGTCTGTGGGGCAACTGGTGGTTCTTGGTGGGACAGGACCTGACAGTCATGTTAAGACTGGGTGTCTGTGCTGTGACCGAGGCCCAGTTGTCACATTTTCTATCAGAGGAGGTACGCAACCATAAGTGTGGTGCACTGCTTCGGGAGCCTGGCTGATTAGAACTCCACAGTTAAGCGTGCTTGGCCTAGAGTAGTGATCGGGATGGGTGACCTTCTGGGAAGTTTCCCAGTGTGTGTGTGAGTGGGGACAAAGCACACTAGAAAGGACAAGTGTTGTTCTGTGGGGACTTTCATTAGTTAGATGACCCGTTCAGGCATGTGGGTGGGCCCCAGGGTGGGGATGACGTGTCTGCAGGGCAACTAGTGGTTCCTAGCAGGCCAGGACCTGGTAAGGAAAAGTGTTGGCCTGTGGGGACTGTCATTAGTTAGATGACCCATTCAGGCTTTTGGGTGGGCCCCAGGGTGGGGACCACGTGTCTGCAGGGCAACTGGTGGTTCCTGGTGGGCCAAGACCTGACGACCATGTTAAGGCGGGATGTTTGTGCTGTCATCAGTGCCCAGTTGTCACATTTGGTATCAGAGGAGGTACCCAACCTTAAGTGTGGTGAACTGCCTAGGTTTAGATGTTGGGCCCACAACGAGGACGTTGTGCTCTAAAGGGGGGGTGATTGTAACACCCCAGAATGATAAAGGGTTAAATGATTAAATGATATGACTCTTGTCAACAAGGTGCACCTTTCTTTTCGAAAGACTACCTGATTAGAACTCCATAGTTAAGCGTTCTTGGCATGGAGTAGTGATCAGGATGGGTGACCTTCTGGGAATTTTCTCAGTGTGTGTGTGAGTGGGGACAAAGCACACTGGAAAGGACAAGTGTTGGCCTGTGAGGACTGTCATTAGTCAGATGACCCGTTCAGGCTTTTGGGTGGGCCCCAAGGTGGGGAACATGTGTCTGCGGGGCAACTGGTGGTTCCTAGTGGGCCAGGACCTGATGACCATTTTAAGGCGGGATTTATGTGTTGTCATTGGGGCCTAATTGTCACAATTGGTATCATAGGAGGTACCCAACCTTTAAGTGTGGTGCACTGCCTGGGTTTAGATGTAGGGCCCACAATGAGGACGTTGTGCTCTAAAGGGGGATGATTGTAACACCTGAGAATGATAAAGGGTCAAATGACTAAATGATATCCACAGTTAAGCGTTCTTGGCCTAGAGTAGTGATCGGGATGGGTGACCTTCTGGGAAGTTTCCCAGTATGTGTGTGAGTGGGGACAAAGCACACTGGAAAGGACAAGTGTTGTCCTGTGGGGACTGTCATTAGTCAGATGACCCATTCAGGCATTTGGGTGGGCCCCAAGGTGGGGAACACATGTTTGCGGGGCAACCGGTGGTTCTTGGTGGGCCAGGACCCGATGACCATTTTAAGGCGGGATTTCTGTGTTGTCATTGGGGCCCAGTTGTCACATTTGGTATCAGAAAAGGTACCCATCCTTTAAGTGTGGTGCACTGCCTGAGTTTAGATGTAGGGCCCACAACGAGGACGTTGTGCTCTAAAGGGGGGTGATTTTAACATCGGAGAATGATAAAGGGTCAAATGACTAAATGATATGACTCGTGTCAACAAGGTGAATCTTTCTTTTCGGGAGCCTACCTGATTAGAACTCCACAGTTAAGAATTCTTGGCCTAGGGTAGTGATCAGGATGGGTGACCTTCTTGGAAGTTTTCTAGTGTGTGTGTGAGTGGGGACAAATCACACTAAAAAGTAAAAGTGTTGGCTTGTGGGGACTGTCATTAGTCATATGACCCGTTCAAGCATGTGGGTGGGCCCCAGGGTGGGGACCACGTGTCTGTAGGGCAACTAGTGGTTCCTGGCGAGCTAGGACCTAGAAAGGACAAGTGTTGGCCTGTGGGGACTACCATTAGTCAGATGACCCATTCAAGCTTATAGGTGGGCCCCTGGGTGGGGACCATGTGTCTGTGGGGCAACTGGTGGTTCCTGGTGGGCCAGGACCCAACGACCATGTTAAGGCGGGATGTATGTTCTGTCATCGGGGCCCAGTTGTCACATTTGGTATCAAAGGAGGTACCCAGCCTTAAGTACGGTGCACTGCCTAGGTTTTGATGTAGGTCCCACCACGAAGATGTTGTGCTCTAAAGGGGGAGGGGTGATTGTAACCCCTCAGAATGATAAAGGGTTAAATTACTAAATGATATGACTCGTGTCAACAAGGTGAACCTTTCTTTTTGGGAGCCTACCTGATTAGAACTCCATAATTAAGTGTTCTTATCCTGAAGTAGTGATCAGGATGGGTGACCTTTTGGGAAGTTTTCCGTTGTGTGTGTGAGTGAGGACAAAGCACACTGGAAAGGACAAGTGTTGGCCTGTGAGGACTGTCATTAGTCAGATGACCTGTTCAGGCAGGTGGGTGGGCCCATAGGTGGGGATCACGTATCTGCGGGGCAATTGGTGGTTCTTGGCAGGCCAGGACCCAACGACCATGTTAAGGTGGGGTGTTTATGATGTCATTGGGGCCTGGTTGTCACATAAAATATGTTTGATTTAGTGGTATTTGAAGACCTTCAATTGAAGAACAAGATTACTCGGTTGATGTAAAGGAATCCAATGCATAAGATACATCTTGTTCAACCGTTTATATTTGAATAATTGGTGGTTTTGTTATAAATAACACCCTTGAATAACTGGTGGTAATAGTATAAAGAATTTCACTCAATCAAGAAAATTGATTAGCTCCTGCATAAACCATGTGCGCCAACACTTAACCAAGCGTGCTTGGCTTGGAGTAGTGGTCGGGATGCGTGACTTTCTAGGAAGTTTCCCAGTATGTGTGTGAGTGAGGAAAAAGCACAATGGAAAGGATAAGAGTTGGCATGTGGGGACTATCATTAGTCATATGACATGTTTAGGCATGTGGGTGGGCTCTAGGGTGGGGACCACGTGTCAGCGGGGAAAATTGTGGTTCCTGAGGGGCCAGGACCTGGAAAGGACAAGTGTAGGCCTATGGGGATTGTTATTAGTCATATGACTCGTTCAGGCATGTGTGCGGGCCCCAGGGTGGGGACCACGTGTCTACAGGGCAACTGGTGGTTTGTGGCGGGCCATGACCCGACAGCCATGTTAAGGCGAGGTGTCTCTGCTGTCATCGGGGCCCAGTTGTCACATTTGGTATCAGAGGAGGTACCCAACCTTAAGTGCAGTGCACTTCCTAGGTTGAGATGTAGGGCCCACAATGAGGATGTTGTGCTCTATAGGGGGTGATTGTAACACCCTAGAATGATAAAGGGTTAAATGACTAAATGATATGACTCATGTCAACAAGGTGCACCTTCCTTTTTGAGATCCTACCTGATTAGAACTCCACGGTTAAGCGTGCTTGGCCTGAAGTAGTGATCAGGAAGGGTGACCTTCTAGGAATTTTCTCAGTGTGTGTGTGAGAGTGAGGAAAAAGCACACTGGAAAGTACAAGTGTTGGCCTATGGGGACTTTCATTAGTCAGATAACCCATTCAGGCATATGGGTGGGCCCCAGGGTGGGGACCACGTGTCTATGGGGCAACTGGTGGTTCTTGGCGGGCCAGGACCCAACGACCATGTTAAGGCAAGGTGTATGTGTTGTCACCGGGGCCCAGTTGTCACATAAAATATGTTTGATTCAGTGGTATTTGAAGACCTTCAATTGAATAACAACATTACCCATTTGATGTAAAGGAATCTAATGCATAAGATACATCTTGTTCAGCATTTTATCTTTGAATAATTGGGGGTTTCTATATAAATAACACCATTGAATAACTGGTGGTAATAGTATAAAGAACACCACTCACTCAAGAAAATTGATTAGCTCCTTCATAAACCATGTGCACCAATTCTAGGTGTTTTTAATAATCAAAATTTACAAGGATAAGAGAATCTATGAAAAAATTATTGGTTGATCATGGAAAAGAGTAGGTCTTAGTACTGATCCTTATAAAAATATTTTTGTGTTGATATCTCTTTTATTATCTGCATTTCATGTGCATGTATGTGTAAAAAAGATATATTCCTCTTAATTGGGGTAGAGTTTAGAGAGTAATAGGGGCTAATTGAAAATAAAGTAGATTTGGATAAAATTTGGGTTCACTAAATCACCCCCCCCCCCCTCAGTGTCCCCGCATGATCTATCTAGGCTCTACAAGTGGTATCAGAGCATAGGTTTGGGTATGGTTGGATTAAAGTTGTTATCCCCTATTGATTTTACAAGGTTTATATGAAGTGAAGATTTTAAGTTGATATTTAAGTGCCTCAAGTGGAAAACTTATTTTCCACTCCTATTGAAGAAGACATAAAGTTATCTACCAAGACTCTGAAAAATAGGAAAAATAAGTAAGCAAAGAGATTAAAAAAAAATCTCAACGAAAGAAGAGAAGGATTAGTTATCCTTTATCAAATCAGTTTACAATGATCCTTTTTAATAAACTGGCTTAAACTTTGGAGAGTATGAGGAATATGAGTCTATCAAAAAAATTTAATGCTTATAGTCTCAATTTTAAAGATATATGAAGAATGTTCCTGAATGAGTGATTTCATATATACTTTTTTCTTTCAAGTAACTTTTTGATGATAAAGAAAAGCTCAAAGAGGAAATCAAAAAACATGAGGATGTGCTTGGTATGAAATTCAAAAGGTGCAATGTCCTCATATACATTATTAAATCCAAGGAATAATATGTGAATCTTTGCAAAAAATATTTCAATAATTGAAGAAGAATTGTAATGGCATTCTTATGAGGATAATGTGAGTAAACATGTTTTTTTTAAGTAATCCATCCTATTGAAAAATTGTTCAATTCTATGAATTTCATAGATACTCAGATTAAAGAAAAACTTGTAAGGTCAAATTTCATGACATGTTAATAAAACAAAAGACCAAGTTGCATGAAGAGTATATTCAGAAAATCTACGATCTATGTAATGACCCGCTAATTCTCATTGGCTTGAGAAGACATTGAATCATTACTAGTCCTTAGGTGACATACCCAAGACACCAAAGGGTGGAAATAAATTCTAAAGGGTTTCAAATAAAATTGGGGGATGATTTACCCTTTAATAGTAAAATCATTAACCAAACAGCTTGTTATATGATGCATGAACAAATGAAAGGAAACTCAACAACATTGTATATATCAGAACCACATCAAAGTGTGAAACAGTAGAATACCAAACAAGTATCAAAGAAAATAGTGTATAAAAAACTAAATACTCCACAAGACTCCATAATCTACAAGCTCTAAGCTCCACAATCCCCGAACAACCATAGCATCATGAAGTGGTGCTAAAAATGTCTGAAATGTTACATTCTCCCTTGTCCCGGAAGATAGCATCTACAAAAGCACCAAAGCTCCAAAGAAGTGGTGTGTATAAATCTCAGTAGATTTTCCCTCAATGACTTACCTAATCATGACACTAGGATAGAAGAGTTAACAACATTTATATAAAACAGTTATATAAAACAATTTCTCAAAACATTTTATAACTAAATATAAACAAGTTTCCAAACCCATTTATAACCAAAATCATACAAGTGCAATTGAAACCAATTTTCCAGCAAGTTATTTTTCTAGAAAAATTACTAAACAAATATTTAAAACCATTTCTTCATATTCCTTTTTCATACCAAATCCATTCCACACATCCACACAACTGACCATGTATGTTACACGATGACAGTTCCATACTCATGAGCGGTTTCTCATCAATCTACTAAGTCATCACAAGGTAATTGTATCCCATGTTCCATTAAATATTTGTAATTGAGAACAAGTTCATATTTAAACCAAGCCTTATATATGAAACATGAACACACACACCACATATTCCCAAAGATCACGCTAAAACAACCCTTTCAATAAAATCACCTTTTTATTGAAAAATGTTTTTCATTAACACCATTACAATTCCAAATAATTTCAATAAAATGTATTTTTATTGAAAAACACTACCTAATCAAACCATTTATAAGTTCCACCAAATCCACCATTTTAAATTCAAGAAACTAAAACAATTTTCACAACAATTTATCAATCTTTCACAAATCTACCAAAATCGATAAACCATCACCAAAGAGATTTATTCCATGTATCAAAACAAGATTTCACAATCAATATTATCCAATTTAATAAATTTTAAACTAATCTAATCAATTATAGAAAGAGTATATGAGAGTGAATCCACCTAACTTTAAGATTTTGACAAAAATTGACAACAGACGAAGAACACTTAAGAAAACCGATCGATTTTTCACGAAATTGCCTTAGATCTCTTCTCCTAGAAAGATCAAGACCAAAAAATTGACTTATTTGGAATAAAACATCATATATTTACCCATAAAAGGTATATATATTAGAAACCGAGAGGAGAGGATAAGAATATCTAAGTAGATCTAAGAAACCGATCAAGAACGATGAAGAACGATCACATACCTCAAGAATCTGGCTTCGAATCACTAAGGGAAGACTTCAGATTGACTCCAAAATTATTGGTAGAGGTTATCTTATCTTCAAGGAATATAAATACCAATTTAGGGCCACTTAGGATGAAAAACAATCAACTTAGAGGTAAAAATTTGTGAGATCCACTTTTTTAGGATCTCAACTTAACCACGTGCATGGTTAGTTTGCATGGTTAGACAAATTGTGCACTAACCATGTGTTAGCTAATATCTAGAAAGACCCTTGAAAGAACTAATATCACAATCTCTTTAACCATGTGCACACCGTTCTGAATCTCTCTACCTTAAACTTGATATTGTGCACAATTTCTCCTAATATTTCTGCACGGTTTGGATAAACCGTGCGCATCTCGTGCGCCTCTTATTTAGCCCCCAAAACATGTTGAAAGATCAAAAAAATCTCCCAACTTTACCCTTTATACTTTATAACCATAAAAAAAACAAAGAAAGGGTTATGTACTAGAAACTAGGGTACTACATTCTCCCCATCATCTGTCTTTTCGTCCTTGGAAAGTAGAAAACCATCACTGCCCTGAAAGAGTTATGGTCATTGCTCTTTCATTTCCTTCTCATGTTCCCAAGTCTCTTCCTGTATCTGACCATGTTTCCATAGAACTTGGACTATACCAATTATTTTCCCATGAAATACTTTCTCTTTTCTATCCCCAATCCACACTAGGATATATACCAATAGAGCATCCGGTTCTAGGTCAACATGATCCCATTTGATCACATGGTTAGGATCAGGCTGATACTTTTTCAACTAAGATACGTGGAATACATTATATACCTAACTGAACCATGGTTTTAGTTCCAAATGGTATTTCACTTCTCCAACCTATTTCAGTATCTCAAAGGGGCCTATGTATTGAGGAGATAACTTGCCCTGCTTCCCAAAACTACAATATACAGGCCTTAGAGAGATCCTCAAGAACACATGATCACTCATAGAAAATGACAATGGCCTTCAACGATGTTCCACATAATATTTCTGATGATTCTGATCCATCTCTATCCTCTTTATGATTAAATGAATCTTCTACATTGTTTCTTGGACAAGGCTCGGCCCAACTAGTGAAGTTTCATCTATTTCCACCCAACATAGTGGAGAATGACAAGGACACCGATACAATTCTTCAAACAGAGCCATATGTATCGAGACATGATAGTTTTTATTATATGATAACTCCACTAATGGTAAGTGATCCTTCCATGAGCCATCAAAATCCATTACACAAGCCTGTAACATGTATTCCAACATTTGTATCATCCATTAGGATTGCCCATCTGTTTAAGGATGATATCCCATGCTCATATTCAACTAAGTGCCAAGGGAATTCTGTAAGGATTTACAGAAATGATATGTGAACCTCAAATATCTATATGAGACTATTGACACTGGTACACCATGTCTCTTTAACACTTATTGGATGTTGATTTTTGATAGATCCTTCACTCTCTGAGTTTCACAAATTGGAATGAAATGAGATGACTTGGTAAGCTGATCCACTATCACCCATATGGCATCATGTTTTAGAAATGTTCTTGGGAGACCTATAACAAAATCCATCACTATCTACTCCCATTTCCATAATAGGATAGGTAAAGATTGAAACATACCCGCTAGTCTCTAATGCTCTTTTTTTACTTGTTGACAAGTTAAGCACCATGAGATAAACTCAACCACCTTTCTTTTCATGTCTTTCCACCAAAAATGCACCTTCAATGCCTTATACATCTTCTATGTGCCTAGATGTACGACTAATCTCGAATGGTGGTAAGAATGAAGGAGTTGTTCATGAAAATTCATAGGTACAATCATTCAATCTCAAAGACACAAAATTAAACTCCCATCAAGTTTCCAACCCTTGATGGTCTCCCCACTATTGAGTTTTGAACTCATAACCAGGCATTCTGCATCAGATTTTTGTGACTCTTTGGCTATCTTTACCAAATCGAGAACAAGAATAGCTGAAAATAAAACCACAAAATCACCTTGGTCTTCACATTCCACATTAATGTTGGCTAGGACTGACATTAACTACCATTCATCTAAAGATTCTTTCGCTAACTAAGTATTTGACTTTCTGCTCAATGCATCTGCCACTGAATTCTCTTTTCCCAGTGTAAACACCAAGTCAAAGCCAAACATTTGGAGATACTCTATCCATATCATTTTCCTTAGATTCAAATATAGTTGTGAGAAAATGTGTTTTAATATTTTGTGGTCCGTGAACATATTAAATTTCTCACCAGAGATAATGATGCCAAGTCTTCAAGGAATGAACAACTACTGCTTATTCCAAGTCATGTGTTGGGTATTTCTTCTCATGAACTCTCAATTTACTTGAACCATACACCACAACATGGTATCCATTCATAAGAACACAACCCAAACTTGATCTCAAAGCATCACAGTACACCACATATCCCTGTCTTAATTCTGGAAAAATCAAGATAGGTGTCGAAGCAAGGTGAACTTTCAGCTCCTGGAAAGACTTCTAGCATTCCTCTGTCCATTGGAATGAAGTATTATTCTTTGTAAAAAAAATTCATTGATGAGGCTAGACTTGATAATTCACACACAAAGTGTTGGTAATAACTATCTAGACCAAGAAAACTTCGTATCTCAAAGAAATTTTTCAGCGGTTGCCACAAGATCACAACTTTTATCCTTTTAGGGTCCACTAAAACACCTTTTTCTATAATCACATGGATAAGAAAACGTACCTCCTGTATCCAAAAATCACACTTAGCTAGTTTGGAATAAAAATGGTGATCTCTCAATATTTGTAACAATGTCGCCAGGTGTTTCTCATGTTCATCCCTTGTCTTTGAATACACCAAGATGTCATCTACAAACACCACAACAAAAGAGTCTAGATAGCACTAAAATATCTAATTCATAAATTCCATGAAGATTTCTAGTTATTTGTGAGATTGAAAGGCATGACTACATATTCATTGTGGCCATATATACTTCTGAAAGTTGTCTTCAGAATATCTTCCTTCCAGACACGCAATTGATGATACCCTGATCGCAAGTCAATCTTTGAGAACCACTGAGATCCCTTCAATTGATCGAACATATCATCAATTCATGGTAGTGGACAACAATTCTTTATCATAACTTGGTTAAGATTACGATAATCAATGCACGGTCGTAGAGTTCCATCAACTTTCTTCACAAACGAAGGGGCTACCCACATAGATGTACTTGGTTGAATGAAGCCCTTTTTTTCCATCTCCTCCAACTGCACTTTCAATTCCCTTAAATCTATTGGTTCCATCCTATAATATTGAAGGGAAATCAGATTGGTCCCTAGAAGAAGATCAATCATAAACTTCACTTCCCTTATAGGTGGTAAACTTAAGAAGTTCTCAGGAAAGACATCTAGAAATTGATCCACCAATGCTGAAAATTTTTTATCCTAGATCTCTTCTATCTATTCCAAAGTCAATGCTTCCAACTGGTAAGAGATCGTTTCTACCACTGGTTCCAAAAATCTAGTTGTACCCTTATTCACGACCTTCTCTCCTTTAAATATATTCTCATTGTCATACTCAGTCATGAAACTAACTATCCTCCTATAACAGTCGATGTGAGCTTTGAACATTTTCAATCAATCCATACCCAGGATTACATCATAGACATCCATCTCCAACATTGAGAAGTCCCATTTTAGCTATACTCCATCAATAGTTATAGAAAATTCTCTACACATGAAGGCTTGACATTCTCTTTCACCGAGATGAGTTTGCAGTTTTATCACAGAGGACATCATTTCAAGTTTTAAACATAGCAGGTTAACAACATGAGAAATTATGAAGGAATGTGATGCATCAGTATCAAACAGTACTTTCATGAAGGTAGAATTCAATGTAATCATACATCTCACCATAGATGGTCCATCCTGATCATCCAAAATCATCTTCTAAGCTCCATACAGTTGTTTTGTCACTGCACTATGTTCTTTTTTGTCTTACTGAGATTGTCCTTACTGAGGAGTCATGGTATTTTGAGAATCACGATGGATAGATTTACTCTATTGATGAGGCTAGTTCTACTAGCCTCATCCTGTCGAATCATACGATGCTTGAGACACTTGAGAAGTGTATCAAGCACCAGACCTCAGAGCACTACGGAAAAAGCGCTTAAGGTGTCCCATCTTGTTGTAATTATGGCATGCTCTTGGTGGTGTTGTACACTCCCACTTTATGTGGTTAAAGGAACCACATTGGTAGAATCCTTCTTGGATCTTTGGTCATGGAGGAAGATTTATTGATCCAACTGTAAAATTCTGATTCCTTCCCCCACATTAGAAATAGGTATCTCTCTTTTGCATTCTCCCAGCATTGGAGTTTCCACCATTTTCAGTAGGGATCATCATACTTCCTCCTCCTATAGCTCCTGAGATGTCTCGCTCATCCACTATCGCTCTATTTACCATCTCTATATAATCATTAATATAGATCACCACAATATTCGATTAAATTTCCTACCTTAGCCCTAATTTGAAGATGTGTGCCTTTAGGGATTCACTCACCACAACTTTTGGTTCAAAGCACACTAAATTCATGAATTTAACTACATACTCTATGACAGAGAGATTCTCCTACTTCAAGCTAAAGAATTATATCATCCTCTGGATCTTGAATGTGTGAGGATAGAATTTTTTATTAAAAAATTCCTCAAAATCCTCCCAATTAAGTCCTTGATCTGCTTTAGCATGCACTACTAGTTCCCACAAATAGTGTGCAATATCCTCAAGCATATACGTCTCCAGCTTGACTTTTAGCTCCATCAGTGTGTTGATGAACTCGAAGATACGATTCATCCTATTGAGCCACACCTCCGCCTTCTTTAGTTCAGAATCACCCTAGAATATGGGTGGATTCTTCTCCATGAACTGGATGGAATGGTCCACATGCCTTGGCTCATCCCTCTGGTTCCCCATGTCTATGGCTTGAAATTCGTAGACAATACTTTGGACTAGATCTTGGTTCACCTGTGGCTCTGGTGCAACCACGTTCTCTGCAGCTTCTTCTAGTTGGTTTCTACGATGCCTACTGTTTGCCATTTTCTAAAAAACAACAAATCTATAAGTATCACTCTCTAGAAACTGAAGGGTTAGCATTTCAAATTCTATCACATCAACTATCACAAAATTGTTTTCCAAAAATAACTTTTTCCATGTTCAGCCATTTTTGAAAAAAAAATCATTATTTCTTTTGAAAATTAAACCATTTTCAAAATACACCAAGTATCCTCTTTTTAAAGTCTTTCATATGAAAACAAATTCTTCATTTTTAAAAAATTTACACCTTTGCACAAAATCATAAATCATTACTCCTAATGAAATATGCAATCCTAGTGGGAATTCATTCCTCTAAAGTGTTTGTCATGATTATCTAATTGGGTAAACCCATGACAATGAGACTTTGGTATCCTATAAGTGTCTTCAAAACACTTATGTACCCAACACCCTCATAACTTGAAGTTTAGTATAAATGGGTTAGCTACATACTTTTATGTTATACATTTCAAGTTCCGACAATCCTACTCCTTTCTAAGATCAAAACCTAAGGAATAGACAAGGATGAATCAACTCCAAGACCAAGTAAGTGAAAAATTCTTGTTAGGAAAGGACTGAACAATCTGATACCATTTGTAACGACCCGCTAATTCTCATTGACTTGAGAAGACAACAAATTATTACTAGGCCTTAAGCGACATCCCCAAGACGCCAAAGGGTGGTCATAAATGCCGAAGGGTTTCAAATACAAGTGGGGTATGATTTACCCTTTAATAATAAAACTATTAACCGAAAATCTCACTATATGATGCATGAACAAATGAAAGGAAATTCAACAACTTTATAAATATCAGAACCACATCAAAGTGTGCAACAGCGGAAGATCAAAAAAGTATCAAAGTAAACAGTAGATAAACAACTACAGACTCTCAAAAGTACAAAAGACTTCATACTCCACAAGATCTAAGCTCTACAATCTCCAAATAGGTCAAGCATCATGAAGTGGTGCTAAAAACATGTGAAACGTTGCCTTTACCCCTGTCCCAGAAGATAGCAACTGCAAAACCACCAAATTTCCAAATAAGGGGTGAGTATAAAACTCAGTAGGTTTTCCCAAATGACTTCCCTACTCATGCCACTGGTATAGAAGAGTTATCAACATTTATATAAAACAATTATATAAAACAATTTCTCAAAACAATTTATAACTAAATATAAACAAGTTTCCAAACCCATTTATAACTAAAAGCATAAAGGTGCAAATGAAACCAATTTTCCAGCAAGTTGTTTTTCTAGAAAAATAACTAAATAAAGCTTTAAACCCATTTATATATATTTCTTTATCATACCCAATCCATTACACACATCCACACAACCGACCATGCATGTTACGCGATGACAGTTACATACTCATGAGCGGTTTCTCATCAATATACCAAGTCATCACAAGGTAATTATATCCCATGTGACATTAAACCTTTTCCACTGAGCACAAGGTCATATTTCAACCAAGACCTATATATACAACATGAACACACATACCACATGTGCCCAAAGATCATGCCAAAACAACCCTTTCAATAAAATGAACTTTTTATTAAAAACTATTTTTTCATTAAAACCATTATAATTCCAACTCATTTCAATAAAACATATTTTTATTGAAAACCCCTGCCCAATAAAACCATTTAGAAGTTCCATAAAATCCACCATTTTAAATCACCATTTTAAATTCAAGAAACTAAAATAATTTGCACAACAATTTATCAAGATTTCATAAATCTACCAAAAATGATAAATCATCACTAAAGAGATTTATTCCATGTATCAAACCAATATTTCACAAGATAAGAGAAGAAGTAGATCTAAGTAAATCTAAGAAACCGATCAAGAACGATGAAGAATGATCACATACCTCAAGAATCCAACTTCGAATCACCAAGGGAAGCCATCCGATTGACTCCAAAATGCTTGAGAGAGGTTCTCCTATCTTCACGGAAGAGAAATCCCGAGTTAAGGCCTATTAGGAGAAAAACGAGAAACTTAGAGGCAAAAACGTGTGAGATCCACTTTTTTAGGATCTCAATTTAACCACATCCATGGTTAGTTCGCATGGTTAGACAAGTTGTGTGTTAACAGTGCATTAGCTACTATCTAGATAGACCCTCTCACAACCTCCTCGCATTGTTTCTTTAACCGTTCACACACTATGTCGAAGCTCTCTGCCTCAAACCTGCTATTGTACACAGTTTCTCCTAAGATTTTTGCACGGGTTGGATAAACCGTGCGTAGCACGTGCGCCCCTCCTTTAGCCCCCAAAACTTATTGAAAGATCACCAAACTCTCTTAACTTTCCCCCTTATACTTTATAACCATAAAAACAGAAATAAAGGGTTAGGTACCAGAAACTGGGGGTACTACAATTTGGAATAATGACATAAAGCTGTTATCAGTGTTAAGAATGCCCAAATGGAAGTTAAATCAAGAATAATCAAAGACATTAACAACTCTCTGAATGAAGGTAGTAGAAAGCATGAAGATTTTATTAATAAAATGAAAAATGAATGGGAAGAAAGGCTGACACTAGTTGAAAATGAGAAATTTTTATTCATCATTAAATGTCTTGAACTAGATCTAGAATTGAGAAACTTGAAGGAGACACATGTTGGAACTTCCCAAGTTGTTGAGAAGATGAAATTGGCCACACATATGAAGAGAGTCTACCTCCAAGAATATATGTTGTTATACAAGTTGTTGATATCACTCATGCATCTAAAGAGAATCATATTAGTGGTAAGAAGAATTCAATATCATCTCTTGATCAACATTCTACTAGCTCATGGAAGAAGGTAACCCATAACCCAGTTAATTTTGTTTTTACTAATGCAGCCCCATATGTTAGTGCGGGTTCAAAGCCAAAAGGTGGGAAGATGTGGGTTGATAAAAATTATGATAAATTCACTAAAGAAAAAAGAGTGGATACTTGAAATATTAAGAAAAATAACTCCAAAAATGATGCTTTAATAGAGAAATAAAAATCCAAAAATAATATTGAACTAAATATAGCCTGACTAGTACTACAAGAAAATGGAGGATATTTTTGGGCTACTCTTGGTGATACTGGAAGTTTGGGCATAAAGCTACTGAATGTTGGCACAAATTAGAATAAATGAAGACTGAAAATGGACTACATTTAGGGGGAGTATGTGTTAACAAATAAATAAACCTATACAAATAGAATCATATTTCACAGAAAAGAATGAAGTTGTACACTAGAAATAGATTCAAATGCCTTAAAGATTTCTATGAGTACTGAAACATGTGTTCTCACATAGAAGAAGAGTGTTGGTATACACTAACAAGGTATAAATCATGTTCTAATAGAATACCACAACCCAAAAAGAAGTATGTGATAAATAAAAGAGAACTAGCTTCCTTGGGAGATAAATAGGTGATGAAATATGTTCAACAGATGAAAAGAACTAAACAAACCACTCCTAATAAGATTGATAAGTTGGATGAAAAAATGTCATGTCAGCTAAGAAAAGATGCTTCTACTGTGGAAATAGATTTCATATCATGGACCACTACAAACAAACCATGGAAATGATAAGATCAAGATAAAATCAAGAAAAGAATCAATCTAGGGGAGAAATAAGAAGATAGGATTAACTAAAGACATTCCTGAAGAATATTTTTATAAGTTAACCAAGAAAGGTAACTCAAAAAAATTTAAGAATCCATGTGTAAGATCTAGAACAAAGTATGTATAGAAGAAATGTGTAATCATTTTTCCTGATCAATTGCAAGATGCTAGAGAAATGAAAAAAAACTGAATATGAAGCACTAGATAGAGAAAAGGAAAGGAAAAACATATTTTTTTACATGAAGAATAATTCGAATTTTTATGAGTGTTTTTTAACAAATGAAAACACTGGTGTCTCAAAAACAATTGTGTGGAAGGTGAAATCAAATTGAACATAATGTAATAAATTGCATAAATCTTCTACCTTCTCAGAATGAGATGCTGAAGATGGAAAAACAAGCATTAGGGGAACCTATTGCATTACTGCTAGATGCGAAGATAAATAATCCACACAATATGAAGGTGAATGGAAGAAAATATTTCATGCTGGTTAAGAAATATCAAAATGTGAAATGTAAAGGAGACACAAGCTTGAAGAATATGAGACACTTTAGAGATACAAAAAATTATTCTATGAGTTGATAGAAAATTCTCAACTATGTTGCTCTTATTATTAAGCTCATAAGTGTTCCACGTTATTCCCTTACTTCTTGTGTTGTATATGTGTCCTTACATTGTAGGTAATTGAAGGTGAAGTTCATTCTCAAGATGAGAAATGAATTAACAAATTGGAAGACAACAAGTTGGAATGATTATTCAAGATCTGATAAAAACTTGAATTGTTCCACAATGGTGGATCGTCAATTTAAACATCTTGAAGGCTATCTGATGAAATTTTCCACCAGGTCAAATAGAAGGGAGTGCACCCCTTGAGGAGGAGAAAGCATAAATGAGATGATATCAAGGATTATTTCATGAATATATGCAAATTCATTTCATCTCAACAAAAGTTGAAAATGGAGGTAACCCAATTACACTTATTTACCTTCTCTTGATTATATCAAAGATGTGCATGAATGGAGAGTGTTGGTTGATGAGTAAACTCGTAGAAAGGGGGAATAAAATATTCTTGAAATTGAAATTTCTGATGTGTTTGCTGAAGTGTGTAGGAGAATATATTACTTGATAAATCTGTTTTATATATCCCCCTCTTTGAGAAATATGTTATATGCATGATATCACATGCAGGGGTGTTAGTGGACATCATAGACAACCTTGGTTGTATCTCTCATGTTTTCTACACCGAGTTAGCCCATATAGACTTAGAGTTAACCAACTAAAGGCCTTTTTCTAATTGAACCATGTGGTATCATCCTTATTTTATAAAATGGATAATTTATTTTCAAATTCCTTGAAGGGAAGAAGAAAACCCATACATTAATTCTTTGCATTTATTGTCAATAAGGGGGAGAAGGGACATTTACTTTAAGAAAATAATATTGAAAACAAATCCAAAGGGAGATTGAAAATATCATGTGGATGGTTCATGATTATGGTTGTATTTGTTGTCAATATAGAAGGTGTAAAAAGTCAATGTATGATGAATTCCTCTATGATTGGTGATTAATTATGGAAATAGAAAGATGGAAAGAGTTTGAAAAATATTAAATAAGTTTAGTGATGATGCTTGGATAATTGTTATGGATTCCTCAGATCTCATTCACTAAGGAAATTCTCCATGCTTGATGTGATAATGCCTCAAGAATTGTTATAGACTCATTAGTTGTCATTTTGTAAGACAATTCTCCATGACCGGGGATGATGCCTAGAGAATTGTTATGGATTCATCTAATGTCATTAGATATCATGCTTGGAAAATTCTTCTTGTAAATATGATGATTGTTAAAGTGATATTAAGTTCAAAGACATGTGTCAATTGCACTTGGAGAGTGCACATTGTCTTCATCATTTAAAAAAGGAAGAAGACCATGAAAATAAATATTTTCATGAGGAATTTGAAGATCATGCAAAACATCATCTTGTATGATGATGAAATTGGAGAAATTAACTTTGGAATGCGTAAGAAGAAAGTGGATCTTATTTAAGATTCAAGGGTTTTGGAATTTATAATTTCATTCTAAAATAAAAGAAAGAGGAGTTTTTATAAAGTCCATACAAAAAGTAATTTCATGAAGAAGGGTTGAAGATGTCCATGAAATTGAAATATTATTGCATGATGATTTGAAGGTTTCCATGAAAAATAAAAGTCATTACATGAAGGAATTAATGATACCATGAAAAATATTATTTTCCATGATGATTTATTTGAAGAAACTTTGGTCATTTGGTTTGGTATTTGATTGGCTAAGTTGTTATTGGAATATTTTTGTTGGCCTTTAATAAAAAAATATGGCCAACCCTACTAGCCCACATGGGTTAGCCCTCAACCACTCATAGGGGGGCCAAGACGCAACATGTTTCTTGGATCTAAGACAGTGCAAGACGCAATGTTAAAATCCTATAAAAGGAGATCTACTGAGACCTTTGGAAAATACACTGAAATATACATATCTTCCGATTAAGAGGAGTGGCTCCTGTTTCCCTTGAAACAGAGCACCGCGAATTGTCTTTCACAAAGAAGAAGATTCGTGCAGCAACTCTGGTTGTGCAAGGAAAAAGAGAAAGTCATGCTTGACATAGTCGCATGAAGGGTGATCCTGCGTATACACTATGTTGCATGAAGGCTGAAATACCATGGGCACTTGATATGATCGCACTCAAGAGATTTGAAAAGAAACAAATCCACGAGCCTTCCAAGGTCCGTGAAGTAATACTCATCTTTGTGAAGGTTTGCACGAAGAAGATCCACCACTCATCACTTGCATGAAGAATACAAGTGATCAAAACATTGCATGCAATACATGTATGCCATGCATTGCGTGCATGTATCAACCCACTTCAAACAGAAAAGCGGAGAAGGTGTTTGAGAATGCTAAATCATTGTCATTAAATGACATTGATATTAAAAGCATTGAGTAAAACTGAAAAGCACATAAATTAATAAATAATATCATTTGTTATGTGCAAGTTGAGAATTCGAGAAGAAAGGAAGAAGGCAATCTACATTGCGTTGAGAATTATTCAGTTGGTCATTGTGATAAAACAGTGAGTTGAAGTGGAAGCAACATCTTCCACCTATTGAAGGGTATAAGATCGGCGTGCATAAAATATTGTTGATTCAGTGGAATTCGAAGAACTTCAGTTGAAGAAAAATATTATCCAGTTGATGCAAAGGCATCCAATGCAAAAGATACATCTTGTTCGGAAGTTTATCTTTGAAGAACTGATGGTGCCAGTATAAATAATGCTATTGAAGAATTGGTGGTGCCAGTTTAAAGAATGTAACTCACTCAGGAAATTTGATTAGTTCCTCCATAAACCTTGTGTGTCAATTCTAGGTGTTTGTAATCATTACAATTTACAATGATAACATAATTTGTGAAACAAGTTTAATCACAACATGGAGTAGGTCTTAGTACCAAACCTTGTAAAAAATCTTTGTGTGTTGTTGTCTCTTTTATTGTATGCATTTCATGTGTATATAAGCGCACAAAAAATCCATTCCTCTTAATCAGGGAAAATGTTTGAGAGTAAGGGGGCTAATTGAAAAGAAAGTAAAACTCGGTAAAAGTTGGGTACACTGATTCACCCCCCCCCCCAGTGTCCATGCACGACCCATCTAGGCTTGACAGAGTCTTTTGATTTTCACCGAGGGATCTCCATCAAGATCGAGTAAAAGATCATGGAAGGACCAAATTCACACAAAAAAGAATTATTTTCTTCATTTATGTTTTATTAAATTTGAATGGTTGTTTGGATCTCTTGGAAAAAAGTGTGTTTAGTAGTTAATTTCTATAGCGTTTGGACAAGAGTTGTCCCCACTAAAACCTAATGCATACAATTATCGATGGACTTCATTCATTTTTCTTACATCGAGATACATCGCACTTAGGGAATTTTTTAAGTGAAATGCAATCCTTTCAAAATCATATGCATTCATTATCATATGCATGTATTTTTCATATCTCATGCCCATGGAATATAAAATGAATTTAGTTTTATATGTTCAAAAATGAATTCCATTGTCATTTGGTAACATATACTTCAAGAGAGAGATTTGTTCTTTAAAATTGGCATCACTCTATCTATTTCCCGCTTTCAAATTATATAGTTTTATTAAAGTTGATAGTGTTGTATATTTGGTAAAGGTGTCATATGATAGTACCATTGCACAATTCTTTAACTTCTCATAGATTATTGGACAGTCTTTAAGTTCGCATTCAATCACGGTTTTCACTTCCTCAATATAATCTATGTCATCGTATACATTTGTACTAATATCATATAATCCGTAATCCATACTGCTATTTTATTCACTATATATATTTAGTTCTTCTTGGTGTTTAATCCAACATTCATAACTCTAAATAATTTCATAACATATGAAGTTTTCATCCAACTCATTTAGACAAATTGACCTTCAATAACAACATAAACACATACACGTAATTCAATGAGGGTTGTTTACATGATTTGTTGCAAACATGATGAACTTTTTGACTTCAATCCTCATACTTTTTTGTCATATGATTAATAACCATCCATTTTTTATTCATATTCTTCTTGTTTTGTTCATTAATATTCATATTTCACTAAATTAAGCTAATGCAAAAAAATGCACTCATGTATGTAATTATTAACACAAGTACAAACAAAAACACTCACACATAGATACAAATAATCACTATAAAGTATAAAGTATACATATATAAATTATATGGCATATAGTTATAAATAATATACATATAAAGTATATAAAGTACAAACATATGAAAACATACTATAACATATACAAGTAAAGTATACTTTATATAGGCAAAACGTATAAATATAATGCACAAAAACACACATAGTTTGCATAATACATTCATATATATAAGGAATATAAATATATATGATGGAATAAAGTACACATAATGCATACGCATTTGCATGCATGTGTAAATACATATAAAAAAATATACATGAAACACACACACACAAAAACACATACATGAAACACACACACATAAAGCCAGATAATCAAGGTTTATATAAAAAAATATAATTGATTCCTAAAAAATAATTTTAAATGGATTTAAATGATATAAGAAAGCGCAAAGATTTTGAAATATACTAAAATACATTTATATATAAATATAAATTTAATTACACAAATAAATAAATTTATATATAATTACATATAAAAAATACAATACTAATATATTTAAATGTAAATCATTTATGTACATAAATATATAAATTATAATTTTTTTCATTAAATCATATATTCCAATTTCAATTTTCAATTAAATTTTATAATTAAAAAATCAAGTTTACATTTTATTGACTATTTATATTAAATTTTTAAATTTTAATCATAAAATGATATATTACATATACATACATAAAAATATTATTTAAATTAATTTTTCGATTTAATATTATAAATAACCTATTATAAATAATACACGTGTACGTGTACAATTTATATATTCACACACACACACAGAGAACACCTCATTGAATCCTCATGAAATTTGAGATACTCAACCCAGACAAGTTTAATTTTCCAAAACCAGATCCAGTTTAAAGGTGTTTATTTTTAAAAGTCAAACTCAAACCCCATGATGTTATAGTTTGAAATACCCTTTTAAGTATCGTAAAATAATTTCAATCTTTTTAAAATTCATTTATAAATCTAAAATGAATAAATATCAAATTAAATGAATGTCTAATAATTGTATTATCATTCCTAAATAAAATAATTAATGAATTGAAAATAATAAATATAATCAAATTCGTATGTAGATTTCATTTATAAATACTACACCCCAAATAAATAAATAATTTTAAAATTTTAAAATTTGGAGATAATAAATTAATAATAATTAATTTAATCATGTTTGGACACTCCAATACTAATACCCTAACCCTATCCTAATATCAATTAGGTTTTACCGAACACAATAAAAGCTGGATTAACCAATACCCCAACCCTACTTAATCATTAACATCAGATCCAAAACCCAAAACAACATTTTTCCAGGGTCGGCCTGCGTAAAGTTATCCTATATTTAATTTAGAAATAATATAATATTCTCTTTTATTTGATATTTTTGGAAGCTTATAGGTTATGGGAAAGAGGGTGTTTAGTCAAAAGTTATTTGGGGTGTAATTTCCATAGCCCAGCGTGGACAAAAGTGAGCGTCAGGGAGAATAATGTGAACTCATTTCCATCCAAATACAAATAAAAAATTAATTAAATAAATGATATTGGGGTCTGTCACTGTCTCGTATCCCATCGGATCTTTAGCAGTTGATTTATTTAAATAATAATCCCTTCTTAATCGCCGCTACAATCCAAACAGCCCCTCTCCTTCCCTTTATGTTACTTTATGTGTCCATATCATTAAAAAAAAAAAACGACTCACACCCACGGCAAAGAAGGCGGCTCGGAGGCAATTTATTAAGATTATCAAAATTATTAGTAATTATATTAATTCGAGGCAATTTATTAACCGTCTCCAATTAAATTAAAAAACTCCAACCTTCTCCCTTCGTGACACATTTCACTTCCACTCCCTCAAATCTAGCGAGCCACCTCCCCCACCCACCCCAAGCTAAGGTTTTCTTAAATCTACACTATCACAAAACTGGGTTTCACCAGCGCCACCATTTATCAGCGTTAAAAAAAAACGCTGATAAAAGAGACCCCTTTATCAACACTTTTTTCTAGCGTTGATAAAGTTTATATTTAAAAAATATATATTTTATTAAAAATGAAATATTGTTATATATGTATATTTATATTGATATAAATATAATATATATTTTTTAAATATGTTTTAGATGAATATAAATAGACTATTACATTTAATATATATGAAATTTAGTGAAAATTGCTTTAAAATATTTTAAAAGATATTATTAATTAATAATTTGCTAATTATCATCGATTAATAATCATTTAATAACAATTTTATGACACAAAAAATCAAAAAAATAATAATAAAAAATCTAAAATAAGTTGAAAATGTAACTCAAACTTCAAACAGTCATAACTTTTGATTCGGGTGTTCGTTTGAGTTCTACAATATATCAAATTGAAGCTTGAGACGAGCTCTACGCGCTATCGATCTAATAGAATCTTATGTCACATTTTTCAAGGCCCAAAAAGGCTCATAATGCCTTTAAAACTGAGTTTTTATTGATACCCCGATTTTTTAACATTCAAACAGATATAACTTCTGATCAGGATATCCTCTAGGCCTGTACCACATATCATATCAAAGATTGTTTCATTTTCTTCGATTTGAATGGTTGTGAAGTTGAAACAGACTTTTGGATTAGAAGTTATGATCGTTTTAACATTCTATGACTTTTCAAATTCACATATATATGTATTTATTCATAATATATATATATATATATATATATATATATCTGTGTATGTGTGTGTGTCTCTCTCTCTCTCTCTGTGTTCTATATATGTATGTATGTATTTATTTATTTATACACATAAAAAATATATTTTATAAATGTATTTAAAACCAATCTTATAAATATATATTAATAAACAAATAAATATATGGATAAAAAATTATAACTAAAAATATATAAATAAATAAATATAAATATAAATTAATATACGAATAAATATATATATACTAATATATGAATAAATATACATGTATTAATATAACTAAATATATTTATATTAATATGAATCTATATTAATATACAAATAAATATAACTATATATATATAAATAAATATAAATATATATTAATATACGAATATACGAATATATATATATATATATATATATATATATATATATATTAATATATGAATAAATACATGTATTAATATAAATAAATATATTTATATTAATATGAATCTATATTAATATACGAATAAATATAACTATATATATATAAATATAAATATATATTAATATACTAATAAATATATATATATATATATATATTAATATATGAATAAATATATATGTATTAATATAACTAAATATATTTATATTAATATGAATCTATATTAATATACAAATAAATATAACTATATATATATATATATATAAATAGATATATCATTAAACAGAGAAAAAAACTAAATACCTTAGTGGTAAAGCTGTGTGCGCGCAAGGGGGGAGGTCTCGAGTTCAAGTTCAGGTGGAAGTAGGGAGGGGCGCACAAATATGTGGGGGATGCGCGAGCAAGGGCAGCGCGCGAGAGAGTGGGAGGGGGTCCGCCTAGCACTTATAGGGGGGTCAAGCGCTTTTAAAAACTCCCCTCGCATTATATATTCTCTTTAATTTTTTTTAATTTTTTTACATTTATCAACGCTTAAAAAAAACGCTGATAAGAGAGGTATTTTATCAGTGCTTCTTTTAGCGTTGATAAAAGGGACCCCTTTATCTTCGCCTTGATTAACAACACTTTTTTTAGCGCTGATAAAAGGGACTCCTTTTATCTTCGCCTCGATTAACAGTGTTTTTTTAGCAATGTTAATGCACTTTTCTAGCGATGATAAATGTCATATTTGTAGTAGTGCTAATGGGTTTTGTTGTGAAATGGATTGAAACAACAAAGATTTTCATAATCGATCGAAGGAGAAACAATGACGAACATTAACTGATGACAATGATGAAAGTAATTCAATAACCAGAAAATCAAAAAATAGAAGACAATAAAGAACACAATGTATATTGCAAAAGGGTAATCTCTCGTTAAATTATTCACACACACATATAGGTTGGAATTCCAGAGGGTGACGAAACCCATTAATGTTAACCATTATCAAAGGTTTGGGAAATGAGGTGACCTCATAAATATATACATTATGACATCTATAAATGATAATCCATAACACCCCCCACTGGATGTCATAATTTCATGGAGTCTCATATAACTTCCACTAAGAAAACCTCGTGGAAAAAACAAGTGAAGTCAAAAGTAGTTTCATGTAATGTTACCTCATTAAAAACCTCATCAGAAAAACATAGTGGGAAAACCTGATGAAAGGAAAAAAAGTGCAACGTTTCAAACTCCTCATGTTTAGGTCATTCAATTGTTTCTTCATGGCAATGGTTGTTTAATTATCTCTTTGAGACATGGGAGGAAGGCCATAGGTCATAATGAAGTGTCTTGTTGAAAACTTTCTCATGGAGAAGGCCAATGATTATCATTAATTATAGATATCCATAATAATGTATAACACCCCCTTAGATATCCATTATGATCTATGATTGCCTCATTAAAAACCTCATCAAGGAAAAACACTTCAGGGGGGCTTTGATTAAGGAAAGAGGGTATAATCAACATCAAATCCTCGTAGCAATGTGGTTAAAAACCTTATCAAGAAAACCTAATGAGAAAAACTTTGTCACGACCCAACCCTACCTAGGTTCGAGCCGCAACTACCCCAAGCCCGCCTCCATAGGCCAGGGGCTGGCGACCAGCACCGAAGGCACAACAACTCGGGGAGGCCTTTGCCTAAGTACCTGTACACACACACGCAACCCACTCAATGCAGAAGTGCAGAGTAAAAGGAAATGTAGAGTACTCACGATATAAACAAACCCCAAATGTGCATCGACCTCTAAATAGTACAAAGCAAGTGCTTAAGGTAAACTGAAAAGAAAAGGAAAAAACACGCGTCCAACCAAAAAAAAGTGCCACAACCCGACAACAGGTAAACAAAAGTAATACAGTTGGGAGAGTCTCACACCTGGAACCTGACTACGACCACTGCACGCGGTCCAAGCTCCCGAACTCTTAAGCTCCTCTGTAGTCACGAGCAACCTGTCCGTCGTATGCAAGGGCACACCAAGTGCGGGCAAATCCCAAGCAGGGGTGAGTATAAAAATACTCAATAGGATGCTCCGAAGGCTCGAGGGAGCAACAAAGGAGGTACTGAAGAGGTGAGCAGTAGATCGAACAAGGAAAAGTAAAGGAGTACAACCGAGAGAGCAGTAAAGAGTACAGCTCAACCCAACAAGAGGAAGGAAATAGACTCATCCAAACACAATGAGCTAGAAGCAGTGAGAAGATGAACTTCTCGTCGAGTCTTCGCTACTTATAGCAGGAGAGTAGACTCGTTCAACCACGAGAAGCTAGACATGGAAAACACGTGGCATACCCTGCGCGTCTTCGCCTCTCCTGGAAGGAGAGTAACCAAACCCAATGAGTGGGTACTGGAACAAGGTATATATATATCCATATGCTCAATCAAGAAACCCGAACAAGATCGTAAGGGGATCTTCATCCCGTAGCTCAGCTCAAGAAAATGAGTAGCCAACAGTCCCAGAAGTAAACACCATCGATGCTTAGCATCCTGCACGTCTGCCCCAAACTGCAAGCCAAGGGGCTCAAATCACCGCACATTGACACTATCCGCTTTGGGCGGCACTAACTCACCCGCATGGTTTTAGGCCGCGTCTCAAGGATGCGTCTTGGTGGGGAAAGCGTCCCTCGTACTTGAGAGTTCTAGAGAAAGTCAAACCACACATTGTCACTGTCACATAGTCGAGAGATCTCCTCAAAGTCAAAGCTGTCACAAAACTGACCCGTATAACCAAGGGTCCCGCTCCGATAGTCACGGAGAAAAGCCATAGACCAGCCTAGTAGAAAGGATTGAGTCCGAAAGAAGTCATCGGGTAACCCACTGCCCAGCCCCACTGGAGGGTAAACCCTAAGAGGTCATTGGGTAACCCACTGCTCAGTCTCTACTGGAGGGTAAACCCTAAGAGGTCGTCGGACAACTCACTGCCCAGCCCCGCTGGAGGGTAAACCTTAAGAGGTCGACGAGCAACCCACTGCCCAACCCCGCTGGAGGGTAAACCCGAAGAAGTCGATGAGCAACCCACTGCCCAACCCTGCTGGAGGGTAAACCCGAAGAAGTCAATCACCAACCCACTGCCCAACCCCGCTGGATGGTAAACTTGGAACTGCTCTGACCATCCCTACTGGATGGTACAACGCTGGCCAACAGAACATGGAGTGGGCATCGCGCAACCACCCAACTCCAGTACAACTCACCTAGCAGAGAGTCAGCACCCGTGTAGTGTGGGTCATGCCGATACCTAGAGCTCTACCTAGGAAAACACGTCACGGTAGATCGCGGAAGGAGGATATGATCTCGATACTCGGCTAGAGAATCTGCGCCCAGGCTCACTGGGGCTCCATACCCTACTAGAAACAACCTCCTGGGTAGAGGATCGGTGCCCGCATAATGTTTTGGTCATACCGAATCCACAAAAACCCTACCAGGGAACATGAAAGGACGTGATACTGAAATCCCTCACAGCTAAAGGAACAGGGGAACCCAAACAACTCTGCCGATCAAACCATCAAGAACAGAGTGACCCTCTACGTCGCAAGAGGTCAAAGATACATAAAGTAGAACACGACACGTACATGGGGCCCACACGACGTGTGGCCCTAACCCATCTCCAAACCAAGCACAAACGTTCTCACGTACAAACTACAACATGTACCTCCAAGCATTCACATATACTCCCATAGTATATCACATCTCTAGCCTAAAGGCTATCGAATGCATGGTACCCAAAGCCAACGCGAAGGGCGAAAACGTAATTTCGCCAACCTGCTTCCTCCACGACCCTAGCAGGGCCAACCATATCTCTTCAAACATCAACTCCACTCACATGGGAGTGAACGCGATCATACACCAAGGGTTCGCTTCCAAACACAGAAAGATGAACTGCCACCTGAGCACCTTTCATGCTTCCACATTTAATAAGATCTCGGATGAGACTCTGCACATCCAAACGGATCATACCGTTGTAATCCTCACAGAAAAAAACATGCGAGATCGACTATTTACTCGCCTCCAATAGATATCCGACGAAGAAGTCGACCAACACCACTTTATGCCCGAACGACGTCCCGTGGTCCCGAGCCTCGGTCCCAAAAGCAGTCAGGAACATCGCATCGTTGCGATCTCCTCGGAAAGACAGGTCAAATTGACTGCTTACTTGCGTGGAACAGATGTCCGGAGAAAAAGATGCATCTCACCATTGTCGCACATGAGCGGTGCTACGTGGGACCCGCATCCTGGTCCTGAAGCGCTATGAACAGATCGCACCGTTGCGATCCTCTCGAAAAAGTATACGAGATTGACTAATCATTTGTCCAAAACAGACACCCGGTGATAAAGATGGAAATCACCACCAACTCCTAAAATGACCCTCGTGGGGCCTGCACCATCGTGCAGAATTAAAGCGGGAAGATTGCGTCATTGCAATGCCCTCATAAAAACACTCAGAATTGACTGATCGCACGCCCCGAACAGATGTCCGTGAAAAAGTTGCGAAACGCGGCTCACAGCTTAAAAGACGGGCCGTGGGGCCCACGTCTCAACTCTAGCATCGATGCCCGAAAAACCTCTGGAAAACTCCGCCTAAACGGTAGGGTAGCAACGCCGCTGACGGCGCTCAAAACGGACTCCGGATGTGTCCGCGCCGCTCAAAACAAGAATCTCGGGTAAGTGTTAAAACCACTTAACGGTGTGTCGCGCCACTGAGCCCCTCGTCTCGGGAATTAAAAATCCCCGAGACCATCTCAAAATGTTCGTCATGAGACAAGGAATGCGTCAACGTAGACAGCTTGTGAATCCGACACTTGGTTTGCATTTTAGGGGCGTTTTAAACATTACTGGACCGAAACGGGGTGGGCCAGGCCGGTTCGGCCGGCCCACCCACTCCCTGAACCGGCGGTCCGCGGTTCACCGCACGGACCGCCCGTCCACGCCCGGACCGGCTCGGCCGGTCCGGATTTTCCGAGTGGACCCACGAGAAGCAGGTCCTTGCCGCTCCTGGGGTCACGACGACCCCGGTTTGTCGCGACAACCGGCCGAGCGGCCGGTTTTGTGTCGCCTGGAGGAGCCCCCTGCCCCGCGCTCGCCGCCTTCGCCCCCAGCTCGCCCGACCAACATACTCGCGCCGAGTCACCATGCACAGCCGCCTCCATTGGCCGCTTGCCGACGCCCTCGACCGCCTCCACCGGAAGAAGCCCACGCCGCCGCCAGGGAAGGCCGGACCGCCTGCCGGACCGACTGAGTCCGCCGGAAAACACCCAAACACCTCAAAAACTTTGCCGAACCGTTGCGGATGGCTCAGGACTCAAAATTCGAATCCGAAAAGTGCATCGGAAAGATCAGACCATAAACTACGCGATTATGGGAATCTCTTGAAATTTGAATAGTGATTATACACATATAATTGAACTTGAAAGAGGGTTCAGAAATTAAAACGCAAAACGAAATCTCCTACCTGCAGGGGCGTAGCCCAATGCTTCACGGTCGATCTCTACCTCATCGTTGTCGCCCTTGTCTTGATCAGAGGAAGAGGAGGAGGAGTTTGATATTGATAGGGAAGGATTGAGGGAGAAGGTGGGTTTTTTCAGGGGGTGGAATGAGGATGGGGGAGAGGGAGATGAGAGTTTAAGTAATTAAACTCTTTGATTAAAAACTCGACCCCTAAAAACACCCGCATCCAAAACCCCCGACGCGGTCAAGATTAAACCTCCCTTAGAGTAAAAACCACCTCCCAAGCACAACGACAGTCTCAGAATTTTAATCCGAGCCTCCGTTCGAAAGTTATAAAATTTAACGCCTGAGGCTGCTAAATTACGAAAACGTCCCTGGTGCCATTTTTCACAGGAGGCCCACGCCCGCAAAAATTACACCCCTACTAGGGTAAATGGCATGACCCGGAATCAACAGTGCCCTCAGTTTTCCCATCCGAGCAACCGTTTAGGAATTATTCTATTTATTTGGTGTCCCCAATGTGAACACACTGAATATTTAATTTCGGCCACACCGGGGCTCAGAATCGCACGCCGTCTGAAGGCACTGCTTCGAAATAACATCAAGAATATTCCAAAGTCTTTTATAGAAAAAATAGGGTTCTTACATCATTCCCTCATTCAATATTTTTGTCCCCAAAAATCAAAACCAGGGAACAACTCATGGTACTAAGCCCACACCTGGCTCTCCCGTACCCAGAAGAACTCTTGCACAGTCCTGCATCACTGCACACAGACCAAAGGATTTGATATGTTCACACGAGGTTTTCCTTTGTTGATGACGTGCATAGGATCATGCACACATCTCCTCAGGTAAGTCACGTGGGAGACATTATGCACCCAAGCCAGCCTTTGGTTTTAGGGCAAGGCGGCGGGGACCTCGCAATCCCTTCGTACTGTCTCAAATAGCCCGAAGGACCTCGGGGTAGCTCACCTCCCTGGCTGAACCCCTATGTCGCACGCCACAACTGGAATCACCATTTAGACCTGGGACACAACCCGATGATTCCCTCCATCAGAATATCCATATGGTGAAACACCCAAGGATATCTGGTAACGCAAGATTTCACAGTCGATGTCTCATGACCAAGACTCTCTTACACACTCGAAAGGAGAAGGAGTCACCACCATCAACTAAAGAGAAAGGTTCCACACCTTCTATCTCACTAACACAGGGTTACACCGACGCCCCGCATCACCCTGGTAACAATTCAAGCAAGGATCAGGGAGAAACACATTTCACACATAGAGTCTAAGAACTCTATTAAAAAAAGTAGAAGAGCCATAAAGTGTACCTATTGTCACTTCATGCTCTGCAGGATCATAAACATCCAAAGCTCGCGGCTGTCCGTGGTCCCAACTGTCAGCTCCCGAAGTCTGACGTGGACCGCCTAGTGGTGATAGTAAGACCTCGTAAAGTCATCCCCCACTACCAGCTCCCCTTGCTCCTCCCCTAGCACCACCTCTTTCAGCGCTACTCCGATCACGGCGCTGCCTCTGTCGTGGTGGTGCACCCACTGCCTGCCCGATATTCTCAGCGTTCCTGGTCGGGCAGTCTCACGCCTGGTGACCTCACCCATTGCAAGCATAGCACCAGTGCTCTATGGGCTGCCCTGGTGCCCTCCATCACCACTGTGGTGTACAACCACGACCCATAGTCCACTCACAGAAGGGTCTCCTCGGATGAGGCCCTGCGCTTTGTTTCCATAGTGGTGCATGACCACGTCTCCGAAACCGGCGGTGGGAAGGCCACCTACGTCGAGGTTCTGTCATCCGGTGCCTGCTAGCTGCAACAGACGTCTCGGCTCTGTCGTGCCTACTGCCACCACCAACTGTAAAACGTGACAGGAAGATCTCTATCACCAGCGCCTGATCTAACACCTTAGCATAAGTGGGAATGCCCAAGGGTGCTATGATAGCACGAATCTCTCTGCAGAGACCCTGCTCAAACTTCCACGCTCGGAAGTTGCCGTCATAGACCAAGTCCGGGTAAAAACATGCACGGTCTGCGAAACTAGTCGCGTACTCAGTCACCGTCATCCATCCCTACTGAAACTGCAGGAGCTCCTGGATCTGAACGGAGCGCAAGAAGGAGGGGTAAAACTCCTTACGAAACAACAGCTGAAAGTCGCCCCATAAAAGTGATGACTCATCAAGTAACTGAGTCAACAGACTCCACCAACGCCCAGCTGCTCCGTGGAAAAGGCTGGCTGCCAAAGCCACCATAAGATCTTCTGGCGTCTGCACAATCCTGAAGAGGCGAACCACTATCTCTAGCCAAACCTCTGCTGCCGGAGGGTCTGACTCACCACTGAACCTCAGCGGTCTTTATCGTTGGAACTCACGGAGCGTGCTCAACCTATACTCAAGCTCAGCCTGCTCTGCTGGAGCTGTCTACTGCTCACCAGGTGGGGGTGCTGCTACCAGCCCACCCAGAGAAAGGGACTCGCATGATGGGTCTTGGACTGAGGCCTCATAGCTCACAGGGTCGTCCTCACGAACCAAAGCTAGTATCCTGGCTGTCTGTCTTCACGGAGACATCCTGAATGCTATCAAGAAGTGTCGTGGTCAGATGAGCATATATGTATATATAACAGCCACAACAATGGGGAGCTGACTCAAGAAGGACAGTCAAAGACTCAATCCTATGTGATGCACAAACCAATTTTCCCTAAAACGAGTGTCTCAGAATGCCGAGTCGACAAGCGGGTTATCAGGGTCCTGGTGAATGGATACGTTGGCCACCACACCATCATTGGACTCCCTGACTTGAGAGCCGCTCTTGAGACACATTGACACTGTTGCCCTAGATCCCAACCAATTCCTTTTTAGGGATGTCCGAACAACGTCCCAAGGAACGAAACACCTTTGATACCACTTTGTCACGACCCGACCCTACCCGGGCTCGAGCCGCAACTACCCCATGCCCACCTCCATAGGCCAGGGGTTGGTGACCAGCGCCGAAGGCATAAAAACTCGGGGAGGCCTTTGCCTAAGTACCTGTATACACACACGCAGCCCACTCAATACAGAAGTGCAGAGTAAAAAGAAAAGTAGAGTACTCACGATATAAACAAACCCCAAATGTGCATCGACCTCTAAACAGTACAAAGCAAGTATTGAAGGTAAACTGAAAAGAAAATGAAAAAACACATGCCCAACCAAAAAAAAGTGCCACAACCCGGTAAAAGGTAAAAAAAGTAATATAGCTGGGAGAGTCCCACACCTGGAACCCGACTACGACCACCTCACGCGGTCCAAGCTCCCGAACTCCTAAACTCCTCTGTAGTCATGAGCAACCTGTCCGTCGTCTGCAAGGGCACACCAAGTGCGGGAAAAGCCCAAGTAGGGGTGAGTATAAAAATACTCAGTAGGATTCCCCGAAGGCTCGAGGGAGCAACAAAGGAGGTACTGAAGAGGTGAGCAATAGATCGAATAGGGAAAAGTAAAGGAGTACAACTGAGAGTGCAGTAAAGAGTACAGATCAACCCAACAAGAGGAAGGAATTAGACTCATCCAAACACAAGGATCTAGAAGCAGTGAGAAGATGAACTTCTCGTCGAGTCTTAGCTACATATAGCAGGAGAGTAGACTCGTCCAACCACGAGAAGCTAGACACGAAAAACACATGGCATACCCCACGCGTCTTCACCTCTCCTGGAAGGAGAGTAACCAAACCCAAGGAGTGGGTACTGGAACAAGGTATATATATATCCATATTCTCAATCAAGAAACCCAAACAAGATCGTAAGGGGATTTCCATTCCGTAGCTCAGCCCAAGAAAATGAGTAGCCAACAGTCCCAGAAGTAACCACCATCGATGCCCAACATCCTTCACGTCTGCCCCGAACTGCAAGCCAAGGGGATCAAATCACTGCACCTTGACACTATCTGCTTTGGGAGGCACTGACTCACCAGCATGGTTTTAGGTCGCATCTCAAGGATGCGTCTTGGTGGGGAAAGAGCCCCTCGTACTTGAGAGTTCTGGGGAAAGTCAAACCACACCTTGTCACTATCACACAGTCGAGAGGTCTCCTCAAAGTCAAAGCTATCACAACACTAACCCGTACAACCAAGGGTCCTGCTCCGATAGTCATGGAGAAAAGCCACAGACTAGCCTAGTAGAAAGTACTGAGTCCGAAAGAAGTCGTCGGGTAACCCACTGCCTAGCTCCGCTGGAGGTTAAACCCTAAGAGGTCGTCGGGTAACCCACTACCCAGTCTCTGCTGGAGGGTAAACCCTAAGAGGTCCTTGAGTAACCCACTACCTAGTTTCCACTGGAGGGTAAACCCTAAGAGGTCGTCGGGTAACCCACTGCCCAGTCTATGCTGGAGGGTAAACCCTAAGAAGTCGACGGGCAACCCACTGCCCAGCCTCTGCTGGAGGGTAAACCCTAAGAGGTCGACGAGAAACCCACTATCCAGCCCCGCTAGAGGGTAAACCTTAAGAGGTCAACGAGCAACCCACTGCCCAGCGCCGCTGGAGGATAAACCCAAAGAGGTCGATGAGCAACCTACTGCCCAGCCCCGCTGGAGGGTAAACCCGAAGAAGTCGATGAGCAACCCACTGCTCAGCCCTGCTGGAGGGTAAACCTGAAGAAGTCAATGAACAACCCACTGCCCAGCCCCATTGGAGGGTAAACTCGGAAATTCTCTGGCCATCCCTATTGGATGGTACAACACTGGACAACAGAACAAGGAGTGGACATCGCGCAACCACCCAACTCCAGTACAACTCACCTAGCAGAGAGTTAGCACCCGTGTAGTGTGGGTCACGCCGATACCTGGAGCTTTGCCTAGGGAAACATGTCACGGTAGATCACGGAAGGAGGATATGATCTCGATACTCAGCTAGGGAATCTGTGCCCAGGCTCACTGGGGCTCCATACCCTATTGGAAACAACCTCTTGGGTAGAGGATCGGTGTCCGTGTAATGTATTGGTCACACTGAATCCACAAAGACCCTACCGGGGAACACGATGGTACGTGATACTGAAACCCCTCACAACTGAAGGAATAGGGGAACCCAAACAACTCTGCCAATAAAACCATCGAGAACAGAGTGACCCTCTACGTCGCGAGAGGTCAAAGATACATAAAGAAGAACACGACACGTACATGGGGCCCACACGACATGTGACCCTAACCCATCTCCAAACCAAGCACAAACGTTCTCAGGTAAAAACTACAGCATGTACCTCCAAGCATTCACGTATACTCCCAGAGTATATCACATCTCTAGACCAAAGGATATCGAACGCATTGCACCCAAAGCCAATGCGAAGGACGAAAACATAATTTCGCCAACCTGCTTCCTCCACGACCCTAGCACGACCAACCATATCTCTTAAAAAATCAACTCCACTCACACAGGAGTGAATGCGATCACACGCCAAGAGTTAGATTCCAAACACAGTAAGAAGAATCGCCACTGGATCACCTTTTATGCTTCCACATTTAATAAGATCTCGGATAAGACTTCTCACATCCAAACAGATCATACCGTTGTAATCCTCATGGAAAAAACACACGAGATTGACTATTTACTCACCTCCAATAGATATCCGACGAAGAAGTCGACCAACACCACTTTATGCTTGAACGACGTCCTGTGGTCCCAAGCCTCAGTCCCGAAAATAGTCGGGCGCATCGCACCGTTGCGATCTCCTCGGAAAGACATGTCAAATTGACTGATTACTTGCGTGGAACGGATGTCCAGAGAAAAAGATGCATCTCGCCATTAGCACACACGAGCGGTGTTTCATGGGACCCGCATCCCGGTCCCGAAGCGCTACGAATGGATCACACTGTTGCGATCCTCTCAAAAAAGTATACGAGATTGACTAATTACTTGTCCAAAACGGTCACCCGGTGATATAGATAAAAATCACCGCCAACTCCCAAAATGACCCTCATGGGGCCTGAACCATTATGCAGAATTAAAGCGGGCGGATTGATCCATTGCAATTCCCTCAGAAAAACACTCAGAATTGACTGCGCGCACGCCCTGAACGGATGTCTGATGAAAAAGTTGTGAAATGCGGCTCACAGCTTAAAAGACGGGCCATGAGGCCCACATCTCAACTACGGCTTCGATGCCCGAAAACCCTCTAGAAAACTCCGCCTCGATGCCAGGGTCACAATGCCATTGATGGCACTCAAAACAGACTCCGGATGTGTCCACGCCGCTCAAAACAAGAATCTCAGGTAACTGTTAAAACCACTTAACGGCGTGTCGCGCCACCGAGCCCCTCGTCTCGAGAATTAAAAATTCTCGAGACCATCTCAAAATGTTCGTCTTGAGCCGAGGAACACGTTGACGTAGACATCTTGCGAATCAGACACTTGGTTCACATTTTAGGGGTGTTTTAAACATTACTGGGCCAAAATGGGGTGGGCCAGGCCGGTTCGGCCGGCCCACCCACTCCCTGAACCGGTGGTCTGCGGTTCACCGCGCGGACCACCTGTCCACGCCCGAACCGGCTCGGTCGGTCTAGATTTTCTGAGTGGACCCGCAAGACGTGGGTCCTTGCCGCTCTCGGGGTCATGACGACCCCGATTTGTCGCGACGACTGGCCGAGCGGCCGGTTCCGTGTCGCCCGGAGGAGCCCCCTGCCCCGCGCTCGCCCGCTGTCACCCCCAGCTCGCCTGGCCACCGCGCTCGCGCCGAGCTACCGTGCATAGCCACCTCCACTGGCCGCTCACCAATGCCCTCGACCGCCTTCACCGGAAGAAGCCCGTGCTGCCGTCAGTGAAGGCCGAACTGCCTGCCGGACCGGCTGAGTCCGCCGGAAAACACCCAAACACCTCAAAAAATTTGCCGGACCGCTGCGGACGGCTCAGGACTCGGAATTCGAATGCTAAAAGTGCATTGGAAAGATCAGATTATAAACTTCGTGATTATCGGATTCGATTGAAATTTGAATAGTGATTCGATGCATATAATTGAACTTGAAAGAAGGGTTCAGAAATTAAAATGCAAAATGAAATCTCCTACCTGCCGGGGTGTAGCCCGACGCTTCACGGTTGATCCGCACCTCGTCGTTGTCGCCCCCGTCTTGATCAGAGGAAGAGGAAGAGGAGGTTGAGATTGAGAGGGAAGGGTTAAGGGAGAAGGTGGGTTTCGTCAGGGGGTGGAATGAGGATGGGGGAGAGGGAGAGGAGAGTTTAAGTAATTAAACTCTTTTTAATTAAAAAATCGACCCCTGAAAACACCCGCGTCCAAAACCCCCGACACAGTCAAGATTAAACCTCACCTAGAGTAAAAACCACCTCCCGAGCACAACGACGGTCTCAGAATTTTAATCCGAGCCTTCGTCCGAAAGTTATAAAATTTAACGCCCGAGGCCACTAAATTACGAAAACGCCCCTGGTGCCATTTTTCACAGGAGGCCCGCACCCATGAAAATTACACCCCTACTAGGGTAAATGACACGCTTCGGACTCAAAGGTGTCCTCAGTTTTCCCATTTGAGCAACCATTTAGCAGTTATTCTGTTTATTTGGCATATCTAGTGTGAACGCACTGAAAATTTAATTCCGGCCACACTGGGGCTCGGAATCGCACGCCGTCTGAAGGCAATGCTCCGGAATAACATCAAGAATATTCCAAAGTATTTTATAGAAAAAACCGGGTTCTTACAAACTTAAATAAGTGAAAAAGAGTATAACAGTTACATTTCCCACTCATAAAGTCATGAATGAATTTTCAGTCTCTGCAACCTAATTTTATAAATCAATTTCTCAAAAGTTGAGGTCGATAATTATAACATCCTGCCCCTCACCCATTGGACTGGGAAGAGGCGGGGGGTGATACTAGGCCTTATCTGACATCCACAAGACATCAAAGGCTGACAATAAATGTCAATGACTTCATAAGAATTTGGGGGATGATTTCCCTTTAAAAATAAAACAACCAAACCAAAATAACCATAACTGAACAACCTCTATATGAGGCATGAGTACAAAACAAAAAAAAAACAAAATAAACTATATCAGAGTATAAAGTGGAAACCAAGACCCAAAAAACTCAAGGACACGAAAGACATTAACTCACCAACTCCAAACCTACTCCAATCTGCAACTTCACATGCCATTATCATGGTATCAAAATCCATCACTAAAGAAATGAGATACCTTGTCATTACTTGTGTCTCGATATACAACATCTGTAAACACATCAAAGTGCCAAAAAATGGGGTAAGTATAAAACTAAATAGGATTTCCCCCAATGAATTCTCAACTCAAACCACTAGAATAGAACATGTTAGAATATTTATATAAAATAGTTTAAAACAATTTAAAACAGTTTACATCAAAGAAAAAACAATTTTCTAAACCAAATATTCCCCAAGGAAAGCAACCAAACAAGTATTTAAAAACATTTCTCAAATCCATTTGGCATACCCATTCCACACACCCACACATCCACACATCCACACATGCATTCCCAGGTGATAGTTCCATACACATGAGTGATCTCTCATCGATCTACCAAGTCATCACATGGTAACCATATACCAAGTGCCCCAATGGAGCATGCCCCTTCCATAGAGTCATGTCAATGAAAATGAACTCACAACAACTATGTACGCCAAATACCATGCCAAGACATTTCAATAAAACATTTCTTTTATTAAAAAACATCTCTTTAATTGAAAACAGTTCTACAAACATTTTCCCATGCATCAAAACCAAACTACAATTTTAAAATCATCATTTTAAAATAAACCAAAATCACTTTCTACAAAACCAACCAATATCCCCATTTTAACAAAACCAACACTAAAGAGGTTTTTTTATCAAGAATCACACATCAATTTCACAATTCAATTCAACAAATTCAAAAAATTTGAAACCAAATATTAATTTTCTAAACAAGAGGAGTTGAGAGAGAAGCCACCTAACTGTCCAACTTAGGTGAAAATGAAGAACGACACAACAAACTTAAAAAACCCAGCTTCATACTCCTAAAACTATCATTAGATCTTGTTACATTCAATAAAAACAACCATATTTCATTATGATTGACATCAAACAACATGGATTTATCCCCAATGGTCTAAACCCATGATTATAAGAGAGAGAAGAAGAAAAAAACTATGGAAAATTATGAAGAACGATCACTTACTGACAAATTCGACCTCAAAAACACCCATATTCACCTCAGAATCACTCTCGAATCAAGAGGAATGATCTTCACAGCCTAGGAATGAAGAGGAATTTGGGTTATGACTTGATTAAGGGAAAATAAGAGGCTTAGGGGGTAAACCCAGTTAGATCCAAGATTTTCATGCTTAAATTTTAATGGTCCATAGTTAGGGAGCACAGTTAGACAAACCATATGCTAACTGTGCGCTAAAAACTACCTCCAAACACCCCTCACATGATTAGCTCACACATTTAGACAAACCATGTGCAAACCGTGCAATCCCCCTATGTTTAGCCTTGAATGGTTTCTCTTGGGCATCCGCACAGTTTGGCTAAATCGTGCACCTAACTGTGTGCCTACCCAGTACCCACTGTTTTAGTTGCATGATTTCCTAGGAGGTGTTGCACAGTTTCTACTAATCATGCTCAAACCGTGAAGCTCCAGAAAAGCCTCAAAACATGCCAAAACTCCTCCGAACATCCCAAAAACCTAACCCAATCACTTTATGTACATAAAATACATAAATAAAGGGTCAAGTACATGAAATCGACAGTGTTATATTCTCCCAACCATTTCTATTTCCATCTCCAGAAAGTAAAAAACTTATGTTACCTTGAATGAGTTCCAACCATTCACTATAAGAAAATCGCCATTTTGTAGTGGTTTAAACCATCGGAAAATGTTTTTGAGAAGGTTTCCAAAAACCATCAATAAAGTTGGTGTTAACATCCAACCCACGACATTTCTTTCTATTTAGTATCAGATTCTGGTAAGCGTTGTAGAAAGTATATTTAGTGGTGGGTTTTCAACCAAAAAAATGATGAGAATTTAGCAATAGTTTTAACCGCCGCTAAATTCGAAATATTTTTTTGACCAAAAAACCACCACTAAAATGAAGAAAACCACTACTAAATAATAGTATGGAATATTTAGTGTCGGTTTTAACCATCTCCCAAAAAAATATCATTATATAGCAGCGGTTTAAACCACTGCGAAAAAAAGGAATTTTTAGCGGTGGTTTAAACTGCCACTATATGATGATTTACAAAAAAACAGCTACAGAATCTGAAACCCCAGAAGAACCCTAGAAAAAAACAATAAAACAATGCACAAAATCTCATATACATGTATACACAAGGTAAAAATAAACATATCACAAAAGATCCTGAATGAAATTTTCTAACTTGGATACCATGACTCTATTTTCATTAGGTCATTATGTGCTAACTGGGACACTATTATAACTTATCATACCTGCATTGATTCCATGCCAAAATCTCATCATCACATCACCTCATTCCATCGTACTCATAACCCGGTGCATACCTGAAGACTCATGGTGGGAATCATCTAAGTATTTGACCCACTACCTAAAAAATCATGCTAAAATCTTAAATCTGAATCCTAACCCACTATCTCATCGATCAAGGTAGTGCCCATCATCCATGAATTTCCTTATACCATGAACCAACCCTCTCACTCAACATGATCCACTATCAAAACCCAATCTTACTTAATAATAGTTCCAATATCACAATGCAAGACTACTCAGGGAAAGGTACTACTTCATGAACATAAGGAATCCATCTCACCCCTGGTAGTTTAGGAAGATCCATCTCACTCATAGTGAGGCCAGGCCTTAGGATCCCCACCCCACTAGGTATATATCCTATCATAATCACAAAAAATCACACACATGAAATAAAAAAATATGGAATGAATCCAATCACATAGATCACTAAAAAATACCATGGTGCTAATCACTTGAAACCCAACCCCTCCTCTCAAAACATGACTTTCCTGTCTAGGTGCCAACTAGATCCCACATACCCATCGTGATCTAAGATCATTGATATGATCTCATACCTGTCACCTATCAATCACACCACTACCCATAATCTCCCCTGACCCAAACCTCATATCCTAGTCCAACTATACAAAATCCCTTATCTCTCATATTCTTACTACCCAGGTATTGTCCCAACTTATCATGATCTATACCCCTTGGAAACATGATGCCATGTATCGAACAACTCCCATGACCTGAACTAGGGTTCCATTTCCCATATCTTAAGGAAGATATTTAATCCTTCCACTAGGTTATAACCCTTCTCTATCACACATATTTTTTTGGGGAAAAAATACCTCAAGGTAACATTGCAACATTTTTAGGTTGGTTGTGTTTGTTAATAATGAAGGTTTTCATGGTGAATTGTTGAGTTCCAAAGATGTTGTTGATAATTCATGTTGAAAAAGAACCATGAAAAAGGAAGAGAAGATCTGGAGGTGGTACAAAAGAACAGATACAAGGTGACACCATTTTTCAGTATTTACCAAATTTTTGGGGTCCAAAATTTGGGATTTGGTGAGCATCACAAAATGTGCACTTCCTTGAAGATCTCACCAAAATATGAAAAAGGCATGAGTTTAAAAATTAGGGGCTTCTTGATATGGATTTTGTGAAGACATGAAGAAAGTTTGTGGTGTTCTTCATGATTATGATGAGCTTTGTGAACAACATAGGTGAAGAGAATTGCAGTGAAGCTTTGTGGCGGAGGCACAAAGGAATTGATAGAATGCCATGTGATTACAATGACCTCCATGATCCAAAAATTCCCATGGTTCTTCGAAATATAGAGATAATTTTGGCCAAAATTTCGGAGCTTCGTGATTTGAGATGACGTGGCACTGACTATACGCAGATGGTTTGAGGTTCGGTGGAATCTTCTATAAATAGACATCAACCCCCTCGAGAAAAGTAGAGAGTTTTCTAAGAAAAATTTGTTGATATCAAATCGTGAAGGAGGTTCGCAGAGGCATTTTTCTTCGTGAAAGATAGGAGCTTCGTGGAGACTAATCTTTCTCCTCTAAAGAGGTGTGTTTCGCATTGGCTTAGTGAGCTTCGCGAAGGAAGTCACTTTGGGATGACTTGAGCTCTGCGACGGCCTAAGCTCTGTGAAGGCGAGCTTTGAGAAGGCTTGAGCTCTATGAAGCAGTGAGCTCTGCGAAGGTGTGTTCTTTGCGAAGAGGCAGAGACTTCGCGAAGGCTTGTTCGAGCTTTGTGAAATTGGGAGGTTTGCGAAGTAGGGTGCTTTGTAAAGGTATTCCCAAAGGTTGTTTCCCAGTGTTCAGTGGAAAAGGGGTATTCATCAGTGGATGAAAGTTATAATTCAATAGATCATCTATATATATTGGATGATGAATTTATTAGTGATAATGATCGGACCTACAAGTCCATAAAATGTAATTGGATCCCTTCCAAGTGCATCAAGCAAAGGAAGAAGAAGAAGGTTATCCTTTCTACCGATAGTGAGCCAGAGAGAGATAAATAGGGAGTAACCCTTGGGAAAGTAGTGAGATGACCCTAAAAATTATAAAGGCAGTGTGCCTGGGTAGAGAAGTGATCTAGCCCAAACATTATTGAAAATGAGCTTTAGTGGATTTGGTACAGTGGCGCATTGCCATTGTATACTCCTTGGACGTAGCCCAATGAGGGTGGACCAAGTAAAAATCTTTGTGTCTATCTGATTACTTCCCTATATTGCATAAAAATCATCATCATTAGATAAATAAGGAAAGGACAATATCAACATTAACACATAAGTGAAAACAAAGTGACCCTTATAATTTTGGGGTCAAGATCTAGTGGGTCAGGAAGAATTTTGAAATAGAATATCCATACCCTAATTCACCCCCCTCTCAGGGTATCTTATCCCCTATTGGTCTTAACATCTTCTCATCCCAAAGGAATCATCCCACTCATAGCACTCATTAAGCACTAACCCACACTTATTTGGATGTTTCTCATGAATCCTGACCCATATGGTCATCTCACCCATTTTTTCATTGGTCTTAATACTCTCATACATATCGTACTAGCCTTAGGGAAACCAACCAAGGATACCCACATCAAGTCTTATATCCAGATACCACCCGACATATCTTTTCAACTTACACAATACCTTCTAACCATGGTGACATGGTCACTAGAAAATTCTAATTACCTATAGTTCTAAAGAGAACTTATTCTGAGATTAAGAGGCCCAAAAAAAATCCTATATATTTCTCTATAGTTTTCTTATACCATATTCATATACACAATCCCTTGGAACACGAATGAAGGAAAGTAATCATATATAAACAAGTATATTAATTTACATAAACCATAACATTTCACCATACAGTTATACCAAAAAACAAGATATAAATGGTTTCAACCTCTTCAAACATGGGAAATCATGAAAATGTCACGTGAATACTCTGTTCCAGAAATGATACATGAATAAACCCTCTCTTTCCATATTGGTCTAAGACATTGAAGAGACCAATAATCACTATCCGATGATGACCACTTCTTTTCACCCTCTCCATCTTTGTCTCTACTTCATGCTACTGGCACTTTCAAGACAATTATATTGAAAATTAAATAGTGTTTTATATTTATATTTAAACTTAAAAACAATAAAATTTTGTAAACTAAATGATTTTGAAGCTGTGTGATTTACCTGGTCACCACCATTCATCGATGCAATATCACCAGGGACATATCCATTCATCTTCTAATATAAATCAATCAACACCTTCTACAAAGAGGATATCTGAGCCCCCTATTCTTGAATTGTGTTTTTCATAGAAACAAACTCTCTTTGATCATATCAAGGTAGGGAGTGACTTCAACCAGGATTAGATGCAGATGCAATCCTCAATGGCCTGCTACAAACCTCAGATGGTAATGGTCTCAAACCCATCCCGTGCACTCGACCAAGATGCTCCTTCCCAAAGACTTTACTAACTAGGTCTCCTGGGAGATTGATAAGGACTGCGCGATATTGGCATCCCATAGTTCTTTAATTTTTACCTATAAATCAAAGTTTCAATACAAATCCCTCATGAAGGTTGTCAAACTTAAATGGTTGTAGAGTTTTCTCACATAGTTTTCTAAAGAATGTGGAAAATTGGAGTACAACAACAGTAACCTTTTTAGGTAACAATGTACACAATGCCAATGTTAGTAACTATTGTAACAAAATATGTGAATCATAACTTTTCAATCCATGTAGCATACAATTATTTAAGTCAATACACCTTGAGATGTTACTTGAATACCCATAAGATAACTTCACATGTTTTAAAATTCGAAGGGATGTATCTTTATCCCCATTTTTCATTACAAAACTTACCAGAGCATACTTTTCATTATCATCTATCTAGAGATCACACTTTATGTTCATTATTTGTAAGTCTTTCCAAGAATTGATATGGTCTATCAATTTTCCATGCTCATTAAGAAATGTGAAGATCAAATTGTCACAAAAATTCTTCTCAATATTCATAACATCAAGATTATGTCACAATAAATTAAATTCCCAATACTTAAGTTTGAATAATATACTTTCTTTCTTCCATTGTTGCATTCCGATTTCACTTGATGATGCAATTCGAACTTGTTTCCCACTATCATTCAAATGATGCACCTTCCAAAATTATATTTCAACTTTTAAAAGTTATTCCAATATTTCAAAACCTGTTAAAAACTTTGTAGGTGGTATATGATCAATATAACCATTGAATTTTGACTTGTTCAACCAAAATATATGAGATATATCAAGAAATATTTGATGACACAAAAGAATAATTTTTAACTGTAAGGTAGTCATTCAGGCTTAAAATCAAAGTTTCAAACAGGATAAGCCAAACCCAAGCAAGTGTTCCAACTAGATAAATTCCCAAGTCTATGGAAGTCACTAATGGTCCACATTAGAGGATCTTGCATTTTGAACATTGTTCTAGAAGATGCATCATATGTCTCAACACCATTGTTCCATAACTCATGTAATTCTTCAATTAGAGGCTGCAAGTATACATCAATATCATTTCCAAGCATTTTATTCCAAAAATAATAATTAAAATGACAAAATATGTTTTTTTCATACACATCCATGAAGGTAGATTGTAAGGGATCAAAAGAACCATCCAAATGCTATAACTGGTGCTCAAATTCCCAAATGGGTTGATCCATAGACAACCAATCCCAATCAAAAATTTATAGTATAAGATGGTAAATATGGATGTAATGAATAAAATGTATTCCACAATTGTGAATATCTTGGATTTCACATTAAACCATCATTTTTATTATCTATATAATTCCACTTTATGTGTTCATCAGTTTTCAATGACATGAATAATTTTTGCAATTAAGGATTTAAAGGAAAGTAACACAAAAATTTTGAAGGTGTGTTAATTTTCTTCTTCTTCATAGTAGTATTTTGATTAATACTTACAACATCACCCATTGGATTCCATCTAGAAGAATATTTTTTTGCAATCCTGTCTTCTTGAATCCTCTCCCCAATAAAGCATACAATCATTGGAACATGCATGTATTTTTGTATAATTCATACCAAGCTTGTTAACATATTTTTTGATATTATAAAAATACTTAGGGATATTTTCTTTAGGAAATTAATCATGCAACAATTACAATATCATAGACATAACCTTATTTGTATCTCCACATAGGCATTTGATATGATAAAACTTCAGCAGAAAAGAAAGTTTTGAATATTTCAAACATCCAATATAAAACTCTTTATTTCCATCATCAACTAAACCATGAAATGAATTTTTCTGCTAAATGAAGTTATCTCTTACATTAGTCTCCATAGAATCTATAGGAGGATCCAATGATATGTTACAATCTTGATCTACCTGTCCTATAGTCTCAAAAACATCACTTGTCAAGTTGTTATTTATAGCACCCTCAACTGGTTATTCTGATATGTTTTGATATTGATGTTAGTGTCTTACAATGAAGAATTCATCATTTATAAGGTTTTTCATTTCATTTTCCATTGTCTATAAAGTTGGGATCTTATTTTTTTATTTACATCAACACTCAAAATTTTTATAATGTTTGATTCTCCTTGCCAAATCCAACAAAAATATTAAGTAGGGAATTACTTCAATATCAAGTGTTCATAAACTTCATCTCTATTCAACCATATTCTAAATATACATTTAGGACATGGACATATTATTCTCCCATCAAAGGATCGACTGAATTTTGAAAAATCTAAAAACTCCTCCAAACCCTTAGCATACTGAGGTGTGTTCCTCAGTAATGTGATCCAGATTTTATCCACATATATCACAATGTGCCTACACTTTTTAAAAAAAAATTAAAACACATAAGTATTACTAAGTAGGAAAAGAGATAAATGGAAGTAAAAAAAAACACACCCCAAATATTCATAAGAAGATTCATATAAGTACTAAAAAAATCAAGCTAAAAAAAGGAAATCAATCATGGATAGTATTATGTAAAATAGAAGCAAAAGAAAAATCATACAGTCATTAATTTAAAACAGGAATCATGGGAGAAACTCCCTAAGGTAACTAAGTCTAGGTAAACCTAGTAAAAATCAATCCATCATCTCTTTAACCTGTCTCATGGTAGGGATCTAGCATTCCGTACCATAAAAAATAATATCTAGGTCTTAAATGTCTACCTTCAAAGGGTCAAATTAAAAATAAATATTCAACAATTACTTTACATCCCCATGTGGAGTAATATGGATTCCATATTGATAGATAACCTATAATTATCTAATATTAGAATATGAGGGCCTATATTTCAATAATTGACTGACCTGTAGATAAAAAAAGAACAAGAAATCTTTATATTTATATGGGGGAAATTTGGTGTCCCTAGACATCAGTTTCTTCTAAGGTCTCTCATCCTCGGCTGGGATATCTTGACATCATCAATGGATAGATCAAATAATCCCATAGATATGTTTCTTAATATTTATAATTATAGGTCTCACAACAGTCTGTGGATGAGAATCACTCAATGAAAATTGATCCTCCTCACTGTCTAGCCTCTTATAGAACCGTCTGTTAGATTTTCTTCCCCCATCTAGGTCCATCCAAGAAATAACCATGGGGATAATGTTTAGTAGCATTAACCAAATATAGGAAGAGATCAAATATTTGGAATTATACGGTATTATAACTATAAGAAAACTCTAGGTAGGAGACATGATTATGGTTAGGTTGAATTCATAACCCATTAATACATAGATCTATCACATCACCATGGGGTATTTCTCTACTATGAAATATATTGGTAGTAAAACTATTGGATATTGTAGGAACTATAATTGTTATGAAAACCTATAAATAACATAGGAATAAAAAATTATTATTATCATCCGCTCAATTAAATAAGGTGAAATATCTTAAATCCATCATAAACGATTGATCTTCAAACTCACAAATAAAATTTTCAATTTTCACTATAGTGGTGGGGGGAATTTGTAAGGAAATAAATTGTATTATGAATATTCAAAAAGAATATATAAGGTTACAAAATTTTTTTGAGAAAAATTCATGATAAAAAAATTTGTCTAAATGAGAGGGAGGAATCCATATTTTGGGAGGTTGAAATTTCTATATCGATTGTAAACACTAAAATATACTTCCATATATCCCAATATCACTTGAAACAACCCCAAAACTCAAAAAATTTCATTCTAATATAAATTTAAAATACTCATTTGTGAATCCTTTCCAACACTAGGACCACCATTCTCATAGGATCTCATTGTGCCAGTCTGAATGCCATGAAAAAAACCCTTAATAATTTCATTGTGGGTAAATAGTGTTTGATATAAGTAGTTTCTCAACCACATTTCTAAAAATAATTCTAGTTAGGTCCATGGAGGTTAGTTGATGTTAATATCATAACCTTACTCTTAATAATGGAATTTATCCATTACATGACCATATGTTACTAGTTCCCTCTATCTATATATTGAAGGGAACTAATTTTTTCACATACAGTTCAGGACAATCACTCATGAAACTAAAATTGACTTTATCCCTCATTCAAATTTAATAGTAGTGATTGGATGAGGTATGTTACCAATTATATCTGAGGCATTTATTATCATCTCATTTTTTGGTGGTGGAGTTAATTCCGAATTATCACATATAGTCCATGGGGGATAAAATTCATCATATATAACTCCATAGATGAGTTATTAGGAAATTTTCTATATTTTTTATAGGATGATACTCACCTCTACTTGTGTCAGGTGGAAGGTATTTCTTATAACACTTCAGCAGCTTTAAAAATCCAGGATTAAGTAAGATTTACTATAAATCTATGTTTGAGATTCCAAATATCCTCAAAAATGGATACCTATATATTCTCATCACTAAACCTAGTGCATGACTTCCAGACCCAATATGAATATATCCATTTAGGCTTAACACTACCTCATTTCCATAAGTTCCAATCCTCATTGCAACCCTTCAATTGAATGGTGTCTGAAAAATAGAATATAGAAGTGACATAATGTGTCTGAGAGGTGGTTTGATTAATGTGAAACATGAAAAAATGAATGGTTCCCCCCTCAATTTTATAGTTTTCCTAGGATTAAATATTATCCCTACTTATGCTATCATACACAGTAAATTAGGATAGTGGAATTTTGTCACTCAATTTTTGGAAAATGAAAAATTTTAAAATCCCATGACCGTAAAGTGGGAGGAACTTTGATGATAGATATTTTTTATAATTCATTCATGAGATTCTACAAAGACATATTGGGAAAGATTCTCATTGTTGATGATATCCCTATCCATGGATCTCAATCATTTCCTTTGTTCAAGTAATAAACTCAATATTGAATGAAGTTATCATAACATGCTCCATTGTTTCTCCAAAATTAGAATCAATGATTCATCAGTATGATAAATAAAGAATGCATAATAATTCCCTGATAAAAATACACGGGATGTCTAAAACCACTGGGAATAATAATTGAAAATATATATTTTTTTCATTTATGTTTCACCAAATTCCTTCACTCATGGAGTTTACCAAGTCTAATAACCTAGATACATATGTAAAAATCATCACCCCAAAAATTTATCTAGGTTAGTTCTCCCATGTATAAGGGTAGTACAAATCCTACGCTCCTAGTACTATTTCTCTTTGGGTAGGGTGATGATGGAGGAGAACACACCTATCTTAAGAAGCATGAATCGCTAGAGTTCACAGAGCATATTAGTGTTCAATCATGTCATGGATAGGGTGTCAAAGTAGGCGAACCATTATTTATAGAAAACATGCATCAATTCAACCATTTGAAATAGAGTGATACTTAGTATGAAATCACTATCACACATAGGAATATCACATCACCACCACCACACTAAAATACATATTAGGCACTAAAATTAATATTTATAAAGCTATTTAGACTCCAGTGTCACATTTTCATTCATTTTAGACCTTCCTTGATCTAATTAGATCTAATCCAGGGGGGGTATGTGGGTTCTATATTTTTAAAATTATTAACACCTTAGAATGATGATAATAATATCCTAGGAAGGAACCATAAGTTTTCACACGTGAAATAGATTTTTACAAGACCATTTTACCCAAGAACTTTGGATGTACCCATGGTCCTTTACCTAAGGCCACATGCACACCTAGATTTCCATGCCTAACTCTATTTTCCTACCCAAACATCATTCCCATGTCATTATTCCTATGTTTTCCTATGAAACCATATTATTAAATGTAACCATATAACAACTAGGCCTCACATTTTATCACTAAATAGAATACTAAAAGGTACACATAAAATGCCTTTTGAACATAATTACTATTATAATTTGATATACAAATGAAGGATTAAAAATAAAATCAATCAACATTCTAAGATTTAAAGACCCCAAAAAAAGGACCGCTTACCTAAAACTCGTTGTCTTTGAAAATGGTGGAACTATCCCACATTGAAAAGGTCTAAGACACCCTAGAGACCAAAGTGGGACCTAAAAATCAAGAAAAATATAATTAAAATCAATCCAAAATGGAATAACTAACCAAAAAACAACCTCTAATCAATGGAGTAGCAGCGGGGAAGTGATGGGGAAGTGTCAGAGATGAGGTGAAGAAAAGGAGTGGCATCGACTAGAGGGAGCAACGGTTGTGACGGTTCAGGGGAGAGAGGGACTGATGACTTAGGATCAAGCTCAGAGAGCTTGGGGGAGAAGGGGGATAACAGAAAGGTCTGGGATTTGAGGGAGTAGGGCGTGAAGGGGGCCAACGATGATGGATAATCCCAGTGGAAACATATGTTGGAGAATCCCAGTGGTGAGGGGGATAGGGTTTGATAGAATTGAGGGAAAAGGGGGTATGTGTGTGTGTGTGTGTGGGGGGGGGGGGTCAGGGAAGAAGTGCCATGGTTGATTTTTTTTGAAAGTTTTAGCAGTGGTTTTTAAAAAACCACCACTAAAAAACCACCGCTAATTAATGATTTTGGTGTAGTTATTTCTCCAGCATCTTCTTTTCATGCTCCCAATTCTCTTCATGAATCTGACCATGTTTCCATAAAACCAGCACTAGAACGGTACTTTCCCCACACAAGAATTTCTTCTACCTATCCACATTCTGTACTAGCACATGAACCAACATAGTATCTGGATCTAGGCCAACGTGATCCCATCGAATTACATAGTCAGGATCTAGTAGATATTTCCTCAATTGAGATGCATAAAACATATTATGTGCTGAACTGAATTTTGGTGGAAAATCCAATCGATATGCCGCCTCACAAACCTGTTCAAGTATTTCAAAAGAGACAATGTATCTTGGAGATAACTTTCCCTGATTCCCAAAATGACGATGCCCAAGACTTGGAGAGATTTTCAAGAACACATGATCACTCAACTTGAATGAAAAAATTCATCAATGATGATCCACATATGATTTTTGATGACTCTGATCCATCTCTATTCTCTTTCTGATTAACTAAATCTTCTATATTGTTTCTTGAATAAGACTTGGTCCAATAAGTGAAGTCCCACATGTTTCCACCCAACAAAGTGGAGAATGATAAGGATGATCATACAATGCTTCAAAAGAAGCCATATGTATCGAGGAATGATAATTGTTGTTATATGAGAACTCCACTAATAGTATGTGCTCCTCCCATGAGCCACCAAAATACATTACACAAGCCCTAAGAATATCCTCCAATGTTTGTATCATCCTTTTAGATTGTCCATCCATTTTAGGATGATATGTTGTGCTCAAAGTTAGTTTAGCCCTAAGGGTTCTCCATAAGGACTTCCAAAATCAAGACGTAAACCTCAAATCTCGGTCTGATACTATTGAAACTGGTATGACATGACGTTTTACCACTTCTTGGATATATATTTTTGATAAGTCTTCCACTGTATTTGATTCATAAATAGGGATGAAATGGCCTAACTTTTTGAGTCAATCCACTACCACCCATATGAAATAGTGTTTTTAAACCATCCTTGGTAGACCTATTATAAAATCCATAGCTATATGATCCCATTTCTACATGGGGATTAGTAAATACTACAACATACCCGCTGGCCACTGGTGCTCAACCTTAACCTAATGATAGGTTATGAATATAATAATTAACTCATCTACTATTCTTTTCATGCCAATCCACCAAAATTGTACTTTTAATGCCTTATAAATATTTTGTATTCTAGGATGAAAAACCTATCTCTAATAGTGGTAAGAATGAAGAAGTTGTTCTTGAAAATCCATAGGTATAACCATACAATATCAAAAACACAACACTGATCCTCTGTCAAGATTCCATCCCTCAATGGTCTCCCCACCATTGAGTTTTGACCTCATTGAAACACATTCCAAATTAGATGTTTCTGCCTCTTTAACATTCTCTACCAAATCAGGAACAACAAAATCTAGAAAGAAAACTGTAACACTACCTCGATCTTTACAATCCAAGTGCATTTCAACTATCACCGACATCATCTGCCATTGATCTGAAGCCTCTTTTACCATTTGACTATAGAATTACTACTTAATGCATCTTCCATAAAATTTCCTTTACTCATTGTATACATCAAGTCGAAGTAGAACATTTTAAGATACTCCATCCATCTTCCTTGTCTCAGATTCAAATCTATTTGTGAGAAAATGTGTTTCAAGCTCTTATGATATGTAAACACCATAAATTTCTCACCAAAGAGGTAATGACACCAAGTATTCAAATCATGGATTACAATAGATAATTCCAAATCATGTGTTGGGTAGTTCTTCTCATAAAATCGTAACTTACTTAATCTATATGCAACAACATGATCTCACTACATGGGAATAGACCCCAACCTAGATATCGAAGCATCAAAATACACCACATAACTTTTTCCTAATTTTGATAATATCAAGATCTATGCTGTTGTGAGACAAACTTTAAGTTCTTGAAAAGATTTATAACATTCATCGTTCCATTAGAATGTAACATTTTTCCTTGTCAAATCTATCATTGGTAAAGATATTCATGAAAAGTTATGAAAAAAATGTTGGTAATAACCATCCAGGGCAAAGAAACTATATATCTCAATGAAATTATTTGGTGGTTTCCAAGATATTACCACCTCTATCTTTCTGGATCAATAGAGCACCTTTTTTCCTAGATAACATGACGAAAAAAACATTCCACTTATCTCCAAAATTCACACTTTGAAATTTTTGCATACAGGCAATGATCCCACAAGACACCAACACTATCACCAAGTGTTTCTCATGCTCATGATTTGTCCTAGAATACACCTGTATGAAATCCACAAACACCACTGCAAAAGAATCCAAATTCCTTTGAAATATACGATTCATCAATTCCACAAAGATATTTGATGCATTCATAAAACCAAAAGGCATAACTACATACTCATAATGTCCATATCTAATCCTAAAAGCTATCTTCAGAATATCATCCTTCCGAACTTGTAGTTGGTGATATCCCAAACACAAGTAAATTTTAGATAACCATTAGGCACCCCTAAATTGATCAAATAGATCATCAATTCATGCAATATAATACTAATTCTTTATCATAAATTGGTTATGATTACAATAATCCACACAAAGCCTCAGGGTTACATTGGTCTTTTTAACAAACAAAATAGGTGCTTCTGGTGGAGACATACTAGACCAAATGAACCCTTTGCCTTTTCAACTCAAACAACTATAATTTAAACTCTTTTAATTATATTGGTTCTATCCAATAATATCAAATTGAGATAGGATTAGTCCCTAGTAAGAGATCAATCATAAACTCCACTTTTCTAGTGGGTGGAAATCCTGAGAAATTTTTGGGAAAACATCGGGAAACTGTTCAAAAATTATTAGAAAACTATTATTATCAATCTCATCTATGGATGCCAAGGTCAAAGATTCCAACTAGTATGAGATATTTATAACCACTAGTACCAAAAATCATCCTCTACCTACTCTATATTCTGATCTCCTCTAATGAGATCCTTAACACCATCATTAGTTGTAAAACTAACCCTTTGGGTATAAAAATCAATGCGAGATTTGAACATTTTCTACCAATCCATACTCAGGATTAAGTCATAGACATCCATATCAAGCATAAATAAGTCCCAAATCAATTTAGCCCCATTGATAGTTATAGAACATGTTTTTTTACATAAAGACTCAAAATCCTCTTTATCCAAGAGGAGTTTGAAGTTTCAAAATAGAAGACATCATCTCAACATGTAAACCCAAAAGATCAACAACACAAGAAGCAATAAAAAATGGTATGCAACTATATCAAGAAAAGCCTTCATAAGGGAGGAATTCACAAGAATTTTACCTCTAGTCGTTGAAGGTCCAGATTGATCATCCATGATTATTTTTTTAGCTCTATAAATTTTTTTACCCATTGAACTTTTATCTTTATTAACCTGTTGAGATTTAATTGGTTGAGGACTCATGGTTTTCTTAGAGTCATCATGAATTTATCTGTTTTTCTGAAGAGTTCTATTCTGCTGCACTCATCCTATCCAATCATATGATGCCTAGGAAGCATGAGATGTGTCCCTAGTACCCAACCTTGGAGGATTAAAAAAATGGTGATAAAGATTCCCCATCTGGTTTTAATTGTGGCATGCTCTAGGTGGTTCCATATAATCAATCGTCATATCACTACTATAAAACTAGGTTTATCCAGTGCAATGGATTTAAAAACGGTAGCTAAAAGTACTGCTAAAGACCCCCTTTTTTAGTGCTAGAAAAAACACCGATAAAGGCCCCCCTTTAGAAGTGCTGATAAAGAAATCCCTTTATCAGTGATTTTTTACTAGCACTAATATAAGGTATATTTAAAAAAAAAATCATTAAAATTGATATATTAATATATAAATATATTTTTAAAATATGTTTTAGATAAGGTAAATATGAATTTACACTTAATATAAAATATATTTAGTGAAAATCGATTATAAAACAATTTAATTTTTTTAATCAATGATTTTTTAATTATTATCAAGTTTTAGTAATTTAATATCAATTGGAAGATAAAAAAATTAAAAAATTATTAAAAGATCTAAAATAAGTTATAAACGTAACTTAAACTTCAAATGGCCATAACTTTTGATCCGGTTGTCCGTTTGGGATATACCACATATCAAATAAAATCTTGTAATGATCTCTATTCCCCTAGTGAAAGATATAAACCTCTTTCATGTTTTTAGAGTCCTAAAAAAGGGTTAGAAGGCCTCAAAAACTGATTTTTTAGTTGGGGTACCCTAATTTTTTAACATTTGATGGAATTTTAGGCTCGTTTAAGGGGTTATTTTTTCCCATTTTCAATGGGGGATGAATTTATTTATAGGGATTAAATTAATATTGATATTATGGTTTTGAAATTTTATCATTTTTCAATGTAGTTTTATTTATAATTAAGTATATGCATATTTTTTTTATATTTACAGACAATAAACCACTTGTATAAATTCATATATCAACATATTTATGTGGAAATGTATTTTTAAATATATAAAATAAATATTTATTATTAATTTTATTTAAATTAAAAAATTATCCATTTTATTTACCTTATTAAAATGCATTCATATGTATATATAACTTTTTTATATACATATTTGTGTGTCTTAATAAACACACACACACACATATTTATTTACATTCTAATATATATAGATTAATAATATTATATAATATATTTAAATAAATATAATTCTATATATATATATATATCAAAAATTTCAAAATATATAAAAATAAATAGAAAATTCATTAAATATACAACAAAATACGTATGACATAGTGGTAAAGAGCATTCATTCGTATAAGTGAGGTCCTGGGATCGAATCTAGGCATGCACAATTATTCAGTGTAGCATTATAGAATTGAGAAAGGGAGGCATGGTGCGTGATGGCAGATGGGTAGTGGAAAGTATTGAGAAAGGGGGTTGGGGGTCTATGAAAAATTAATTTTGTTCCATATTTTTTAATAGCGCTAAAAAAGGTGTTATTAAAGGCATCCTTTAACAATGGTAAAAAAGAACTCTTAAAGGCATCCTTTAATAGTGCTGAAAAAAGATATGATAAATGGTTCCTTTAACATCACTTTTTTAGCACTATTAAAGATCCCCTTTTAACATCACTTGTAATATCAACACTTTTTAGGCACTGATAAAACCCTTTACTAGTGCTGTTAAATCCCCGATGTGCAGTAGTTTATGCTCAAATGAACTATACTGAAAACATACTAGATTACTCTTTGGTTTAGGAGGAATATTAACCAATCCTACTGTCTGATTCTAATTCATACTTCCACCTTGGAAATAGGTGTCCCTCTTCTAGTTATTCCCAACATTGGAGTTCCCACCTGTTCCCATAGGCATCAACATGCTTCCTCCACCCATGCCACTCGAGATGTCTCTTTCTACCACTATCTCTCTATTGACCATATCTATACAACCCATTATAAAAATAATAGAAATCTTTGAGAAAATCTTTGTCCTTAACCCCGTTTCAAAAATGCATGATTTCAAGGATTCACTTGCAGAAACTTCTAGTGAAAATTGGACTAAATTCATGAATTCATCCGCACACTCTATTACCAAGATATTCCCCTAATTCAAGCTGAAAAAATTCATTGTTCTAGAAATCCTAAACATGTGAGGATAAAATTTATTACTGAACAATTATTCAAAATCCTCCCATGAAATTCCTCGATTTAATTTAGCCCGAACTACTAAATCCCACCATTGGCGTGCTAGATCCTCCAGCATGTATGTTTCCAAATTGACTTTTATCTCAGCTAGTTTTCCTATGAAATCAAAGATTTGATTCATCCTATTTAGCCACAATTTTGTTTTTTTGGTTTTGAATCACCCCAAAATATGGGTGGATTATGATTTTAGAACTAAATGGAATGATCCACCTTCCTTGGTTAATCCCTTCTGTTATATCTATTCAGGACCTAAAAATATTGGACAATACTCTAAACCAATTATTGGTTCACCTATGGCTTAGGTAAAACCACATTCTTACCAGCTTCTTCTAGTTGGTTCCTACGATGCCTAACTGGTGCCATTTTCTATAATAAAAATAAAATTCCATTTAGTATCATTCTTTATAAACTGAAGGATTAGAAATTTAAAATTTTCTACATAAAACATATCATGACAAGGCTTTCAAAAATTTAACAATTTCTATTTTCAAAGCATTTTTGAAAATTATACCATGCTTTTGAAAATCAAAAAAATTTCAAATACTTTCAAAAATCAACACTTTTTCATCAAATTATAAATAATTACTCAAAATGAATTATTCACTACTAGTGGGAATTTATTTATATCAATGAATTTAATGCTCTTATCATCAACTAAACCCATGATTATGAGGTTACTTCTCTTAGAAGTGCCTCAAAACACCCATGTACTCAAAATCCCTGGTAACTTTAAGTTCAACAAAAATAGTTTCTAAACCTTAATAAAAATTATATTTTAATTCATAAAAATTATATGATAATTTATATTTAATAAAAATTATATGATAATAACATTTTATTAAAATATTATTTATTTCAAAAATTCATTAATTCTTCAATATAAATTCTTTAATTAAAAAAACAATTTTAGTTTTATCGTATGAAAATATAATTCTTATCAAACTGAATACTTAATCATTTATAGAGTAAAAACAATGGGGAATATAATCACCACTTATAATTAAAAGGAATGTTCTTATAACACTATTATAATAACAATATTAATAAAACCTTAATTTAATATAATAATTTATATATTTCTAAAAAGTACCATTTTACCTGAAAAATCAATTTATCTAATTCATTATATTTTTAAGAAAAACTCTTCTCATATAGGAATTGATGAAATAAAACTTTTATTTATAAAAGGTATTACAAAAAAAAAAACTAATTCTTTGTTACATAACCCCTTATAACACCTGCATAATACCTAAGGGTAAGGTGTGCGATGATGAAACACTCTTGGGGCGGTTCGAATAACATCATTTGGGTGGTAATCTCTATTAACTTACACTTCTCATGTAGGAGATTCTATTCAAGATTAATATGTTTAATCTTGTCTTGGGCTTGGTCAAGAGTGAAGCCTAGTGGTGCTACCTCTTTTCCGAGCTCTAAAAAATGAGCTTTGTATGACCCGAGTTTACTAGTTGAGGCCATTATCTCCTTTTTCTATGTCAAAAGTATTCTTTTTAAAAACCTTAATTTTATATCAGTTATTTGATCAGTATTCAACAGCTATATTATCAATAGTAATGATATTTAATGGTCATTTAAACCCAAATGGATAAAATAAATAAATAAAATGTTCATGTGTTTTCTATTTTTTTTTCTTTTGAAAAAGGGAATTCCCTTGTGTGACCTTTTCGAACCCTCCACATAGGGAAACCCCCATCCCCCATGAAGAGGTCACTCCGGAGAGAGCCCCAGCTGGGAAGGAGCCGTTGCCAGTCGAGATGGCAGAGCGTCCCTAAGGGTGACAACCCGGGCGATGATGGTTCATCAAGAAATCCATCAGCACGGGTGGGTTGTGCCTCATTTTTTCCACCTAGTCAGAAACCGGGTGACCCGGCAAGGCGAGTGGATCCCGGGGGAGAGGTTCACCTCGAAAGAGGACTCCCAGGACTCGAACACTGTACCTCCCAAAGAACAGCGTTGTTGTACCCCTCTCCTTCACCACTACGCCACCGTCGAAGCAGCATGTTCATGTGTTTTCTATATTCATAATAAATTTAATTAAATAAAAGAAAGGTAATTTTATTCATTAATGTTCAGGTCATTACAAACTTACCCCCTTAAGAAATTTCTCCCTTGAAATTTACTTTTCCCATACTAAAATAGATGTGGGTAACTCCACCTCATCACTTCCTATGGTTCCCATGTTTCTTCTTCAAACTTGTGATTTCTACACAACACTTTGACGAGGGGCATTATCTTGTTTCATAGAAATTTTTCACTACGATCCAAGATCTTCACCGACTTCTCTTAATAGGAGTGGTCATTATCCAGTGGTACCACCTCTATATTGAGTACATGCAATGGGTCAGGTATTTACTTCCTCAAGAGTGATACATTGAATACATCATGTACTTGAGAAAAGTTTAGTGGGAGTGCTAGTCGATAGGCCACTGCTCCATTGTGATCAAGGATCTCAAAAGGGATGATGTAACTTGGAATAAGCTTTCCCTTCTTCCCAAATCTCATAACTCTATTCCACAGCAATATGCGGAGGAATACCATGTCTCCAACATAAAACTCTAGGTCTCATCAACAATTATCAGCATACCTCTTTTGTCGACTCTGAGTAGCTATAATGTTCTGCTGGATGGTCTTAACCTTCTCCACCATTTCTTTGACCATTTCCAGATCTAGGAGTTTTCACTCCCCAACTTCATCCCAACATTTTTATGTTCTACATATCTTCTTATAAAGGGATTCATAAGGAGACATTTGAATGCATGAGTGGAAACTATTATTGTAATTATACTCAACTAGAGGAAGATATTGATCTCATCCTCATTTGAAGTCAATTGACTATACTCTCAACATGTCCTCAAGAGTTTGGATTGTTTGCTCATATTGGACATAAATTTGAGGATGATAAGCCGTACTAAAGTTCATATCAGTATTCAGACCATGTTGGACACTCTTACAGAACTTAGAGGTGAATATTGGATCTCGATCAAATATAATCGATCTTGGTACTCCATGCAGACTTACCACTTCTCTGATGTATATCTATGTCGGTTGATCCAATGAGAAATCCTCTCAAATTTCAATGAAGTGTACAGTCTTTGTAAGAAGATCCAAAACAACCTAGATAGCATTGTTTCCTTTAGATGTCTTCAGAAGTCTAGTGACAAAGTCCATGGTGATGTTTTCCCATTTCCATGTTGGTATGGGTAATGGTTGCATCATCCCCTTAGACTTCTACCTCTCAGTCTTCACTTGTTGACATACCAGACATTTTGATGCATACTCAACAATTTTATTTTTCATTTTATTCTCCCAATAATGCTCTTAGAGATCTTGATACATCTTTGTGTTTTCTGGGTGAATAGAGAAATTCTAACTATGTGCATAATCCAAAATTTCATTCTTTAACTCTAGATTTGATAGAACACATAGTCTTGTCCCAAATCTCACAATTCCTTCTTCATTAACATTGCACATTGAGGATTTACCTTTTCTGATAGTTTCTAATTTCTTATGAATTCCCACACCATCCTTTTGAGCATCCTTTAACATTTCTAAAAGAGACTATTAACCAATCATTTGTGAAAGGATTAATGATGTTCCATTCTTTATGATTCCCATGTCCATCTTCATCACATCTAAGAAGATTAGATCTTTTTAAATTCTCATCAATGATAGAATCTCTGAGTTCTTTCTACTTAGAGAATCCGTCACCTTGTTCATTTTCCCAGGGTGGTAATGGATTGAGCAGTCATAGTCTTTGATCAGATCTGACCATATTCATTGGCATATATTTAACTCTTTCTATGTGAATATATACTTGATGCTTTTGTGATCTTTATATATTTCACACTTCTCCCCAAAGAGGTAATTCCACTAAATTTTTAAAGTGAAGATTACTAAAGCCAACTCCAGATCATATGTTGGATAGTTTTTCTCATGAACTTTCAATTTCCTTGAAGAATAGGCAATGAATTTTTCATTTTTCATCAACACACAACCCAAGCCCTTCTTCAAAGCATCACTGAATATCATGAAAATTTCTCTCCTTATTGGTAGTGTGAGAACGAGTGTAGTGATAAGCCTCCTTTTTCAACTCCTTTAATCTCTCTTCATATTCATCACTCCAAGAAAACTTGACTCCCTTCCTAGTTATCTTGGTAAGAGGGTTTTACAATCGTGAGAAATTTCTTACAAATCGGAGATAATATCTAGCTAACCTAAGGAAGATATGGATATCCATCATAGATGTTGGCCTTGGAAATCCCTCAATTCATTTTTCTTGGAGGGATATATAGGTATCCCATTTTTTATGATAATATGACCCAATAATGAGACTTCCTTCAACCATAACTCACACTTACTGTACTTTTCATAGAACTTATCTTTTTTCAAGGTCTCTAGTACAACGCTTATATGATCATCATTCCCCTCATTGATTTTTTAGTATATTAGAATATAATCTATAAATACTACCAAAAATTTGTCAAGGTAATCTATAAAGACTCTATTCATCAAGTCCATGAATATTTATAGATCATTAGTGAGTCTGAAAGGCATTAATATGAATTCATAGTGCTCGTACCTTGTACAAAAAGCAGTCTTAGGTATATCATCCTTATTCACCCTTACTTGGTAATATCCTGACCGTAGATCCACCTTGGAGAAGTATTTTTCTCCATGTAACTGATCGAACAATTCATCAATTCTTGGAAGAGGATACTTGTTCTTTATCATGATTTTGTTGAGCTCATGATAATCAATGTAAAGGCACATTGAACCATCCTTCTTCTTTATGAAGAAGATTGGTGCACCCTATATTGAAGCACTTGGGTGTATAAACCTTTTATCTAGATTCACATTTAGTTTTTTTCTTTAGCTCCTTAATATCCACAATAACCATTATATACAGAGTCTTGTATATTGGAAAATCCCTAGGTATAAGATCAATCAAGAATTCAATATCTCTTCTAAGAGGAAGACCGAACAATTCCTCAGGAAACACTTCAGCTAATTCCCTCATAATAGGCATGTCTTCAAGGATGGTTGTTTCCTTAGACTCAATCATCTGAGAAAGATATGCATGCTTATAGGGAATTAATATCTATACTTGAGATGATGGTGTTAAAGAAGATTCATCATCCTCCTTGCACTTGTACAAAATCTGGTGTTGATTCTCCATATAGAGAGTGATTTACTTCTCATGGAAATTTATGTTGGATATTTATAGGGAAAGCCAATCCATGAAATTAAATGAATCAACTTACACTAAAGAGAGTATGATGAGGTTATCCAGGAATTTTAATCCACAAATTATGATAGGGGAGGAGTTATATTCATGTGATGAAATAATTTCCCCATTTTTTGTTCTCACTAAAATCTATACTTCCATGATTTGTGGTGGTGTTGGGATTGTTATACTAAACTTTTGGGATAAAAAAGAATGCATAGAAACAAAATCAAAAAGTATGTTTTGTATTCTTGAATGAATAACTAGCATACCAGTTATAATTTTGTTTTCAAGATTTTCTTCAGTGGTAGTGATGGAAAAAGCTTGCCCTTACTGCGTTGGAGGTTACTGGTTGCCTCCGAAAACCCTTGGCTCAGGGCACTAGTTTGAAAAGTGTCTGAGTTCTTTGTAGTTGAAGCAATGAACAATGCATTTAGGGTCGAACGAAGCATTCATCTACTATGTTGTAACAGTGGGTTTTTCTTGTTGGAAATTAATGGATAGTTTTCCTTATCTTCTACACCCAAAGCATTTCCTCATCCACTTCAGACAATTTCTGGGGTGATTCTTTCTGCACCTTTGGAAAGCAGGGTGCTGGAATTTCTTAGCAACATTGTATTTATCCATCAAACTTCCATAATTAAAGTTCACTTTACACTTCTTATCCCCATGATTCCTTTGAGATTCACCGATCTCCATTTTGACTTTGAGGGCACATCAAACAATTTCCTCATAGCTATCAAAGTCACAGATCACTAGGGATTTCCATAGGCTAGGTTTTATCCCACCAAATAAGTGTTCAAACTTATATTCATGGGTAACAACAAAGTTGGAGGTGTATCATACAAGCCTTGTGAAGTTTTCCTCATACGATTCGATGGATTCATTGTCTTTTTTCTTGAGGGAATGGAATTCCCTTTCCATCTTAAGTCACAGGGTGCGAGGAAAATATTTATTTATTTTATCCAGAAATCCTTTCATTCTAGTGCCTCTATATCTTCCTCAGGATTCATATTTTTAATCAATGTCCACCATTGATCAGCTTCACCCTCCATACGATAAGTATCTAGAAGAACCTTCTCTTTTTTGGAAAATTGAAGTATGGATAAGATATTCTCAATAAAGTTGATCCATTGTTCAGTGATTGAGGGATCATTTGATCCATTGAAAGTATGAGGCCTTTCTCTCATAAAGATCTTGATTTTGGCTTGTTCTTTCTTAGGGGGAGGGGTTGGATGTTCCTCTTGACCCATGTTTCTATTCAAAACTTGAGTTAACTAAGAGAGTATCATGAAAAAGTTTTCTATTATTGCTCCCATCGGATTGGGAATCTCATTAGAATAATCATGAAATTGATCTTCACATAAGTTGTTAGCCTGAGTCCTCCTATTACCAGCCATTGGTCGGAATAAAAGAAAATTTAGGGGTAACAAATAATGAGTAATCCAATGAAAAAAGGGATAACTTATAAATAACATTTATTTTGTTAACTTATGAATTTATAGGCTTCAATATATGTTATCCATGATCTACTTCCCAACATATATTCTTAGGGGAATTTTTTTACCTTAATAATAATTCATACTAAGCCTACGAATTTACCAAATCATATCCCCTGAGAGTGTCGAACCAAGAGTGAAACAAGGACCATTTTCGTGCACCAGTTCCCATTCTAGTCTAGCTCAAAGTGGTGTTTTCGGGTTTTACCCCTAGATAAATCTATGCTAGATCCAACTCTACTTGTTTCTATCTATAAATAGAAAAATTTATTGATAAACCACTTACTATATAATCAAAAAAATTTAGGTATGTTTTTATTATACTTAGTCTTATCCCTAAGGCTTTCACTAGGATTTTATAATACTAATCCCAAAAATAACTAAACCTATCCTCTAATACCAACTATAACAACCCTGCTCTTTATTACACACTTAAACATGATTTATTACATAAAATTGCACTTAAGAAAACCCTAAGGATTCATATGTCTAGTGTATTGGAAAATTAGGAATATTACATAACAAATTAAAACATAAAATACAATATCTTTATTGAAAACTTCTTTTACATGACCATAACATTCCTTCATACTTAGCATTTCATGAGATAACTTGAGGACATACATAAGAAAAGGGTGAGATATAAAGCCCAGTAAGGGAGTAAACAAGGCACAACATGAATAATACAATATATGTTAGTAAATAGGCATATCAATGGATCATAAAAGAAATATGAACATAAAGGCATTATATATCATGATTATCATAACATGGAAATGTGGCAATGACATACAACATGATATTAGCATGAGACAAGACTCATTACACATGTATTAGCATGGTTAAACCCTAATTGAACTTGAATTAGCATGAGTAAACCCTCATTGAATTTTAATTAGAATGAGTAAACCCTCATTTCACATGGTGTATCATGATACTAAACATTACCAAATGCATTGGAGCGCTATCAGGGCACATCCTTTATAAACACTTCATTTTATGTATAAGTGTGCCACATGGATCATATAACATGGAATCATTAAACATCATAAGTTATTCCAGGATTAAGGAATGTGTAATACATACATGTAATTACCATTCAATAAGTTCATGAGCATAAAGTTTAATACCCTTAATAGATAAATGAGTATGGTATTCACTACACGATGATTTTGGCTTGGAAAATCGCGTTGCAAACTCGGTAGCCTAACAACATGATATAAAAATTCATAAAAAATGTTTGATGAGATAGAAATGGGAATATCATCATATATAAATTAAATTTATAGTAAGGGAATCATGGAACATAATATCCCAACATATTAAATGGAATTTATATGCATGATATGGGAGAAATACTTGAATGGAAATAAGAAGAGAGAAATCCCTTACGGAATTTCAGCATGGTAACGGGTGTACACGAAAGGAATTAATGAGAGATAAAGTGGTATATCATCATTAAAAAATAAGTAGGGAATTATGGGGGATGTTTTAAATCATACCCCTGCATTTTTAATTTAAATAAAAGGGTATTACAAATAAAGAAACTTGGATAAAAATGAGAAAGGAAGGAATCCCTTACTTGAGTGTGTGACTTCAAGAGATTGAGGAGGGGATTCTTGAGAGCTTAGAACGACTTGGGATGTTTCTAGAGATAGGAGGGTAGAGTAGGGACATGATCCAAGTATTTTTAGTGAAGAAAAGTGTGAGCTTGGGTGGGTTTATATAGGAAATGAGAGGGGAATTCTTTAATATTTCACAAACTTAGGTTTTGGAATATATATAATTAAATATTAAAAAAAACCATCCCATGGTTTTTGCCCATGTTTTTCACAAAGGAGAGTGTAAAAAATTATTTTATAAGTTCAATGACCGAAATTATTAAAATATTAGGCTTGCTTATGTGGAGGTGAGTCACACTCTCAAGGAAATCATTTTAAAATGTTAAAATATTTTATAAGTCTTGGAGGGTCCACTAAGGCATCATAAAATGAATAAAAAAATATAAAATCAAATAATTTTAAAGTTAAAACATATATTGTAAAAATATCCCTTTTATAGTATTTTATTACATCAATATTGGGTCATTATGATGTCATAAAACCCATTATATATTTATATGGTATTTAATTTTTACCAAAAAATTCGATTGTCTCAGAAAATTATGAAAAATTCACCATTAGATAATTTTTACATATTGATTCAAAAAATAATATTCATTTTATCTAAATAATTTTCTAAATATGTTAATTTACACTTTTAAAATAAAAGATGTCATTTGTTGAAAATTGACAGGTTTTGACAAAAACAGTGTCTAAACCTTAATTAAAATTACATTTAACTTCATAAAAATTATATGATCATTTATATTTAATAAAAATTATATAATAATAATATTTTATTAAAATATTATTTATTTCAAAAATTCATTAGTTCATCAAAATAAATTCTTTAATAAAAAATACGACTTTAGTTTGATCGTATGAAAATATAATTCTTATCAAAATTAATACTTAATCATTTATAGAATAAACAAATTATGGAATATAATCACCACTTTTAATTAAAAGGAGTGTTTTTATAATAATATTACAATAAAAATATTAATAAAACCTCAGCTTAATATAATAATATATATTTCTAAAAAGTATCATTTTACTCGAAAAATCAATTTATCTAATTCAATATATTTTTAAGAAAAGCCATTCTCATACATGAATTGATGGAATAAGACTTTTATTTATAAAATGGATTACACAAAAAAGTAACTAATTCCTTGTTACATAAACCCTTATAACACCCACATAATAACTAAGGGTAAGGTGTGCGATGGTGATAGACTCTTGGGGTGGCTCAGATAACAATGCTCAGGTGGTAATCTCTATTAACTTGCACTTCTTCAGTAGTCAATTCCCTTCAAGTTTAACATGTTGAAGCTCAACTCAAGCTTGGTCAAGAGATAATCCTAGTGATGATACCTCCTTTCTGAGCTCCAAAAAATGAGCTTCATACGGCTCGAGTCTACTGGATGAGGCCATCCTCTCCTTTGTCTGTGTCAAAATGATTCCTTTTAAAAACCTTAAGTTTATATCAGTCGTGTGATCACTGTTCAATGGATATATTATCAATGGTAATGATACTTAATGTTCATTTAAACCCAAATGGATAAAATAAATAAAAAAATGTGAATGTGTTTTCTATATACATAAGATATTTAATTAAATAAAAGAAATGTAATTTTATTCATGAATGATCGGGTCGTTACAATGCCACTGTCCCACATGCCACATGGTTTCCACGCACAATTTACCAATCATGTGCTAATCATATGAGATTCACTACCCAAGAACCCCACCCCAAAAAAATATAGTGCACAATTAGAAAAAATGTGTGCCAACTATGTGGGTGAATCTGTGAATCTGCACCAAGACGCATAATTTTCTAGGTCACATTTCATAGTTAACCAAACCGTGTCCCCATACAAAACAGACAACAATGTTGTTCCACACAGTTGGTACCAATGATGTTCTAACCATACACCTATTTTTGTCTCTCCCAAAAATGAGTTTTTGAATCCTGATTCTCTTGAAACTCATCTGAACTTTTTCAAAACCTCTCGAGCCTTAAAACATATCCAAAAACAATACTTTTAAGTGTTCCAACTCTTGGAATTACATTAAAAAACTCACTTAAATATTTGGTTCATCAAAAAACTAAAAAATGAAAATTATTTTAGAATTTCCAACCAGTTCAAAACATGTGATCTTACACATGTTGTATATGTTAATAAAACATTCTTTTCACACTTAGTAAAATGTACTTAATTTAGAAAATGACATAAGATAATTTTTTTAATATTTGTAAAAAAGTCAAAGGTAATAGAAATATATTTTTATAACTATTTTATGAGTAAATAATATCTTCCATAAAATAATTTAATAAAAACATTTATATAAAAGAAATAGAGTCTGAATGAATACTTAAAAATGTTTATTTTGGAAAGAAATTTCAACAACATTATCATTCATAATATGTTTGATTGAGTAATCTATGAATCATTCCCCTAACCTTATTATTTGGGAAAGCAATTTCACAAACTCCAGGTTGTGTTTTGTTAATAAAAACACATGATACCATTTAGTTGTCATATCACTCATGATCATGAAATATTTGAAATTTCCACATGGTGGATAAATTGAACCACATATACCACCATGGATCCATTATAAGAACATAGGGAATTTAGTCCATATTTTTTTATGGCATTTTTCCTATGATCAATTTTCCTTGAGATTAAGAAACACATGATACATTGTTAGGAGTAAGAAAACTTTTATCAACCAGGGGATGATCATGAGTTATTTAACGATTTCCCTCATAATTATTGATCATGGATGGCCTAAAGTGTTATTTCATATAATAAATGTATCATGGTCAGTAAACTTCTTTTTTACCATATTTATCTAAATTGTATAAATATAAACATAATAAAATCCAGAGGGAATCCTTGGAATTTTTTCTAAAATCATATTATGATCATTATTAATTTTTTTTATATAGAGGTATTCAACACCTTATTCATCCATAGTCTCAATTTGATATCTATTTTCATTAATATCCTTAAAACATAACAAATTTCCTTAACTTAGGAAAAAGAAAAACATTATTTATTAGTATATGTGTGCCACCAGGTAGGGATGTTTTTTTTTCTCTTCTAGAGCCTTCAATTAATTTCACACTACTGGTTAATGTAATTAAATGAGAAATATATATTTTAAGGTTGATGAAATATTTATAAAATTTAAAAATTGTGTGTGTTGTGACACCATCAATAAGGTAAATTTTTTCATCATGAGGATTAATCCCAACAAAGAATTTTCATAGAATTAATTTTTATTAGAAAGAAGTAAGACATGATTATAAGAAATAAAAAAACATGTAACATTTATCAAATAATATTAAAAAGAAAACAAATATTTTTCATGATAATTTATGCATTATAATTATGATTGATAACTTCAAGGTTCACAAAATAATTGGATATCTCATAATTTATAATGTTATCATTATGTTTTAAGGGCTGGTTAGAAAATTTTTATTCAAAACTCTTTTTTTTTCCTTTGATTGATTGTTGATAAATATAAGTATGATGTTTCAACATACAATAGGTACACAATAAGTGACCCTTCATGTAACACCCCGATCTTCCACGATATGCTTCTCATTCAATAATGCAATAGCTTGCATTGTACGCAACTTCGAGTTCTAACACACCGCGACTAATGAAAGTAGCCGTTATGAATAGTAATATCCACTTTTTAAAATTATAGAAATTTTATATTTCAAAATGTACTTCATTTTTGGATTCGAAATACTGAAATTAGCCTATGTTGAATTTTTGGTATTTTTCTGAGAACTTCCAATTTTCTATGAATAGTGAAAAATACATAAAAACAACTTTTTTAATCAAAATAATTTATAGTGATAAATTATACTATTGAGTGGTTTTAAATTATAATTAGAATATATTTTTACCATTTTATCCAATGTTGTTCATTAGAATTAATTTTACTTTAAAATTGGATATAAACAATTGTCAATCTTTTGATATATATTGTTTCTTAAAAACACGCTATTTGTTATGACAGCGGGAATTAATTATTAAATTAATTAATGAAACTTATATGTTTTTAATTTTTTAAAATAGACATCATTTTTGAATTCGGAATATCAATTATATCTTAGGGTGAAATTTTGGCATTGTTCTGAAAAACTTCAATTTTTGATGAATAGTGAAACTACTAAGTGGTAGTTAAAAAACTAATTTTTCATTTAAATGAAACATTACCACTTCTGTAATTTTATTTTCAAAAATCTGACATACATGGTTGTCATTAGGAAGTAAAATGTGGTTCAATGGGATGAAAATAATTTTTGGTGAATAGTAACTTTTAAGTTTAATTAATCATGATTAAAGGTAATTAGTGAAATTTAAGGAAAAAATGATATTATAAAAATATGAAAATACCTTTACACTTGTCCTACCCCTATTGGATGAGTCATGGCCGACCAAGACAATACATGGGTCAACTTGGGGACCCCATGGAGCCACTTTGGTAGGAAAATGACATAAATAACTTTTTATTTAATGTTAAATTAAAAATGTCACAAACAAGAGTTATTTTACTAAAACAATTTTTAAATGGGTTTATACAAGTCATAGTTTTGACTATAAATATTCATTAGAAAGCTAAAAATATTTCCTACATCATGATATTTTTTATAATTTTTATACATTAAATAAATTAAATTATTTTTGACACCATGATGATGTAGCGATTACCTCATTAATTAACGATTTAAATAAAATGAAAAGATAATGTAAAATATAAGACTTACACTTGTCAAAAACCTATTGTATGAGTATATTTAGAACCCTTATCACCTTATCCTTGAAATATATAAGTGTGGGACCTTTAGAATCCAAAAAAAAGCATTTCATAATAAAGTAACATTTCAATCTTTCCAATAGTGCCCCTCCTCTCCACTTATAAAAGGCCCCCACCACTACCACCTTAGTCACACTTTCAAAGCCTTTTGGATCAGCCAACCTCTGCCCAAATACTCTCCCAACTTCCCTACCTTACTCCTAGAAGCCTCACTTTGGGCAGAATGCTTCCCAAGGAAGCCTTTGGCTCAAATCAAAAGAGTTACCCGATTTTAAGGTAATGTCTTCTCTAATGTTGTTTTGTTTTATTTTTCTTCTCCAACCCCCTAAACTCTTTTTATTATTTTATTTTGTAAAAACACCAGTATCTTCAATATACTAGGATGTTGTTATGAGAAGTATTTTATTTACACTTACACACACCTTCGTCTAATGGTTAAAGAACATACTGTTTCTGTGGGTGGCGAATTACTGCCTCACAAAACGATGATTGTTCAAACTTCTTTTAACACCTCTTATGGTGGCCATTATGATGAAACTATTTTCATATATGATATATATATTATATTTATGTTTTCCTTATGCTTATGTATTTCTCATTTATGGCATACTTTATGATTTCCATTATGGGTAAACGCGATAATTTAATTTTAGGAAGTGCGGACTACCGTCCCCTCAAAGTGATTTGAATCGTTAATGCCATATGTGGGATGTATAAAGGATGGAGTAAATGGTATTATAAATTATATTATACTGGAATTATATTATAACTTTATATAATTATAATTTCATTACATTAAATACGAAATAGAAATTAAAGTAGCGTTCATGCGTACGTACGGCTTACCGTCTCCATGAACGGTGCATTTCATTTCTTACCTCTAAATGTTGTGTAATATTATAAATGAATGTATATACGGGATATATATGATGTATATGATATATACATCATGAATATAATTATGGATATAATGGATATATTACCACATGAACAACTTGTAATTATAAGAAGTTTATTTTTGACTCAAGTACCAAAGAGCGACAAAATGACAGTTATTAACTTAAATAATTACACAATGTTCATAACATTTTAATAAGTGATATAAAAGGGATAACGAACTTGAAAAAGGTTCTTAAGAAATTATATATTAAATATAGTTTATTATTTAGGAGGTTAAAGAGCGGTCGAGTCAAGTCAGACGCAAGGTATGGGAATTTCTTAACCCAATTTCCATTCTTTGGGTTAATCTCCTACTTTCAAATTATGTCATGATATTATTATGTCCTATCTTGTATTTGTACTTTATTTATGTGTACTTATAGTTAATACACATAATAGATCTATTTTATTTTAAAAATGATCTTTTTAAGGACTTTGTCTCAATCTCCTTTCATTGAGGCATATTTGGTTTTATACACAACTTTCTTTTATACGGTGTATAAACCCCTTTGAATTTTACGTTTATTCAAAAGGAATATTTTTTATATGAAGAATTTTACTAAACAACAAAAAGGGAATGTTTTTCTTTCCATACATATGCGGCGACAACGACTTCTCCACCACCGTGACCATTATTTGAGTTTCGACTTCCTTTACAAGCCATCACTTTTTTTTAATGAAAAATAAATAAAAAGTTTTAACTTTCTTTTATTTTGGTATTGAAAATGGTTTTGAAAGCATTTTTATTATATCAATGTGTTGTATTGATATATTGTGATTGAAATGTGTAAATGTTATGTTTCATTTATGCATGTTTTATGTGATACGATTATGTTATGGTTTATGATATGTTTAAACCTGTTCATATGAGGAATGCATTGAACTTAATAAGTGACAGGTGGAGCCCACTATAGCTCCTCGATGCATCGGAAGGTCTCATGAGACAAACTAGTGTCTTGGCATGAGGCCTTGACAAAATCTTATTTGTGGTCTTGGCACAAGGCCTTGACTACGTGGTTATGATAGTCTGGCATTATGCATTCCATCATTATGAAAGTGGTTATTGATATTGCATGTGATTATTTGACCAGTAGAATATCCATGTGAATAAGTAAATGGCATTATCTCATTATACTTTTTCCATATTGTGTTGAAGTTCATGTTTAAAAGGCTTTTGTTTTAGTTATACATTGCCTTAAATGTTTATGTTTATTTATGAAAGCTTCCGCTATATTGTTATCCTTACTAAGAATCTGATCTCACCCCTTTCAATGTTTTAATATTTTCCAGGATGTGAAGAAGTATTTTATGAATGACCTACAGGGATAGTGAGAAGAGGATATGAGTGTGGACTATGTAGACTATGTTATTGTAGTTTTTCACTTTGTGATGTAATGTAACATTTATGAATGTATCTAGTGTTTCCAAGGCTACTAAACTAATCGGCCTTTAGAGACTTGATCTTTTGTGATCATGCCAATGTTACAAAGTAATGCACCGACTCTGGGTAGCTGGGGTCAGGGCATTACACTTCACACCACACAAAAAATGTTCACTTTTATCATTCTTTATTTTCTTTGGATATGGTTATTCTTTATTTTCTAAATTATGATGGTGTCCATTTTTCTTTTCATTTAGTGTTTGGACACCTCAAGGAGATGATTTTTCTTGGACTTGTCAATTCTTTCCATGAACTTTATTATAAGTAGTTACATTCACTTAATATAATAGAGCCATGCTACTTGGTCTGGATTTATGATTTCCCACCCTGAGTTCATTATTTTATTCCACAATAAGAACAAAAGAGAGTGACTTAGAAAATTTTGTAAATCCTTTCTCATGATAATGTTGCTGTAGAGTGATGTTCAAGGAATGAAAAGTATATTATTTTGTATAGAATATCAATTTCAGTGATATTATATCTAATTTTTTTAATTGTGATGTTATTTTATACATGGAAAAGTTATATTCACTGACCAATTTACAGTTTTGAAATCGAAGATGACTCCACTCATACATTTCTCTTGAAAATATCACCAGTTGAAGGTGATCATACCACTCCTTGAGATCTTTACATAACACCAGAGGATCCATTACCATGAGATATTTATTCTTAAAATTCTCATGGAGGTGGTGATGAAGGAATATTAGAGACTGGGCATAATCTTGAGCAGAAAAGTCACTACCATCTTTAATCATCTGACTAAGGACTTGTGCATCAAGAAAAATCTCGACATCCAAAATCAATGAATCATAGATATTTATAGAAATAAAAATTAGATGAAATCCATGATTTGAAATGTTTCCTATTAAAATCAATTTGACTATCCTTTTAGGCTTAGTAGAATAGTCATGCTCATAATGTGTTGTGAAATGGATCAGGCATTGATTGAAATAATGATGATTTTCATAAAAAGTATGAAAATATCAATCAAAGGATAAGTATTGGTGAACATTAAGCACCATTGAATCTTTAGAATGACAATGGTTAAATTAATTTAATAGAAATAGAATAATAGAAATAGAAGACGATAAATAACACAATGTATATTGACAAGAGGGTGATCTTCCATTATATTATTCACACACACACATATATGCTTGAATTCCAAAGGGTGACAAAACCCATTAATGTTAGACTTTATCTGGGGTTTGGTAAATGAGGTGTCCTCATAAATACAGACATTATGACATCCATACATGATAATTCATAAATGGTTTAAGTATTTCAAATTTAGGAAAATGGGTCGATAGTGTATCAAACCATTTGATGCCCAACCATCCTAGCTGAGTGGGTCAAATGGTTGACTCCCTTAGCCCTTTATTTTTAATATTTCTTTTAATATATTTTAATTTATATCTAATAACAATAAATTCATTTTAAGTAAAAATATTCACTATTAAAGTTATATATATAGCTGTTTATAATTTAAATTATATAAATTTATGTATATTATAAAATACATAAAACAACTATATATATTTTTAAATTAAAATATCTATATATAAATACATACATTATTTAATTATTATTATTATTTTTTATAACAAATATTTATTTATAATGAAATTCTTAATATATATATATATATAACACTATATTTAAAAAGTAGTATGTGTGTGTGTAAAAGGTAATTAATATTTTATTTTGACATATATTTATTTATAACTATATTATTAATATATATATATATATATATATATATATCACTACTACATAACCACATTTATTTAGTTCTACACTTATATCATTGCTAGCTAAAATCACTGATAAAGGGTACCTATAATAGTGCTAAAAAAGAACTAATAAAAGACAACCTTTATCAGTGATTTTTTGTAATAATAAATTTCATCCTTTATCGCCTTTTTTATCACTAATAAAGTGTGACCTTTATCGATTATTTTTTATCACTAATAAAGGTAAAACTTCATTAGTTTTTTTTAATGCTAATAAAATAAAAATATCTATTATTAAAAAAAATTAATATAAAAATATTTTTATTGATACATATAATATTTTATTAAATATGATTTATATAACACTGAATATGCATTTAAAGTTAATATATAATATATTTAGTAAATAATGGTTTATAAAATAATTAAAAATTAATATTAATTAATAAATTTCTAATTAGTATCGAGTAATATACATTTAAGAACATTTTAGTGACAAAACAATTAATAAATTTATTATTCTCTTATGAAAAGTTGAAAAGGGGGCTTCAACTTCAAAAGACTATAGATTTTTATCTGAATATCCATTTAGGATCACAAGATGTCAAATCAAAACTTGTGAAGAGATTTATGACCTTTAGTCTAAGGTAATCCCAATCCCTGTTTTTCTCTATAAAAAAGTGTCAAAAAGGCCTCTAAAACATAGTTTTTTGTTGAAAAGCCTTGATTTTTTACCATTATATGGAATTTCGTCTTTGTTTAAGAGGGCATTATTTTATTTTTCCATTGGGAATGAATTTTTCTCTCTTAATTACATTCATATGGATATTATGGTATTAAAATTTTAACATTTTTCAAATTTTAGTTTTATTTATAATTATATATATATAGACACACACACACATATTTTTATATATTTACATATTGTATAAATAAATATTTAAATATATTGAAATATAAAATATATTTTTAAATATATAAACCATAGGAAGATAAATATTTACTATCTATTTTATATAAAATTTAAATTTATCAAGTTTCTAACCTTATAAAAACTTATGAATATATGTATACATATACAAATATTTGTATAATGATTATAGATAAATATGTATGTGTGTGTTTATTAATATATATATATATATATATATATTATAATATATGTAAATGAATATTAATTTATAATAGATTTTAAAAAATATAAATATGTACATTATACAAACCCACACATAGACATGTGTATATATATAAACACACACACATATAAATACAAACACACACAAACATATATATTATATATGTATTTAAAAATAAATAAATAAATATACATATGAATAAATATATGGATAAAAATTTCTATGAAATATATATATATATATATATATATATATCATAAAATATAGAAGAAAACAAGATAAAATAGTGGTAAGGTTGTTTGCTTTGCACATGGAGGTCCTAGGTTTGAATTTAGGAACACCCAACTAAGTAGGGATGGGGGTGGAATTGACAAAGGTGCATAGGTAGTGTCTTAAATAATTTTAAAAATATACTTTTCTAGTTTTATCAGTTCTTTTTTAACAATGATAAATAAACCCTTTATTAATACTAAAAAGTGCTGATAAAGGCCCCCTTTACTAAAAAAAAGTATTGATAAATGGTTTTTTTATTAGTGCTGAAAAAGCATTGATAAAGGGAACTATTATCAGTGAATTCTTAGCACTGATAAAAGTGACCACCATTATCACCGCTTAACATGTCAATAATTGTTTAGTACCAACAATGCCCATTTTAGGCACCAATAAAGGTTAATTCTACTATAGTACATATAGATATGAATATATTTATAAAACATAGTATGTGTGCACATGGGAAAAAGGTTATCTAAGAAAAATTTAAATCCTTCGTATATAAATAGATATTTTATATTTTGTCTTTTTTAAATTTATAAATTAATTAAAATTGTAGTTGTTAATTCATTTCCAAAATTTAAATAGAATTTAAGATACTAAAAAGACATTTAATTACTTCATAATTTAGATATTTTTATATGTAAAATTTTTTATACTAAAAAAATCAACGACATCACCTCTATATTCTACAATTAGATATATGAACCTTACACCCACTTCGGCTATGTTATTCACACTAATTCAATGTACTAGCTATAAGAGCATATTTCTCTTCATGTGCTGCCACTTAATCAAAAGGGTGCACATACAGCTGTGGAACTACTACCCCATGTACTGCTATTTTGGTGTTACTGACACCTCAATATATTATATGGATAGTTAATATTCATATTTTTGAGTAGATGAGTATCCAAATTACTTCATAGAGTGAGGCGACCTAAGAAAAACAAACATACACATTTCATCATTTTAGATTAAAATATAATATATTACAAAATAATTCACACCCTAGAACTTTAAAGGTTTAGTTTCCTTGAAGGATATATACGTAATCACTATTTTCATGGAAGATCATCAATATATCCCACAAAATTCTTCTAAAATAGAACCCTTATTATACATTTATTTATAACCTGTGGGAAAATGAAAACATAAGAAAGGGTATGTTCAGATGACCTGTAAGGATAAACATGAGATACATAAACTTATGATCCTATACAAGAATATGATAATCATAAGGGAATGAGATTATGGTAATAACTTACAAATTTCATACCCATAATTTATAGATCATAAATTATGAGTCATGAAATCGAGCTTTAGCATTTCAAAATACATGAGTCATAAGAGTGATGAATCTTCATTAATCAATCATGATCCATGAGATCATATCATAAGGATAAGAACATTTCATAGGAATTTTGGAATAATAATAAGTATAGAAAATAATTTCATTTGTCAAGATTCACTTCCAAGACCATCATAACATAGTAGAAAAAAGTCCTATAATGGATTGGGTTGATGCCTCAATATATTTTTATCCCTGTACTGGGTTCACTCCTTATCCTCTTTATATTATCTCATGAGATATAAATCATTACTCATTTCATTAGAGGGATTTAATGGACCCACATATAACTTAATGAAAACCTTAAATATTTCTTCCAAAATATCATAAAAACATTAATTAATTAATTATAGCATAACCCATGGAAAAAAATTGAGTTTAATAAAAAAATTCTTAATACTTCATCAACATAATCCATTTAGTGAAATAACATGGATGGTATCATTAGAAAATATCCCCAGTGAATTATAAAAAACATCAAAGAATGTTGAATTCAACAAAAAATACCTTTAAAGGAGGATTTGAACATTTCTTTGAAGATAAAATAAAATATTCTTTTTTTGGTATCCTTAAAAAATAAAAATTTCTAAAATATTAAGAATAATATTTCATTTGAAAATACACATGGAAAATTGTAAAGGAATATTCAAAGTAAATTATGGTCATGATGTTATAAAAATCCATTCATTTGGTAAAAGAATATTCCTTTTACAATTTTTTTTGAAAAGGTTTAGGGTCAAGCCCACTTTATTAAACATAAAAAAGATAAAACCCCTTTAGAAAACTAGAAAATAGGGAACCCATTACAAGGAATAATCCCAAATTCCTTAATTAACCATGACCTAAAGGCCCCAAAATGGACTCAAATATTCAAATGGAAGCAAAAGTCAATTAAAGAATCATAAAAAGTCTCATCACCCCTACCAAAAAAATGAAACAGTTAGATCAGTAGATGAAGATGTGTCGCCCCTTACCAGGAATTTGTGTCATAATGGTCCAACACAACATGGGAGAGCACCCATCCAACCCACACGGGCATGTGGAAGGAGGGATTTATAATCGGCTCTGACAAACATATCTATCTTTCAAGCCTCCCACCCAATGATGCTTGCGATAAACTCATAGTAGTGTCAACCTGATGCAACACAAATCCAATCTAAAAACATTGTGAAAAAATTCAAGGAAAGGTTCCCATACATCCAAAAAGAAAATACATATGGATGAATGATGGGTGTCATCACACCCATCCCTCTTTCGAGGGCGCCCACCTAGCATAAACTATAATGTTCAACAACACCTACCAAATGAAACAATACATATTATAATTCTAGTAAATCCATCAACAACCAATCAACCAAACATTGTAATTTCTTTTAAATTTTTTTAAGATAAAGTAATATATGGTTGAAAATGACATTAAAAAATAATTATATCCTAGAAAATAATATTCTTCAATAAATTTTAAATAACATGGACATGGAGAATAAATATTCCCAATGCAAAAAGAATAAATAAAGATGAATTTTCTATAAAAACATTTTCTTAGTTATTTTAAGTACCAAATAGTGGAAAATGAAAATAAAAAATGAAAACCCTAAAAATATCTATAGGATAATAAAATATATGGGTTTTAAAAGATAAGTATAATATAATTTCCCTCAATGTAAATTTAACATAGATAACCCTAAAAGGAAATGAGATTGCAAAATAAAACCTTACCTCAGGTCACGACTTTCTTCTTATCCACTCTTAATTTCCTATAAAATAAATTAATATTTATTAACTAGGACATATTTATACTTATATTATAGTATAATACCCCCTTATAATTTCCAAATAGCACATTTATTAACAATTCTAAATTAAAATCAATATTTGAATGTTAACTCTTCTGTTTCCCATGCATGTTCTGGTTCAACGGTTCTAGTCCTTTCACGTTGTCCATTGTTTCATAATCTCAAAAATATTAATAGTTTTATAATAATAATATTTATTCATGAAATAATTTTTTATAAGCATTCATATAATATGGTGACGAAAAAGGACTCACACTGCTTCACGGAGATGGTAGTCCGCTCGTACACACAAGTAATGTTATCATTTTCCAATGAATGGAAAGAAATAAAGAAGAAGAATAATCTATATTTATAGAATTATAATAATATTATAAATATTATATATATTTATTAAATATATACACATTATAAAAAATGTATGGAATATAAGGAAAAAAATACATTGCTTCGTGGAAGCGGTAGTTCGCATGTACGCATGAACGATGTTATCATTTATCATAGGATGGAAATGAGGTAAAAAATGGATATAACTCTAACTTAAGAACATTTTATCATATTAATTATAATCATTTAATTATTTTTCTATGGGTATAGAATATTTTTAGGATGTTAATAAAGAATGAAACTTGAAATAGACTAGTTAAGACAATTACCTCTTCTTTGGGAAACCTCCTTTGGATTACACTTAAATCCTTAAAAGGTTAGCCTTTTGGGAAGACTAGATGATCTATTACATAGATAGGGAAGTTAAGAATATATATAGTTAATAATTTTATATGATAAATGGCTCAAAATACTAGAAGGAGTGAAGCGAGTGGGTGACCTTTTATAAGTGAGGTGAGTGTCACTCTTGTAAATACATACAACATTAAAATATAATAAAGTCATATTCAAGTGGAAGTGGAAAAAAGGAAACCCAAATTAAAAGATAAGATAATGGTGGGTATAAATAAACTTAATTAATCAAATTTATAAAAAATTTATAGATATTTTATGCCTTATCTCTATTTTTAACCCATGTTAATACTTTTACCCCTTACCTTGGTGATACACATTTACCATGGTTAAAATACATAATGAAAAAAAATTCATTATTACTAAATTTAGAAATATTGGTTGAAAATATCGAAACCATTTTCTCAAATTCAATTCCAATAATGAGCATAAATTCATTTTAAAATAGGGGCACAAAACACATCGAAAACATTTTTTTTAGATAAATTCATTTTTAAGCATACCATAAAATTTATTCTCATTCCTTGACTTGTAACAACCATAAAATGAATGTAAAAATATTTTATTGAATATATTATATAAAAATTTCATTAAAATCATTCATAAATAGTGAATAACTTAATTTATTAAGATAAAAATACATTACATGTATAAAAGCGGTTTTTTAAGATACAACATCTATTTTTTACATTAAAATTATTTTATTTTTGTTTATAACCAATTGATAACCAATGAATTAATTTTATAAATGTGTAAAAAATAATTTTTCATATGTTTAATAAACTGAATACATTTTTAAATAAAAAATATATTAAAAAAATGTTAAAAAACAATTATTTGATAATAATTATTTAAGATTAATATTATTTGCTAAGTGAATTTGAAATTATTTTAGATAATTATATTTAATTTAAATAAAATATAATTTTATTTATTTTATAATGTAGGAGAAATATTCACTGTATTTAATATTTGTGTGCCTCATAAGCTATCAAAAAATTTATTTATTAAATAGAATATTGGTCAGAGTAGGATACTCAAGAGGGGGTGAATTGTGTTCCTATAAAAATTTCTATTAAAAAATTATTTGAAATAATCCACCCATTTAAAAATAAGACAGCCTAGTTAATCAAAGTAGTAAATTTATAACAGTTTGTTTGTTCAATTAATTTCTCAAAAGATTGATTATTTCTCAGTTATAATATTATGAGATAATGATATGACTTTTGAAATAAATTTACTAAACCAAAACAGTTATAAACACTATATAAGACTAACTATCAAATTTGAAACTTGGTTTTATGAAATATGAGTTGAAATAGAGTAAACTAAATTTTAAAACATAGCAGATTAAAAAAAGAGTTTCAGTATCAAGCCGATACTTAATCCTCTCCACTTAGTGATCACCTACCACCAAGAAATATATATATATATATATATATATATATATATATAAATCTTTGATCCACACCCCGGATCAGGGTTTAGAAAATAGTATACAAACTGCCTAGGTCATAAGATCTCTACCACAGTTCTACATTGGAACTAAAATAGCCAGGTCACACATAACCTCTACCACAGTTCCACGTGGGATATAACAGGTGAAAAAATATGTTTTTGTGTGGATATCTTGTATCCTTTAGTTCAGTGTAGGAGATAGTGTGTGTTGAATGGATAGATACACACACTACTCAAAATGTAGTAAGAATGAACACAATAAAGCAAAAAAAAAAGAATATAGAGTTTAGAATGATTTAAGTATTATGAAATAAATATCTGGACTCTTTGGATGTAGTAGATGTGAAGATTGAGTCCTCTTTTGGAAACAGAAACTAAAACAGAGTGTTACTGGAGCTCGGTGTTCTGCTTTCTAGGAAGATGGGATTCTCTTCCTTAGTGTCTATTTTCTGCAAGGTTTATTGAAACTTTGATGAAAATAAATCCTCCTTTAGTTTACAACTAGAAGTAATGAGAGTTCTTCATGTGTTCTTATCGTTGGTCTAGTATCTATGCTCTTATGTTCTTTTCTGTTGTTATCTTATTCTGTATAGCTCATGCACCAAGATTTCATTTTATTTCAAGTGTCTTGTGTTGTCCGACAAGGAGAATTTGGAGGTTCCTCGTACCTCGTACTGTCCAATAACATAGTCATTAATGTTGTCTGCAAAAAGTATTAATTTAATCTCTAGAATTAAAACACTCAAATATGACCATTAGAGATAATTTTAAATAAAAGAAAATGTAAAAAGTCTATCGGTGACTCCTTTGTTGGCGAGTCATTATTTCAGCAACTCCTTCTATCAGTGAGTTCTTTTGTTGGTATCAGTGACTCATTCTATCGGTGATTCATTCTGTAGGTATCTCCATGCGTCGGTGACTCAATGCATGAGTGACTCATTTTGTTATATCGATGAGTCATTCCTTCTGTTAGTGAGTCATCTATCAATGAGGTAGTTTTTACTATTAGTGAGACATTTTTTATGTCAGTGAGACATTCCTCATGTCGGTGTCTCAGTTGAACTATCGGTGAGACATTTACTCTATCAGTATCAGTGAGTTAGTTTGTGCTGTCAGTGTCACAATTGTTCTGTCGGTGTTAGTGACTCATACTTAGCCAATTGTTTTTTGTTTTAACTGTCTTATAACATGAATATACACATAATGTGTTAAATACATAGTTGATCATAGATAATCACAATTAAATGTATTTAAACATAATAGACATGATTGAAATGATTGGACATGATTTGACATGATTTGTGATTATTAAAACCATTAAAACCATAGAAGGGCCAATAGTATCCCCCTTTTTTATAATAAAAAATCATGAAATTATAAAGTAAAATCAGTTGATGAATAATATAGTCATTTTATGTGTTATCTCCCATTTCATATTATTATAAGAATTATAGATAAATTTCATACATAATTAGCGGTAAAAAGGAATAATGAATTGTCTCTTTCTCCCCCTTTTGGGATTATCAAAAAAGTGTAAAGATATTAAAGAATAAAATTCAAGAAGGAAAGAGGCATAATTGAAATAAGGGAAATGAAAGATCATTGAATTTCATAATGAATTTAAAGTATAGTTCAATGCAATAAAAAAAAGTACAATCAAGAAGCCCAATCAAAATGTTATCCACACTATGTTTGGGGATCCCGTTTGTCCTTTCCTTTGTTAGAAGGATCTATAGTAAGTCTAGTGGATGGAGGATGAGACACTGGAGGATTTTAATGAATTATAAAGTGAGGAAATACAATGGATTCAGTAAAAAAGGGGAAAGGTTAGGTTTTATTGAAGCACAAGACTGGATCTTCTCTGTGATGATAGGATTGATCTGGCTCAAATCCTGAGCAACTGATATATATTGTGGAGGAGGAGGTATTAATGTAGTAGGATAGGTAGCCAGACTGAGAGGTTCAGTAGCTGGAACCACTATAGATTCACTCTGAACATGGAGACAGGGATTCAATAGATTTATGAAATCTATGATTATCTCACCACCATATTGCATTGTATTTTCAAAATCATCCTTCTTCTCCATGAACTTGTCAAGAAGAGGTGTGAAGTCCTTCAATTTTTGAACTTGATCCTTAAGAACTCTTATCACTGGGGGAAACTTAAAATTATCTATCAAATATTTAAAATGACCTATCAAATTATTTTTATATAAATCCTCTTGAGGTAATAGTCCACTTTCTCTATGATCTAATCATTGAAAGTTTCAGCACTCTTGGAGTAGATCCTAACCATATAATAAACATGGTCACTATTTTTCATAATCTTTGCAAGTGTATCTTGATATGTTCCACCCAAAAGAGCTTTCAAATCTTCTCTAATCACATTCCTCACTTCCTCAACTTCTATGGAGTGAGATATAGGAGTTTCTGAGATAGATGACCCTTGTATAATGTCTCTAACATCATGTATCAACTGGGTAAAATTAGGAACATGAAAGTGGGAAATAATATCCTCAAGTCCTTTCATGATTCTATCCATGGATGTCCTATACTCAGAGGTCAAACAATTAACACTAGAAACCAATATAGTCAAATCATTTCTTAGATTCTGATTATCTGTCACAATATCTCAATGAGTGCAATCAGTCTGGGTTCCACTTGAGTCATAATATTTCCAGAGAGAAGATTTACATCAATTTCACTTAATCTTAAAATAGTAATAGGCAAGGAAAAATTCCTAATTGTGGAGAAAAGTTCTTCCCTGATACTATAAAAATCAGCTTTAGTGACATAGTCACATGGAATTTGTACTACTGAAGGTGTAGTAGTAGAAGTAGATGGACCTATAAGAAGTTTCTCAGACTGTACAATATCTTCTAACACTGGTCTAATTGGAACTATTCTATCAGCTTCAGCATCAAAGTTAGAATATTCCAAGCTAAGGACAACATATCTAGGATGCCTTTTTCCATTTATACAACACAAATTCTTCCAAAATAGTGAGTGTATTAACTATCAATCTTCTAGTTTGAGGTTCCCACTCAACTTGAGATCTTCTATTTTGAAGCTCCCCCCTAATTGGATATCCTCTTACTAGCTACTCCCCCTCATCTTGAGATATTTTTCTAGCATAAAACAACTGAGGTATTGGGATTAATTGATCATGCACTTCTCTTTGAACTTCAACCACTGCCTCTTCTGTAGTATCAACTACTGAATAACTAGGAGGGTGGGTTCATGATTCACAGTACTAGATAGATCTAAAATAGCATCTTGATCATCACCAAGATGATCCGAATCACTATCACTCTCACTTATTTCATACTATCCATCATTTCCATGTTTAGATGAATCTCCTCCACTACCACTTATTTCAACATTTTTATCATCTTCATCTTCCTCACTGATAGAAATACTACCAATTTCCTCTTCTTCTTCTCTTACTGCTTCTTCTTCTCCTCCAGATTCATCTTCAGAACCACTGAATTTTCTCTCATACTCAACACTACTAGATTCTTCAGTTTCTTCTTCATCACCTAAAATTGGTTCTTTTGATGGTAGAGTAAGAGGTGGACTAGGTTATCCAAAGGTCATTCTCCTTGGGATTTCAATAATTTCTGGGTTACTCCTATCATCTATAGGAGATCCTTACCCTCTAGTAGGTCCATATTCATCTTCTTCATCCTCTTCATCAGAATATTCAACTTCTTCGTCTAGTCCTAGACCAGGATCAGCTACATATCTTGCCTTAGATGGATGATCAATGAGATTAAATTTTTTATAAAGTTTATCCTTATCTAAAACCCATTTTATCTTCCAGGTATTACAATGAATCTTCATTATTTTGAATGTTTCCTTATTCAAATAGATTCCAATACAAGTAGATATAGTATCCTCATCTTCACGAACAAATTATTTTATCCTTTAATATGGTAGAAATCATCCTTGGATAGAACAAGGATTTTTTTACAGTAGGGATTTACCATCTCACTGATGTGAAAAATCAGGTATCTACATAGATTTTTCTTCTACACTTTATTCAAAAAATATAACAAGTATACATCTTAGTACTTCAAAAATGCATTATCCCCTTTCCTGAAAAAAAGGTGGTGTAGAATGAACTTAAACAACATTCTTATCTCACCATATAAATCTGTAGCTATTGGTCTTCTATGATCTTTATTTCTAGTCATATCCTTCAATATTGTCTCAAAGTAAAAGATGTCACTTTCAGGTGGAATACTTCTTTGATAATCATCAAATATTCCTTCATGTGGAACCTTGAGTCATTCTGCCCAATGCCTAGAAGAAAAAGAAATTCTCCTTCCTTTAACTAAATATTTGATCCAACATACCTCACTACCTACCAAAATAAATTCCGCATTTATATTGAACTCATACACAAGATTAGGATAGAATGGCCTTTCATTATTTGAAACCCAGTCCTGCCAACCTTGGGTTTCTAATACCTCTAATAAGAGAGACTTACTCTCTAATAGCCATTTTGAAAAAAATTCCTTCTCTCGTGTTACCACATGGTTTGAAAGTCTAGGATTGAGAGTCTTAGAATTACTAGATTCCCTATTCTTCTTCTTAGCAGGTTGCGACACATCTCCAGATCCTCCTTTGAAAACACGCTTCACTCTCACCATTTATGATGGTTCGGTTGAAGGTTGGAAGGTGAAAGGTTTAAGGGTAGAGAGAAATGACAGGAGTGTAAGAGTTAAAGTGAAATAGTAAGGAATATAGTGGATCAACTAAAACTTATCATTTAGAGCATTTGAGATCATAAATTCACGAACTAGGTTCAAAGACATAAATAAAACAATTTCATTTTGGTTAAAACATAAAACAGATAAAACCAAGGGTTCTATCGGTGTCAGCATGATAGTATCAGCATGACACTATCAGTTTCGGCATGAAAAAATGTCAGAATGACACTATCGGTGTCAGTATGACAAAGTGGTGGCATGAACTTGTCTGCATGACATTATTAATGTCAGCATGACATTTTTTTCATGACATTGTTAGTGTCATCATGAAACCTACCCTCATTTTTTTTACAAAGAGTTATCAATATATGGTCCTTATAAATTAATCATCCCTAATTCATGTTTGATGTAATTCATTCTTTCATAGTTCAATGTATTTGTGAATATGTTAGTAAGATGATGTTCAGTACCAATAAAATATAGTGTTATATCATCTTTTTGATAATGATCTCTCAAAAATTGATGTCTTACATCAATATGATTTTTTCTAGAATGATAAAAATTATTCTTAAAGATGTTAATATCACTTGTATTATCACAATTTATAGGTACATATTTGAATTGATATCCATAGTCTAGTAAAGTGTGCTTCATCCACAAAATATAAGCACAATAACTACCATTATATATGTATTCAACTTTGGTGGTTGATAATGCAACAGAATTTGGTTTCTTACTACACCATGAAACTAGAGACTTTCCCAAAAAGTGACATGTTCTAGAGGTTATTTTTATATATAACTTACAACCACAAAAATTAGCATCAGAATAACTTACTAAATCAAAAGGTTTTCCTCTAGGGTAGATCAATCCTATGTTGGTAGTGTACTTGATGTATTTAAAAATTCTTTTAACAACATTTAGATGATATTATTTAGGGTTAACTTGAAAATAGGAACACATACACACACTAAACATAATGTCAGTCCTGCTAGCAGTTAAGTAGATTAAACTTCCAATCATTCCTCTGTAAGTGGTTTGATCAACAGATTTACCATTTTCATCAATATCCAACTTATAGGTGTTACTAATTGGATTATCACCACTTTTTATACCATCAAGGCCAAACCTTTTTAAAATATATTTAATATATTTACTTTTATTTAAAATAATACCTTATTTATTTTGAAAGATTTGAAATCCAATAAATAATTTGAGTCCCCCCATTAAACTCCTTTCAAATTCATTTTTCATCATTTTTGAAAAATAAATACATAAAGAATTATTTGAAGATCGAAAAATAATATCATCAACATATATTTGAATAAATAAACCATCTTTAGAAATTATTTGTATAAATATAGTAGGGTCAGCCATACCTTTTGTAAAACCTTTGGAAATAAGAAATCTACTTAGTCTATCATACCAATCTCTTGGAACTTGTTTTAAACCATATAAAGCCTTTGTTAATTTAAAAAAATGATTTTGAAAATGAGGGTTTATAAAAACAAGGGGTTGTTCAATGATAACATCCTCAACTATATAGATATTTAGGAATGAAATCTTAACATCCTTGTGATATAGCTTGAAATTTAGATGTGCTGCATATGAAAACAAGATTCGAATGGTCTCAAGTCCAGCAACTGGTGAAAAAGTTTCCTCATATTCAATCCCTTATTCTTGACTATAACCTTGTGCAAAAAATATAGCTTTATATCTTACAATATTACCAACTTCATCTAATTTATTTACAAACACCCATTTAGTGACTATATTCAAGATGTCTTTGGGTCTATATAAAAGTTTTAAAACTTTATTTCTTTCAAACTGATTCAGTTCTTCTTGCATATCCATTACCCAAAATCCATCATTGATTGCATCATTAATGCTTTTAGGTTTAAGCTATGAAAAAAAGGCTTGATGTTAAACCTGGTTTGTTAGATAAGATCTAGTATTTGTCGCTTTATCTAGGTCTCCAACTACAACATCTAAAGAATAGTTCTTAAGAGTTATTATAGGTCTAGAAAAATAAGGGATAATTATTTCAGGTTTCTCACTAGCTTTAGGTTCATCGTGACAAGAGTCTGGAGAATTTCTAAAACTGGATGATTTAATATATTTCTTAATAATAGGGTAAGATGATTTTACATTTATGTCTAGATTATACAGATCATCGTCAATATTTTCTAGATAGGTCTTGGGTTCATCTGGGTCTATTTCATCAAATTTGACATGTATAGATTCTTCCACACACTTAGTTCTTTTATTAAATAATCTATAGGATTTATTAGATATTGAATAACCTAGAAAGACTCCTTCATCACTTTTGGATGCAAATTTATCAATATTTTCCTTTGTATTAAGGATATAAACTTTTCAACCAAAAAACTTTAAAGTAACTAAATTTGGGTTTCCTACTGTTCCATAGCTCATAGGGGGTTCTCTTAATAGTTGGTATGATTAAGAATCTGTTAATTATATTACAAGATGTATTGAAAAATTCTTCCCAAAAATAGATAGTTAAGTCATATTCATTAAGAATAGTTTGGGCTATCTCTTGTAAGGTTCTATTTCTTCTTTTTACAACACCATTCTGTTGGCATGTCTTAGGAGCAGAGAAGTTGTGACTATAACCACTATTTGAGCAGAAATATTCAAACTCTTAGTTTTCAAAATCACATCCATGGTCACTTCTTATGGTTTTAATTCTAATTCCACTTAGGTTCTCTTTTTTTAGCATACTTAATTATGTAAGAGAAAGTTTCAATTTTGTGATCAAGAAAGAAAGTATATGTGTATCTAGAAAAGTCATATACTAGACTATAGACATAGTACTTCCCATTAAGACTAGAAACCCTATATGGTCTAAAAAAATTCATGTGAACCAACTCAAGAGGTTGATAATTTGAAACTTCTTTCTTTGGTTTTAAAGATATTTTATATTGTTTATATTTTTGACAAGGATTACAGACTTTGTCATTTGGAAATTCAAGTTTGGGTAGATTGTTAACTATTTCTTTCCTAGTAATATTTCTAAGAGAATGAATGTTACAATTTTCTAATATCCTATTCCAGAGTCAAGACTCCGTGTGAAAGTCACTTAAGTAGGAAACATTTTGAGACACTAAGGAATCTAAGTTTGCATTATACACATATTCATTCATAAAGGCATTGAATACTAATTCATTTTTAGAATTAAAAACATTTCATGAATCATTTTCAAATTTAACATTAAAACCATCATCACACAACTGAGAGATACTAATAAAATAGTACTTTAATCTATAAAAAAGTACTTTGGAAATTAAAACTAAATTAGAGTTACTAATTTGGCCAAGACCAATTATTTTCCCTTTAGTATTTTCACCAAAGGTGACATGAACACCATCAATATTTATCATATTCTTAAAGCATTAATAATCTTTTATCAAGTGTCTTGAAAATACACTATCCAAGTACCATAGACTTCTATAGGAGATATTCAAACAGCTTTCCTACAAAATGATCAAACAAGATAATATTTTGGTACCCAAATTTGTTTTGGTCTAGTAATATTTTTAATAAGTTCTTTGGAAACCCATACTTGCTTAATGGGTCTCCTATAAATATTTTGAAAAATAATCTTTATTTGGTCCAGAAAACTGCAAGTAGTAGAAGGTTGTCTAATTTTGAAGCTAGCAGAAAAATTTTCAGTTCTGGACATAAAAACTGTTTTTCTATATTTGGTTACAAAATGATTTTTAGCTTTATTCCTATATCCAAGTTGGTATCCTATACCAATATAATAACTAGGAGAAACTTATTTACTAAGAATTTGAGTAAGTGTATTTTCCCCATTGGTAAACTTCTCTAAGTCTATTTTCAATTGATTATTTGATAACTTAAGTTCATTATTTTCTTTAAAAAATCGAGTATTCTTTTCTTTCTCTATAGTAAGCTTAGATTTAATAGTAGAGGTAAGAGAATTTTGTTTCTTCAAAATTTTGTATTTATATTTTAATTCATTGCATGTATTTTCAAGAATTTGGTAGTATTAAAATATTTCTTCATTGGTCATATTTTCAAAATCAAGTTTATATTCAGAATAATAAAAATTTTGTATAGGAGACTCAAGGGTTACCTCAGATGTGTTTTTTCATGAAACACATGTTTGACTTGTCACCTTTCTCATCATGTGATGATTCTAACTCACTAGATCTATCCTCAGAAGCACTTTAGGTGTCCTTCATTTCCTTCTTGTATCTTTTAATTTTTTCCTCATATTTCTTCTTAAATTTTAACTTATGTTAGTCATACTTTACTTGTCTTATTCTCTTAAATTCATAAAAAACTATTTCATTTAAGTTATCATTCATTTTTCAATCCTTTTTCTAGTTTCCCTTATTATAATATTTACCTTTTTAGATGGGATTCTTAGAAAATTTCTTCCTTCTATAAAACTTCTTAAACCTTCTGGATAACTGAGCCACTTCCTCATCACTGTCAGACGGTGAATCTTCATTACTTGTATTGTCAGAATGATTTTGTATCCTTTACTTTTATTTATGTTTAGATGTAGTGGTTTTTAAAGCCACTAACTTTATATTTGGTTCATCATTATCCTCCTTTTTGACCTTTAATTCTTCCTCATACATCATAAACTTACCTATAATATCTTTAACTAACAAATTAATGATATCACAAGATTATCTAATTGATATTGAGGTTCCTCTCCATCATTCGGGTAGACATCTATGTAGCCGTATGATTTTATATTTGGAATCCAATGGCTTACCAATAGAGCTCATTGTATTGACTATATCATTGAACCTGAGATACATATCAGAAATGGGTTCATCAGGCTTCCTCTTAACGTTATCATATGTAACAGTATAGTTACTATGTCTTGAACCAAGATGTGTCACTATCTGACCCGGTCTGTGGCAAGGCCCAAAGGGCGTTCCCGATCCCCACAGTTTGGAAACCAGTGTCAGGAATAAAAATTAAACAGTTGGGAACAATTTGGCCCATAAAATAATTAAAAATAAATAAATAAATGTAAACAGAATAAAACAAGTACAACACTTATGACATAAATAAAAATAGAATTGGGCATCTAAACATACCTCCAAGTGATCTCCTGGGTCACCACCAAACACAGAAGCATGATCGCTACAAGAGAGATACAAAATTAGAGGAACCTGAAATTAAAAAGTAAAATAGGTGTGAGCACTGATATATAGAATTCCAAGATACAAAAACTCCCAATGCCCTTTCCTTTTATAAGAAATCAAGAACATGCTAGTTTGAAAATAGGACATAACAAAATAATGTTTTTAATTCTTTTCAATATCAAGTAACAAGTTTTCATTTTCAAGTAAAGTATTTCTCTCCCACTACATGTTAAAAATAGGTTCCAATAATGCATTAACATTTAAAAATTAAAGGAAACCAATTTAGATTAAAATATAATTTTCATAAATAAGGTATCAAGTATGAAATGATTGAAATGGAAATCACATCACAAGCACTATGGGAAATCCCTAAGTAGTTAGTGTTAGTTAGGGACCTAGGATCAGCACCTCAGTGAAACGTGGCATAGGAACCACAATGATCTATGTTCTCATGTATGAGACACTAGTAGGGAACACACCCATAACCTAGTGGTCTCTAATCATCACAAATGTTTAGTTAGTGTCGTACCATCAATCCTGCTAGATGAAACTGGGACGAACCACTTCTGTATCATCTAGCATACTAGTCCAAGTCCGCCCACCTAGATACCCAGGTTCCCCATTGTTCTCTATTTCAAGTGGTGGTGAGTTTTTATCAAGAAAACATATATGTAATTATCATTTTCTTTACTTAAAAACACATCCAACCACTCACCCCTAATCCCACTCCTTGGGAGAACCCCCCTTTTCCATCACACAATAATGCACAAGCCTATTTACTAGGAACATATCACAAATCACACATTCAACACACACATAAAACATATTTATAGTATACATATAAAACATAATAATTTCTAGAAAATGCAACCGGATTTCATATCATATTTATATAGCATACATATAAAACATATTTTTAAAATAGGAAAAAAATTATGGAATTCAAATTAAAGGCATAGGCATGGGGGACCTACCTCAGGGCGGAACCAAACCAAACATCTGACCCTTTGATCTTTCTAACTAAGAGTTTCTGGTCCCCCACTAAGTATATGCACTTTCACATACCTATAAAGACACCTAGCCCCTATGCACACACCCTCATGGCCATGAATGTGTGCAAGGGGATCCTTACATATATGATTATACGTGTATACTAGTCACCAATCACCTACATATGCATTTTCATATATATACACGGGCACACCTAGCCTCATACATATATATTCACTACCATGGATGACTATACATGGAATATGGGAATCCATATATATATATATATATATACTTACCTATGCACATGTATTTGAGTCTCCTTAGACCTGGTGACTAGAAACCATAAAGTAGGGACCACACACTACACATATAATTTAATAAATCTAATTAAACAATTTATAAAACACTTAAAATTAGCAGAACAAAATTTACACCAAAAACACACCCGATTTCATAAAAAAACACCACTTTAAAACCAAACACACAACAAAAATATTTCCAACCATGTTTTGCAACGCAAACTCAATTTAATAAACCATTGACACAATTATTAAAACATTTCAAAAGAACACAATAAGGGATTTCATCAAGATTACACCAATAAGTTTTCCAAGTAAATTCCACTTTAAAACTTATTTCATATAAAATCTCTTCAAAACTATATTCGTACCTTAATATAATTTAATAATCCATAAATAAAATTTTATAAAACAATTTTCAGAAAGTAACACTTGGATTTACCCACAAACCCACTCAAAAACCTATTTTATACCAAGAACACACCAACGCCATACCAGAACACAATACATAGCCCTTATGCAATATAATAAATTAATTGAATATATTATAAAACACTAACAATAGACAAATAAAGGGTTTTACACCAAAGCACAACCCATTTATATAAATATGAAACTTAAAAATCAAACACATATAAAACTCATTTGAAAACCAATTTAGCACAACAAAAATTAAATCAAGAACACATTAAATTAGTTAATCAAGAAAAATATTTATCCAAAAAAAGGTTATGCATGAAATCACCAACCTTTGATGCATAATTCCCACAAATTAGTGTGAAACTCCAATCACACCACAAATGCACCACACAAAGATCAAATTGAACCCTAAAATAAACAACCAAACCAATGTTATCAAGAATTAACCATAAAATTAGAACCGAAACCCACTGGAAAAACAAAAATCCCAAACCAAAGAGGGTTTTACTCAGAGGGGATGCTGGAGAGGAGCATGCAAGGAGGGGAGGACGCGGCTGGTGAGGTAGCGCAAGGTAGGGGAGGCCACCGTCCATGGAGAATCACCAGAGAGGTGTTGCAGATGGGGGGTCACGGTATAGGGAGGGAGAAGGGGTAAGCAGTGCAGTGCATTACTGTGGAGGGAAGTAGGGTAGCGCGACATGGGAGAGGGAGGAGGGAGCTGGGGCATAAGACAAAGGAGGGGGTGGGGGGAGATGGGTTCGATGCTGGGGGAGAAACCCTACCAAGAAAGAAAAAAAGAAAATAAATAAATTAAAACATAATAATAATAATAATAATAACATAATAAAATTCTTACCCTTAGCAATAATAATAATAATAATAATAATAATAATAATAATAATAATTATAATAATAATATCCTCAAATAATAATAATATTATTACCATTAAAAAAATTCATTAAATTTTATTACATTTTTATTATTTTATTTCATTTTCACTTTATAACTATTTTAATTTCATTTATTTATTAATAATTTCATTTAATTAATTAATTAATTAGCTGCTCCCCGAGCAGGATGCAAGGTGATTTATTAAAGCCATGCGTCAGGGGCTAACAAGCCTAACACCTTTATTTATTATCAAAATCAACATATTTCAATCAAGTTCAGCCCGTAACTCGACAAAATATCTCAATGAAAAATAAAATAATAAATATAAAATAATCTAAAATGTCTAGGCATGAAATATTAAGTCTCATTTATTTAACATTTATGGTTCCTTTGTGTGAAACAGATAAGGTATCCCAAATTTTATAAGTAGATTTACATGCAAAAATTCTATTAAATTCTTCATCCCTAAAGAATAAAAAAAGGCATTCATAGATTTACAATTATTATTGTAATTAGTTTTTTTGTATTCACTCCAAATAGTTATTGGAGTGTCTAGTATATCATATTTATCTTTTATTATAGTCCAAATATCAAACCCCATGCTTTTTAAGTGCATTTTCAGCTTTATTTTTCCATTGGGCATAATTTGTACCATTAAAGTAGAGAGATTTGTTGGTGGAAAAATATTCCTTTCTATTATCCATATTGAAGAATAAAGAATATATTTTTAAAGTGCTAAGAATTTAGAACCAACAGAAATTTATAGATCTTTAAAACACAAATAAAATTATAGTTGAAAAGATTTGAAAAAGCTTTTAAATAGCCTCTAATACCAAAGTTTTGTTGGAGTAGGATACTCATGAGGGGGGTGAATTGTGTTCCTATAAAAATTTCTATTAAAAACTTTATTTGAAAGAATCCTCTAATTTAAAAACAAAACAAACTAGTTAATCAAAGTAGTAAATTTATAATTGTTTGATTGTTCAATTAATTTCTTATAAGATTGATTATTTCTCAGTTATATAAATATGATATATTGATATAATTTTGAAACCAATTTACTAAACTGAAATACTTATAAAAACTATCCAAGACTAACTATCAAAGTGAATCTTATTTTTCTTAAATATGAGTTAAAAAAGAGTAAACTAAATTTGAAAACACAGTGGATTAAAACAAGAGATTCAGTCTTATGCCAAGACTTAATTGTCTCCACTTAATGATTAACTACCACTAAGAAATATATATATATATATATATATATATATATATATATATATAAATCTTTGATCCACACACTGGATCAGGGTTTACAGAGTATTATAAAAACTGCCTAGGTTATAGAACCTTTACCATAGTTCTATGTGGGAACTAAAACAGCCTGGTTACACAAGACCTCTACCATAGTTCTACGTGGGATATTACAGTTGTAAAAAGATGTTTGTGTGAGGATATCTTGTATCATTTAGTTCAGTGAAGGAGATAGTGTGTTTTTAACAGAAAGATGAACACACTGTTCAAAATTTTGTAAGACTGCGTACAACAGAGCATGAAATAAGGTGATACCATTTATAATGCTCTGAGTGTTATGAAATGCAGCTCTAGACTCTTTGGATGTAGTATATGTGAAGATTGAGTATTCTTTTGGAAATAGACACTTAAACAGAGTGTCTTTGGAGCTCTGTGTTCTAGTTTTCAGGAAGATCAGATTCTTCTCCTTAGTGTTTGTTTGCAATAAGGATGATTGAAGCTTTGTTGCACAATAATCCTCCTTTAGTTCATATCTAGTTGTAATGATATTTTTTCATGTGTTATTATGTTTGGTCTAGTATCTCTGCACGTATGTTCTTTTCTGTTGTTCTCTTCTTATGTACAGATCGTGCACCAAGCTTTCATTTTATTTCAGGTGTCTTGTGTTGGAAAACAAGGAACATGTAGAGGTACCTTTTACCTCATACTATCTACTTACATAGTCATTAATATTGTTTGAAAAAAGAATTAATTTAATCAGTAGCATTAAAACACTCAAATATGACCATTACAGATAATTCTAAATAAAAGAAAATTTAAATAGTCAGTGGCTCCTTTGTCGGTGAGTCATTATATGTGTGACTACTTCTATCAGTGAGTCCTTCTATTGGTATAAATGACTCATTATATCAGTGATTCATTCTCTCAGTATCTCTATGTGTTGATGACTCAATGCGTTCGTGACACATTTTGTTATGTCGGAGAGTCATTCCTTCTGACAGTGTTTCATTTGTACTATTGGTGAGTCATCTACTGGTGAGTCAGTTTCTAATATCTGTGAGAAATTCTTTTTATAGGTGTTTCAATTGAACTGTCGGTGAGACATTTACTCTGTCAGTATCGGTGAGTCAGTTTGTGCTATCGGCGTCACACCTGTTCTATCGGTGTCAGTGACTCATGCTTAGCAAATATTTCTATTTTAATTGTCTTATAACATGAATATACACTGAATGTGTGAAATACATATTTTATCATAGATAATCATAATTAAACATATTTAAACTTAAATAAACATGATTGAAATGATTGGACATAATTTTACATGAATTGTGATTATTAAAACCGTTAAAACTAGAGATGGTTCAACAGAGAAATAAATTATAAAATCTTAAGATGTTACATTCGATCCCTTTATTTCATGACCCTCTCACTCAAAATCCACCCCTCCTAGGATAAAAATAAATGAAAAAGGATAATGATCCCTGAGTATTGCCTTCAGTAGCCTCTGAGTTGGTGATTGAAATTGAGGGTGTAAAAATATCATATATAGGAGGCATTACCCTCAATTATTTAAAGTGGATAAAGAGATAGGATAAACCAACCACAAAAAAACTCCATAAAAGAAAAGAAAATGACGAACCAAATCATCCCATAATGAATTTATAATGAAAATAAATACAAATCAAGTCTCTAAATAAATTCCAAAATAAGATCTCAAGGAAACGAATCAATAATAGCTCCAATGTCTGGAGTAATAATGTCTATCATGGCCCCTAATGTACTCTTGGAAACATGAAAAATAGTTTTTATATATGTAGGGTGAGCATAACATTAATACTCAGTAGGATCATACATAAGGTCACTCATGCACATGTGAATAGAGCATATTAATTTACCTGTGTGAAAACAACATAATCAATAACACCTAAATAGGTCAATTATCCAATCCCATCCTCCCTATGACACACTCACTAAATAATGCATCCAATTATAGTAACATAATAAGAATAATATTGATAAAGGGTACCCCCACATGGCTTTCCATTGATTTTCGTCTCTTACACCCGATAGTAAATGTCATGGCACTGCCATCCCTTCTATAATAACCATGTCTAAAGACACCTAGCCAATTGGAATACATTTTTATGATAAACACTAGGTAAACCACATCACATCCTACCCAAAGACACCTAAATAACCACATCACTACTACCATAACCAGAATAGTTGGGTGTAATGAACATAAAAGAAATAAACCTCATTCCCTCCTTATATCATGAAAGCCCCTACTATGAACCACCTCATCATATCATCAATCACTACCTCTAGTGCAATTTTTTACTTTTGGCCGTTGATGTGGCCTTATTTTGCATAGTTTTCCACATCTTTTTACTTAATTTTTAATGTTTTAATTAACTATTTTACACTTTTATTAAATAAATGTACTTTTGTACCTTTTAAATTAAATTAATTAATTTATCAAATTTTATAATTAATTATGAAAATTTAGTCTTTAAAATAGTTAATTTAGATTTATTAATTTTTATTCTCATATATTTTATTATTTTTATTATTTGTATTTATTCTGCTCAGTTTTTAATAATTTGTTTCTTTTGTTAGTTAATCATTAAATCATCTTATTTGTGTTTTAATTAATTTAGTTTTTAATATAATATTCTTCCCTTTTAATTTAGACTCATTAAAATAAATTAACTTTATTAATTTATTTGTTTAATCATTTTGGCAGTTTATATTCTATAAGTAAATAACTTATGTTTTAATTGAATAAAATAATGTGTTTTTAAGTGTTCTTTTTGTTTGTTAATTATCTAGTTTATAATTTTTATAATTTAATTTCCTTAATATTTTAAATTAATGAAAGCAGTTAAGAATTTAGATTCAACAACTATTAAATTCATTCTTTTATTAATTTAATTCAGTTTATTAATTAAACATTTACATTTAATTATTAAAATTTATAATTTTAAATTTTAATCTAATCAATAACCTAGTTTAAGTTTTTTATTTAATTTATTTAGATTTGAGTTTTTAATAAATTAATAATTTAATTACTTTAAATAAATAATTTAATTGTCAGTTTTAGTTAATTAGTGGTTTTAAGTTTATTATATCTAAATTTTTAGTTGTGTACATGTGACTCATTGTTGGATTGTCCAAAAATGAATTAATTTAATTGAGTTTTTATTTAATTTGGATTTTAGACATTTTTTTAATTTATTTTAAATTAATTAAATAGTTTGAGTTTGAAGTTTTTAATTTAAGTTTTTCTTTGTTTATTTTATTTATTTTAAGAAGAAACACCGATGTTTTTTTAACTATCGGTGAGTTGACTCACTGATCACTTTTAAAATGTGTCTATCTCACCGATCGTGCACATTTTCCTTGGTCTCTTATTTTAACTTTCGGTAACTTGTTTAAAAAAAAAACTAATGGTGACTTAATTTATTTAAACTATCGGTGACTCATTTCTTTTAAACTATCGGTGAATCATTTCTTTTAAACTATCAGCGACTTATTTATTTTTATAAAAGTGTCTATTTTTATTATTTTTCAACTACCAGTGACTTTTTATTTATTGATGACTTAATTTATTCTTTTATTGGTCTCTCGTTTCGTAGGTGTTGGTGACTTGTTATTATTTGTAACTATTAGTGTCTTATTATTTTTTGACTAACAATGACTCATTTTTTTAAAAATAGTCGGTGCCTCACCCCTACTTCTATACTACAATCGGTGAGTCATTAAATCACCGATTCAATCCCTCTATCGGTTTCACAACCTTCCATTACCACTATCGGTCTCACTACTTAAAAACTACTCATCGATCTCTTCACCTTCACAACCCACTGATCTATTCCCCTACTTTCTTCTTCAGACTAATACTCATTCTTCTGGTACTGACATCATCCTCTTCACAAGACGATAACATCGTTACTTATTCCCATAGTCAAACCATCCTGTACAGCAAGACACCGATCCTTTTTTCCATCATCCTGCTACCGATGCAAACTCGGATCTCTGCATCAGTTTTAGATTTGTCCATGGAGAAAACTGAGTTGCTGAAGCCTGGAACTGAGCAGTCCTCTAGATTTGTCCATGGAGAAAACTGACCACCACTGATATTCGAGCTTGCCACCGGTTGAGGAGGACCGCTGGAGAGGGACCTATTTTTGCTTGAAGTCACTGTGAAAGAGGATAAGCCTTGCTGGGAGGTGAAACTAGATATGATGGACTGATGTCGTGCCACTACTGGTGAACCCCCGTGCACCGCAGATGAAACCCGAGCCACCAATCCCCTAGTGAAGACACGCTGAAGAGAACCCCCCCACCTAGGGTTGCACTGATTTGGGGGGGGGGAGTTAAATAAAATAAAAATTATTTAAAATAAAACTAAATTAAAAACTTAAATTAAAAGATTACTAAAATAAAATATAAAAAAATATTAATTTTATAAACAATAAATATAAGATATTTAATTTTCATAAAACAGAACTAATAATCTAATTAATTTTAATAAAACTTTTATTAAACTAAATTTATTAATAATAAACTTCTAAATTAAATAAATTATTATTGAAAATCAAATATTTATAATAAAATATATAAAATAAAACACTAATAATAAATTGTAAATAAAATTAGAATAAAATAAAATATTTAATAAGTAAACAATTTAATGTTTAAAATAATAATTAATTTAATAATTATCATTAACATTAATAATTAATTAAAAAATATCAACTTAACTATTTAATATAATATTTAGAACTAATTTTTTAACAACTTATAAATTTAAATAAAGTAACTTAATTTAATTCATTAATGAACTAATAGACATCTTTACTCACAACAAAAATTAACTTTAATAAATATATTAAATTAAATAAGTTAATTACTTAATTAAATAATATTATTATTTAGTAATTAATAATTAATTATTATTTTTCAAATTCTAATGTTCATGAGGATTTATTTAGTTTTTATTAACTAATTTAATAAACTTAATAATACTTAAATATATAATTAATTATTATTATTTAACTTTTATAACAATAACTATGTTAATAACATTATTATTTCATCTTAGTATCATATAATTACTAGTTTTTAATAATACTAATTAAATAATTTATTTAATAACATTATTTAAAATTTTATTAATTCCTTTAAAAAGACTTTTTAATAAGCTATTATCTTAAATTATAATTTTTTATTATTTCTTCCGAAGTTAGTTGAATTCACTTGGTCGTTTTTCCGTCTCTTGAATGAAGCTGTGCAAGAAAAACAAACATAGTTAAAACACGAAAGAAATAATAAAAATTTATAATTTAAGACAATAGATTATTAAAAAGTGTTTTAAAAGAGTTAATAAATTTTAAAATAATCTTATTTAAATAGTTATTTTATTAGTATTATTAATAACTAGTAATTAGATTATTATTAATTAAGATGAAATAATAATATTATTAACATAGTTATCGTTATAAAAGTTAAATAATATTAAGTAATTTTATATTTATGTATTATTAAGTTTATTAAATTGGTTAATGAAAACTAAATAAATCCTCACAAACATTTGAATTTGAAAAATTTAATGAATTATTAATTATTAAATATTATTATTATTTAATTAAGCAATTAAATTATTTAATTTCATATATTTATTAAAGTTGATTTTAGTTGCTAATAAAGATGTCTATTAATTCATTAATGAATTAAATTAAGTTACTTTATTTACATTAATAAGTTGTTAAAACTTTAGTTTTAAATATTATATTAAATAGTTAAGTTGATATTTTTTTAATTAATTATTAATGTTAATAATAAATATTAAATTAATTTTTAATTTGAACATTAAATTGTTTACTTATTAAATAGTTTTTTTATTCTAATTTTATTTACAAATTATTATTAGTATTTTATTTTATATATTTTATTATAAATATTTAATTTACAACAAGAATTTATTTAATTTAAATATTTATTATTAATTAATTTAGTTAAATAATTTTTTTATTAAAGTTAATTAGATTATTAATTCTGTTTTATAAAAATTAAATATCTTATATTTATTGTTTATAAAATTAATATTCTTTTAAATTTTAATTTTGTAATGTTTTAATTTAGTTTTATTTTAATTAATTTTTATTATATTTAACTCCCACCCCCCCAAAATCAGTGCAAACCTAGGTGGGTGGGGGGGGGGGGGGGTTCTTTGGTGCATCTTCACCATGGGAGCGGTGACTCCTCCTCCCTCAGCGGCGGTCCACAACGGCGATGAATTGAGTTTGAGTTCAAAATCAAGGCGACTCCTCCCTGCTCAATCCATTCTAGATCCAGCGGTGAAAGAACCCTATAATTGCAATGGAGGATGACGGTGGAGTCGAAATAATGGCGCATAGGGGAGGCCGAGTCTAAAACGACAGCACGTGGTTCTTGCGATGACATAAAGATATTGGGGGCGACAAACAGAGCATTGAAGGCATTGTGTTGGAATTCAGATCTGTGTTTTTCTTATTTTGAAGAAAGCTGGATATGATATGGTTAGATTCTAGGTTGCTGGATTGGGTTGAATCATGTTTGAGTTTACAGGTTGAATAATGGGATGGTGGAAGCGGGGTATGGGTGAGTGACCAATGCTGTGCGACCGACTCCGTGCATCAGTTGGAGGAAGAAAAACAACATGAGACCGATATAAGGATGAATCGGTAGTTGGGAGTTGCAGTGGTGAGGAGAAGAAACCGATGATGATGATATGTGAGATGTGAAGAAAGTGGATCAGTGAGTTCAATGTTGAAGATGAAGAGATCATTTAGTGTGTGAAGTCACCGATAGAAGAAAATATATAAAAAAATGATCGGTGTGAGGATGGTGGGAAGGCCATCGGCAGGACATGAGAGTGAGAGGGAACTATCGGTGAGTAATGACTCACCGATAGAGAAAACATAATCGGTGAGTGGAAATGTATCGGTGAGAAGTGTAGATTAATGGATTGGTGACTTGTGGATAATAGAGAATTGGTGGATCGGTGTGTGATAAGGCTAGAGAAAAAGTGAGATGAACAACTTGAGGGTGAGACACCGATCAGAAGGAACGAAGGGAGTCACCGATAGTTTAGAAAAAAGACATTGATAGATTTAAAAATAAAATTAAGAGTCACCGATATTTTAGAATGAGAGACCGAAGCCAATGGGTAGGAGAGACTGACACCGTTGCAAAGTGATCAGTGAGTTAACTCACCGATAGTTAAAAAAACATCGGTGAGTCATTTAAAAAATAAAATAAATAAAGAACAACTTAAATTAAAAACTTTAAACTCTAATTAAATAATTAAAAACAAATCAAACAAAAGTGTAAAAGCTAAATTAAATAAAAACTCAATTAATTTAAGTTACTGTTGGACAATCCAATGGTGTTTCAGATGTACACAACTAAAAATTTAGATATAATAAACTTAAAACCATTAATTAACTAAAACTAACACTAAATTATTTAAAGTAATTAATTGATTAATTTATTAAAAATTCAAATCTAAATAAATTAACTAAAAAACTTAAAGTGGGTTATTGATTAGATTAAACTTTAAAATGAAAAATTTTAATAATTAAATGTAACTATTTAATTAATAAACCAAATTAAATTAATAAAAGAATGAATTTAATAGTTATTGACTCTAAATTCTTAACTGCTTTCATTAATTTAATATATTAAGGAAATTAAAGTATTAAAATTATAAACTAAAAAATTAACGAACAAAAAGAACACTTAAAAACACATTATTTTATTCGATTAAAACTTAAGTTATTTACTTACAAAATATAAACTGCTTGAATGATTAAACAAATAAATTAGTAAATTTAATTTATTTTAATGAGTCTTAATTAAAGCTAAGAATATTATATTAAAAACTAAATTAATTATTACATAAATAAAATGATTAAATTTTTTAATTAACAAAAGATTTTTTTTAAAAAGTGAGTAGAATAAATACAACTAATAAAAATAATAAAATATATGAGAATAAAAATTAATAAATAAAAATTAACTATTTTAAAGACTAAAGTTACATAATTAATTATAAATTTTGATAAATTAATGAATTTAATTAAAAAGGTACAAAATTACATTAATTTTATAAAAAGTGTAAAATAGTTAATTAAAATATTAAAAATTAAGTAAAAAGATGTGGCAAAACTATGTAAAATAAGGCCACCTAGATGATAGATCAGGGAGGTGGTGGCAACCAACCATCCATCCTCACCATCATAGATATTTGGTAAAAAGAACCAAAACCCAATTCTTTTTGGAATTTGTGAAAATACATGATTTGGGTGGGGTGGATTTTAAAATCACATAAAAACTAAACGGTAGATGGAGAACAGAGAAGCCCAACCTTTGGGTTCACAAAAGAGTGCCAAAATAACTCACAACATCACAAAACAGTCTCATAACCTGATCACTATCATTTCCACCTCTAAGTGCATCACACCACATAAGAAATATATACATAATCCATAATCCATATTTCTTTCTAGACAAACCATTCATAGATTTTCTAATTGGAACCATTTTCATTTATCAAACCCGTTCATTTCACATTTAAATAAAAAAGTTCTAGAAAAATTTCCCACTCTATTCTATGAGTTTATTAGTCATTCCATCCCATGCCAATAACATTTCAACAATTCAAGATAATTCCATAGATATTTGAAAAATACACAACACAACACAGCACATAACAACCCATCTAGTTCATGGAAACAAACCTCATTTTGGAAATACCCAAAATCACAACCACCACACACCTCAACTACCACACATCACAAATCTAGTTTCAACAAGGGATTTCATTACAATTAATTCATTATTTTCAAGGGTATTCTCAAAAAAATATGAGATTCCTTGGGAATCCAATTTCATTAGTTGGATATACTGTCTTAGAAATTTTCTTGTGTGTTGGGTTTAATTAATAATAACAACAAGGTCCACAAATTCAATAGCCACAAAAAAATCAAACTCAATATAAGTTAGGTTTTAAAAAATTGAGAGCATGCACAACCATATAATCAAAATCAATATAAAAAGTAGAAAAAATGCGATTTATCCCCTACTTTATAACTTCAATTGATCTGGATAATTATTTTTATTAAAATAATGTTTAAAATTTATCCAAAGGAATATAAAAAGAATGATATTCTTACATGTACATATAAATAAGGACACACAAAGGATCCCCAACATTAAAAGAATGTTTCCCAAACACGTTGCACCAAAAAAAGGGGAAAAGAAGATGATGTCATCTCATAGATATCCTAAAGGTAAGGGATAAATTAATATTTCAACCTTTTTAGAGAAGGGGAGGGGTTAATAAAGAGAAACAATCTCCTACCTTAAACATAACTCACTACTATGGAAAAAAAAGTAAGAACAAAACTAATGAACATGACCAGAAATATGAACATGGTATCTCCTCATGGACACATATGACTATTCATATGCCACAAACCAGATCTGGTCACTATCAAAAGTGACACACGACCTGGTTTGTGGCAAGGCCTAAGGGGTGGTCCTAATCCCCATGGGCTGGAACAAGTGCCCGGGTATCATAAACAAAGTGTTTGGGAATGATTTACCCAAATTTAGAAGCATTAAGCAACTGAAAAAAAATAAATAAACTGAATCTAAAAATCTAATCCAAACAAGCCTTTAATAAAATTTATAACTAAAATACATGGTTTTAGATAAAGACCAAGAGGGCCAAAACTCAAAAGAAGTAGAAAAAATAACTCAAGTGCCACCACAAAGTAAGGGTCCATCATTACCAAGCCTTCTCCACAACACCACACCAAGAATGGAAGCTAACAACCCAAACCACCAACAATAAAAACTGTGTGCATACCTACGAAAAATATTACCAATTCTAATTACACCCAAGGGTGTAAGTAGTATATGAGACTAATCCTAATAGGATTTCTCCCAAAAGATTCCATGTGACAAACATTATAAGATAAAAATCTTGCAAGTTTTCATAAACAAGAAAAGGTAGTAACAATATTCTAAAGGATGCAACTTTAAATGAAAATAGTTTTCTAGGGGTCTATTTTAAGAAATGAACACTTTTAAATAAAGTGGAAAAACTACTTAATTTTCCATAAAAACACACTATATACCAACGATGAGTATCATATAGTCAATGAGCACTAGTCATGAGAGCACCCCTAGGCACTAGCTAGTTGTGGGCCCCAGGTACCTCATATCTCGATGAAAAGTAACCATAATAAAAATCTGTTCTCATGAAAGAGCCACCAATAGGGAACATACCCATAAACTAGTGGTTCCGAACCTCATCATAATAGTTAAGTTAGTGTTTTCATCGTCAAAATTTCTATGTGAAACAGGGATGAAACCACTTCGGATCACTAGCATACTAGTACACATCTGCCAACCTAGATACCTTGGTTTCCCTCTTTGTGCTCAATCAAGTTCCACATCTCATAAATACCATTTTTACAAGAAAATTCCATTTAAAAAATACACACATATGAAACATCCCACAATCATTCCACATAACACTCCCTTCACATTCAAATTCATTTTAATATCATTGTCACAAAAAACAGTCCCTAAACATGTTTCACACCCTTCTTAGAATTTAATAATACATTTAAACAATTCATAAAATTTTCTCAAAACGTTTGACATAACAAATAATTATTTTCTCTTTAAAAATACATTTTAATAGAATATTCCCACAAAAATAGAACATAAACATCATTTACAAACTTTTTTATAACTCAATAAACCATTTACAATTTTCATAAAACACTTCCAAGACGTATGACATTGTTTTGCACATAAAACCCATTAAAAACCCCTCTTTCAAGGCCAAAATCACACCAAAAACCTACCAAAACAGATTTTTAATCCAAAGACACATTTAATAAACCATTTACATATGTTATAAAATGACCCCAAATGATACCACGAGAGTTACACAAGAAAAAACACCATTTCAAGAAAAAAATGCAACTTTAAAATTAAATTCTCAACCAATTTCATCAAAATAGATTTCACACCACACAAAACATATGAGTAACATGATAAATAAGTAAATAAAGCAAGATAACTCATCAAATAATTCCTACACATGGAATCACCTACCTTTTCTGTGAAAACCCCCAAATATTTTTGCGAAACTTCAACCGCACCATTGGTGAAAAGGGATTGAAAATCAACCTAAATCCAAAATATTGGATAAAGAAACCCAAAATCAAACCGTAGGTATGAGACCCTATTTTTTGGAAATTTGTAACTTCAAGAAGGAGGGGAGAAACCCTAAGAAAATGGAAGGAACAATAAAGGAATTCACTTGAGAAAATTTGAATAAATCGCGGAAAATACCCTAATAGTTGAATCTCTAAGCAACCAAAATTTGAAATAAGGTTCAAATAAGGCTGAGGAGGTCGAGTGGGGAATGGAATCAAAGAAAAAGAGTAATAAATAAATGATTTATGAAAGAAACAAATTACCTTTGCAAATATGGAAATTTAAGAAACCTTGAGGAGATTCTCCCTGATTCAAGATGAAGATGAGATCCAAAGAGGGAAAATGGAACATGGGGGTGGGCCTAGGGTTTTTGGTCTCATGTGAGAGGTTGAATGACCAAAAAATGTTAAAAATTAATGTGATATAAAAGAAATAAATTATTTTCTTAAATTTGGAAATGGGCTCACCCCAATAAACTTTCCCCACAAAAGGTGCTAATAGGAGTGTCACAAATTCAATTCCAATCCACCTCATCCTTATACCTTCCCTTTAAAAAAATACAAGTCTGAATACCATCCAAGACTTATAAGACTAATGACTTAGATCAAGAACACCCGAGACACCAAATCTAATTCCAAAACACCTAGAAAATAAGAGAAAACAAAGAACCAAAATAATATTTGAAACAAAGCATGAAATTAAAGATATGAGTGTGACAATTCTCCCCACTATAAATATTTCCTCCCCTGAAAAGCCATAAAAATTCTAGATAAAAAAACAAAACCCAATAGATAGTCCAAGATGGACTCCCTTTACAAGTTCACCCACCCCCAAAAGGACAAACCAACTCTAGTTGATCAATCAAAGGATGGGATACTCTCACCAACCAAAATTTATGCCACTTACAAGAAATGATCAAACAAATTCAAACCACATCCCATTGGGTGTGATCCAATCCCTTGTTTACCCAAGGAAGTAATTGGTGGTTAGATAGCTCTGAACAAGACTACCTACTGCCATACCAACACAATGAACACAACCAAATTATTGATACGGGGGACCTTAACGGACTCCCCACCATAAGAGCTAACTTAATTTCCCGAGACAGAACCGAGAAACCCATAAGGGGAGATCGAACGAACTCCCCACAGTAAGGGATATACTAACATTAGACTTATTCTAAATGAACCTATACGAGACACATGGTGGGTCTCCCCACCATAAGAACCAACCATATTTACCAACTAGTAGGGGCTGATATAAAGAAGACCCCATAAGATCCAATCCCCACTACAAGGGGGGGGGGGGTCGGTCAACGAAACTCCAAGCCAGTAAATACACTCCATGATTCACCAATTCCACAAGCATCACCATCCTTGATTGAGCCCGAGCAAGAATGATATTAAAAAGAGCTTAACAGGCTATTCATACATGAACAACTACAATGAGGGTTGCACCCACAGGTTCAAGCACTAGGTTTGGGGAAACAAAACCCCCCCACCCCCCAAAAAAGGATGGAATTATCCACCAATATAGATTAAAACCCAGAAATATAGGGTCCCCACATCCATTTCCACCACATAGAACCACTTGAAATGAAACAACCACATCGAAACTTCAAACTGTCTCCACATCCCACACTAGATAGAGAAGTGAAACCAAGATCCCTTATACCCCTAGAAATTTCTTGACTATGTGAAATGATTTAATATGAGGCCTATGGATAGAGCCCTGATATTTGAAGCATATTCTGTGCCACAGTTAGGAGCTAATGATCACAATACCCCATGAAAATCACTAGCTCAAAAAACACACCTTCACCCCAATAGGGACTTGGGTGATGCACATGCATCACCTATTTCACCCCGAAAAGAAAAAACAGAGGGAAAACACACATAATACATCTTCACTTAGAATAAGGAATTCAAAATTCTTAGAATAGAAACACTCTTTCACTTAAGAAGAATAAATAGAAAAGGTTCTACTACATCCACCCTTTCCCTCAAAAGAAAACACAACACAACAAGAAACCACTGAACATGACCCTTGCAGGTGACTGAGTCATTACTATGAGTGAACTTGAACAGGGTTCTAAGTATCATGAGATTACCATAAGCAATCATAATATCCTAGAAAAACTTGATTTTTCCACACTAATTTTCCAACATGAACCGTTTCCTCGATGAGACTGACAAAAGACCCAAAGGCCCTTCAAGGAATCATTATATACTAAGGACCCTATATTGTTTTCACATTCCTCACTGGAATTCCCCTTCACTACTTCTAAAAAAACTTGTAGACACAATGGTATCAAACTTCACATTTTAACATTTAAGAAACTCTAGAAACTTAAGTAAATATGGTGTATTTAAACCTTTCACAACCACTCTCCTTCCACACAAAGATCTAATTAACCGAAAAAGAAGAGGCGTAGACTCAACCCTGAAACCCAGGAAGAGAGTCTGTACACTTATCAACTAGAGGGACTGCCAATGGTAAATTACCCATGGATACACTTCAATCATGAATTAAATCTTTATGGGAGAGTACCCTAGCCAAAAAGAAAATACAAGGACCCAAAAAAGATGGTCCTTTGGTTAAAAAGTACCAAAAACTAGGTCCAAACACATGAGGAGATCAACCGTAAGGGATTCTTGAGACATTTCTCACAAAGGGACACAAATCAACACTTTAACCCAACCTACCAACAAAACAGAAACCCAAAACATCGTTCAAACAAGAGGGGTTATCGAACTAAATACACCCCACCACAACATTCCCAAATATACATAATAAACACCACCCAAAATGTTCATCAAGACATTATTTTTTCCTTTAAAATCATCTATTTTAAAATAAACGGGTCGATAATTGGAACCTCCACCAATGGTACCCCATGGGCCTCACACATGCATGTTTCCGTGCGACACCGGTCACCCTCATCATATCCATATCGACACTCATGCAACCATTCACTTAACTATCCATCTTCCCATGTAAATCCATGCATGTGGTCACTCACGGAAATACCAAAGGTTAAAAAAACATTCTTTCCACTTTTCAAAACCATGACATTCAACCGAAACATCCTTTTTCTCAAAACCTCTAACCACAAAATCAAAACCCAATTCAAATATTACAATACTTTTCATAAAAGCACCCCAAATTAATTAAACTCACTTTCAATTCATACAAATTAATTTCAAAACATCTCTCCCTATTTCAAAACACTTCCTATTTTATGAAAAACTCCATTTAATCAACACCCATTCATTTTGAAACTCATTTATCCCCATTTAAAACAAGTTCCCAGAAATTTAGGAATATTTTCAAAATCCCACCAATTACCAAATCAAAAGTTATCTCTAAAATACACACATAAATTCCAAAACACTTCATTCCATTCAAAGAACTTTTCAACAGCTCAAAAACTCTATTTGAAATATATTTTTAAAACCCACCATAACATAATTAACACTTTAAAAAGAGGTGTAAACACACCATTTAATCTTTCAATACCATTATAAAATTTCATTTTTAAACTTTCATAAATAAAACCATTTCTACTTTATTATAAAATCATTTCAAAAAAATAAACACTTAATCAATTCATCATTTCCTTTTCCTTCAAAACCAAGTTTCCAAAATTCCAAAATAAAAAGACACAATACAATGCAAGGGGAAACTAGTTCCAGTGGATGTCTTCAAAATATTGTTGAATGCCATACTCCAATCACTTCACCATCACAAAGATTGTTCTAGGGAAATATCCCTGGCTCCACATGGTATTCCAGGCCCTATGATCTCACTGAGACCACTAAACCAACTCTCTTTTCATTTCCCCAATCATCGACGAACCACAAGAACAAAAAAACTCAAATAAAACCCAACTTCTCCTGGTGACATGAATCCTTTCTTGAGGTGTTCTGGATAGACGCACTACTCATAATCGGACCGTCAAGTCATGAAAATCCTAGATCCGGTTTACCTAGACTCTTTCCCAAAAGAACATGACCCAAAAGAGAGAACCTCCCTCTAATACCATTTTTTCCTGAACCAGATCTGGTATCCATCAAAACCAATTCCTGAACTGGTCTGTGTTAAGGACCGAGGGGTAGTCCTGATCCCCATGGGTAGGAAAAAGTGCCCGAGTATCATAAAAAAGTGTTTGGAAATGATTTACCCAAATTTGGAAGCATTAAACAACCAAAAACAATAAATAAACTGAATCTAAAAATTTAATCCAAACAAGACATTAATAAAATTAAGAACTGAAACACATGGTTTTAGACAAATACCGATAAGGACACAACTAAAAACCAGTAGAAAAAATAACTGAATCACCACCACACGACAAGGTTCCATCATTCCCAAGCCTTCTCCACAACACCACAATAAGAATGGAAGCTAACAACCCGAACCACTAGCACTAAAAGCTTTTTCCATACCTACAATAAAGATTACCAAGTCTACTTACAATCAAGGGTGTAATTATGATGTGATCATAATTCCAATAGGATTCCACCCAAAATATTCCATGTGATAAAAATTATAAGATCAAAAGCTTTCAAGTTTTCATAAACAAGAAAAGGTAGAAACAATTTTCTAAAGGATGTAACTTTAAATGAAAACAGTTTTAAATGGGGCTATTTTAAGGAATGAAAACTTTTAAATAAATTAGAAAAGCTACTAAATTTTATATACAAACACACTATATATCAATGGTGAGTATCATATAGTCAATGATCACTAGTCATGGGAACACCCCTAGGCACTAGCTAGCTGTGGGCCCTAGGTACCTCTTATCTTGATGAAAAGTAACCATAATAAATATTTGTTCTCATGCATGATCCACTAGTAGGGAACATACCCATAAACTAGTGGTTCCGAACATCATCAAAATATTTAATTTAGTATTTTCATCGTCAAAATTTCTATGTGAAATAGGGATGAAACCCCTCTGGATCACTAGAATACTAGTACACATCCACCCACTTAGATACCCGAGTTTCCCTCTTTGTGATCAATCACGTTCCACATCTCATAAAATACCATTTTCACATGAAAATTACATTTAAAAAACACTCACACACCAAGCATCCCACAAGAATGTCACATAACACTCCATTCACTTTCAAATTAATTTTAACATTATACTCACACAAAACAACCCTAAACATGTTTCACACCCTTCTTACAATTTAATAAAACATTTAAACAATTCATAAAATGTTCTCAAAACGTTTTACATCACCAATCATCATTTTATCTTTTAAAAATAAATTTTAATAGCATATTCCCACCAAAACAGTATATAAACATCATTTTCACACTTTGTATAACTCAACAAACCATTTATAATTTTCATAAAACACTTCCAAAAAGTATAAAAATGTTTTTCACATAAAACCCATTCAAAAAACCTTTTTCAAGGCCAAAATAACACCAAAACTCTAGAAAAATAGATTTTGAATCCCAAGACACATTTAATAAACCATTTACATATGTTATAAAATGACCCCAAATGATACCACAAGAGTTCCACAAGAAAAACACACCATTTCACGTAAAAATGAAACTTTAAAATTAAATGCTCAACCAATTACATCAAAAAATATTTCACACCACAAAAAACATACGAGTAATATGATAAATAAGTAAATAAATCAAGCTAACTCATAAAAGAATGCCTAAACATGGAATCACGTACTTTTTGTGTCAAAAACCTGAAATATTTGTGCGGAACTTCAACCACACCACCGCTGCACCATAAGGGAGTGGAAATCAACCTAAATCCACAATATTGGTTCAAGAAACAAAAAATAAAACCCTAGGTAATAAAAACTAGTTTCTAGACATTTGGAACTTCAAGAAGGAGAGGATAAACCCTAATAAAATGGAAGGAACAAGAGAGGAATTCAGTTATTTGAGAAACTTTTAAGAAATCACCCCAAATACACCAATATTTGAATCCCTTTGTAAATCTAGACCATTTGAGAAACCTTGAGGAAATTCGAACTAATCCAAGATGAAGATGAGATCCAAAGAGGGAAAATGGATCATGGGGGCATGACTAGGGTTTTTGGGCTCGTGTAAGAGGTGGAATGACTGAAAATGTTAAAAAATGAATGAGATATAAAATTAATAAATGATTTCATTAAATATGTAAATGGGATCGTCCCAATAAACATACCCCACAAAAGGTTCCACTAGGAGTGTTACAAATTAAATTCCAATCCACCTCATCCTTATACCTTCTCTTTTAAAAAAGACAAGGCTAAATACCATCCAAGACTTCCAAGAGAAATGAATTAGATCAAGAACACCTGAGACACCAAATATTATTCCGAAACACCCGGATACTAAGAGAAAACAAAGAACCAAAATAATATTTGAAACAAAGCATGGAATTAAAGATTTGGGTGTGACAATTCTCCCCACCATTAAGCTTTCTACCCCTAGAAAGACACAACAACGCAAGATGAAAAAAAACCCAATCGATTGTCCAAGATGAAATCCCTTGCCAAGTTCACCCACCCCAAAAGGACAAAACACCTATAGTTGATCAATCAAAGGAAGGGATTCTCTCACTAACCAAAATTTACCCCACTTACCTGAAATGATCAAACATATTCAAACCACATCCCATAAGGTGTGATCCAATCCCATGTTTACCTAAGGAAGAAGTTGGTGGTTAGATAGCTCTGAATGAGACTACCTACTGCCAATCCAACACCAGGAACACAACCTAATTATTGATACGGGGGACCTAAACGGACTCCCCACCATAAGATCCAACTTAATTTTCTGAGACAGAACCGAGAAACCCATAAGGGGATACTGAATGGACTCGCCACCATAAGGGATAAAATAAAATTAGACTCATTCTAAAAGAACCTATATGAGACACATGGTGGGTATCCTCACCATAAGAACCAACCGTCTTTACCAACTAGGAGGGGCCGATATAAAGAAGACCGCATAAGATCCAATCCCCACTACATGGGGGGGGGGGGGGTCGGTCAATGATACTCCAAACCAGCAAATACACTCCACAATTCGCCACTTCCAAGGGAATCACCATCCTTGAATGATCTTGACCAAGAACGATTTCAAAAAGATCCTACTGGGATATTCATACAAGAACAACTACACTGAGGGTTGAACACACAAGAGTTCAAGCACTGGGTTTGAGGAAATAAGACCACCCACCCCCTAAAAATAGGATGAAATTATCTACCAACCTAGATTACAACCCTGAGGGATAGGGTCCCCACATCGCTTTCCACCACACGAGACCACTTGAACCGAAACAACCACATTGAAACTTAAAACCATATCCACATCCAAAACTAGACAAAGAAGTGAAATCAAAATCCCTTATACCCATGGGAATTTATTGAATATGTGAAATGATTTAATCCGAGGCCTATGGCTAGAGCCCTGATGTTTGAAGCATATTCTGCACCGCATTTAGGATCTAATGATCACAACACACCTTTACCCAAATAGGGACTTGGGTGATGCACATGACTTAACTATTTCACCCCAAAAAGAAATATCCAAAGGAAAACACACAGAGGACATCTTAACTTAGAATAAGAAATTCAAAATTCTTAGAATAGAAACACGCTTTCACTTAAGAAGAACCCTAGAAAGGTTCTGCTACATCCACCCTTTCCATCAAAAGAAAACACAACACAACAAGACATCACCAAACATATAACTTTCAAGTGACAGGGTCATTACCATGAGTGAAACCTTGAATAGGGTTCCAAGTAGCATGAGATTACCACAAGAAATCATAACAGCCTCGAACGACCCGATTTTTCTACACTAATTGCCTAACATGAACCCTCTCCTTGATGATAGTGACAAAATACCCAAAGAACCTTCAAGGCATCATTATACACTAAATACCCTAGATTTTTTTCACCTTCCTCACTAGAATTCACCTTTACCACTTCCAATAATACTTTTAGAAAAAATGGTGTCAAACTTCACCTTTTAATATTTAAGAAACTCCAAAAACTTAAAGAACTAAGGTGTATTTAAACCTTCCACAATGACTCTCCTTCCACGCAAAGATCCACTTAACCAAAAAAGAAGAGGGGTAGAATCAACCCTAAAACCCAGGAATAGAGTCTGTACATTGATCAACTGGAGGACCTGGAAATGGTGAATTACCCATGGATGCACTTCAATCATGCATTAACTCTTTATGGGGGCGTACCATAGCCAAAAAAAATACAAGGACCCAAAAAAGCTAGTCCTTCTTTCAAAACATACCAAAAAACAGGTCTGAACACATGAGGAGATCAACTATAAGGGATTCCTGAGACATGACTCACAAAGGGACACCAATAAACACTTAAACCCAACTTACCAAAAAAACCCAAAACAACGTTCAAACAAGAGGGGTTCTCAAACTAAATACACCCCACCACAACATTCCCAAAAATACATAATAAACACCATCCAAACTGGTCATCAATACATCAAATGTTTCTTTTAAAATCATCTCTTTGAAAATAAATGGGTTGACGATTTGCACCTCCACCAATGGTACCCCATGGGCCTCACACATGCATGTTTTCGTGCCACACCGGGCACCCTCCTTATATCCACACCGGAACTCATCCAACAATTCCCTTAACCATCTATCTTCCCATGTAAATCTATTCATGTGGTCACTCACGAAAATATCAAAGGTTAAAGCAAACATTCTTTACATTTTTCAAAACCAAGACGTTCAACTGAGACATCATTTTTCTCAAAACCGCTAACCACAAAATCAAAACCCAATTCAAATATTACAAGAATTTTCAGAAAAACACCCAACATTAATTAAACTCACTTTCAATTCATACAAATTACTTTTAAAACATCTTGTCCTATTTCAAAACATGTCCTATTTTATGAAAAACTCTATTTCATCAACACCCATTCATTTTGAAACTCATTTATCCCCATTTAAAACATGTTCCTAGAAATTCATGAAACTTTTCCAAATCCCACCAATTACCTAATAAAACGTTATCTTCAAAATATACACATAAATTCCAAAACACTTCATTCTATTAAAAACACTTTTCAACAGATCAGAAAACTCTATTTGAAACAGATTTTCAAAACCCACCATAACATAATTAACACTTTCAAAAGAGGTGTAAACACACCATTTACTCTTTAAAAACCATTCTAAAATTTAATATCAAAACTTTCTTAAATAAAAACATTTCTAATTTAATATAAAATCATTTCAAAAGAATTAAATATTCTTAAAATCAAGTCATCATTTCTTTTTTCTTTAAAACCAAGTTTCCAAAATTCTAAAAATAAAAAGACACAAGATAATGAGAGGGGAAATTAGTACTGGCAGGTGGCTTTGAAATATGGTTTAAGGCCATAATAAAATAAATTAAACATCATAGAGAGTATTCTAGGGAAATATCCCCATATCCACATGGCTTTCTAGGCCCTACGATCTCACTAAGACCACTAACCCAACTCTCTTTTCATTTTCCCAATCATCGATGAACCACGAGAACAAAAGAACTTAGATAAAAGCCTACTTCCCCTGGAGACATGAATCCCATCATGAGGTGTGATGGATAGACACACTAATCATAATCGGAATGTCAAGTCTCTAAAATCCTATATCTGGTCTACCTAGACTCTTTCCCAAAAGAACATGACCCAAAAAGAGCGAACCTCCCTCCAATACCATTTTGTCATAAACCAGATCTGGTATCCATTAAAACCGACGCCCGACCTAGTCCGTTTCAAGGACTAAGGGGTAGTTCCGATCCCCATGGGAAAGAAAAAGTACCCAAGTATCATAAAAAAAGTGTTTTGGAACGATTTACTTAAATTTGGAAAGATTAAACAACCAAAAACATTAAATAAACTGAATCTGAAAATTTAATACAAATAAGCCATTAATAAAATTCAGAACCGAAACACATTGTTTTAGAAAAATACTAAGAGTTACACAAATCAAAATTAATAGAAAAAAGAGATCAATCACCACCACATGATAAGGTTCCATCATCCCCAAGCCTTCTCCACAAAAAATGCACCAAGAATGGAATCTAACAACCCAAACCACCAGCACTAAAAACTTTGTCCATACCTACAATAAAGATTACCAATTATTCTTACACCAAAGGGTGTAGTTAGGGTGTGATCCTAATCCCAATAATATTCCACCTAAAAGATTCCATGTGATAAACATTATAATATAAAAAGTTTGAAAATTTTCATAAACAAGAAAAGGTAACAACAATTTTATAAAGGATGCAACTTTAAATGAAAACAGTTTTCAAGGGGGATATTTTGAGGAATGAACACTTTTAAATAAAATGAAGAAGATAATTAATTTTCCACCCAAACACACTATATACCAATGGTGAGTATCATATAGTAAATGAGCACTAGTCACGGGAACACCCCTAGGCACTAGCTAGATGTGGGTCCGAGTTACCTCGTATCTCGGTGAAAAGTAACCATAATAGATATTTGTTCTCATGCACAATCCACTTATTTGGAACATACCCAAAACCTAGTGGTCTCAAAAATCATAATAATAGTTTAGTTAGTGTTGTCATCATCAAAATTTCTATGTGAAACAGGAATGAAACCACTTCAGATCACTAGCATACTAGTACACATCCACCCACCCTAGATTCTCGAGCTTCCCTATTTGTTCTAAATCAAGTTCCACATCTCATAAAATACAATTTTCACATGAAAATTCCATTTCAAAAATACACACACACCAAAAAGACCAAAATCAAGTCACATAAAACTCCATTCATAGTCAAATTCATTTTAACATCATACTCACATAAAATAGCATATAAGCATTTTTCACACCCTTCTTACAATTTAATAAAACATTTAAAAAACTCATAAAATGTTCTCAAAACTTTTGACATCACCAATAATCCTTTTATCGTTAAAAACACATTTTAATAGAATAATACCACCAAAATAGTACATAAAAATCCTTTGAACACTTTGTATAACTCAATAAACCATTTACAATTTTCATAAAACACTTCTAAGAAGTATAAGAATGTTTTTCCAGTAAAACCCATTCGAATACCCTAATTAAAGGCCAAAAGCATACCAAAACCCTACCAAACCATATTTTTCAGCCCAATACACATTTAATAAACCTTTTCAATATGTTATAAAATGAACCCAAATGATACCATAAGAGTTACACAAGAAAAACATACCATTTCAAGAAAAAATGAAACTTTAAAATTAAACACTCAACCAATTCCATCAAAAACAGATTTTGAACCACAAAAAACATATGAAAAACATGATAAATAAGTAAATCAAGAAATATAAATCATTAAATAATTATTACACATGAGATCACCTACCTTTTGTATCAAAATCACCAAATCTTTGTGCAAAACTTCAACCGCACCACCACCGCACCACAAGGGAGTGAAAAAGAAACTAAATACACAATATTGGACTACTAAACCCAAAATCAAACATTAGGTATGAAACCCTAGTTTCTGGACATTTGGAACTTCAAGAAGGAGGGCAGAAACCCTAACAAAATAGAAGGAACAATAGAGGAATTCACTTACTTGAGAAACTTTGAAGAAATTTCCCCAAATACAACAATAGTTGAATCTCCAAGAAGCCAAAATTGGAAGGGAGGTTCGAATAATGCTGAGGAGGTTGAGTGGGGACTGAAAAGGGGGAAAAAGTTTAACAACCCTGCTCTTTATTTCATATTTAAACAAGATTTATTACATAAAATTGTCCATATTACAACCCAGAAGTTCAAGAGGTCTATTGTCTTTGGGGATTAGGAATATTACATGAAAACTTAAGACATAAAATACAACATCTTTATTGAAAAACTCTTTTGCATGACAACAATATTCCTTCATACTTAGCATTTCATGGGATAGACTGAGGACATATATAAGAAATGGGTGAGCTATAAATCCCAATAAGGGAGTAAACAAGGCATAACATGAAGAATAAAATACATGTTTGGAAATAGATATATAAATGGAGGACAAGAGAAACATGAACATAAAGGAATGATATATCATGATTATAATAACATGAAAATGCGGTAACAACATACAACATGATATTAGCCTGATCCAAGGCACATCATACATGAATTGGCATGAATAAAACCTCATTACACATTAATTAGCATGACTAAACCCTCATTTCACATGAATTAGAATGATTAAACCCTCATTTCACATGGTGTATCATGATATTAAACATTACCTAATGAATTGGAGGGTTATTAGAGTACACCCTTCATAAACATTTCATTTCATGCATAAGTGTGCCACATAGATCATATAACATAGAATCATTCAACATCATAAGTTATTCCACAATCAAGGAATTTGGAACACATACATGTAAGTACTATTAAATAAGTTTATGTGCGTAAATGTGAATACCCTTAACAGAGAAATGGGCATGGTATTAACTACACGACGATTTTGTCTTGGAAAACCATGGTGCAATTTCAGCGACCTAAAATATATTATAGATTTTAGAGGATTCACTAAGGATTTATAAAATAAGTAAAACAAATATAAAATCCCATTATTTAAATGGGGAAAAATATATTGGGCCAATAATACCCATTATAGTATTTATTACATCATTTTGGGGTCATTATGATGTCATAAAACATACTATATATTTATATATTATTTAATTTTTACCCAAAACTTTGATTATCTCAGAAAATTATGAAAAATTAACCATTGGATAATTTTGACGCCATGATTCCAAAATTAATATTTATTTTATTTAAATAATTTTCTAAATATGTTAATTTTTACTTTTAATATAAAAATCGACACTTATCGAAAATTGACAGGTTTTGACAAAAATAATTTTTAAACCTTAATAAAAATTACATTTGACTTCATAAAAATTATGTACAAATATATTTTTCATTAAAGTAATTTGATAATAAAATTTTATTAAAATATTAATTTTTTCAAAAATTCATTAATTCTTTAAAATGAATTCTTTAAATATACACTTTCTGTTTTATCATATAAAAAATATAACTCTTATCAAATTGATTACGTAATGATTTATAGATAAAGAACTGATAAAATCAACATTTATAAGAATTGTTTTTATAATATTATTGATTAAAAATTTAGTTTAATATAAAAATGTACATATTTATCAAAAGTACCATTTTTACCCAAAGAATCAATTTATTAAATTCATTAGTTTTTTTAAGAAAGACTATTCTCATAAAGGAATTGATGGAATATGAATTTTATTTGTAAAAAGGGATTACACAAAAAGTAACTATTACCTTGTTATATAATCCCTTATAATACCTACATAAGACCTAAGGGTAAGGTGTGCGTTGGTGACAGACTCTTAGGGTGGCTCAGATAACATCGCTCGGTTGGTAATTTATTTTAACTTGAACTTCTCCCATTTGAGATTCCGTTCAAACTTAACATGTTGAAGCTCAGCTTGAGCTTGGTCAATAGTGAATCCTAGTGACACTATCTCCTTCCCAAGATCTAAAAAATGAGCTTCGTTTAGCCTGAGTCTACTGGATGTGGCCATCTTCTCCTTTGTCTGCATTGAAAAGATTTTTTAAATCTTTATCTTTATATCAGTTGTGTGATCACTATTCAATGACTATATTATCAATAGTAATGATACATAACGGTCATTTAAACCCAAAAAATGCATGTGTTTTCAATATCCATAAGACATTAAAAGAATGGGAATTTTATTCAAAAATGATCAGGTCATTAAAATATTCCACCTTAAAAACTTTCTCCCTCAAAATTTCTTTTTCCTACACTAAAATAGATGAGGGTAAGTCTGCCTCATCACTTCCTTCAGTCCCACATTGCTTCTTAAAACTTGTGGTTTCTCCAAAACACTTTGATGAGGGGAATCATCTTATTTCATAGGACTTTTTCTCTATGATCTAAGATCTTCACCGGCTTATCTTCATAGAAGATTTCATTCTCTAATGGTATCACCTATGGATTGAGTACATGTGATGGGTCAGGTATGTACTTCCTCAAGAGTGATACATAGAATTCATCATGTACTTTAGACAGGTTTGGTGTGATTTCTAGTCAATAGGCCACTTCTCCAATGCAATCAAGGATCTCAAAAGGTCTAATGTACCTTAGATTAAGCTTTCCCTTCCTCCAAAATCTCATAACTCTATTTCATGGTGATATGTAGAGGAATACCAAGTCTCCAACATCAAACTCTAGGTCTCATTGAGGATTGTCAACATAGCTCTTATATCAACTCTGATTAGATTTAATGTATTGCTGGATGGTCTTAACCTTCTCCACCATTTCTTCGACCATTTTTGGACATAGAAGTTTCCGCTCCCCAACTTCATACCAACATACCGGTGTACTTCACCTCTTCCCATAAAGGGCTTCATAAAGAGCTATTTGGATGCTTGAGTAGAAACTATTGTTGTAATAGAACTCAACTATAGGAAGAAGTTGATCCCATCCTCCTTTGAAGTCTGTTGAGCATGCTCTCAACATGTCCTCAAGTATTTGGATAGTCTGCTTAGATTGTCCATTAGTTTGAGGATGATAAGCCGTATTGAAGTTCAACTCAATATTTAGAGCATGTTGGAGACTCTTCCAAAACTTAAGGGTGAATCTTGGATCTTTATAGGATATGATCGATTGTGGAACACTATGGAACCTTACCACTTATCTAATATATATTAATTCCATTTGATCTAATGAGAAATCCTCATAAATTTCAATGAATTGTGAAATCTTTGTAAGATGATACATAACAACCCAGATAGAATTGTTTCCTTTGGATGTCTTTGTAAGTCTAGTGACAAAATCCATAGTGATGTTTTCCCATTTCCATATTGTTATGGATAATGGTTTCATCATCCCCTTAAATTTATTTCTCTAAGCCTTCAATTTCTAACATACCAGACACTTTGATGTATACTCATCGATCTCCTTCTTCATGTTATCCCACCAATAATGCTCTTGGAGATCCCAATACATCTTCGTGTTTCCTAGGTGAATGTAGAAATTTTAACTATGTGCTTCATCTAAAAGTTCTTTCTTTAACTCTGTATTTGATGGAATACATAGTCTTGACCCAAATATCAAAATTCCTTCTTCATTAATATTGAACTATGAGGATTTCCCTTTTTTTAAAGTTTCCACTTTCTTTTGAATTACCACATCATATTTTTGATTATCTTTGAACCTTTCCAAAAGAGATGGTTGAGCAATCATTTGTGAAAGTATTGATGATGTTAATTTATTTATGATTCCCATGTCCATCTTCATCAAATCTAATAAGATTATATCTTTTTCAATTCTCATCAATGAAAGAGTTGCTGGATCCTTTAAACTTAGAGAATCTTCCACTTTATTCTCTTTCCCTGAATGATAGAGAATTGGGCAGTCATAGTCTTTGATCATCACTAACTATCTTTGTTGGTTCATATTCATCTATTTCTGTGTGAATATATACTTGAGGCTTTTGTGATTCGTATATATTTCACACTTTTCTCCAAAGAGGTAATGCCACCAATTTTTCAAAGTGAAGATATCTACAGCCAACTCCAAATCATGTATTCGATTATTCTTCTCATGAACTTTCAATTTAAATGAAGCATATGCAATGAATTTGTAATTTTTCATCAACACATAGCCTAGTCACTTCTTTAAAGCATCACTAAAGATTACAAAAATATCCCTACTTGGGGGTAGTGTGACCACATGGGTAGTGATAATAATCTTCTTCAACTATATGAGGCTTTCTTCATATTCATCATTCCATGAAAACCTGAATCCCTTCTGAGTTATCTTGGTAGGAGGGTTTTATAATCATGATAAATTTTTCACAAATTAGCGATAATATCTCACTAACCCAAGGAAGCTACAAATATCCTTCACAATTGTTGGACTCAGACATCCCTTAATTAAATTTTATTAGAGGGATCCACAAATATCCCATTTTTTGTGATGATATGACCCAATAATGAGACTTCCTTCAACCATAACTCACACTTTCTATACTTTCCATAGATATTCTCCCTTCATAAGGTTTTTAGTATAGTTCTTAGATTCTCCTCAGGATTCTCCTTGGTTTCGGAGTATATTAGAATATCTTCTATAAAGACTACCACAAATTTGTTAAGGTAATCTATAAAGACTTTATTTATCATGTCCAGGAAGATTTATAGAGCATTAGTGAGTCCGAAAGGCATTACTAAGAATTCATAGTGCCCGTACCTTGCATGAAAAGCAGTCTTGGGGATATCCTCCTTCTTCACCCTTACTTGGTAATATCCCAACCACAGATCCACCTTGGAGAAGTATTTTTCTCCATGTAGCTCATCAAAAAAGTCATAAATTCATGGAAAAAGATACTTGTCAACTATATTGATTTTCGTAATCTCTTGATAATCAATGAAAAGACACATTGAAACATCATTCTTCTTGACGAAGAGGACCGATGCACCCCACGGTGAAGCACTTGGGCATATAAACCCTTTATCTAGATTCTCCTATAGTTGTTTCTTTCACTCCTCAATCTTCACAACATCCATTCTATATGGATTCTGCTATATTGTTAATGACCTAGTTATAATATTAATCTATAATTAAACATTTATTCTTGGAGGAAGACCATGAAATTCCTTAGGAAACACATCATCTAATTCCATTACGATAGGCATTCTTTTGAGGATGGTTCATTCCTTAGAATCAATCATCTGAGATAGATATGCATGCTCATAGGGAAGTAATATCCATTATTGAGATGATGTTTCTAAAGAAGATTCATCCTCCTCCTTGAACTTGTATAGAATTGGGGGTCGATTCTCCATATGGATAGTGATTTCCCTCCCACAACAATTTATGTTGGCTCTATATAGGGAAATCCAAACCATGAAAATAATTTCATCAAATTACACCAGAGGGAGTATGATGAGGTTCGTTGGGAATTTCAATCCACAAATTGTGATAGGGGAGGAGTTATATTTTTGGGATGCAATAATTTTACCATTTTCCATTCTCACCGACATCTCTACTTCCATGATTTTTGGTGGTGTTTGGATTATTATACTAAACTTTTGTGATATAAAAGATTCCATAGAAATAGAATAAAAAAGTACATTCTCTATTCTTTAATGAATAATTATCTTACCTTTCATGAATTAATTCTCAGGATTCTTTTTGGGTAGTGATGGAAAAATCTCTCCCTTGCTTCCTTGGAAGTTGTTGGTTGCCTCTGAAAACCCTTGGTTTAGGTTACTGTTTCAAAAAGTGCCCTAGTTCTTTACAGTTATAGAAATGAAAAATGAATTAAGGGTTGAACAGAGCGTTCCTCTGCTTCGTCGCAACAATGGGTTTTTCTTGTCAGAAAACATTGACCAGGTTCCCTTATCTTCTACACCTAAAGAATTTCTTCATCCCCTTCAGGCAATTTTCAGGGTGATTCTTTCTGTACGTTTGGCAAGTGGGGTGCTGTAATTTTTTAGTACTATTGGGTTTTTCTGTCGGACTACCAAAATTAAAGTCAACTTTCTTTTTCTTATCCCCATGATACCCTTGAGATTCACCGATCTCCATCTATACTTTGAGGGAACATAATACAAAATACTCATAGTTGTAAAGTTCATAGATCGCTAGAGATTTTCATAGGCTAAGTTTTTTCCCAACAAAGAATATGTAAACCTTTCATTGGGGGGTAACGACAAATTCAGAGGCATATCATGCAAGATTTATGAAATTTTCCTCATATGATCCGATGGATCGTTGTATTTTTTTCTTGAGGGAAAGGAATTCCCTTTCCATCTTAAGTCATAGGGTGCAAGGCAAATATTTATTGAAAAACATTTCTCAGAAATCCTTCCATTCCAATGCCTCGACCTATTTATTAGGATTTGTATTTTTGATCAATGTGCACCATTCATTATCTTCTCCCTCTATATGATAAGCCAGAAGAATATTCTATTTTTTGGAACATTGAAGGACAGAGAATATATTCTCCATGAAGTTGATTCATTGTTTGGGGATTGAGGGATCAGATGATCTATTGAAAGTAGGAGGCCTTTTTCTCATGAAGCTCTCAATTTCAACTTGTTCTTTCTTAGGGGGGGTTTAAAGTTCCTCTTGACCTATGTTTTTATTAAAAAACTGAGTTAACTCAGGGAGTATCGTGACAAATTTTTCAATTCCCACTCACATCAAACCAGGTATCTCAATAGAATAGTCATCACATTGATCTTTTCATCAGTTGTTAGCCTAAGTCCTCCTATTAATAGCCATTGTCTAGAATAAAAGGAAATTTAGGGGTAAGTATTTTGAACTATTAAACACATAAAGTGGAATCCAATAAAAAAATGGATAACTTATAAATTACATTTATTTCCTTAACTTATGAATTTCTAGGCTTTAATCTAAGTTATCCATGATATATTTTCTAAGGCATATTCTTATGGGAATTGTTTTCTCCCTTAATAATGCACCATACTAAGCTTATGAATTTACCAAATAATATCCCCTAAGAGTTTCAAACCAAGAGTGCATTAAGACCCATTTTCATGCACAAGTTCCCATTTGAGTCTAGATCAAAGCAGTGTTTTTGAGTTTTACCCCTAGATACATCTGTGCCAGTGCCATCTCTACTTGTTCATATCCATATAGGGTTGTATTTGATCGATAAACCACATAGTCTATAATCATCAAAATTTAGCAATGTTTTTCTTATACTTATTATCATCTCGGAGGCTTTCAATAGATTTTTCTAATCCTAATCACAAAATAACTAAACCTATCACTTGATACCAACTATAACAACCCTGATCTTTATTTTGATATTTAAACAAAATTTATTACATAAACTTGCACTTATTACAACCCAGAATATCGAGAGGTATAGCGTCTTTGGGGATTAGGAACATTACATGAAAAATTAAGAGATAAAATAAAACATATTTATTGAAAACCTCTTTTACATGACCACAACATTTCTTTATACATAGCATTACATGGGATAACCTGAGGACATATATAAGAAATGGGTGAGCTATAAAGCCCAATAAGAGAGCAAACAAGGAATAACATGAAGAATAAAATACATGTTAGTAAATAGACATATCAATGGATTATAAGAGAAACATGAATATAAAGTCATGATATAACATGATTATCATAACATGGAAATGTGGTGACAAGATACAATATGATATTAGCATGAGCCAAGGCTCATCAACACATGGATTAGAAAGAGTAAAACCTAATTGAACATGAATTATCATGATTAAACCCTCATTTCAAATAAATTATCATGAGTAAAACCTAATTTCATATGGAATATTATGATACTAAATATTACCTAATTCATTGGAGCTCCATCTAGGTGCACCCTTCATAAACATTTCAATTCATGCATAGGTGTGCCCCATAGATTATATAACATGGAATAATTCAACATCATAAGTTATTAAAAATTAAAGAAATGTCGAATACATACATGTAATTACCATTCAATAATTATATGTGAATAAAGGTTAATACCCTTAATAGAGAAATGGGTACGGTATTCACTATACGATGATTTTGGATTTGAAAATCTCGATGCAATTTTGGTAGCATAACGATTCCATAGGGAAATTCATAATTAGGGTTGATGAGAAATAAAGGGGTATATCATAATTTATACATAAAATAGATAGTTAGGGTATCATTAAACATAATATACCAATATATGAAATGAAATTTAGTTGCATAATATAGAAGAAATTCTTCAATTGAAATAAGAAGATAGAAACCCCTTACAGAATTTCAGCATGGTAATGGGTGTGCACGGAAGGAATTAATGAGAGTTAAAGTGGTATATAATAATTAAAACATAATTAGGGTAGTATGGGGTAGGAGAAAAATCATACCCCAACATTTTTAATTGAAAATAAAAGGGTATAAAAACATAAATAAACTTGAATAGAAATGGGAAAGGTTGGAATCCCTTACTTGGATGTGTGATCCCAAAGGCTTGAGAGAGGCTTGAGAGAGGCTTATTAGGAGATTAGGGAACATTGGGAGGACTATAGGGAGTTGCGAGTAGAGTGAGGATGTGATTCAAGGGATTTGAGTGAATAGGAATGAGAGTTTGGTTGAGTTTATATAGGAAATGAGGTGAAATTATTTATTATTTAGGTTTTGGATACTACAAACTAAAATATTCAAAACCACAAACCAAAACATGGTATTTGCCCATGGTTTTTCCAAATAGGAGTGGAAAAAATTGTTTTATAAGGCCAATTTCTGAACATATTAATATATTAGCCTTGATTATGTGGAGGTGAGTCACATTATTAAATAAATGAATTTAAAATCAAAAAATATATTATACATTTTAGAGGATTCACTAAGGCTTTATAAAATAAGTAAAACAAATATAAAATTCCATTATTTTAATGGGAAAACATACATTGGGCATATAATACCCATTATATTATTTATTACATCATTTTTGGGTCATTACGATGTCAAAAAACAAACTATATATTTATATATTATTTAATTTTTACCCAAAAATTTGATTGTCTCAGAAAATTATGAAAAATTTACCATTGGATAATTTTGACGTCATGATTCCAAAATTAATATTTATTTTATTTAAATAATTTTCTAAATATGTTAATTTTTACTTTTAAAAAAATTCGACATTTATCGAAAATTGACGGGTTTTGATAAAAACAAATTTTAAACCTTAATAAAAATTAAATTTGACTTTATAAAAATTAAATACACTTTTATTATTCATTAAAGTAATTTGATAATAATATTTTATTAAAATATTAATTTTTTCAAAAATTCATTAATTACTTAAAATAAATTCTTTAAAAATACACTTTCTCTTTTATAATATAAAAAATATAACTCTTATCAAACAGATTACGTAATAATTTATAGATAACGAAATGATATAATCATTATTTATAAGAATTGTTTTTATAATATTATTGATTAAAATTTTATTTAAATATAATAATGTATATATTTATCAAAATTACCATTTTTACCCGAATAATCAATTTATTAAATTCATTATTTTTTTTAAGAAAGACTATTCTCATAAAGGAATTAATGGAATAAAAATTTTATTTATAAAAAGATATTACACAATAAGTAACTATTACCTTGTTATATAACACCTTATAATACCTGCATAAGACCTAAGGATAAGGTATGCGATGGTGTAGACTCTTAGTGTGGCATAGATAACATCGCTCGGGTGGTAATATCTATTAACTTGAACTTATTATGTTGGAGATTCCGTTCAAGATTAATGTATTGAAGCTTGGCTTGAGCTTGGTCAATAGTGAAGCCCACTGACACTATCTCGTTTCCCATCTCTGAAAAATGAACTTTTTTTGGCCTGATTCTAGTGGATGAATCCATCTTCTCCTTTGTCCTCATTGAAAAGATTTTTTAAAGCCTTATCTTTATATTTGCTATGTGATCACTATTCAATGACTATATAATCAATAGTAATGATACTTAACTGTCATTTAAACCCAAAAAATGCATGTATTTTCTATATCCATTACACATTAAAAGAAAGGGAATTTTATTAATAAATGATCATGTCGTTACAACATTCCCCCTTAAGAAATTTCTCCCTCAAAATTTCCTTTTCCCACACTAAAACAGATTAGAGTAACTCTGCCTCATCACTTCCTTCGATTCCCACATTTCTTCTCAAAACTTGTGGTTTCTCCAAAACACATTGAGGTGGGGAATCATCTTATTTCATAGGAATTTTTCTCTACGATCTAAGATATTCACCGGATTATCTTCATAGGAGAGTTCATTCTCTAATGGTATCACCTATAGATTTATTACATGTGATGGATAAGGTATGTACTTCTTCAAGAGTGATACATGGAATACATTATGCACTTTAGACAGGTTTTGTGGGAGTTCTAGTAGATAGTTCACTGCTCTAATGTGATGAGGGTTCTCAAAAGGGCCAATGTACCTTATAATAAGCTTCACCTTCTTCCCAAATCTCATAACCCTCTTTCATGGTGATATGTAGAGAAATACCAAGTCTCCAACATCAAACTCTAGGTCTCATCAACGATTGTCAGCATAGATCTTCTATCGACTATGAGCCAATTTAATGTATTACTAGATGGTCTTAACCTTCTACACCATTTATTCAACCATTTCTAGACCTAGAAGTTTTTTCTCCCCAACTTCATACCACCATGCTGGTGTTCTTCACCTCTTCCCATAAATGGATTCATAAGGAGCTATTTGGATGCTTGAGTGGAAACTATTATTGTAAGAGAACTCAACCAGATGAAGATGTTGATCCCATTCTCCTTTGAAGTCTATTGAGCATGCTCTCAACATTTACTCAAGTGTTTGGATAGTCCGATCTTATTTTCCATTAGTTTGAGAATGATAAGCCGTACTGAAGTTGAACTCAGTATTTAGAGCTTGTTGGATACTCTTCCAAAACTTAGAGGTGAAACTTTGATCTTGATAGGATACAATCGATAGTGGTACACCATAGAACCTTACCACTTCTCTGATGTATATTCATTCCAGTTGATCTAATGATAAATCCTAATAAATTTCAACAAAGTGTGCGGTCTTTTCAAGATGATACATAACAACCCAGATAGAATTGTTTCCTTTGGATGTCTTTGTAAGTTTAGTGACAAAGTCCATGGTGATGTTTTTTCATTTCCATACTGGTATGGGTAATGGTTGCATCATACCCTTAGAATTATATCTCTTAGCCTTCAATTTATGACATACTAGACACTTTGATGTATACTCTGCAATCTACTTCTTCATGTTATCCCACCAATAATTCTCTCAGAGATCCCGATACATCTTTCTGTTTTTTGGGTGAATGGAGAAATTTGAACTATGAGCATCATCTAAAAGTTCTTTCTTTAACACCATATTTGATGGAACACGTAGTATTGACCCAAATCTCAAAATTCCTTCTTCATTAATATTGAACTATGAGGATTTACCTTTTCTGATAGTTTCCACTTTCTTCTGAATTCCCACATCATATTTATAAGCATCTTCTAACCTTTCCAAAAGAGATTGTTGAGAAATCATTTGTGAAAGAATTTATGACGTTCCTTTACTTATGATTTCCACGTCCATATTTATCAAATCTAATAAGATTAGATCATTTTCAATTCTCATCAATGAAAGAGTTGCTGGATCCTTTAAACTTAGAGCATCTTGCACTTTATTCACTTTCCCTGAATGATAGTGAATTGAGCAGTCATAGTCTTTGATCAACACTAACCATCTTTATTGGTGGATATTAATCTATTTCTATGTGAATATATACTTGAGGCTTTTGTTATCCATATATATTTCACACTTTTCCCCAAAGAGGTAATGTCACCAAATTTTTAAAGTGAAGATCACTATAACCAACTCTGGATCACGTGTTGGATAGTTCTTCTCATGAAATTTCATTTTCCTTGAAGCATATGCAATGAAATTGTTATTTTTCATCAACACATAGCCCAATCCCTTCTTTAAAGCATCACAGAATATTAAAAAAAGCTCCCTTCTTGGGGGTAGTGTGAGCACATGGGTAGTGATAAGCCTCTTCTTCAACTCCATGAGGCTTTCTTCACATTCATAATTCCAAGAAAACCTGAATCCCTTTCGAGTTAACTTGGTAAGATGTTTTGATAATCATGATAAATTTCTCACAAATTTGCGATAATATCTCACTAACCCAAGGAAGATACAGATATCCTTCACAGTTATTGGCCTTAGAAATCCCTTAATTAAATTTTTCTTGGAGGGATCCACAAATATCCCATTTTTTGTGATGGTATAAGCAAATAATGAGACCTCCTTCAACCATAACTCACACTTTCTCTACTTTTCATAGAGATTCTTCCTTTGTAAGGTCTTTAGTATAGTTCTTAGATTCTCCTCATGCTCCTCCTGGGTTTTGGAGTATATTAGAATATCGTCTATAATGACTACCACAAATTTTTTGAGGTTATCTATAAAGACTATATTTATCTTGTCCAGGAATATTTATAGAGAATTGGTGAGTCCGAAAGGAATTACTATGAATTCATAGTGCTCTTACCTTGCACAAAAAGCAGTCTTGGGGATATCCTTCTTCTTCACCCTTACTTGGTAATATCCCGACCACAGATCTACCTTGGAGAAGTATTGTTCTCTATGTAGCAGATCGAACAAGTCATAACTTCATGGAAAAAGATACTTATTAATTATCAAGATTTTTTAAGCTCATGATAATCAATGAAAAGATGCATTGAACCATCATTCTTCTTGATGAAGAGGACTGGTTCACCCCACAGTGAAACACTTTGGCATATAAACCCTTTATCCAGATTCTCATGTAGTTGTTTCTTTCGCTCCACAATCTTTACAACATCCATTATATATGGATTCTGGGATATTGGAAATGACCCTGGTATAAGATTAATCTATAATTTAGAATATCTTCTGGTAGGAAAACAAGAAAATTCCTCAGAAAACACATCATCTAATTCCCTTAAAATAGCATTCCTTTGAGGATGGTTGATTCCTTAGAATCAATCATCTGAGAAAGATATGCATTCTCATAGGGAAGTAATATAAATTATTGAGATGATGGTTCTAAAGAAGATTCATCCTCCTCCTTGCAGTTGTATAGAATTGGAGGTCGATTCTCCATATGGATAGTGATTTCCCTCCCACACCAATTTATGTTGGCTCTATATAGGTAAATGCAATCCATCAAAATAATTACATCAAATTTCACCAGAGTTAGTGTGATGAGGTTATTTTGGAAGTTCAATCCAAAAATTGTGATAAGGGAGGAGTTATATTTGTGGGATGCAATAATTTCCCCATTTTCTGTTCTCACTAACATCTCTACTTCCATGATTTTTGGTGGTGTTTGGATTGTTATACTAAACTTTTGGGATATAAAAGAATTCATATAAATAGAATCAAAAAGTAAATTCGCTATTCTTGAATAAATAACTAGTGTACCTATCACCAATTCTTTCTGGAAGTTGTTGGTTGCATTTGAAAACCCTTAGCTTAGGGAACTGGTTTGAAAAGTTCCCTAGTTCTTACAGTTGTAGAAATGAAAAATGAATTGAGGTTTGAACGGAGAGTTCCTCTCCTTTTTCACAACATTGGGTTTTTCTTGTCAGAAAACATTGTCCAGGTTCCCTTCTCTTCCACACATAAAGCATTTCCTCATCCCCTTCAGGAAATTTCTAGGGTGATTCTTTCTGTACATTTGGCAAGTGGGGTGGTGGAATTTCTTAGCACTGTTGGATTTTTCTATAGGACTACCAGAATGAAAGTCAACTTTCTTCTTCTTATTCCCATGATACACTTGAGATTAACCGATCTCCATCTTGACTTTGAGGTAACATCATACAATGTCCTCATAGCTGTCAAAGTCAAATATCTCTAAAGATTTCCATAGGCTAAGTTTTTTCCAACTAAAGAATCTGTAAACCTTGTATTTGGGGGTAAAAATAAAGTCAAAGGTTTATCGTTCAAGCTTTATGAAATTTTAATCATACAATCCGATGGATTAGTTGTATTTTTCTTGAGGGAAAGGAAGTAACTTTCCATCTTAAGTTAGAGGATACAAGGAAAATATTTATCAAAAAACATTTCTCAGAAATCCTTCCATTCCAATGCCTCGACCTCTTACTCAGGATTTGTATTTTTGATCAATGTACACTATTCATTATCTTCACCATCCATATGATAAGTAGCTAGAAGAACATTCTCTTGTTATAAACATTGAAGGATGGAGAATATCTTCTCAATGAAGTTGATTCATTGTTTAAGGATTGAGGGATCATATGATCTATTGAAAGTAGGAGGCCTTTGTCTCATGAAGCTCTAGATTTCAACTTGTTATTTATTAGGGGGGTTAGATGTGCCTCTTGAACTTTATTTTTATTCAAAACATGATTTAACTGAGGGCGTATCTTGACAAGGTTTGCAATTCCCACTCACATCAGACTGGGTATCTCATTAGAATAGTCATCACATTAATCTTTCCATCAATTATTAGCCTGAGTCCTCCAATTACTAGCCATTGTCTAGAATAAAATAAAATTTAGGGGTAAGTATTTTAAACCATTAAAAACATAAAGGTGAATCAAATGACAAGAAGGGATAACTTATAAATTACATTTATTTCTTTAACTTATGAATTTTTAGGATTCAATATAAGTTATCCATGATATATTTTCTAAGGTATATTCTTATGGGATTTTTTTTCTCCCTTAACATTGCTTCATACTAAGCTTATGAATTTACTAACTAATATCCCCTAAGAGTGTAAAACCAAGAGTGCATCAAGACCCATTGTCATGCACAAGTTCCAATTAGAGTCTATCTCAAAGAGGTGTTTTTGAGTTTTACCCCTAGATACATATGTGCCAGAGCCACCTCTACTTGTTCCTATCCAGAGAGTGTTGTATTTTCTCGATAAACCACATACTCTATACTCATAAAAATTTAGTGCTATTTTTATTATACTTATTCTTATCTCAGAGGCTTTTAATAGGGTTTTCTAATCCTAATCACAAAATCACTAAACCTATCCCTCGATTCCAACTATAATAACCCTGCTCTTTATTTCATATTTAAACAAAATTTCTTACATAAACTTTCACTTATTACAACCCAGAATATCAATAGGTATAATGTATTTGGGGATTAGGAACATTACACGAAAACTTAAGAGATAAAATACAACATATTTATTGAAAACCTCCTTTACATGACCACAACATTCCTTCATACTTAGCGTTGCATGGGATATCCTGAGGAAATACATAAGAAAATGGTGAGTTATAAAGCCTAGTAAGGGAGTAAACAAGGCATAACATGAAGAATAAAATACATGTTAGGAAATAGAAAAATCAATTAATCATAAGAGAAACATTAACATAAAGTCATGATATAACATGATTATCATAACATGGAAATATGACGATAATATACAACATGATATTAGCATGATCCAAGGCTCATCGCACATGGATTAGAATGAGTAAACCCTCATTTCAAATGAATTATCATGAGTAAACCCTCATTTCACATGGAATATCATGATACTAAACATTACCCAATGCATTTGATATCCATCATGGTGTACCCTTCAGAAACATTTCATTTCATGCATAGGTGTGCCACATAGATCATATAACAAGGAATCATTCAACATAATAAGTTATTACACAGTCAAGGAATGTAGAATACATAGACTTAACTACCATTAAATAATTACATGTGTATAAAGGTGAATACCCTTGATAGAGAAATGAGTATGGTATTCACTATATGATGATTTTAGGTTAGAAAATTGTGGTGCAATTTCTGTAGTATAACGACACCATATGGAAATTCATAAGTTGGGTTGATGAGAAATAAAGGGGTATATCATATTTTATACATAAATTAGATAGTAAGTGGATCATTAAACACAATATACCAATATATGAAATCGAACTTAGTTGTATAATATGTAAGAGATTCTTGAATGGAAATAAGAAGAGAGAAATCCCTTATAGAATTTTGGCATGCTATCGAGTGTACACAGAAGGAATTAATGAGAGTTAAAGTGGAATATAATAATTAAAACATAAGTAGGGTAGTATAGTGGAGGTTAAAATTCATACCCCAACATTTTTAATTGAAAATAAAAGGGTATAAAAATATAAAGAATCTTGGAAAAAAACCGGAAAGGTAGGAATCCCTTGGATGTGTGATCTCAAAGGCTTGGGAGAGGCTTGTGAGTGTCTTATTAGATAAATGGGGAACCTTGGGATTAATATAGGGATTTTAGAGTAGATTGAGGATGTGCTTCAAGGTATTTTAGTGAATATGAATGAGAGTTTGGGTGAGTTTATATAGAAAATGAGGTGGAATTCTTTATTATTTAGGTTTTGGACACTATTAACTAAAATATTCAAAACCAAAAACCAAAAAAAAGGTATTTTCCCATTTTTTTCCAAATATAAGTGGAGAAAATTATTTTATAAGGCAAATGGATGAACATATTAAAATATTATCCTTGATTATGCGGAGGTGAGTCACATTATTAAATAAATGAATTTAAAATCATAAAATATATTATACATTTTAGAGGATTCACTAAGGATTTATAAAATAAGTAAAAAAAATATAAAATCCAATTATTTTAATGTGAAAATATATATTGGGCTTATAATACCCATTATAATATTTATTACATCATTTTGGGGGTCATTAGGATGTTATAAAACATGATATATATTTATATATTATTTAATTTTTACCCAAAAATTTGAGTGTCTCAGAAAATTATTAAAAATCCACCATTGGATAATTTTGACATCTTAATTCAAAAATTAATATTTATTTTATTTAAATTATTTTCTAAATATGTTAATTTTTTACTTTTAATATAAAAATCTACATTTATCGAAAATTGACGGGTTTTGACAAAAACAATTTTTAAACCTTAATAAAAATTACATTTGTATTCAAAAAAATTATATACACATTTATTATTCATTAAATTAATTTTATAATAATATTTTATTAAAATATTAATTTTTTCAAAAATTCATTAATTCCTTAAAATAAATTCCTTAAAATAAATTCCTTAAAAATACACTTTCTGTTTTATCGTATAAAAATATAACTCTTATCAAAATGATTAACTAATAATTTATAGATAAATAACTGATATAATCATCGTTTATAAGAATTTTTATATAATATTATTGATTAAAACTTTAGTTTAACATAATAATGTATATATTTATCAAAATTACCATTTTTACCTGAAGAATCAATTTATTAAATTCATTATTTTTTAAAGAAAGACTATTTTCATAATGGAATTGATGGAATAATAATTTTATTTATAAAAAGATATTACACAATAAGTAACTATTACCTTGTTATATAACCCCTTATAATAACTGCATAAGACCTAAGGGTAAGGTGTGCGGTGGTGGCAGACTCTTAGGGTGGATCAGATAATATCACTCGAGTGATAATCTCTATTTACTTGAACTTCTTCTGTTGGAGATTCCATTCATGCTTAACGTGTTGAAGTTCAGCTTGAGCTTGGTCAATAGTGAAGCCCAGTGACACTATATTCTTTCCAAGCTCTGACAAATGAGCTTTGTTTTGCCTAAGTCTACTGGATGAGGCCATCTTCTCCTTTGTTTGCATTGAAAAGATTTTTTAAAGCCTTATCTTTATATCAGTTGTGTGATCACTATTCAATGGTTATATTATCAATAGTAATGATACTTAAGGGTCATTTAAACCCAAAAATTCATGTGTTTTCTATATCCATAAAAAATTAAAAGAAAGGGAATTTTATTCATAAATGATTGGGTTGTTACAAAATTCCCACCTTAAGAAATTTATCTCTCAAAATTTATTTTCCCCACACTAAAACAGATGAGCGTAACTCTGCCTCATCACTTCCTCCAGTTTCCAAATTTCTTCTCAAAACTTATGGTTTGTCCAAAACACTTTGAGAAGGAGAATAATCTTATCTCATAGGAATTTTTCTCTATGATATAAGATCTTCACCCAATTATCTTCATATGAGAGTTAATTCTTTAATGGTATCACCTATGGATTTAGTACATGTGATGGGTCAAGTATGTACTTCTTCAAGAGTGATACATGGAATACATAATGTACTTTAGAAAGGTTTGGTGGGAGTTATAGTATATATGCCACTGATCCAATGAGCTTAAGGATCTAAAAAGGGCCAATGTACCTTGGAATAAGATTTACCTTCATCCCAAATCTCATAACTATCTTTCATGGGGATATGTAGAGGAATAACAAGTCTCCAACATCAAAATCTAGGTCTAATCAATGTCTATCAACATAGATATTCTATCGAGTCTGAGCAGTTTTAATGTATTACTGGATGGTCTTATGTTTCCCCACCATTTCTTCGACTATTTCTGGACCGAGAAGTTTTCACTCCCCATATTCTTACCAACATGCTGGTGTTCTTCACCTCTTCCCATAAAGGTATTTATAAGGAGCTATTTGGATGATTGATTGGAAACTATTCTTGTAAGAGAACTCAACCATAGGAAGATGTTGATCCTATCCTCATTTGATGTCCATTAAGAATGCTCTCAACATGTCCTCAAGTTTTTGGATAGTCCGCTCAAATTGGCCATTAGGTTGAGGATGATAAGACTTACTAAAGTTTAACTTAGGATTTAGAAAATTTTGGAGACTCTTCCAAAACATAGAGGTGAATCTTGGATCTTGATACGATATAATCAATAGTGGTACACCATGAAACCTTACCACTTCTATGATGTATATTCGTGCCAGTTGATCTAATGAGAAATCCTCCTAAATTTCAATAAAGTGTGCAGTCTTTGTAGGATGATACATAACAACCCAGATAGAATTGTTTCATTTGTATGTCTTTAGAAGTCCAGTGACAAAGTCCATGGTGGCATTTTCCCATTTCCATATTGGTATGGGTAATGGTTTCATCAACCCCTTAGACTTCTGTCTCTCAGCCTTCCATTATTGACATACCAGGCACTTTGATGTATACTCAATGATCTTCTTCATCCTATTATCCCACCAATAATGCTCTTTGAGATCCCGATACATCTTTGTGTTTCCTGGGTGAATGGAGAAATTCAAACTATGTGCATCATCTAAAAGTTCTTTCTTTGACTTCGTATTTTATGGAACACATAGTCTTGACCCAAATATCAAAATTACTTGTTCATTAATATTGAACTCTGAGGATTTTCCATTTCTGATAGTTTTTACTTTCTTCTGAATTCCCACAACATTTTTTTGAGCATCTTCTAGCCTTTTCAAAAGAGATTTTTGAGAAAATATTTGTGAATGGATTTATTATGTTCCTTTATTTATTATTCCCATGTATATCTTCAAAAAATCTAACAAGATTAGATGATTTTCAATTCTAATAATTGAAAGAGTTGCTGGATACTTTCAACTTAGAGTATTTTCCACTTTATTCGCTTTACTTGAATGATAGTGAATTGAGAAGTCATAGTATTTGATCAGGACTAACCATCTTTTTTGGTGAATATTCATCTCTTTCTGTGCGAATATATACTTGAGGCTTTTGTGATCCATATATATTTCAAACTTTTCCCCAAATATGTAATGTCACCAAATTTTCAAAGTGAATATCACTGTAGCAGACTCCAGATCATGTGTTGGATAGTTCTTCTCATGAACTTTCAATTTCCTCGAATCATATGAAATGACATTGTCATTTTGCATCAACAGATAGCCTAGTCCCTTCTTTAAAGAATCACTGAATATTACAAAAAGCTCTCTACTTTGGGGTAGTGTGAGCACATGGGTAGTGATAAGCCTCTTCTTCAACTCCATGAGGTTTTCCTCAAACTTATCATTCCAGGAAAACCTGAATCCCTTCCGAGTTATATTGGTAAGAGGGTTTGATAATCACTATAAATTTCTCACAAATTGGCAATAATATCTAGCCAACCCAAGGAATCTTAGGATATTCTTCATAGTTGTTGGCCTCACACATCCCTTAATTAAATTTTTCTTGGAGGGATCCACAAATATCCCATTTTTTTTGATGATATGACCCAAGAATGAGACTTCCTTCAACCATAACTCTCACTTTCTATACTTTCTATAGAGATTCTCCCTTTGTAAGGTCTTTAGTGTTGTTCTTAGATTCTCTACATGCTCCTCCTTGGTTTTGAAGTATATTAGAATATCGTCTATAAATACTACCACAAATTTGTTGAGGTAATATATAAAGACTCTATTTATCATGTCTAAGAATATTTATAGAGCATTAGTGAGTCTAAAAGGAATTATTATGAATTCATAGTGCCTATACCTTGCATGAAAAATAGTCTTGTGGATATCCTCCTTCTTCAACCTTACTTGGTAATATCCCGACCACAGATCCACCTTGGAGAAGTATTGTGCTCCACATAGCTGATCAAACAAGTCATAAATTCATTGAAAAATATACTTGTTAATTAGCATGATTTTGTTAATCTCGTGATAATAAATGAAAAGACACATGGAACCATCATTCTTCTTGACGAAGAGGATGGGTTCACCTCACGGTGAAGCACTTGGGAATATAAACCCTTTATCTAGATTATGCTGTAGTTGTTTCTTTCACTCCTCAATCTTCACAACATCCATTACATATAGATTCTGGGATATTGGCAATGACCCAGGTATAAGATTAATCTATAATTTAGCATATCTTCTAGGAGAAAGACCATAAAATTACTCAGGAAACACATCATCTAATTACCTTACAATAGGTATTCCTTTGAGGATGGTTCATTCCTTATAATCAATCATCTGAGAAAGATATTCATGCTCATAGGGAATTAATATCCATTTTTGATATGATAGTTCTAAATAAGATTCATCCTATTCCTTGCACTTGTATAGAATTGGGGGTTGATTCTCCATATGGATAGTGATTTCCCTCCCACATCAATTTATGTTGGCTCTATATAGGGAAATCCAATCCATGAAAATAATTGCATCAAATTCCACCAGAGGGAGTATGATGAGGTTCGTTGGAAAGTTAAATCCACAAATTGTGATAGGGGAGGATTTCTATTTTTTGGATGTAATAATTTCCCCATTTTCCATTCTCTATTACTTATCTACTTACATGATTTTTTGTGGTGTTTGGATTGTTATACTAAACTTTTGGGATATAAAAGAATTCATATAAATAGAATCAAAAAGTACATTCACTATTATTGAATGAATAACTAGCGTACCTATCACCAATTCATTGTCGGGATTCTCTTTGGAGGTAGTGATGGAAAAAGCTCACCCTTGATACCTTGGAAGTTGTTGGTTGCCTCCGAAAACCCTTGTCTTAGGGAACTAGTTTGAAAAGTACCCTAGTTCTTTATAGCTGTAGTAATGAAAAATGCATTGAGGTTCGAACGGAGCGTTCCTCTCCATTGTCACAGCAGTGGGTTTTTCTTGTCAGAAAACATTGGCCAGGTGCCCTTATCTTCCAAACCTAAAGCATTTCATCAACACCTTTAGGAAATTTCTAGGGTGATTCTTTCTGCACCTTTGGCAAGTGGGGTGCTGGAATTTCTTAGCACCGTTGGATTTTTCTATCAGACTACCAGAATTAAAGTCAAATTTCTTCTTCTTATCCTCATGATACCCTTGAGATTCACCGATCTCCATCTTGACTTTGAGGGAACATCATAAAATATCCTCATAGCTGTCAAAGTCATAGATTTCTAGAGTTTTCCATAGGCTATGTTTTTTCCCACTAAAGAATCAGTAAACCTTGCATTTGGGAGTAATGACAAAGATGGAGGTGTATTATGAAATATTTATGAAATTTTACGCATATGATATGATGGATTCACTATATTTTTTCTTGAGGTAAAGGAAGTCCCTTTCCATCTTAAGTAAGAGGTTTTAAAGAAAATATTTATCGAAAAACATTTCTAAAAAATCCTTCCATTCCAATGCCTCAACCTCTTCCTCAGGATTTGTATTTTTGATCAATGTAAACCATTGATAATCGTCACCATCCAAATTGGAAGCAGCTAGAAAAACCTTATCTTGTTTAGAACATTGAAGTATGGAGAATATCTTCTTAATGAAGTTGATCCATTGTTTCGGGATTGAGGGATCAGATGATCTATTGAAAGTAGGAGGCCTTTGTCTCATGAGACTATCGATTTCAACTTGTTCTTTCTTGCAGGGGTGGGGGGGGGGGTGGATGTTCCTATTAACCTATGTTTTTATTCAAAACTTGAGTTAAATTAGGGAGTATCATGACAAAGTTTGTGATTCCCACTCACATCAGACTGGGTATCTCATTAGAATAGTCATCACATTGATCTTTGCATCAGTTGTTAGCCTGAGTCCTCCTATTATGCCATTATGTAGAATAAAATGAAATTTATTGGTAAGTATTTTAAACTATTAAACACATAAAGGGTAATCCAATGAGAAAAAGGATAACTTATAAATTACATTTATTTCCTTAACTTTTGAATTTCTTGGCATCAATCTAAGTTATCCATGATCTATTTTCTAAGGTATATTCTTATGGGATTTTTTTCCTTTAATAATGATTCATACTGAGCTTATGAATTTACAAAATAATATCCTTTGAGAGTTTCAAACCAATAGTGCATCAAGACCCATTTTCATGCTACAGTTCCAATTTGAGTCTAGCTCAAAGCAGTGTTTTCCAGTTTTACCCCTAGATACATCCGTGCTAGAGCCACCTCCACTTGTTAATATCCTGATAGAGTTGTATTTGCTCGATAAACCACATACTCTATACTCATCAAAATTTAGAGATATTTTTATTATACTTAGTCTTATCTCTGAGGATTTCAATAGAGTTTTCTAATCCTAATCACAAAATAACTAAACCTATCCCTTGATACCAACTATAACAACCCTGCTCTTTATTTTATATTTAAACTAAATTTATTACGTAAACTTTCACTTATTACAACCCAAAATATAGAGAGGTATATGGTATTTGGGGATTAATAACATTACATTAAAACTTAAGAGATAAAATACAACATATTTATTGAAAACCTCTTTTACATGACCACAACATTCCTTCGTACTTTCCATTGCATGGGATAACCTGAGGACATACATAAGAAAAGGGTGAGCTATAAATCCCAGTAAGGGAGTAAACAAGAAATAACATGAAGAATATAATACATGTTGGGAAATAGACATATCAATGGATCATAAGAGAAACATTAACATAAAGTCATGATATTACATGATTATCATAACATGGAAATGTGGTTACATCATACAACATGATATTAGCATGAGGCAAGGCTCATCACACATGGATTAGAATGAGTAAACCCTAATTACACTTGAGTTATCATGATTAAACCCTCATTTAAAATGAATTATCATTAGTAAACCCTTATCTCACATGAAATATCATTATACTAAACATTACCCAATGTATTGGATCTCCATCAGGGTGTACCCTTCATAAACATTTCATTTCATGCATAGGTGTGCCACATAGATCATGTAACATGGAATCATTCAACATAATAAGTTATTACACAATAAAGGAATGTGGAAAAAATATATGTAAGTACCATTCCATAAGTATATGTGTATAAAAGTGAATTCCCTTGATAGAGAAATGAGCGTGGTATTCACTACACGATGATTTTGGGTTAGAAAATCGAAGTGCAATTTCGGCAACATAACAACGCCATGTAGAAATTCATAAGTTGGTTTGATGAGAGATAAATGAGAATATCATAATTTATATATAAAATAGATAGTAAGGGGATCATTAAACATAATATACCAACATATTAAATGTAATTTAGTTGCATAGTATGGAAGAAATGGTTGAATGGAAATAAGAAGATAGAAATCCCTTAAAGAATTTGGGCATGGTAATGAGTGTACGTGGAAGGTATTAATGAGAGTTAAAGTGGGATATAATAATTAAAACATAAGTATGGTACTATGGGATATGTGAAAAATCATACCCCAATATTTTTCATTGAATATAAAAGGGTATAAAAATATAAAGAAACTTAGATAAAAATGGGAAAGCTAGGAATCCCTTACTTGGATGTGTGATCCCAAAGGCTTGGGTGAAGCTTGAAAGAGGCTTATTAGGATATTGGGGAAACTTGGGAGGACTATAGGTAGTGGAGAGAATATTGAGTACATGATTAATTTGAGTTGAGTGAATAAGAATAAGAGTTTTGGTGTGTTTATATAGGAAATGAGGTGGAATTCTTTATTTTTTAGGTTTTGGAGAGTAAAAACTAAAATATTCAAAACCACAAATCAAACCATGGTTTTTTCCAAATAGGAGTGGAAAAAAAATATTTTATAAGGCCAATGGCTGAACATATTAAAATATTAACCTTGATTTTGTGGAGGTGAGTCACATTATTAAATAAATGAATTTAAAATCATAAAATATACTACAATTTTAGAGGATTCACTAAGGCTTTAGAAAATAAGTAAAACAAATATAAAATCCCATTATTTTAATTTTAAAACATATATTGTGTCGATAATACCCATTATAATATTTATTACATCATTTTTGGGTCATTATGATATCATAAAACATACTATATATTTATAAATTATTTAATTTTTACCCAAAAATTTGACTCTCATAAAGTTAGGAAAAATTCACCATTGGCTAATTTCGACGTCATGATTCAAAAAATAATAATCATTTTATCTAAATAATTTTCTAAATACATTGTTTTTTTAATTTTGAAATAAAAATTGATATTTATCAAAAAATGACGGGGTTTGACCAAAATTTTTTTTAAACCTTAATAAAAATTACATTTGACTTAATAAACATTATATACTCATTTATTATTCATTAAATTAACTTGATAATAATATTTTATTAAAATTTTAATTATTTCAAAAATTTATTAATTTCTTAAAATAAATTCTTTTAAAATACACTTTCTATTTTATGGTATAAAAAATATAACTCTTATCAAACTAGTTACCTAATCATTTATAGATAAAAAATGATATAATCATTATTTATAAGAAATTATTTTGTAATATTATTAATAAAAACCTTTGTTAAATATAATAATGTATATATTTCTCAAAAGTACTATTTTTATATGAAGAATCAATTTATCAAATTCATCATTTTTTTAAGAAAGACTATTATCATAAAGGAATTGATGGAATATGAATTTTATTTCAAAAAAGGGATTACACAATAAGTAACTAATACATTGTTATATAACCACTGGGCTGGTGAAAAATGCTTGGGGTGGCTCTGATAACATCGCATGTGTGGTAATATCTTTTAACTTGAACTTTTCTTGTAGGTGATTATGTTCAAGCTTAATGTGTTGAAGCACAGCTTGGGCTTGGTCAAGGGCGAAGCCCAATGAATATACCTCCTTTATGAGCTCCAAAAAATGAGCTTCGTATGGCCCGAGTCTACTGGATGTGTCTATCCTCTCATTTATCTATGTTGAAAGGATTTCTTAAAGCCTTATTTTTATATCAATTTTGTGATCACTGTTCAACGACTGTATTATCAACATTAATGGTACTTAACAGTCATTTAAACCAAAATAAAAAGTGAATGTGTTTTCTATATCCATATGACATTAAAAGAAAGTTAATTTTATTTATAAATTATCAGGTCATTACAAAAATAGTTTAAAATGGATGATTTAAAAAAGTGACAAATTACCTTTGAAAATCTAGATGATTTGAGAAACCTTGAAGAAATTCTCCGTAATCTAAGATTAAGATGATCTAAAAAGAGGGAAAATGGCACACGGGGGTGCGCCTAGGATTTTTGGGCTCTAGTGAGAGGTAGAATTACTGAAAAATGTTAAAAAATGAATGAGATATAAAAAAATAATAATTTCCTTAAATGTAGAAATGGGATCATGGGTTGGCCCAATTCCTGAATAAATCACCCAAATCCACCATGATTATGCATTCCTAAGGGGTAAAAATGGATACGGTGGTTTGAATAGTTTAGGGGAGGCCAAGTGGGAAGTTGAATAGGTGAAAAGTGTTGAAAATGAAGGAGTTATAAAAGAAAAAAAATTTTGTTTTTAAATCTGGAAATGGGATCATGGTTTGGTCCAAATATTGAAGAAACCACCCCAATAAACATACCCCATAAAAGGTGCCACTAAGAGTGTCACAGATTCAATTTCAAGCCACATAATCCTTATAGATTCCCTTAAAAAAATGGCCAAATACCATCCAAGACCTCCAAGACTAATGAATTAGATGAATAACACCCAAGACACTAAGTCTAATCTGAGAACACTCGAAAACCAAGAGAAAACTAGGAACCAAAACAAGATTCCAAAAAAAGCATGGAATTGAAGATATGGGTGTGATATCAAGGCTCATAAACTAGATGGTGGTTTACCTAGAGTCTTATAAATAAATTATGAATTGAATAGAAAAGGTTTCATTCATTTAAGAGACAAAATACTTTTTACAAAATATTAACATGATCAACCATTTAATTATCATTCAATTTACATTTGAAAATAACCATATTAATAACTTAATACTATTAAGAAAGAATGGTTATAAATATATTATTAAAAAAAACATTAATTTCCTTTATTTAAGGATTTAAAACCATATCTATGATAAAATTTTTTATTTATGACATTCTGGGTAAAATTGAATATTTTGAAAAAGATAGTGTGACCAAGAATGGTACAACCATGAGGCCCACCCATGATTGTGAGGCCAACCAACGATCGTGAGACCAACATACAACCATGAGTCCAACTTACAACTATGAAAATGGGTTTTGTGACCATGATACCAAACTTTTATAGTGAGGAAAACCTGTGACCATGAGACTAAAATATAGCCACAAGACCAACCCATGACTGTGAGACTAACCTACGATCATGAGGCCAAACTACGATCGGGGAGGAAACCTATATCCATGAGGTGTTATATGACTGTGTGACTAACCTATGACTATTAGACTTAACTTTATAATTTTAGGGAAAGATGAACCCAAAGAAACCCCTGATACATCCATCACTAGAATTACCACAAAGAAATGGGTTAAAAATTTTAGGTCATTACATTAGATACTTATTAAACAAATCTCAACCTTAAAAATAAAAACCAAACTTATAAAAGAGAAAATTAAGGGGAATGAAAAACCACCCCATGATATACCTCTAAGAGACCTCATTATAACCAAAACACAACCACCAAACAAACACATCATACTAAAAACTACCTCTCTTCCACATAGGCATCCGCACTACCAGGTCAAAATTTATAAATCCCAAGACACCAACCACTACAAATTCAAAAAAAATTGATTTAAGAAAAAAAATTAAGTAAATAAACCTTATATATCAAGATATTTTCCATTTTGTGTGGCACTATATCACCTGCATAGTTTTAAAATGTTTTGTAAATACAACACATTTTGTTTCGGAAGGTGTTTTCCTCTATACAAATGTTGGAATCCATAACACACTTCATTAGAAAGGGAAGAAGGAACATCTCATAAATCATCAGCATCAAAACATCACATCATCAAATAAAAATAAAACAAGTAAAAAATAAATTTACCTATGGGTAATGGGAATGCATATGCATCTTATGATCTCAAGTACTCTCCTCCAAGTCACCATGCCTCCATAGTACAAGAACCAGGGAGATGGTTCATCCAAAAAACACTTTCTTTTGATGATCTTGGATATCTACTGGCTACCCCATGAATGTCTCATCATTTTCGATATAAAACTCTCCCCAAACAGTGACATGGGAGTCATTGTGAATATATTGATGAAGTTGGGCATGTGTAAAATGTTGTGAATCTTATCCATCCATGGTAAAAAAACCAATAATCTACCTTGAAAAAATGTCCCAACACCTCAAAAGGTTTGAAAAAAAGGGGGAAACTTACTTCCCCGACCAAACCTCCACAACCCATGATGAGGGGAAAACTTTTAAGAACACATGGTCTCTAACCAAAAAATCCAAGGGCCTTAGATTGACATAATATTTTTATTGATCCTGTTCCACCTTTATCCTCTAAAAAAATTCATAATCCTTTTCTATCATTCTCTACACCAGATTCAAACCAAGAATAAATTACACTCCATCCTCAGTCTAGAAAAATTGAGAACAAAACAACCTCTCACACAATACCTCAATCGAGTCCCTACTGATGGATGATTTGAATATTTTTTATAAGAAAAATCAACCAATGGAAATTTCTTTTTCTATGATCCACTAAAATATAATATGCACACCTGAAACATATCCTCCAGCATCTAGATGGTCAGTTTCGTATGTCCATCTGTTTATGGATGGATAGATGTGCTGAGGCATAAATGAGTGTAAAACACATGTTTCAATCCTCTCCTAACACATGAGGTAAAACAAGCACCTAGATCCAAGATAATGGTCCTCATAACTCTATACTTGCAAACAAACTCATCCACATACCTCCTTTCCAAAATGTCCATAATGGTTTACTCCTAGATTTCTATGAAGTGATCCGACTTAATCATCTGACAAATGACTACCTAGATAACCTCATATCCTTCCTGGTCTTAGGGTAATTACATGGAGAAATCCATCAATAAATATTCACACTTCCACTTGATAATATCCAAGGGTTTCAATAAATTTCAAGGAATATAATTCTCTACCTTTACCTATCAGAAATCTAGAAACTGTGCCATAGACTTTACAACAACTCATTTATTTTCAAAAAACCAAAATAGATTCCTGAAACCATGGTACATGGTACTCATATATACACCGATAATGGTGAGATGAAAAACTTATAAATGAATCTATTTCAGTTCTCCATTGGGATGAAAAACCTCCCGTAAAATAATATTTGATTCTAATCATGTTCCAACCATCCCTCTGGGGAATCACCATGGCCTACTTGATCGTGAATCACCTCTACCTCTGAGTACCCCCATCAAGACTCCTCCACCTATCACATCTAAAAGTCTTCACAATCATCTAAAATAAGAAAAATACACCATCTACCACCCTTGAATGTATTGTATTGCTTCCAAATCCTCCATCACCCTCCAAGAATCCCCAAAATTTTGAAAAATATTCCTTCATGAATCCTTGCTTAGTGCGTCAGCCATGAAATTTCCATTTCTCAAGGTATATGATATTTCAAAGTCATAGTCCTACAGAAACTCCATCAACTTGAATTATCATAGATTTATGTCACATTGAGAGAAGATATACCTCAAGATATTATCATCCATAAAGATCAAAAAGTGTTTTATGATTAGGTAATGTCATCACAACTTTAGTGTAAATACAACCACTACTAGATCCCATTCATTAGTGTGTTAGTTACACTTAAGTGGATGTAACTACCTAGACCCATTGAAGATCATCACCTTTTTCTATGTCAAGATGCATCCCAATCACATACGGGATTCATCATAGAAAACCTCAAACATCACCCATTATTTTGGAAACTTGAGCACCGAGGCACCCCTTCAGGTAGTAAAACACTACCTGAAACTGATCAGTCTAGATAAAATCTTGGTCCATCCAAATCAGAGATGTCAATGGGGACTCAATCTATGAGAAATCAGACACAAAATTTCATTAATATCCCATGAGACCAAGGAAACTACATACCTATACCACATTCTCATGTGCTACTTGGGAAATATCTAACATGATATATAATGTTTTTAATAACACACCCTAAAAAGAAACCATATTCCCAAGGAAATTAACCTCTTGATTTTAAAACTTACATTTGGATAGATTTTTATAGAGATGGTGGAATCAAAGGACCTATAATATAGCTCTGATATGACTGACATTATTCTCCTATGACTTCGAGTAGATCGATATGTCATCGATGAAAATAAATAAAAAATCAACTAGGAACCCATGGAACATGGATTTCATGTGATCCATAAACAGATATAGTGCATTCACAACACCAAATGTCATGATCATGAACTCAAATTATAAGGCCCCATCCTTAAACCTTACTTAATCTTGAGTTATTACAAGATTACACATTGAGGATCTTTTAGGGTTTAGAGTTTTAGAGAATTAGATCATAAAACTTGCATTACATTCCACATATAAACAAAGTGGTTACATAAAGATAGTATTCTTCATTCCCATCAATGGAAACATATTCAAAATAAAACATGGATTATTTCTTGACACATCCTTGACTCTATCATCTTATCATGTACCTTTCCCTTGACCTGTGAAAAACATTTCAAAAACTTGGGATGAGCATAAAACTCAGTATGGGTTAAAAAAAACATGGAAAGGAAACATGAGTTCATATATACATAAGAATGAAATCATACTTTACCCATAAAACATAGGCACTTTAACATACCTCATAAAATCATGAATAAATCATAGAAATCATAATACATAAAGGTAACTTGAGGCATTCATAACATTCTTACGTAGGGAGTAACCCTCTTGGTTACATTTGGAATACCCATCACAGTATATTCCCTAAAATCTCTTCGGAGAAACCTTAACGTTTCACTCCTTCGCGTTACCCAATGCATTGGAGAGCTATAACGGGCTCACCTGCCCTTAGTTTATCACGGAACCACCCGTCTTCATAATAATGCCCAAGAACCATAACATAATTATATCACATAAAACATGCATAAAGGAAACATAAAATTTCCACATTTCAATCACGAGATATCAATACAACACATTGATATAAAAACATTATGAAAACCATTTTCAATACCAAAATAAAAGAGAAGTAAAACATGGTATTTATTTTTCTTTTCAAAAGAAGGTATGGCTTGTAGAGGAAGCCGAAACTCAAATAACGGTCACGACGGCGGAGAAGTCCTTGTCGCCGCATACGTACGACAAAAACATTCCCTTTTGTCGTTTAGTAAACGCTTCGTATAAAAAAGATTCCTTTTGAATAAACGTAAAAGTCAAAGGGTTTTATACACCGTATAAAAGAATGCTGTGTATAAAATAAAATATGCCTCAACGAAAGGAGATTGAGACGAAGTCCCATACCTCGTATCCGACTTGACCCGACTGTTCTTTAATCTCCTGAATAATAAACTTGAGTTAATCTCTACTTGCTTATGAATCTTTTTCATGTTCATTATTCCTTTTATACCATGTTATGAACATCATGTAATCAGTTAAGTTAATAATGTTCATTTCGTCGGTATTTTGTTCTTAAGTCAAAAATAGACTTCTTACACTTACATGTTGTTAATTTGGTCAAAGGTTCATTATATCCAGAATGGTATTCATTATGTAGATATCATATATGTCATATATATCCAGTAAATACATGCATTTATAATATTACATCACATTTAGAGGTAAGAAATGAAATGCACCGTTCATGGAGACGGTAAGCCGTACGTACGCATGAACGCTACTTCCATTTCTATTTCATATTTTCTGTAATGGAATCATAATGATATAAGAGTATATTATAATTCCAGCATAATAACATATATAATATCATTAAATTTATCCTTTACACATCCCACATATGGTATTAACGAATCAAATCACTTTTAGGGGGCGGTAGTCCGCACTTCCTATAATGAAGATATCGTGTTTTACCCATAATGGAAACCATAAAGGTATGCCCAAAATGAAAAAACAGAAACTTAAGGAAAACATAAACATATTATATATCATATATAAAAATAGTGACATCATAATGGCCACCTTTGAAGGTGTTAAATGAGTGTTGAACAATCATCGTTTTGGGAGGCAGAATTTCGCCATCCACGGAAACCGTATGTTCTTTAACCATTTGATGTAGTTGTGTGAGAGGGTAGCTCAAATAAATCTTATAACAATATCCTAGTATATTGAAGATACTGGTGTTGTTACAAAAGAAGTAAATAAAAAGAGTTTAGGGGGTTGGAGAAGCAAAATAAAACAAATGAACATTAGAGAATGAATTACCTTAAAAAGTGTAACTCCTTTTGATTTGAGCCTAAAGGATTCATTTGAAAGGATTATGCCCAAAGGGAATCCTCTAGGATGAGGAGAGGGATGTGGAGAGAGCAAATGTGCAGGGGTTGGCCGAGCCAAAGGCTTGAAGAGTGTGTGAAATGAGGTAGCGGTGGGGGCCTTTTATAAGAGGAGAGGAGGGGCACTTTTGGAAAGTAAAGAAATATTACATTATTTGAAAATGTGTTTCGGTTTCAAAAGGTCCCACATTGATATAATTCGTGGATAAGGTGATAAGGGTTCGAAATCCACTCATCCAATTGGTTTTGGCCATGTGTAGGTTTTAGATTTTTCATTATCTTTCTATTTTATTTAGATTGTCAAATAATGATGTCATCGCTGCATCATTATTATGTCATAAATAATTAAATTTATTTAATGTCTAAAAATAATAAAAAAATACTATGATATAGGAAATCTTTTTATCTTTCCAATGACTATTTATAATCAAAATTTGGACTTGTATAACCTCACTTAAAAATTGTTTTCGTAAAACATATTTTGTTTGTGTCATTTTCACTTTAACATTAAATAAAAAGTAATTTATGTCATTTCCCAACAAAAGTGGATCCATGGGGTCCCCAAGTTGACCCATGGCATGTCTTGGTCGGCCATGACACAACCAATAAGGTTGGGACATGTTTCTAGGTCATTTCATATTATTAAAGTATTATTTATACCTTAAACTACACTAATTACCACTAATCGCGATTAAGAACTTAATAAGTTACTATTCACCAAAAAATTATTTTAATCTCATTGAACCACATTTTACTTCTTAATGACAACCATGTATGTCGGATTTTCAAAATTCAGTACACATTAGTGGTAAACTTTCATTTAACTGGAAAATCAGTTTGCTTGATTACCACTTAGTGGTTTCACTATTCATCAAAAATTGAAGTTTTTCAGAAAATTACCAAAAATTCACCCTAAGATATATTTGATATTTAGAATTAAAAAATGTAGTCTATTTTACAAAATTCAAAACATATAGGTCACATTAATTAATTTAATAATTAATTCCCGCTGCCAGAGCAAAAAGCGTGTTTTTACAAAACAATAAGTATCAAAAGATTGACACCCGTTTAAGTCTAATTTCAAAGTGAAATTGATTCCAATGACCACCATTGGACAAAATGGTAAAAATATATTCTAATTTCACTTCAAAACCAATTCAAAACATAATCTAATCATATAAATAAATTAGATTAAAAAGCAGTTTTGATATAAAATGCAGTATTTTTCACTATTCATTAAAAAATGAACATTGTCAGAAAAATACCAAAAATTCACACAAGGTAAATTTTGATGTACCAATCATAAAGAATAAGTTTATTTTTACAAACATAGTTTATAAAATTGTCAAAATATAGATTCAAAAATGGTTTGCCATCAAAAGGCAGTAAAACAATCTTTTAAGAATATTAGTGTATTCCATGCATAAGATTGTTTTCATTTTCATTTTAAGCACCTATAACACTATCTTAATCATAGATAAAAATATCTATTATTCATTAGTTACTTGGGATGTTACATCCTTCCCCCCTTTAGAAAATTGCATCCCCGCAATTTATTTACTTATCGAATAAATGGGGGTACTTATCCCTCATTGCATTTTCAGATTCCCATGTTGCCTCTTCAATCATGTGGTTTTTCCACAAAACCTTTACCTGCTTAATCACCTTATTCCGTAACACTTGCTCCCTGTGGTCAAGAATCTGGACCGGTTGTTCCTCATAAGATAGGTTCTCTTCCAGCTGAACTACCTCTGGACTCAAAACATGAGATGGATCTGGCATATACTTTCTCAACATCGAGATGTGAAAAACATTGTGTACCTGAGATAAACTCGGAGGTAAAGCCACTCGGTATGCAACTGATCCAACTCTTTCCAGAATTTCGTATGGTCCAACGATCCTTGGACTCAACTTTCCTTTCTTACCAAATCTCATCACACTTTTCTAAGGAGAAACCTTGAGAAAAACATGTTCACCTACCTCGAAAGATAGATCCTTCCTCCTGTTATCCGCATAACTCTTCTGCCTGCTCTGAGCTGTTCTCATGTGTTTCTGAATCAGTTGAACTTTTTCTGCCATCTCTTCTACCAATTCTGGTCCCATCAAATTTCTTTCACCCACTTCATCCCAGAAAGCTGGAGTTCGACACCGCTTCCCATATAATGCCTGAAATGGTGCCATCTGTATACTGGAATGAAAACTGTTATTATATGAAAACTCAACCAAAGAAAGATGTTGGTCCCAACTTCCCTGATAATCCATAGAACAAGATCGTAGCATATCCTCTAATGTCTGAATTGTTCGTTCTGACTGCCCATCTGATTGAGGATGAAAAGCTGTACTAAAATTTAATTCAGTACCCAACGACTTCTGAAGGCCTTTCCAAAAGTTAGAAGTAAACCTGGGATCACGATCCGATATAATGGATAGAGGAACTCCATGTAACCTGACTATCTCTTTAAGATACAAACGGGAAAGTTGATCAAGATAGAAATTATCTCGTATAGCAAGGAAATGAGCAGATTTGGTTAAGCGATCAACAATAACCCAGATTGCATTATTACCTCGAGATGTCCTCGGTAATCCCACAACAAAGTCCATGGATATGTTTTCCCATTTCCACTCTGGCACTGTTAAAGGCTGAAGCATCCCTTTCGGTAACTGCCGCTCTACTTTAACCTACTGACAAGTCAAACACTTCACAGTAAAATCAGCAATATCTCTTTTCATTCCATCCCACCAGTAATACTCCCGCAGATCTCTATACATCTTAGTACTGCCCGGATGAACTGAAAACAGAGAACTATGAGCTTCACATAACAACTCTCTCTTCAATTGTGAATCACAAGGCACACACAACCTCTTCCCAAACCTCAAAACACAAACACAAACTTATCCAAGAACTCATGGAAAATTTTATTCATAAGGTCCATGAATACAGAAGGTGCATTGGTTAACCCAAAAGGCATAACTACAAATTCATAATAGACATATATAGTACGGAACACAGTCTTCGGAACGTCTGCTTCTTTTACTTTCAACTGATGGTACCCCGACCTCAAGTCAATCTTCGAAAAATACTGAGCTCCCTGGAGCTGACACCACTTCATTTGATGGCCCAACATCTGCTGAAGTTGTTGCAAATGATTTCACCACCCCTTTCTGCTTGTAGTCTAACTGCTTCCCATCACTCAAGCTCCTTGTCGGACACTCGTTTGCATAGTGACCCATCTCATTGCACTTATAACATTTCACTAACTGTAAATCAAATTTGTTCTTACCTTCAGCTTGATCCTTTTCAGTGCAATCACGAGCCTTATGTCCCATCTTACCACATTGGTAGCACTTTCTAGAATTCAGAAGACATTCCCCAGCATGCCTTTTTCCACATTTATCACAAACTGGAAACTTAGTTCTCTTACCATCAGACTTTTTTGAAGAATTCTTACCTTTCTCTTGCCACCTCGGTCTCTTCTTCTGCTGGTTGCTATAGAAAACTTGGTCATCGGAAAACTCCATTTCCACCTTCTCCGTACATCGAACAAGTTTTTCATAACTTTTGAACTCACGAGAAGCTAAAGCCCTTCGATACTTTGGCTTTAACCCTGAGTAAAAATGGTTTATTTTACTATCAAGATCTCGTTTGAAGTTTGGAGCATACCTTGCCAATCGAGTGAATTTTTCTTCATAAGCAGCCACTGAATCATCCTCCTGCCTCAATTCTAGGAACTTCTTTTCCATCCTAAGACGAACCACCTTAGGAAAATATTTCTCAAGAAACATACCTTTGAATTCATCCCAGTGAAGAGCATCAATCTCATCGGCATCCCTGATATTTTTAACCATAGACCACCACTGATCTGCTTCACCCTCCAAATGGTAAATAGCAAGACTAACCTTTTGATTGTCTGAACATCCCATGACATCAAAAATCTTCTCCAGTGCTTTAATCCACCCTTCAGCTTGCACAGGGTCAGATGATCCTCTGAATGATGGGGGATGTTGCCTCATGAAATGTTCCACCATTGACATGTTCCTCTGTGGTTGATCTGGCTGATCTCGTGCATGGATACCACCACCATTTATAGCCTGAGTCAACTGTGCCATCACTGCAACAAACTGTTCAGTTCCAATTCCGACCATCTCAGGTTGCTGATTTGGAAGGTTATCTTCCTCTTGATGTCGTCCCAACATAGCTGCTTTGTTTCCTCTGCGGAAAACCATTCTGAACACATAAATATCTTAGGCGAAGAAACATGGTAATCTGTAAATGCTATATCATTTCAATAATATTATAATTTAACACTTTTCTAACTCCTAAAGTCGTCTAAACCGACCTCTGATACCAACTATAAGGCCCCAGCCTTAAACCTTACTTAATCTTGAGTTATTACAAGATTACACATTGAGGATCTTTTCGGGTTTAGAGTTTTAGAGAATTAGATCATAAAACTTGCATTACATTCCACATATAAACAAAGTGGTTACATAAAGATAGTATTCTTCATTCCCATCAATGGAAACATATTCAAAATAAAACATGGATTATTTCTTGACACATCCTTGACTCTATCATCTTATCATGTACCTTTCCCTTGACCTGTGAAAAACATTTCAAAAACTTGGGATGAGCATAAAACTCAGTATGGGTTAAAAAAAACATGGAAAGGAAACATGAGTTCATATATACATAAGAATGAAATCATACTTTACCCATAAAACATAGGCACTTTAACATACCTCATAAAATCATGAATAAATCATAGAAATCATAAGACATAAAGGTAACTTGAGGCATTCATAACATTCTTACGTAGGGAGTAACCCTCTTGGTTACATTTGGAATACCCATCACAGTATATTCCCTAAAATCTCTTCGGAGAAACCTTAACGTTTCACTCATTCGCGTTACCCAATGCATTGGAGAGCTATAACGGGCTCACCCGCCCTTAGTTTATCACAGAACCACCCGTCTTCATAATAATGCCCAAGAACCATAACATAATTATATCACATAAAACATGCATAAAGGAAACATAAAATTTCCACATTTCAATCACGAGATATCAATACAACACATTGATATAAAAACATTATGAAAACCATTTTCAATACCAAAATAAAAGAGAAGTAAAACATGGTATTTATTTTTCTTTTCAAAAGAAGGTATGGCTTGTAGAGGAAGCCGAAACTCAAATAACGGTCACGACGACGGAGAAGTCGTTGTCGCCGCATACGTACGACAAAAACATTCTCTTTTGTCGTTTAGTAAATGCTTTGTATAAAAAAGATTCCTTTTGAATAAATGTAAAAGTCAAAGGGTTTTATATACCGTATAAAAGAAAGTTGTGTATAAAATAAAATATGCCTCAACGAAAGGAGATTGAGACGAAGTCCCATACCTCGTATCCGACTTGACCCGACCGTTCTTTAATCTCCTGAATAATAAACTTGAGTTAATCTATACTTGCTTATGAATCTTTTTCATGTTCATTATTCCTTTTATACCATGTTATGAACATCATGTAATCAGTTAAGTTAATAATGTTCATTTCATCGGTATTTGGTTCTTAAGTCAAAAATAGACTTCTTACACTTACATGTTGTTAATTTGGTCAAAGTTTCATTATATCCAGAATGGTATTCATGATGTAGATATCATATATGTCATATATATCCAGTACATACATGCATTTATAATATTACATCACATTTAGAGGTAAGAAATGAAATGCACCGTTCATGGAGACGGTAAGCCGTACGTACGCATGAACGCTACTTCCATTTCTATTTCATATTTTCTGGAATGGAATCATAATGATATAAGAGTATATTATAATTCCAGAATAATAACATATATAATATCATTAACTTTATCCTTTACACATCCCACATATGGTATTAACGAATCAAATCACTTTTAGGGGGCGGTAGTCCGCACTTCCTATAATGAAGATATCGTGTTTTACCCATAATGGAAACCATAAAGGTATGCCCAAAATGAAAAAACAGAAACTTAAGGAAAACATAAACATATTATATATCATATATAAAAATAGTGACATCATAATGGCCACCTTTGAAGGTGTTAAATGAGTGTTGAACAATCATCGTTTCGGGAGGCAGAATTTCGCCATCCACGGAAACCGTATGTTATTTAACCATTTGATGTAGTTGTGTGAGAGTGTAGGTCAAATAAATCTTATAACAACATCCTAGTATATTGAAGATACTGGTTTTGTTACAAAAGAAGTAAATAAAAAGAGTTTAGGGGGTTGGAGAAGCAAAATAAAACAAATGAACATTAGAGAATGAATTACCTTAAAAAGTGTAACTCCTTTTGATTTGAGCCTAAAGGCTTACTTTGAAAGGATTCTGCCCAAAGGGAATCCTCTAGGATGAGGAGAGGGATGTGGAGAGAGCAAATGGGCAGGGTTTGGCCGAGCCAAAGGCTTGAAGAGTGTGTGAAATGAGGTATAGGTGGGGGCCTTTTATAAGAGGAGAGGAGGGGCACTTTTGGAAAGTAAAGAAATATTACATTATTTGAAAATGTGTTTCGGTTTCAAAAGGTCCCACATTGATATAATTCGTGGATAAGGTGATAAGGGTTCGAAATCCACTCATCCAATTGGTTTTGGCCATGTGTAGGTTTTAGATTTTTCATTATCTTTCTATTTTATTTAGATTGTCAAATAATGATGTCATCGCTGCATCATTATTATGTCATAAATAATTAAATTTATTTAATGTCTAAAAATCATAAAAAAAATACTATGATATATTAAATCTTTTTAGCTTTCCAATGACTATTTATAATCAAAATTTGGACTTGTATAACCCCACTTAAAAATTGTTTTCGTAAAACATATTTTGTTTGTGTCATTTTCATTTTAACATTAAATAAAAAGTAATTTATGTCATTTCCCAACAAAAGTGGATCCATGGGGTCCCCAAGTTGGCCCATGGAATGTCTTGGTCGGCCATGACACAAACAATAATGTTGGGACATGTGTCTAGGTCATTTCATATTATTAAAGTATTATTTATACCTTAAACTACACTAATTACCACTAATCGCGATTAAGAACTTAATAAGTTACTATTCACCAAAAAATTATTTTAATCTCATTGAACCACATTTTACTTCTTAATGAAAACCATGTATGTCAGATTTTCAAAATTCAGTACACATTAGTGGTAAACTTTCATTTAACTGGAAAATCAGTTTGCTTGATTACCACTTAGTGGTTTCACTATTCATCAAAAATTGAAGTTTTTCAGAAAATTACCAAAAATTCACCCTAAGCTATATTTGATATTCCGAATTCAAAAATGAAGTCTATTTTACAAAATTCAAAACATATAGGTCACATTAATTAATTTAATAATTAATTCCCGCTGCCAGAGCAAAAAGCGTGTTTTTACAAAACAATAAGTATCAAAAGATTGACACCAGTTTAAGTCTAATTTCAAAGTGAAATTGATTCCAATGACCACCATTGGACAAAATGGTAAAAATATATTCTAATTTCACTTCAAAACCAATTCAAAACATAATCTAAACATATAAATAAATTAGATTAAAAAGCAGTTTTGATGTAAAATGCAGTATTTTTCACTATTCATTAAAAAATGAACATTGTCAGAAAAATACCAAAAATTCACACAAGGTAAATTTTGATGTCCCAATCATAAAGAATAAGTTTATTTTGACAAACATAGTTTATAAAATTGTCAAAATATAGATTCAAAAATGGTTTGCCATCAAAAGGCAGTAAAACAATCTTTTAAGAATATTAGTGTATTCCATGCATATGATTGTTTTCATTTTCATTTTAAGCACCTATAACACTATCTTAATCATAGATAAAAATATCTATTATTCATTACTTACTTGGGATGTTACACAAATTACCCATACCTTCTCTGTAAGTAAGTATTTAGTATATCTTCCTCCTTGAAACTCAAATGATGATATCCAAAATGAAAAAAAATCTTATAAAACAAATTATCTCCACTTAACTAGTCAAAAAATATCACCAATCCTCATAAAAGGGTAATAATTATTGTTTTCAACTAATTTAGCCTTTGGTAGTCTACAAACAACATCAAACTACCATCCACCTTCTTGACGAATAACACTGGAGCACCCCATCGTGACACTCTGTGTTAAATGAAACCCTTTTTCACTAGGTTATCGATCTGAATCCTCAAATCTCATAAATCAGAGGTTTTCATCTGATAATGATACATATAAATTAGAGAGACCCCATATTAAAACTATATCATAATCTCAACATAACATCGAGTGGGTAGTGCTAAAACCTCCTCAGGGAAGACATCAAAGAACTCCTCAAAAACCCTTGGATTATCCACCATACCAACATACAAAGACTTTGTTAATAATTTTTATATCAAATAAATAAGGGGCTACATGTGCCCAATATCCATTTGATAACATTTTTTTGTCTGTGAAAAATAAACACTGATGATCTGTCTCTAATAATAAAACCTTCTTCTAGAAAAAATTAATAAATGAACACAGTGAAAACAACCAATCAATGCTAAATACAACATAATTTGATTATATAAATAGCATGAAGAGATCCCTACATGATTGATGATGTCCCATTATCATTCTACACCCTTGGAACACATCATACAAGAAGGTTTGGCCTCTAACTGGTGTAGTTAGTACCAGGGGCATGGGAAACCGCTCAATGTCTAGTCTAAATGAATATACAATGGTGGGTGTAATGAAGGATTTTGAGTCTACTGAATCAAATAAGGTTGAAAAATATTGGATGATAATCTAATAGTAGCTTTGATGATCTATATCCCCCTAGTGCTGATATCTCTATGGAATGAATCTTTCCATTGCATGGATCCTCTACGTCATTGTTGATGGCCACCTTCATGACCATGCAATGGCCTAGGTCCCAAGGAAGAGGACCATCATGGGCATTTTTCCTACCATATCCATCTCCTCTTAGCTGCTAATTAAGTGGTGTTTGTCTCTATTGCTATTGTGGATGATATTGAGCACCCAAAACAAATTTTCCACCCAGAGCATTCAAGCACTGTTCCTCACGGTATCCATAAACCTTTCATGTATTGCATGAGAATAGAAAGCCTTTGATAACTTATTGAGAATCAATATACCTAGGAAAACATGGAGAAGATGATGGTGACTAAATCCATGTTGGTCAAAACCTCTAATGCCCTAGCATCTAAGACCTATGACTAACTACTCTACTACTCAAGGAATGATTTTGGATGCCCTCTCATAGTATCCCTCATTGAAAGTGGATATATTTGATCACCTTCAGAATCTTCTGCACCTCCAAATAAATTGGTAATGTAAAAGGAGTAAACACATACAAGATTGATGGGAAGAGTGACTCCTCAGGATACTTCACATGGGACACCTCATTGGAAAAAATATCTGGGGTGAAATGAAAAAGATATTCACATTTGACCCAGTCTATCATACAGATATACTCTTCTACTGAAGGGAGTGAAACTCATAACTATTTACATAATTCATTTTCAATGATAGGAACTACACTCAGAACTCCTTCTGAAATTCAAACCAAGAAACATCTACCTCATTCTACTCCCCGAGATATTGCATCCATCACTAGAACACCACACCCATCATATAACTAACTACTACTGGGAGCCAATACTCTACCTAGAGTTGAATCAAACTAAAGGTGATCTCGAGATCCTATAACTAGTGATTAATATTTATATTAGAGATTATTTTCTCATACTTCACCAAATATTAATACTAAAAGACACAGAACGTCCTCTTTCACTTATACTCCTCCTCAGCCATACAAACCCTCTAGCGGTCAACTGGGTCATCCTGCTAAACCTATCCATCTTAAATCACACACAGATGACATCCAAGATCCATAAATAATAGGTTTAAAAAGTATTACCTAATCCTAGTAGTATAGGATTTTATTAAGGTTCATTTTATTAATCAATTTTAATTTTATTTCTAAAGATCAAGAAATTATAACATTAACACTATCAATCATGATGGATGTACCTATCTTTGGTATCTACCCTGAAAGAAGAACCCCCTCACCTGGTCATTTATTAGACTCAAGGTCCCAGAGTTAGATCATGTGGGGCCCTAAAATCCTATGTACTAGCCTGTCTCCTTGGCCTATGTCATGTACCAAGATCAACTGACATTATTTCCCTAACAACCCATGCAATCCTTACCATGTCTAACTCCAAATACCATCATACATTTCAACCTCTACATGGTACCACTCTTTAACAACCCACCAATTCCAAAGGTACCCCTCTTGGTTTTACAATTAAAGATGAATGATAATTCCCCCATGGGTCACACCTTCAATAGGCCCCAGTCTGACGAATAACATAGTGGGTGTAAAAATCTAAAATATGGAAGGAATTACTATAAATTTTTTAATAAGGACCAGAAGATAGGATAAATCAACCACTAAATAAATCTATCACATAAAATAAAAGTAAGAACTAAAATATCTTATAATAAATGTATAGAATAAACAAATAAAAACTTATTCTCCAAAAAAAATACCAAAAAAATCCTAAGGAAATGACTCCACATTGACACTAACACCTATTCTAGAAATGCATAGATCAATCCCCAAATTCCTCATGGAAACCTAAAAAAAGATGTTTTATATATTTATGGTGAGAATAACATATATAATCAATAGGATAATACACAAGGGCTCTCATACACTTGTGAAAAGATCATACTAATGCACCCATGAGAAAACAATAAAATCAAAACACCTAAAAATTTATATCATCCAATTCCATCCTCACTATGGAATAAAAAATAAATAACACTTCCAATTATAATAACATAATAATAATCATAACCAAAAAGGGTACCCCGTACTAATTTCCCACTAATTTACCTAGCTTATATTAAATTTTTGTACATCATGGTGCTCAAATCCATTCTATAATAACCATACCCAAAGACACATAGGAAACTGAAATACATTCCACCTACAGAAACATGGGAAACCACACTACATCCTACCAGAAGATACCTTGGAAACCACATCACCACTGTGATAACAAGAATAGAAGGATGTCATGAGTATGAAGGAAATCAACTTGATTCCCCCATCATACCATGAATGGAAACCACTATGAATTTCCTCATCATCTCATCAATCACTATATCTAGTGAACTTTTGAATTATATCCATCAAAGACCATGGGTATCAATCCCACCTGAAAGAGAGAGAGAGAGAGAGGGAAATAAGGGGTAATAAACCCTCCATACTCACCATCATGGATGTTTGGGAAAAAAATTGGAACCCAAAAGCTTTGGGTGCTAGTAAAAACACATTAATAAGGTGGTGTGCATACAAAAATCACATAAAAAATAAATGGTACATATATTACACACAAACCAAACCTAGGGGTTCACAATAAGTGTGCTAAAATAACTCATAACATCACCATAAGGTATCTTAATCACTTTATCTATAATTTCCACCTCTAAATGTATTACACCACACAATAAATCCACACACAAGACATATTCCATCTTTCTTTTCAAACAACCTATTCCTAGATTTTATAATTTCCACCATTTTCATTTATCAAGATTATTCATTTCTTATTGTAAGAAAAAAAATTTAACCGCACTTCACACTATATTCCATGAGTTTATTAATCATTATAATCCTTTACATTACCATTTCAACATTTCAAGTTAATTATATATCTACCAAGAAACTACAAAACACAATAAAACACATAAAAACCCATCCAACTCATGCTAGTAAACCCTATTTCAAAATACCCCACATTAAACCCCCCACACCTCAATAACCACCCATCAATTTTTTTTTTCAATAAGTGATTTCATCACAATTACTTTATTATTATCAAGGGTATTCTCAAACAAATCTGAGATTCCATGGGAAACCAATTTCATTAGACAGATATATTCTCTTATACTTTTTTACGTGTGGCGAGTTTAATCAATAATAGAAAAAAGGATCCCAAATTCAACAACCACAACAACTCATCAAAATCAATATAATTCAGATGTGAAGAAACAAAAATAATGCAAAACCATATAATGAAATCCACAAGAATAAGTATAAAACATAAGTTTTATACCCTCCACTTTAATTTCAATTAATCTAATTAATTAAAATTTTTATTTCGATACATACCATTTACTCAAATAAAGAAAAAAAATGATATTACCACATGTAAATCTAAATACTAAGATAAAAAGAATCCCCTACATTAAAAGAAAGTTTCCCAAACATGATGCAATGAAAATAGATGAAAATAGATGAAAAGAAGATGATGTAACCACTGAGATATTTGGAAGATAAGGGCTTAATTAACTTTTCAACTTTTTTAGATATAGGAAGGGGGAATGAAATGAAAACAATATCCTACCACAAAGAAAAACTCTCTAATATGGAAAAAATGGTGCAAACCAAACTATTAAAAATAACATGAAACATGAACATAGTGGATCCCAATGAACACATATGAATATTTAATGTTCAAGAACCATATTGTGGTTCATCTAGAGTCAAATAAATTAAGGAATACTTGAATGAAAAATGTTATGTACATTTAGGATACCAGATGTGTTTTCCCAAATATTATCATAGATAACCATTTAATTTTCATTTAATTTACATGAGAAATGATCCATATTAATAGATTCATAATTTTAATAAAGAAAGGATATAAATATCCCCTTTTAAATAGCCTTAAATTTCACTGACTAAAGGATTTAAAACTCTATTTATAATAAAACATCAAATTTATGACATTCTGGGAAAAACTAAATTTTTTGAAAAGAATAGAGAGACCATGAATGGTTTGACTATGAGACAAATAATACCAATGAGGCTAACCTGTGAATATGAGAAGGGGTTCAAAAACTATGAGACTAACATATGATTGTGGGGCCAACCTATGACCATTAGACCAACCTACGATCCTGATAGAAACCTGCAACTACAAGACCAACCTAGGACTATGAGAGAAACCGACAACCATGAGGCCAACTTGTGACCATGAGGAGGGGTTCTATGACCTTGAGACCAACCTGTATCCATGATATCAACCTGTGACTGTGAAAAAAAACATAATAATTTTTGGGAAATAAGACCCTAAAACACCCCCTTGGCACCTCTATTGATAGAATTCCCACAAAGAAATGATTTCCAATGTACAAACCATTACACATTATAAGAATTTAATGCTCAAAATTATGTTAATAATATTTAAGAAAATAAGGATACCCTTTCCTCATCACATCCTCTGGTTCCCAAATTACTTCCACAAAATTTTAATCCCTCTAAAGAACCTTAACAGAATGAGTGGTCTTATTTTATAGAACTTTATCTCTATGAGACAATATTTCTACGGGGTGTTCTTCATAAGAAAAATCATTCTCTAATAGTATGACCACTAAGTTTGGTACATGTGAAGGATATGGTTTTTACTTACTTAATTGTGACACTTGTAATAAATCATGAAGTTTGGAGAGATTCAATGGAAGAGTAAAGCGATAAGCTACCAACCTAATATGATCAAAATTTTTAAAGAATCTGATATATCAAGGGATCAACTTCCCATTATTAATAAATATTATAAATTTATTTCAAGTTGATAGTAATAGGAATATCTTGTCATAAAATTTAAATTCTATACCACTCTAACAATTGTTAGCACAACTATTATATCGACTATGAGTTGCCCTGATGCGATTCTAAATGGCTCTAACCTTATCTTCCATTTTCTTAGCTATCACAGTTCTCAATATCATTCTTTATCCAACTTTATCCTCTCATGTTTCAATTCTACAATTCCTACCATAGAATGCTTCATAATGAGATATCTGAATTCTTGAGTGAACGTTATTATTAAAAGATTATTAGACTAGTGGAATGTGTTGATCCCGACCTCCTTTGAAATACATAGAGAAATATCTCAACATAACTTCTAGAGTTTTAACTATAACACCTAGATATTTCAGTTAAAAAAATTGGTTTGATTATAGTCACTACATGTAATACTGAGTATAAAATGAATCACAATATACTATTAAAATATTATTATTTAAATATGACCATTATAACCTAGAAACTGAATTGATGTGTATAAATAGCATTCACTACATTATGAAATATTTTTATAATTTTTTCCTTAATAAAGTAAATAATCATTCATATATTGATTATCAATTGGTTATAAATGAAGAAAAAATCATTTGAAGGTAAAAGAGATATCTTTCAGAAAACTATTTTTAACTCTGTAAGGTATTTCTATCTTAATAAATTAAATCAATCACTATTAATTAATTATTTTAATGAAATGTATTTAAAAAAATCAAATAAAAAAAATCCAATGGTTGTTATCATGTAAGTAATGAGAATAAATTCATTATATAATTCAAAAATACATTTCCTTTAGAAATGGGTTTTATTTCATTTTATGCATGAATATTATGATAGATTTCTCCCAATTTTAAAAACTTTATTAGATAAAATGGAAATAATTTTTAAAATTATTATTTCAAAATAATAAAAAGATAATATTTTGTTATTTTTATGAATAGATTGATTTTTATGTTAACAATAAAAATTACCGTTAAAAAAATGTTATTTATTTTTATATAATCAAAGTAATTTAAATGTTCATTTTGGTTTTGGATTAGTTTTAAATACATATATGTTTTATTTTATTAATAATAATCCAATTAATTCAATAGTATTTAATGAAAAAGTATCACGGGGTGTAAAAAAATCTATTTTACTTACCATATGGGTGTTGTAGTAGTAGTAACCAAAGTCATATCCAAGGAGCATCACTTAAATCTAGTTGTCATGGTGTGAAAATAAATTTTATTACAAGATCAAAAGGAATTTAAGAGAATGAAAAAACCATTGAAAATTCATGATGATAGATAAGAGAGTAGGATTTGGTTTAGCTTTCCCTCTTGTAATGCTATCATAGTCTTTTAAAAATATATTTCAAATAATTGTTAATTTATTAAATTAATGGTTCCACAATCACTTCCCTATTTTCACACTTGATTAAGTATGATGATGAATGAAAATATTCCACACAATTTCCTTGCTTGTAAAATCATCTCCTAAAGGTGTGAAAGCCAAAATGTATCTTCTTTTAACTACATATTCTATACCTAATTAGGTATTGATATTCCCATGTATCCAAATTAGATCATGGTTTCTTCCTCACGTGTTTAATAGTCATTAAATGATCTCCACTTAATTTTAAACCAATAAATCGATCTGATTCAAAATAAAATAGAGGGGGAAAAATTTATTAACCAAGGAAATAATTAAAATTTATAATTAATCATAAAGACAATAAAAATCAAATAAATTTCAGCAAATAAATACTAAAACCCATTTATCAAAGAAAAGAAATCTATAAATTCAATAAATTTCCTTAACTCAAGCATTAAAATTGGGTCACCTCACCTACACCCATAAAATTAAGGATTCTAACCCTATATTAAAGAATAAATAATGAGTGTAATAGAGGTTGAAATCATTATGATATTGAAAAAATATAAAAAAATAAATGAAATATAATTCTTAGAGTAGTAGTATTAATTGTCCTACAATCCTCTCCTCTGATTCTTTTTAGTGGCAGTAAGAACCCTCTTATTTATAGAAGGAGGAATCCCACCTTATACTTTCATTTGAATCTCCCATATCTTCATTTATCTTGGTCAGTGTTTTAATACATTGTTATTTTAAATTTCTATAGATCTATTAAGGATTTTAATATCACGCTGCACTAACTTTGATAGCACAAACTCCATCCATTTTTAGATGGATTTATTTTCAATGTGGATTTTTATTCTAATGAAGTTCACCTAGTAATTTTCATTCCATTTTACATAGAAAGTTTTCTCCAAGACTCCCATATCTAATTTTATTGTATCTTCTAAATTCATATCTTGAATTCGCATATCAATCACTAGAATTTGAAACTCCTCCATGGCACATGAATTATACCAAGTTGCATCAACATTGTATTTTTGTTTCTACATATCCATGTGGCACATCTACCATCAACAATTCTCCATTGTATCACACCATGTGCAACCATTTTGTATCTACTACATTACTTCATTGTAGCATGACCTTTGCTACCATTTCATCATCTACCACCACACTTAACTATAATAGCTCACACCTAACATGATTTTCCCACTATAGTACTAACATTCACTATATATAGTTGGTGATCCTCAATGGTAGTTCAATTCCCCATATACCATGAGTGCTCCTCCATGGTATTTCCCCATCTACCATTAGTATTATCTATATTGGAACTATCAGTTCTACTATTCATAAGCTACTATCACTAATCTGCATGATATCAAACCGAGTGATACCATTCAACATCACATAGCATAGTTTCATAAGTGCGATGTAGCCAATTTATTTCATTGAAGTGGTACATATCCACTTTTATCCTTGGTACATATAGCCATTTTTATTTGTGAAAATAACTTATGGTATCCCCTCATCATAGTATAACTTTGTTGGTGAGTCCACAACACAATGTTTGGTGTAATGGCATCAAGTTTCCTCCTTCTTCCATCTGACCTTTATAGTGGCTAGATGGGTCGAGCTCAAATTCATGCAAGGGTTCTTTTCTCTTCATGAATGTATTTACTAAGGTATTATAGGGTCCCAGAGGTAATCCATAGTGGTAACATAACTCAAAAGTTATCATAAAATCATGAATGATCATTCCCAATAGCATCCACAACATCTCTATTGTGCATGGAATTGAGGAAGGAAACATCGAGCAGTGGAGGTACGGTGAGGGAAATGTATGGAGGTGGGGAGAGTGTAAGAAAAACAGGACGATACTATTTTTTTTAATTTATGAGCATTACCCTTTATCTTTATTTCCCTAAATCAAAGTTTAGTGGGGAATCATGCTCCCATATATTAAAATCTATTGCAATGATAGACTACAATATGGTTGTGGGTGATCGGTGCCCGCACACACCAATCACACATGTAGATAGGCTCGTGCCCATATGCATGGGTCCATTTCAAACTCATGGGTATGAGATGGGATTGTCCTACACTCTACATGTCCCTCTAGTGCATGGATCACACTCTCCTACCGCTGAGTGGGTTGATGGGTTTCTTGGTTGGCCAACACATCTTAGGATAACTATATGATTCGTGGATCCCTTGGATGAGGGATAACTGAACTCTCAATTTTTTACCTATAAAACATTTAAAAATACCCTTAGATTATTCAAAAAAAAATCCTCAAATAATTTTAAGCATTAATAATCCACATTTTTATTCATTTTAGTCCATTTTAATTCCATAATTATAAATTCTCATATTTTAAATAAAATAATGAATTACATGGTTATTTATATTAAAAACCATTTATGATCATTTAAAATTGTTTAAAAAATTTCATGCTAAATTGAGTGCATCAAATATCCCATACTTGAACTATTATTATATTCAGGAATTAAAAATCAACATTGATTTAAATAGGGAACCGGTGCTACCAATATTTAAATCTCAAAGAAATAAAATAAAATAATTATTAATAATAAACCAAATTTTCAAGTTCCACATAAATCATCAATTTAACTTCTCATTTTTTCAAAGAAATAATAAATCCATGAATTTTACCTTTTATCTTTTGAAAATGGTGGATATTCTCCTTTCATTAATTCAATATTCCCATTTTATTATCATTAAACATGCCAAGTCTTGATCTAACTCACTTTTAAATTCTTTTGTTTGAGGAATCATGATAAAAATTCAATTATATTTTTTGTCATATCATGAATACGTGATCCTTTTACGTAGGATTGGATAAGAACTAATTTCTTCACTTTGTAAAGACAAAACATACAAGCAATTATTAGGGATTTTAAATCAATGTTCTAATTATTACGAGGAAAAAATTAAGGTTAAAAGAGGAGGTTAAGTATAAAGTATAAAGCATGATCTCAAAAAGTAAAATATTAATGTGATATACACTTCAAAATGACAACACCTACTTCCTAATATCAAAGTAAGGTCATGATCAATGATAGAATAATGAATTAATTTCTCCTTCTTGAATTTTATATATTTTTTTCATTTGTTATATTTTTTTTTATTTTTTTTATTTTTTGATTTTTTGTAAAATATATTTTTGGTAAAAATCTCACATAAATCACATAATAACATATGTTAAAAATAAATGGTCTATTAAAGATGTTTTCTGATTTCCCAAAGTCACAACACATTATTTTTCAATATTTTTTTCTAGAATAGAAAATAATAAAAGCACCGAGAATAAATTATTAACCTTTATAAAATACCATAAGAGAATTAAAATCATTTTTTCCTCATAATGTAGTGAATCCTAGCTTAATGAATTACCTCACCCCACAATTCAACGTTAAAATATCATTCAAAATACTAAGAGGAGGGTATAAATGTATATAAGGGGATAGAAATATGTCTCATTCCTAAAAGGGTCATTCATGGTCTCTATGGGATAGTAAAGGATCTATGTAAAAGGAAGTATCAAGGATAAGGTATTATCAATAAGAATGACTCAATCATTTTAAAGTGGATTTTCTCATTCAAAACTTTGACAAGTTCTAATACAAGTTCTAGTAGGTGACATGTACCAAGATCACTCAAGAAATAATCTCATCATATAATAGAAAGTATTTGGTTTTGAATTCCTCTTTGGAATGGAACATATAATTTGAAAAAATAACTCAAGTAATAACTATTAAAATAAATCCAATTAACATGAATTTCTGAAATTCAAAGTATGAAAAATGGTAGGGAAATTTCATTTACATGAATCAACCAATTCCCAAAAATCACATGTCATAAATTCAATATATTTAATTCACTATAATAATAAAATTTTCCATCTTACTCATTAAATATAATTATAATTAAAATATAAAACATGGTATAAAAGGGTAATTAATAATCTCATGTCGCCTAGATAAGTCAAGTAAAAAAAAATCCTAATACGGGCATGAAATTTCCAATTTATCAATGATGCTGAAATTTCTAGCTTAAAATGGATTTTTTTAGAAAAATTGATGGGATTTTAAAAGATTATCCTAAAAATGAACTCATTTTCATTATAAATATTTTTTCTATAGTCTTCACATTGTTTGGGGATTCCTGATGACTTCCTTCCATGATGGTCTTATATAAACAACACAACTCATACTAGTGTAAGTACCATTACATTAAAGTTAAAAGGGGTAAATATGATAGGTAAATATATGCTAAAATAATAAATACAAAGTAAGCATTAAAATTTGGGATTCATCTTGGAGGTAACTTTGGATAATGTTGTTGGATTGGCCTAACCTAGTAGTAAAAAATCAGTCAATGTGGTTGAGATGTTTGAGCTTCTTCACTGATTCTTGAGGTAGACTCTTATGAAACCTTTTCATCCTTTGTCCATTAACAATGAATTGGTTTCCTTATTCTGATTTCTTGATATGAATGTAACCAAATTGATATAAATGAGTAATAATAAAGAATACTTCCAACCCGTAAAAAATATTACTCGACATTAACGTCAATATGGAATTGTAAAGATAAACTTGATCTCATGGTTGAAAGGTCTTTTACTAAATAAATTTGTCATGTGCCACTCAGATTCTCTCTTTGTAAATTACGGATTTTCTAAAATCCTATTTTATGATTTAATAAAATTCTTATTAATACAATTCTCTCTCTTTTCCGGCACTCATGAAATCCAAATTCATCTTTTTGAAAACCCAATATGAATAGTGCTCTATCTCCATCGATTGATGAAGACTTTCCCCCTAAATAAATTGGTAGGGACTCATAAATATGTATGTATTATATGCTATCTAATATTACCATAAGGTGTATTTAATACTTATTATCCAATCCTTCTATTTGGTTTTTACTATTTTCTCCAAGATACCATTAATCTCGTAGTTTGACACTTCATCTTATTCTTTTTCTTGAGGATGGTAGGGTATAGATGTCTTGTGATTCACACCATACCTTTTAAGCATTGTATTTATTATTATATTGGAAAAATTATTACATTGGTTGTGGAGGATGGATCTTGTCACTATGAACAAACAAGATATGTTTAACCTGACAAAATCACAAACAAATTTGGAATCACTAGTCTTGGTGGCCTTGTCTTCCCCCCATTTCAAGACATAATTAATAAAAATCAGAATATAAGTATTTACAAAATTCATAGGAAAGGTTATCATAAAATCAATGCCCTACACTTCAAATATCTCACAAAAAATGATGGGTTTTCTAGTCATCTTCTATCTTTTAGAAATATTTCCATAAAATCGACACTTTTCAAATATTTACAATAGTAATAAGAATATTTAAAAAAATTTGGCCAATAAATTCCACATTTAATGATTTTTCTTGCCATTATTTTTGGTGAAAAGTGAACTCCAAAAGAAAGTGTATGCGAAATTTCAAATAAATATTCTATTTCACTTTTCAGTAAGCATCTTCTTATGACTTGATCATTAAAAATCATCCAAAGGAATAGAGCCTCCCAAATATAGAATTGAGATTCCGAATTGAGGTTATAATTTTTATGAGAGTTAAGGGGAGATGATACATGAGATGTGGCCAAATAATTTACTATGTTGATATGCCATGGTACTTAACCTTCCATGATGTAGAGTTATTCTCCCAGTATGTGGTCATTGAGTTGGTTCTATTATATAATTTCTATTTCAACAGTGTTGGGAAGTATACTAAGGTGATCCGCCACTTGACCTTTATCCCCCATTTTGTACTTGATCTCTATGTTAAAATCTTATAAGAGTAGTATCCATAATACCAACCTTGTATTGGTATCAATATTCTTAAATAATTTCCAAAGTGATAAATTCTTAGAAAATAAAACAACTTTCTCTAAAAGTAAATAATATATACATTAATCTTATTCAAAAAAAATAAAGAATTATTTTTCAGTAGTTTTGTAATTGAGTTGAGTAGAATCCATGTTTCTTAAGGAATAAGTTATGAATTTTGGTCTTCCTTAAATTATTTGGTAAAAGGATTCTCCCTTATATTTCTTCAATTCACCCCAAAGTAGTTCAAATGGGTTTTGTTCTAGTTGGGGGTTGCATTATTGGTGGGGTAATAAATGTTTTGCATCAGATCATAAAATGTCTTCCTATAATCATCACTAAAATTAAATTTAGTTTCTTTTAAAATAAATCTCAAAATATAAAGTGAAATCTTATAAATTTCTTGATGAATATTCTATGTAATCCCACATGGCCAAATAATGATCTAATATGTTTTACATAAGTGGGATATGGAAAAGAATCTATTACTTTAACCTTTGATTTATCAACCTCAATGAATTTCTTCGAAATTATGTTCCCTAACACTATTCTTTTCCCCACTATAAAATGAAATTTTCAAAGTTTAAAACAATATTTTTATCTATGAATATTTTAAAAACTTTTACCATATTTCCTAAGAAATGATAATGAAGAACCACTAAAAATAGTAAATTAATTAAGGAATACCCCATGGAAGTACAAAATGTGATATTAGAATACTCTTACCATGTATATATGAAATGTAATTGGGGAATTTCATATCCCAAAATGAATCTCCTTATAATAAAAGGTCCCAAACAGAAAACTGAATGTCATATTTTCTTGGTCTTCTAGAGAAATTTTTACCTAAAAGTTTCTTGAAAACCCATCCAAGAAATAGTAGTAAGTTTTCCATACTAACATTTTTATCATTTGATCAATGAATGGTATAAGAAAATGGTATTTTTAGGTATCTTGATTCAAATTTATATAATCTATACACACTCTCCAATAGTTTTTCAATATCATGGGAATCAGTTTATTCTGTTCATTTTTTACAATGGTTAGACTGGTTTTCTTTGGGACAACATTTATTGGGATGACCCACTTTGAATCTGAGATTGGTTAAATGATTTCGGTTTCCATTAACTCATCTATACCCATTTTAACAACCTCTATAATGGTGGTATTTATCCTCCTTTAGGGTTTACAAATACACTAGGAATCCCCTTATAATAATATTCTATTTAAGATAATATTTTGGTAAACTCCAGGGATGTCTCTTAGGCTCCACCCTATGGATTGGATTTTTTATTTTTAAAATGGAAAATAAAATTTTCTCTTATTTTAGTACATGTTTTTATCTATGATAATGGGAAATTTTTCTCCTTTAATAAGATACACATATTTTAAATCATATGGGATGGGTTTTGATTCCAAATTTTTGGGTGGTCTAGAGATGAGATTAAATTCAAATTCCCATCTCCAAAATTTGAATTTCCCATGTAAAGAAAATCATGCTAGTCTCTTGTAAAAAATTATCAAATAAATTATAGGGTATTTCTTTTTGAAATTTTGAAATAGAATTTCATTTTTTTTGATTATTCAAATTTTCCTTGCTATTTTCAATATAAAAGTGATCTCCTAAGGATAAAAATTCTCAAATCATATCTGAGTCTTCAATGGGATAAATACCTTTTTCACGAGTGATTGAAAAGTGGGAGTGTTTTCTTGAAGGATTACTCTTGGAGTCAAGAATACTAAAGTGAACCTTTCTATCTCCAAAATTCATGTTAAGAATTCCTTCATGCTTATTAATGATCATATTGTGACTTTTTAGGAGTGATATTATCAAAATTATGGGTTAATCTCTTTTTTATTTATCTTCCTCCATAGAGAGCACATAAAAGGCTGCTGAAAAATTTATTCCTTTCACTCCCACTAGCACATCTTCTAAAAATTCTACTAGGAAAATAGTGTATTTTTTTTCTATTTGGACAACCAATCTTGCATGTTTCAATTCACATATTCTTAAATATGAAAAAATTGAATGAGACATGACATTTATGGTGGCTCCAAAATCATACAAAGAATAATATTTTTAAAGAAACTACAGTGCATGGAATTGAAAATTTTCTTAGATCATGATTTTTTTTGGGAAATGGTAGTGTGATCATGGCCAAGACACACCTCCATAAGTTTATTCTCTCATTCCCATCAAATTTTTTTTAAAACCACCTTGAGAAATTTAGTTCATTTAATATTTTTTCATATGAACTTCAAGAGAGGTATGTTAATTTTATCCCATTGAATTTTATCTTTAATATTTGTTTGAACTTAATCTTCCTATATCTTCTTTAATTTGGTAAATGTGTAAGGGAATGGAAGGGGAATATCCTTATTATACCTTTTATTTATTTACAATGGATTTTCCAGAATTTCCTTTCAAAATTTTATCCTGAATTATTCTTCCTTATTATTTTCTTCTTATTTTGGTTTAGTATGATTTTCTTCTAGAGTATATCTAGGAATTTTAGACATACTTTCTTATTATTCAGCATGAACTTCCATAGGATTAGGTCAATGAATCCCCTTACCAATCATTATAATGATCATACTCACATTCTTATTTGGGTATGGGATTTTCAAAGATGGTAAATTTATAGGTTTTCTGGATAGCATGTCCATGAAACTCTAAAATTTATTTAAAAAATCCTTCACCATATTTTCCACTCCTCAATCTCTATTCCTTTTCTTGTTTCAGTTGGTGATGCATAATATGTGGGTTTTACATTGGAAATTTTGTTAAAATGAGGTGGTTGATAAAATTTTTATTGGCATTGTTTCTTGTATGGTTGTTGGAAAGGGGTCAGATCTAAAATTTTTATTGGAGAGTGGGTTGATTTCAGTATTGGTTGGAAAAGGGAGGTTTATCTTTGTTTTTTGAACTCTAAATCCCTATTGGGATTACCCTTATCTTCCTGTTTGATTTTTTTGAAATTTTCTTGGATATAATGTGGCTTCAGATCTCTCCATACCCTATATCTTAGCACATTAATAATTAAAATGATGGGGTAATGAACGAAAACCAAAAAATTGAGGTGGGGATGGTTATTCGTTAACTTGTTTCATAGTTATCTATCTCATTGTACTTGTTAATTATTCAATATTGGATTCAAGTAGAGGTGATGAGCCAGAATATCTAACCTCATGAATACCTCCTATTCTAATACCTATTGTTCTGAACTATTGGGAATTCTATGCTATTTTCTCAATGTGGATGCTAGATTCCACGGGTAGTTTGTCAACCAAAGATCCTTCAGATGATGCATCCAAGAGGGTCCTAGAATTTCATAGCAGTCCTTGGTAGAATAGGACTAGGAATTGGTGTTCTTGCACTTATTTATGAGGGAATATTGAAAAACTCTTCTCGAATCATTCCCAGTACTCATAGAGGGTATCACTAGTATCTTTTTGGATGGAACAGATTTACATCCTTATCATTCCCAATCAAGGATCTCTTTAGGCTGTAGACTATACAACCACTCCTTGGTGGCTCCTTCAAGTGAAAAGTTGATTTTCCTCTACTTGACTTGATAATCAATTACTCCTCTTGGCTTAAAGCTTGAATATACAGAGCTAAATTCTTGAATATTCTAGTAAGAATCTTCACCTGAAAAGACAAGGAATTTAGGTAGCATTGGAATCATGCTGACACATAATTTAAAATCATTTTGTTGATAAGGCATGGAAAATTGGTTGTATTTATTTTCAAATTAATGGGCACCAATGTAGCTTATTGTTTATTTTGAGTTTATTTCAATATTGTAGGATTTAAGTGATCACCAAGAGTTTCACATGATTCCTCAAGGATTATTTGTAAAAAATTATTCTATAGATTAATATTTCCATGCCTTATTAGAAAATTCCTCTCTATATCTGGATAAAAAATAAATAATTCATTGTTGTAGGTCCTATAATGAAAGTATTAGGGTTATATTATCACTCAATACTTGATATTGGTTCCAAGTTTTAATGAACACCTATCATGGGGTGGGTAAAAATCTATTTTAATTCCCTTAATGGTGTATTAGTGATAAAAACTAATGTTATTTATAATAAGTTCCTAAATCTAGTTTTCACAATGTGAAAGTAAATTGTAGAACAAGATCACTAGGAATTTTAAGCAAAGAAACAATGTATCTGAAAATTCAGGATGAAATATAAGTGGGTTGGATTTGGTTTGGATTACACTCTTGTAATTATATAATAGTCTATTGAAAATATATCTCTTATATTTGTTAATTTATTAACTGAATGGTTCCAAAATCAATTCCCTGTTTTCACCCTTGATTAAGTTTGATGATGAATGAAAATAACCATCCCAATTTCCTTGCTTTAGAAATCCTACTTACAATGTGTGAAATTCATAATGGTTAACCTTTAAACTACCTGGGAAATACCTAATCGGGTCATGATTTTCCCATGTATCAAACCAGATCACTGTTTCTTCCTCACGTGTTTAGTAATCACGAAACACTCTACACTTAACACTAAACCAATCAATTGATATGATTCAAAATCAAATATATGAAGAAATGATTTATTAACAAAGGTAATAATTAAAATTTAGAATTAATGATAAACACAATCACATTCAAATCAAGTTATGAAATTAAACACTGAAAGCCATTTAATAGAGAAAATAAATCCATAAATTCAATAAAAGCTCCTATACTCAACCATTATAATTGGGTCACCTCCCCTTAAACCATCCTCAAAATGCTTCTACCCCTCCATTAAGGAATAAATAATGGAGTAATAGGGGTATAAATAATTATGAAACAAAAAAAGAGAAAAAATAAATGCAGTATAGTTCTTAGAGATGCAACAAAAGGCATGCCAAGATCATCTCTATTGATTATTTTTAGTGGAAGTAGGCACCCTCTTATTTATATACGAAGGAATACCCTATTATTATACTATTTAAATATATTTTATCTTCATTTATCTTGTTCAATTTTTGAATATTAATTTATTTTTAATTTATATAGATCAATTAGGGAATATAATATCAAGCTGTAGTAACTTCCATGGCATATGATTTATCCATTTTTAGATGGATTTATATTACATATGGTTTTATATTCTAGAGAAGTCAAAGTAGTCATTTTCATGCCATTTCACATAGCCATTTTCCTCAAAGGCTGCCTTAGAAATTTTTTTGGCATCTCCTCAGTGCGACTCCTAACATGGAATATTATCCAATGGTATTTGGAACTCCTCTATAGTGCATGAAAAATACTATAGTGTAATAAAGTAGTATTTTTATTTCTTATTGGCTATGTGGTGAATATACCACTAGTGCTTATCCACTGTAGAACACCTTATGATACCATTTAGAATCTACCATTGCACTTCATAGTAGTATGGCATGTGCTACCATTTCATCATCTACCAAAAAACATCCTTATGATAGCTCACATATATAATGAGTGCCCCGCCATGATGATACCAGTCACCATCTACCGTGAGTGACTCTCCACAGTGCTTTTGTTCCCCATTTACTATGAGTGATCCCCCATGGTAGTTTTTCATGTATTATTACCAATATCCATGGTAGCACACCCAGTTCTACCATTAATAATCTACAATCACAATTCTTTATAGTATCACACCTAGTGCTACCATTCAACATCACGTAGTAGATTATCATAGGTAAAACATATTTGATTTCTTTCATGGAAGTGGGATGTATTCATTTATATACTCAGTTCACATATCCATTTTCATCTATGGGAATCATGTATCTATTTCTTGGTATCTACTCAGTGTAATCAAAATCTTTTGGCAAGTTCATGTTACAATGGTGGGTGTAATGATAACACATTTCCTCCTTCCATCAGACCTTCATAGTGGCTACTTGGGTTGAGCTCTACTTTGTGAATTGCTTCTATTCTCTTCATAAAGGGATTCAACATGGTCGGAAAAGGTCCCATATGCAATCTATGGAGGTCCTAAGACTCGGCATGTATTATAAGATTGAGATAGATCTTTCCCATTGGCATCCATGGAATATCTAGTGAGAATAGAATGAAATCATGTGTTTTTGAGTGGCAGAGGTGCAGTGGGGGAAATTTCTAAAGGATATGAGAGTGGAAGAGAAGTGGGATGATTACTTTTTGTTAAATTATATACAATTTCCCACATCTTCACCACCCCACATTGAAGTTGTGTTCCAAATCACACGTACATATGTTGCAAGACATCGTAATGAGCGGTTATTCCATGGTAGTGGGGTATTAGTGCCCACACACACCACTAACACAAAAACATAGGCCCGTGATAAAAAACAGGGGCTCACATGGCCCTTGGAACACACTATTCACATGCCTCCAGTGCATGCCCTACACTCTCCTACTATTGGGTGGGCTCTCGCAAGGGGTTTCATGGATGACTGACCCATATTGGGATGGCTATGTGGTTGGGGGATCCCATGGTTGAGGGTAAGCCCATTTGGCCATTTTTACCTATAAAACATTTAAAAACACTTATATTATTCAACCGAAAATTATCAAACAAAGTTAAACATTAAAAATCCACATTTTAATTCATTTTAATTCATTAATTATAAATTCCCATATTTTAAATAAAAAATAATTACATGGGTATTTCCATTAAAACCATTCAAGATCATTTTTTTAATGTTTTCATGCTAAAATGAGTGCATTATGAATCAAAATTATACTTTATTTTGGTATAAAATTATTTTTATTATTAAAACATGTATTTTTTCTAAAAATAGTTTTTTATTTCATTTTGAGAAAGTATATTAAAAGTAATCTCTAAAAATTACGGAAATTGAATCTTGAAAGATGGATTTAATATTTTTAATTAGGATGTTTAAATTTAGTAATGAGGTTAATTTTATTTTTGGACATGATTAATAGTAACCATGGTAAAAAGTCTTTAGCACGATAATGGGTAAAACATTTTAATTAGGGTTAAATTTTTTTGATAAGGTCATTAAATAACATATTAATTTTTATTATATGAAATTATTACAAAAATTGTTATATTATCTTATAAAATATGAAAATTTCTTCCCCTTTAATTTTATTATGACATTTATATTGTTTTAAATAATCAATAATTAAAAAATTACACTCTCTTTCTTTAAATATATCTAATACATTGTTATAGGGATAATAAGAATTTTAAAATAATTCTAAATTGGTATTTTTAATATTAATAAATTATTTTTATGATAATAAATTATTTTAAATTTTTATTTATGGAATAATGAAATTGAATGCTTATGTAACAACAATGCAACACTTGTGTAAGAAGTAGAAAATCAAGAAAATGATTTTAAAAATGTTAAAAGTAATATTTTTTTGATTAGGTATGGTGTTGTATGAATTTAATGGATAATTATAAGGGATTATTAATGGTTAAAGTATTTATATTTTAGTTCCATCGTTATCTTGATGACTTTAAGGTTAAGATATAAGAATAACCATAAAAAAGACATTAAATGATATTTAATGTTTAAAAATTATTTAAAAATCATTATAAAATCATAAAAATCATAAAATAACTCATATGGATGTAAAATTTTATATCCTATCATGAATTATCCATGTATTCACCATGTAAATTTCTAAACTTACATTCATGACCCTTAAATATTGAAAAATTGTGAAAATAAATTGATTTTTTCTTATAATATGGACTCACTTCAACCTTTTCAAAAAAAAAATAAAGTTCTATTTTCTCTATAATATATTCCAAAATACCTCTCTAAAATTAAATTCCCAAATCCTAGATTTCCTATGCTCACCAATATACTAATCCTAGAAGTATTAAGGCCTATACCAAAGGAAGTTTTCCAAAGAAGAGTTCTAACTCTTAGCCAAGTTCTTTTATTTTTATTTGTTATTATACCTATTTCAAACCTATGATAAACATAAAAATATAATATCATAAAAATATTAAATATACTTAAATTTTATTATTTTTATGGTACAAACACTTTTCATATCCCTCTCCATCCTATGGGTAATGAAAACATCTCTTGTGCATACTTATAGACTACCACCTCCACGAAGCATTGTGTTTCTTTTTTTTATCACCTCATGTCATAGATGGTTATTATAATGGATTTAATAAATATATATGATATTTATAAAAAATTGTGATTCTTTAAAGATAATATATAACTTATAATATTACCCTTCCATCTGTTGGAATTTGATAACATCTCTTATGTATACATGTTGACTACCACTTGAAGTAATGTGATTCATTTTTCATTTAATTTTCCATGGATTGTTATAAAATTGTATTTAATATATAAAATTGATAAGTATTTAATGATTAATATTAAAGATATTATGGAACAATGACCCCTTTTATCATGTTCAACCTACCAAATTTGTTTTTGGATTATGAAATGAATGTCCTCAAAACACCCGACATGAACATAACCAATTTATTAACTATCTAAGACATAATAATAATTTAAATAAACGAGATTATGATAAGAAAAATAAACCTAAAAACTGTTATTTATCAAGTAAATAATTAATATATTGTTATTATATTGTAGTTAAATAAAATACATGGTGAGTCAAACTCAAGGTAATGGATTTTCATTAAAACCTTGTTTAAAATGATTTAAAGTTTTATTTTTGACACATTTTACCCCATATAAATGTTTATTTAAATTTTTAAAGAATGTTATTATTATTATAAATTGGGTTCTAAAGTTATTTTAAACAATATTTTACATTCTATTTAGTATTTTAAAAACATATCTTTTTAGTATTCTTTATATGGGATATTCTTGAAAAAGTGAAAAAGAATGTATTTTTAACTAATATAGCATGAGTGGAATTTCCCACTACTATGACCATTGTTTTTTATGAATATTTATCTAAATTTTTTAATAGTTTTTCAAATAATATTTTATTTTATTTTATTTTTATAATTTTTCATTTTGAGTGTATTAAAATGAAAAATTATTTTATCCTTATTTTTATATGAACCTGAAAGTGATTATACATATGTGTTAAATAGAATATTTTCTAATATTTTATAATATAATTAAAATATTCTATATGTTTTATGAATTTTTTAGTCCTTTAAATTTTTCATGATGATGAGTGTGCCAAATATATCTCTCTAATGCATTGGGTAATAGTTTTTTTTTCTAGAGAATATTTGTTAGAATTAACTGAGTAAGTTATTCCATTTACATGGGTGTTTGAAAGAGTGATTATAATAATAGTATGAAGATGATATACCAAGGAACATACATGAATTTTCTGTGATTTAAAATGATATTTCATTTAATTATTTTATTTGATATGGTAATATAATTTGCTTTTGTTTAAAGGAATGTTTTCACCCCTTTTAAGGGTGAAATTATATTTTTCAAGAAATATTTTTCAGGAGTAATCATGTTTTATAATAAACCATCATGATTATAATTTTTCCCTTTAATATTTCTTATGAATTTTTTTATGAAAAACTTTGTGAGGTTAAATTGATTTCTTGAGTAAGTAAATGATCATTTCTCACTCTAGGTTAATTAAATAAAAGTCAATTTTTTTAGATTTCATGATTTTTAAAATGAACTAATTGGTTTCTTTATTTTTGTATCACTTATAGAGAATATTGTTCTAATAACACATTTTTAGATATTTTTCACTAGTCTTAAGGATGAGTAGGATATATAGAATGGTATATATTTCTACTATGAGGATTCATCTTATAATAAGTAAACGTTTTTGAATGAAACATGAGTTTAAATTTAAGAATATTATTTTTGTGGAAGAAAAGGACATTTATTGGATGTTTCCAATTTATATTATAATGTTTTTATTTGTAATAGTTTTTTTAATCCTTTAAAACTCTTAGCCAAAATTATTATGAGAATGTATGAAAATCTAATCCTTTCTATTAAACTTATAAATATGGGTTGATTATGGTATGAGTCCTTATAATTGTTATTAGAGAAACTGTTTAAATAACTTTAGAGGTTATGCTGAATCAAATGAGGATATTTTAAGATTTTTATATACCATCATGGGTTAATAAGTCTACGGTTTATCATAATTTTAAAGGCATAAATACCCCCTTTTAGGTTTTATGTGACAACATTTTAAGATGATTAGGAATATTTTTGGAGATATTTATGGGAAGAAAACCCTTAGGTTTTGTATGTGTTATAGTTAAAAGGTTATTTCAGTAAGAATACCTATATATATTATGGAAATAATTTCAAATGTATTGATAACCTTTAGGGTTAATACATTATTTGATATTGAAGTGATTATGGTGAATTAGTATAAAAGGGTTATTTCATTTTTGGGTAGCATATGTTTCATCATATAGATAACCATTATATTGAAAAGTGATTTCGTGAATAATTGGTTAAATTTATTTTTGAAGAAGTTCACTTTATTGTGAAAAGTATATGATTATGTTAAACAAAATATTATTGGATAAGATGAGGTTTTATTTATGGAATAAATACTGAATTATATTTTGGAAACATATATGATTTTATTATTGATTTTTGGTGATTTATTTCATTTATGTAAAATATTAGCATATTTTGTAGATTATTTGATTTGGGTATATACATTTTTAGTTTATAACTTTATGAGTGATTGATATTATTTGTAGATAAATGTTAACCTGATATCAAAAGAATACATGATAAAATATTTCTAATTTTTTGGTTTTGAACATGGTTAGACATATTTTGAGGAGTTTTAGGGTTAGTTATTTGTGGAATAATTTACCTTGAATTTTCAGCTTTATTATTTAGGCTTTGTAGATTAATATATGATTACTTCATATGAATGTTTATTCATATTGGAGATTAACTCAACTTGTGCTAACCATGTTTGGTTTTGATTAATGGATATAAAAAACATAAATAAATTCTACTCATTTTAGGGATCTTTTGATCCATTAGAAGTATATTTTAGTGCTTCAGGCATGAAAAATTCATCCTAAACACCACCCCTCACTTGAATTAATAGTTTCCTGGTATTGACCTAGAAACTAGAGATCATGATAAATTTTTTATCTTATTGTATTAATATGTTATGGTAAATTTATTTTGAGAGAATGAAATTGAAATTGAGAGGATGAAATTTATTTAAGTGGTGGAGAATGTAACACCCTATGATTTTAGTTTTAAAATAATATTATAACTCCCTAATATTTTTCAGTATATATATTCTTAAATAAATTCAATTCATTCTATAGTTTACACTACACAAATGAACTGTGATATACAATTAAATACTGACGTGATAGTTGGAATAATAATGTGACTATTAAGAATAGTAATCCAACCAATAGAATAATAACCTTACCTATGAAAGTATAAATAAAATATAGGTATCTTACGAATGAAAATATGATACATTTATATCACAAAATATGTAAATAAATTTATTAAAAATGATAAATTAAGTGTTGGTTTTTTTGTTTTAAAAAATATTTATTTACAATTTTATAATTAATTTAATAATTTAAGATAAATTTTATTTTTATAAAATAGATTCCTAAATTAATATTTTTTTACATATAAATATAAAATAATTTTATAAGACCTTAATTATTTTTTGAAGTGTCACAAGTGCAGTTATAATTTTAAAATTGATATTTTTTTAAATAAATGATGATTTTAGTAAAAAATTAAATTTATCATATTTTGAAAATTATTTTCAAAAAAATGGAGTCCATTTTTTAATTCTAAATGTTGAAAAATGGTTAGGGTGAATTTTTGGTATTTTTCTAAAATAGTATATTTTTAGTGAATTGTGAGATACAATAATTTAGGGTGTAAACTAAATTCATGAATTATAGAGTCATGGTTGATATATAGCTGATTTAAGTACCATTTTCTCAAACTAACCTGAAATAGTTACTAAATTTAGTCACAATAATCAGAATTATTTGTAGTCTTGATCCAAAATAATAACTAGTGAATAAAATAATAAAAAACACCCCCATCCGCCACTATAAATACCACCCCTCACCACCCCTTCTACTCACACATTCTAAGACTTTAATATTGTCAAATTTATACCCAATACTCTTCAAAAGTCTCTCCCCCACGTCCAGGAGCCTTAAGTATCACCGAAATACCAATCCCTATCCCCTTATGGAGGTTCTCAAGGAGAAGAATTCAAGAGGTAAGATCCTTTTTCATTCTCTTTTAATTTAATTTAATTTATTTTATTTTCTTATCATTTTCTTGTCTCCTATATCCAAAAATTCATGATAAATAAAATATTTTATGTATACTAGAATTTTATATTTCTAATGGAATATCCATCATGAAACCCCTTCTCTTCACCCTTTTATTCTAAAAACGAAAACATCATCTGTGATGTGTCGATTTACCGCCATCATGGAAGATATGTTTTCATTTTTCATTAAATCTTCAAATTCTGGTCATAAAACCATTATTATGGTAAAATATTATTCTATTATATATATTATAAGTTATATAATGGTCTATAACCAGTATATAAACATAATATCAATTAATAAAATAAAATTAGTTCATGATGATCGAAAAAATGAAAAAATAATCTAAACGGTTATATTTAATGTTTTATCTAATGAGTCATCTTAATACCTGAAAAAATAATATATAAGGACAATTTAACTTCTATATGCTTATTAATAACATATAATTTAAATTCTGGATAACTATTCCCATTTTACATGATCTTTCATACATGTATACAAGTGAACCAATCCTGAATACCAAGGAAACAAACACTCCCAAAAGAACAAATTAAATCTTATAACTCATGAAAAAGTCCATAATTGTACTTAAAAAAATTATAGTGATTAAAATAAAGGTTTAACAGGTCCTAAATTAAATTATTAGTCAGTATAATTTCATTATCTAGTACATTTAGTGTATGTGAAGCACACATTCTGACATAAGGTAAGGGATTGTCTCTAAAGCCCCATTTTTTCCTTCAGGTTTAATTTTCTCTATCATTACACCTAATTATTCTTATGTACTCTTCATGCATTATATGTGTGTGTTCCAATTTTTTTTACCTATCTAAATTCTTCTTTCTTTGAGGGGGTTTTTATAGTTGGTATTAAAGGAAGTTTAGTAGAAACCTTGGGAACTAGATGTTAAATAAACATAAGAATTATAATAGTTCCTTGTAGTGAATTTTTAGATCAATAATCATGATGATTATGAGATAAATTAGCATGTGAAATTATTTAGTTAAGGTTCCTAATGTAAGTAAAGGAATCAATACCCATAGATAATGTAGGGATTTCCCTACCAAGCAAGTCAACAAAGTTAGTGTTGAAGATAAGCGGATCTTGTCCATATTAGGACAACTTAATAAGGTTATGAAGAATAAACATAATAAACCTATGTTGGATAATTTTATGCAGAATAATCTCCCATATTTTAGTGGTACCACTAATCTAGTTGTAGCTGATTAGTGGATCAAGTCCCTTGAAAGGATATTTCTAGGACTGGGTTGAAATAAAACTGAAAAGGTTGTACTGGAAATATATTTTGTCAAGGGAGATGCTGATCAATTTTAGTCATTGATCCCAAATACTAAGTATTAAGATGAAATATAAGACATATAATGGAGAACTTTTAAAGAAAAAGTCTTTGAAAAATATTTCCCTCAAGAGAAATGAATTGAAATGAAGAGAAAATTCCTTAGGTTAAAATAAAGGGAATAATAGAGTGTTGTAGAGTATGAGGGTAACTTCACAAGACTGTCCATGTTTTATATAGATTATATACTTGATTTTTATGAAAAGTTTGATCATTTATTTGAAGGTATTAATCCATATATTCAAAGGGAACTATATTCTCAAACATTTTCATCATATGATGAAATAGTATTAAGTTCCATCAAAATAGGGAAAGAATTTTCTAGATCCTATATGTTCAAGTAAAATAAAGGGAAGAATAGATCTTTTAATAACCATGGAAAAGTTGAAGTGTCAAAGAAAAATAGGGGAACAAATTAACTCCCATAATGTGAAAATTGTGGAAAGAATCATCCTAGTAAATTCTTCAAAGGCATGAGAGTTTGTTATAAGTGCAGAGAAAATGGTCATCAAGAAAATGAATGCAAAGGGAAGAAATAAATAAATGATGTTCAATGATTCAAATGTAATTAAATGAGGAATTTTTCAAATAAATGTCTCTAGTTTCAATGGAATCTACCATAAAAAAGGACAAGGGGAGATGAACAAGCTTACGTGATCACCACAACTGAAGTAGAAGTACCCAATGATGTGGGGTCAGGTACAATAATCCTATCTTCAAATTTAGTGAATGATTTATTTGATTATATATTATCAAAATATTTTAAATCTACCCACTTTTCAAGAAAATTAGATATTACCTTTTTTATTTAATAAGATAATTGTTAGTATAAACCCCTAATTGAATTCTCTTTGCAACAAAAATTTGTTATGAAATTCCCATTATAGCATATAAAAACGTTTTATTTGGTGACCTTATCATTATAACTATAGTCTACTTTGATATAATCCTCAATATGGACTATATTTCAAAATATAGTGTGATAATTTATTTCAAGAGTAAAGAAATTATTATTTGTGAGGAAGTTGTAGAATTTATTATCTTTAGAGTATAAACCTTGTCATCTAATTCTTTCCTAAATCTACCCCCATTAGCACTACTAAATGAAATTATTGGGGAGGAAGAGAAGAAAATCTATGGATGAGGAAAGTAATATTAAAATTGAGGATTTACCAATTGTACATGCATACATTGATGAATTTTATGAAGAAATACCTGGACACCCCCTAGAGTGTGAAGTTGAGTTTACCATTGATTTAATCCCTGATGTAAGACCAATATCAAAAAATCCTTACACAATGGACACTTTGGAATTAGAGGAGTTGAAGAAACAACTGGAGGAGTTTATTAATAAGGTATTTATCCACCATAGTGTTTCTCCTTGGGGAGTCCATGTCCTCTTTGTTAATAAGAAAGAGAAATCCTTGAGTCTATGCATTGACTATAAACAAATCAATGATATTACAATAAATAAAAAGTATCCTCTCCATCACATTGATGATTTATTTGATCAAATTCATGGAGATCAATATTTTTTTAAATATTTACCTTAATTTTTGGTATCATAAATCATGTTTAAATAATAAAGATATTCTAAATATAGATTTTTGGATGAGTTATGAACATTATGAGTTTACCAGAATTCCATTTAGATTGACTAATTAACCCTTTTTTATGGATCTAATGAATATAATATTAAAGGAATATCATGATGATTTTTTGTGGTATTCATTGACGATATTATCATATATTATAAAACATATTAAGACCATGAAAATCACTTGTGGATCATTATTGAGTCTCTGAGAAGGAAAGAGTTATATGGTAAATTTTGAAATTTTGAAATATGGATTCATGAAATTTATTTTCTTATCCATATTGTCTCTAAGGATGAAATTGTAGTTTATCCTGTCATGATAAAGAAAATCCAAGAATGGCCTACACCAACAAACATAACTGATATATTTAGTTTTATTGGTTTATCAATTACTATCAGTGTTTGATTTATAATTTTTCTCGATTAGATAATCCATTAACCAAGATCACATGTAAAGGGTTTATGTTTACATGGACAAAATAATGTGCAAAATGTTTTGAATAATTGAAGATAAGATTTTTCATTTCTATAATTTTGAGTCTACCATCATAAAATGATGGGTTTTTAATATATAGTGATGCATTGAAGAAATTACTAGGTTGTTTCCTTATTGAAAAATATTGAAGTTATTACATATGTGTCAAGGTAGTTAAAGACTCATGAACAAAATTATTTAAATCATGATCTTGAGTTAGTAGCTGTAATATTTACTTTGAAGATAAGAGGAAACTAACTCCATAGTGAAAGATGCGATATATATATATGGATCCCATGATTTTGAAATACATATTTACATAGAAATAACTCAACATGAGGAAAAGAAGATGGATAAAGTTACTCAATGATTATGATTTCTCAATACACTTACACCCAGGAAAATCAAATAAGGTATCAGATGCATTAAGTAGGAAAAATAATTGACTTATAAACCAAATAATGATTGATAAAGATCCCATGTTAGTGTATTTAGTAAATATGGATATGTAAATTGTTAAGGAAGAGGAAACATCAATCCTTTTTCAAATGATTTCTAAACCATATTTACTAAAGAGGATAGAAATATCTCAATCGGATGATGAGAATTTTAAAAAGGAAATTAAATCTATTATGGTTTGAATATTGGAAGACTTCATGTATGAGGATGGAATTCTAAAATTTGGAATGAGGTTATGTGTTCCATCAATACCTGATCTAAAAAGGGAACTATTAGATAATTCTCTTAGCTAAAACTATTCTATACACCCAGGTAGTACTAATATATATAGAGATCTAAAGTAACTTTTTTGGGGGGATAATTTGAAGTATGAAATTTATGAATATGTGTCAATATGTGTAGTTTTTAAACAAGTGAAGGATAAGATACAATATAATAGAGGAGTCATGAAACTTCCATCTATTACTATGTGGAAGTGGGATCAAATTACTATAGACTTCATCACTAGATTACCGAAGACCCATAGAAAGAATGATACAATATCCTTTATTATTGAATGTCGTACAAAATCGGCATATTTTCTTTCTATAAAAGAACATTCACCTTTTTAGAACTTATGAAGACTCTACATTAATGAATTTTTAAGACTTAATTGGGCACCTCTATCGATTGTAACTTATTTATATATCCATTTTACATCAAAACTATGGAAGAGTCTTCAGAGGGACTTGGATACTGAGCTTCATTTGAGTACTGCTTATCACCCTCAAATAGATAGAAAATATAAAAGAACTATTCAAACACTAAAATACATTTTTAGATCATGCTCCCTTGACTTTCAAGATACGTTGGATTAATGTTTACCTTTAGTGTAATTTTTCTACAATAATAGTTTCCATTCTAGTATTCAAACATCGCCATATAAAGAATTATATGGAAAGAGATGTCGTACTCTAACTTGTTGGGATGAAGTTGGTGAGAAGAAACTTATTGGACTATAACATATTGAAGACATAGTTAAAAATTTAAAGTCTATTCATGCTTATATTAAAGCATCTCAAAGTTGGAAAAAGAGTTATGCTGATAATCGGTGAAAGGATTTTGAATTTCAAGTAGAAGATCATATCTTTCTTAAATTATCTCTATGTAAGGGTGTCATAATTTTTAGAATGAAAGGGAAATTGAGCACTAGTTACATAAAACCATTTGAAATTATAGAAATAATTTGGGCTATATATTACCAATTGGAAATGCCACAAATTCTCTCCAAAGTTCATGACATGTTCCACATATCATTGTTAAAGAAGTACATGCTAGAACCAACACATATACTCACGTATGATGAAATAAAATTAGAACTTATTTTTTCTTACTTCAAAGAGGCTATCAATATTTTTGAAATAAGAGATAAAGTATTGAGAAATCAGACGACTCAACTGATAAATGTACTTTAGATAAACCATAAAATGGAAGAAGCAATCTGGGAACCAGAGGATGTTGTGAATATGAACTCCCCTCATCTGTTTATAAGGATAAATTCATGAAAAAATTTCAAGGATGAAATTTCCAAAGGAGTGAATAATATGACACCCCAAGATTTTATAGTATTTATCTTCTTAAATAAATTCAATTCATTCTATAGTTTACATTGCAAAAAATGAACCGTCATATACAATTAAATAGTAAACTAACCATTGGAATAGTAATGTGACTGTTAGGAATTTTAATTTGACCAATAGAATAATAACCTTACCTATAAAAGTATAAATAAAATTTAGGTATCTTATGAATTATAATATGATATATTTATATCATCGAATATGTAAATATATTTATTAGAAATGATAAATTAAGTGTGGATATTTTTGTGAAATGAAAATGTTTGTTTAGAATTTTATAATTAATATAATAATTTCAAAAAAATTTATTTTCATAAAATAATTCATAAATTTATATTTTGTTTTCTTATGATTATAATATAATTTTATAAGACCTTAATTAATTTTTCAAAGTGTCATAAAGTCAATTATAATTTTAAAATCAGTATTCTTAGAATAAATTATGATTTTAATTAAAAATTAAATTTCTAATATTTAGAAATTTATTTTCAAAAAACGGAGAATATTTTTTAATTTTACACATTGAAATTTGGTTAGGGTGATTTTTTGGACTTTTTTTAAAATAGTTGATTTTTTTTTGTGAATAGTGAAATACCATAATTTATGCTATAAGTCAAATACATGAATTATTGAGACATGGTTGATTTATGGATGATGTAAGCACCATTGGCTAAAACAAAAATACACTATTGAATGTATTTAGTCACAAAAATCAACATTATTCATAGTCTTGATCCAAAATAATAAAGTAATGAATAAAATAATAAAAAAACTTTTTTCCTCAACTTTAAATTCCACCCCTCATCATCCCTTATCTTCACACATTATAATCCTTAAATATTGTAAAATTTATACAAAATACTATTCTTAATTCTTTTCTCCAAGTCAAGGAGCCTTTAGTCTCACCAAAATTCCAATCCCAATCCCCTTAAGGAGGTTCTCAAGGACCAGAATTCAAGAGGTAATATCCTATTTTGTTCTCTTTTAATTTATTTTATTTTCTTATTCTCTTCTTATATACTATGTCCAAAAATGAATGATAAACCCAGTATCTTATATATAATGGAATATTATTATGATACTGTAATATCCATCATCAAACCCTTTCTCATATCCCTTTTATTCCAAAAATGAAAATAACATTTGTGATGTGTTGATTTACCACCATAATGGGTGATGTGTTTTCATTTTTCATTACCAAATTCAAGGATGGTTATAAAACCATTTTTATGGTTAATTAATATTTTATTATACATATTATAAGTTATATAATTTTTTATATCTGGTATTTATACAAAATATTTCTTAATATTACAAAACCAGTTTGCAGTGGCTAGAAAACACCAAAATAATCTAAATGATTATCATTACCATTTTATCCAATGAATCATCATACTATCTAGAAATAAAATGATGTATAAGACCAATTAATATTTTTTAAGTTCATTAATAACTTATAATTTCAATTCAAGATAACTATTCTCATTTTACAGGATATTTCACACATATATAAAAGTGAACCAATCATAAAAACCAAGGAAACAAACACTCCCAAACGATGAAATTAAATCTTATAACTCATAAAAAATTCCATAAATGAACTTAATAAAATTATAATAAATAAAAAAAATTTCTTAATAGGTTATTAATTAAATTATTAATGAAACTAATTTCATTACCTAGGACATTAATTTCAAGTGCATAACACTTTCAGACATAAGGTAAGAGATTGTCTCTGAACCCCCATTTTTTCCTTTGGGTTTCATTTTATCTCTATTTACCCCAATGTGATTATTAATTATTATTATTTAATAATCATAGATTCTATGTGTATGTTCTAAAAATATGTATCTATATAAATTATTCTTTCTTTGATGGGGTTTTTTAAAATCTTATGTTTGATTTTGTGTACCACATGCAATACTGAGCTTTAAATTAGTGATATACTAATAAAATATTACTCTTTAAATATGACCATTATAACCTAGAAATTTTTTAGTACCTAAAGGGTTTTATTATGAGATACAACCTTATATCTGGGGTGGGGGTGTGTGGGTGTGGGGTTAATCAATTTATGTAGTTATTAAATAATTTAAGCACGTTTTCATTTTATGTATATCTACCCAAATAGATCTTGACTACTCAACTTTAAGGGTTAGTTTTTATAATATTTTCATTGGATGACTATATGATTACAATCACTTGAATATAAATTTTAATATAAATTAATTATATTATTTGAATCTCAATTTGTGTGCATGTAGAAAATTAATAATGTAAATATATTTTTACTTGGTTTAACCACACCAAGATACTCTAATGAGCATGCAATGAACATTGTGTCGATACACCACATCCACTAACCACACTGATCCATGTAAGGGTTTGGTATAGGTAAATACTTCCAGGGAGCACATATCTTATGAGGTTTTGGGTTGGTTCATATCCATTAAAGGATCACTACCTATTAAGACACACCATCTTCCTACACACACTGATCTACGTTAGTACTCCTCAATCTCACATCTCCTTATTTCTACTTTTCTTATTTCAATAGAGAAAGAACTCTATATAATTTATGGGCTTGTAGTCCCTTTTAGATAGTAACACTTATGTTGGGTTGCATCCTTATATTTTAATGGATGCACTATTGAATCTCTTCACTACTTCTCCACAAACTTACTATGAGGTGATGCATTCATAAGGCAGATATATTATCCATGGGGAAGTTGAGCCAGAAAAGAATTTGTGAATGAGTTGAAAATAAAATCTATCTAGAATGGGAAAGTGAATTCAACCTCACAATCCATGGATTATTTCAAACCTAAAATTAGTATCAATCCTAAAAAATGAAGTGAAGGCTAAACCTGACACATATAAAAGTTCTGAGGAACATGTTTTCACTGATCATATACACATAGAAGTTACATACTAGAAGAAAATGTAAAACCTAGAAATAAAAATCTTCCCATTGGAATGTAGTGGTTTAGTCGATAAAAATCCTATAATGAATCTAAAAGAGACATCAAAAAATTATTTGAGATTATAGAAAGTATTGTGAAAAATGTGAGTAATTTATAGTGGTATTAGGTCCAGATTTTAGTGGTATAATTCATCTGAAGTTAAGAAGAAAAAATGAAAACTAAAGCAAAAATATTAATATTTTTAATGATTATTTGTGTTTTTTAGAACTTGGTATCATCTTTATAATGTTAACATGATGCCCATTTATTCTGATCTAGATATTTTTTTCCCAATAAGTTTAACCCTAAAATTGAGAAAAAATATTATGTCGTAAGATAAAAGCTTGGGGGGAGATAGTGATTAATATTAAAGGTTGTTAAGCCTCAATTGCACAAGGTAAGATCCAATAAAGGGATAATATCTTGGTATGTATCAAACTTAATGTGTTTAAATATTATAAATTAAATATTTAGTGTCAACATATTATGGATATAAAATGTTGGTTTTGTGAAAGTGAATGTTTAGAGCTTCTATAATTTTATTAGTATCATTAGAGATATAGAAAACTTGGGTATTTTTTATAAAACTCTTGTTCCCTACATTGAGATCATTCTTAGTAGTCTTAGAGGGTTTTTATGAAATAATACATTTTAAGTGGTAAATTCAATCAATTATTTTCTTAGTAAAGTGTAGCTATATAAGAAAAGTGAGTTCTCAAATTGGGTAGTCCAACTAGAAAGTTAAAAAAAATTGGAACACTTAGTCAAAGGTTGAAGCGGATTAAAAAATTCAGATATGGATAAAGTGAAAATGCCTCCCTTATCTTCAAAGATAGAATCAAAGACCATGAGGAAACCCTAATAGATAAAGGGTTATTTGATTAGTATTGTAGTTTCATCCCATATATTAAGGAGAAAAAATCTTTATGAAGCCCAAGTATTGAAAAATGGGGAGATTAATCTCTCCCCATACAATATTCGAAGAAAAGAGGACCCCATTCAAAAGAGGATTTTGAGATAAAATTTGATGACCACATTATGAATGGGGAGTAGACCCGGGAACACCCAAAGGTGGAGAGAAATTGAAGGAATAAATTTTTGTCTTAGAGTTTGTGATTTCTATTTTATTGAAAAAGATGAAGATAATATATCTTGGAGTTTCTTGTCAACAAAATCCAAAGGGGGGATTATTGGAAACCATTTATTGATTGTTTTATTTTTTGAAAAAATGTACAGACTCAGATCAAGGTTATCTATTAACAATATGGGGAGATTTTTAGATACCCCTAAGTGAGTTGGAATTGTTGACAAGGTGACTAAGGAGATGTTTGGAGTTGTTGAAAAATTTAGCTTATAGCTAAACATGTTGGATTTCCTAACAAATAAATATAGAGGAGAAAGTTGTGTATTTATCTAACATAGATTAATGATGATCATATGTATGAATAGATCCATGATAAACTAATTAGAGATGTTCAAGAAATTATCCATAAAGACCGAAAGCCACGAAAATGAAGGCTAGAGATAGTTAAGTCTAAGTGTTGAAGAGAATAATAAATCTAGAAAACTAGTAAAAAATGGATAATTACTCATTTATGTGAATTCATCATATAAAATAAATTTACACACATTCAAATATGCCTATGTAGACGTTCAACATAATATAATTCCAGTGACGTACACAAATCTTGCTATGTGAGGGAATTTGTATATGTAATGGGCCGATATAAGAAAATGATGACGTAAGGAAATAAAGTCATGTGAGGAAGTTAACATATTCAATTTGGTCGATATAGATGAATATGGATATGTAAGGGCTAAAGTATTAAATCTGTCAATGTAGAGAGATTATTTTATGTGAGCCACAAAGTACAGATTTTTATGTATTCAATTTTGGAACCCGCTGGCCTTGTATGTGAATTTGTCCCGAAGTAGGGGAATTCTATAATGGTGTCAGAGATTCTCTATGTGTTTTTATAGAGACTTTATGTAACATCCCAGGTAATTAAAGAATAAATAATTTTCATATTTATTAATATTTAAAAATTAAATATTAATTTTAATTAAAAGGGGTTTCTACGTTCGATAGCGTACTTGATACGCAATGATGAGTTTCTTTGAAAACTTACATTGCACACAAGTAATAAAATAATATTATTTTAAATGTTAGTTAACAAGTAGCCGTTGTACTGGAGGGAATGGATATAAATAACTAAAATATGATTATATATGTTTTTAAATGTTTTTACATTTACCCAATAAAAGATATAGGCTTAAAATATGGAAAGAGTTCAATTTTAGGCATTTATACCCTAATTTTCACTAAGGGTTCACTTATCACCTTTTGACGGCGAACCGTCATTAAATATAGTTTTGATCAATATTATAAATTCTTTTGGACCAAAAATAACTCTTCTTTAGAATCGGGACATCAAAATTTACTTTGTGTAAATTTTTGGTACCTTTCCGATAAAGTTCATTTTTTAATGAATAGTGTAAAATGTTGTATTTTAATTCAAAACCTCTTTTTAATCTAATTTATTTATATGATTAGATTATCTCTTGAATTGGTTTTAAAGTGAAATTAGAAAATATTTTTACCATTAAATCCAATAGTGGTCGTTGGAATTAATTTCACTTTGAAATCAGACTTAAACTAGTGTCAATCTTTTGATACTTATTGTTTCATAAAAACACGCTATTTGCTCTGACAGTGGGAATTAATTATTAAATTAATTAATGTGACTTATATGTTTTGAATTTTGTAAAATAGACTTCATTTTTGAATTCGTAATATCAAATATAGCTTAGGGTAAATTTTTGGTAATTTTCTGAAAAACTTCAATTTTTGATGAATAGTGAAACAACTAAGTGGTACTTATAAAAACTGATTTTCCGTTTAAATGAAATTTTTCCATCATTGTGTTTTTATTTTCAAAAATCCGACATACATGGTTGTCATTAAGAATTAAAATTTGGTTCAATGAGATTAAAATAATTTTTTGGTGAATAGTAACTTATTAAGTTTTTAATCGTGATTAGTGATAATTAGTGTAGTTTAAGGTAAAAATAATGTTTTAATAATATAAGATGAGCTTGAAACATGTCCTACCCTCATTGGGTGTGTCATGGCCGACTAGGAGAAGCCATGGGTCAACTTGGGGACCCCATGGAGCCACTTTGGTTGGGAAATGACATAAATAACTTTTTATTTAATGTAAAAGTAAAAATGACACAAACATAATATGTTTTACAAAAACAATTTTTACATGGGGTTATAAAGATCATATTTTTGATTATAAATAGTCATTGGAAATATAAAAAGATTTCATACATTATAGTATTTTTTTTATAATTTTTAGAATTTAAATAAATAAAATTATTTATGACATCATGATGATGCAACGATGACTTCATTATTTAACGATTTAAATAAAATGGAAAGATAATATAATATCTAAAACCTAAACATGTCCAAAACCCATTGTATGGGAATATTTCGAAGCCTTATCATCTTATCTTCGAAATATATCAATGTGGGACCTTAGAAATTCGAAACACTTTTGAAAATAAAATAATAGTTTCATGATTTCCAAAAGTGCCCCACCTCTCATCTTATAAAAGGCCCCCACCTCTACCTCATTTCACACACTCCTCAAGCCTTTGGCTCAGCCATCCCCTGCCCATTTACTCTCTCCAAATCCCTCTCCTCATCCTAGAGTATTTCCTTTAGGAAGAATCCTTTCAAAGGAAGCCTTTAGGCTCAAATCAAAAGGAGTTACACTTTTAAAGGTAATTCATTCTCTCTTGTTCATTTGTTTTATTTTGCATCTCCAACCCCCTAAACTCTTTTTTATTTACTTATTTTGTAACAACACCAGTATATTAAATATACTAGGATGTTGTTATAAGATTTATTCGAGCTACACTCTCACACAACTACATCAAATGGTTAAAGAACATACGGTTTCCATGGATGGTGAAATTCTGCCTCCCGAAACGATGATTGTTCAATACTCATTTAACACCTTCAAAGGTGGCCATTATGATGTCAATATTTTTATATATGATATATAATATGTTTATTATATCTTTAAGCTTCTTTATTTTTCATTTATGGCATACCATTATTGTTTCCATTATGGGTAAACACGATATCTTCATTTTAGGAAGTGCAGACTACCGCCCCCTGAAAGTGATTTGATTCGTTAATACCATATGTGGGATGTGTAAAGGATAAATTTAATGATATTATATATGTTATTATACTGGAATTATAATATACTCTTATATAATTATGATTCCATTCTATAAAATACGAAATTGAAATGAAAGTAGCGTTCATGCGTACGTGCGGCTTACCGTCTCCATAAACAGTGCATTTCATTTCTTACCTCTAAATGATTATGTAATATTATAAATACATGTATATGCTGGATATATATGATATATATGATATCCAAATCATGAATATCATTCTGGATATAATGAACCATTGACCACACGGACAACATATAATTGTAAGAAGTTCACTTTCGACTTAAGAACCAAATATCAACAAAACAAACATTATTAACTTAAATGGTTACATAATGTTTATAACATGGCAATAAGTGATATAAAAGGAATAACGAACTTTAAAAAGTTTCTTAATCAAGTATAAATTAACTCAAGTTTATTATTCAGGATGTTAAAGAACGATCGAGTCAAGTCGGACCCGAGGTAAGGGACTTCGTCTCAATCTCCTTTCATTGAGGAATATTTCGTTTTATACACAAATTTATTTTATACGATGTATAAACCCCTTTGAATTTTACTTTTATACAAAAGGAATCTTTTTCTACAAAGCGTTTTACTAAACGACAAAAAGGAATGTTTTTTTTACGTACGCGGTGACAACGACCTTTTCCGCCGCTGCGAGTATTATTTGGTCTTTGGCTTCCTCAACAAGCCGTAATGTTTTTAAAATAAAATAAATACCATATACTCTTTTATGTATTTTGGTATTGAAAATGGTTTTGATAAATGATTGTATTATGATATATTGTGATTGAAATGTGGAAATGTTATCATTCCTTTATATTGGTTTTATGTTTTATAATTTTATATTGGTACTTGGTCATTTGACGGGTGGTTACGTGATAAACCATATGACGGGTGGTGCCGTGAATACCAGGACGGGTGGTTACGTTATAACCTCCAATGCATTGGGTATGGAAGTCGGCCATATGGCTATTCCATTAAGTATGTATAGAAATTGGCCGTATGGCTATTCCATTAAGTGATATGTGTGGAAGTCGACCGTATGGTTATTCCACTTAAGTATGTTTATGTCCCAAGTTAACTTTATATATGTTATGTGTTCTTTATGTGGGTTTTATGGTAATCCTTTGGTTACAAAAAGGTAAGTAATGATACTTTATTCAGTGAAGAGTTTTTACTAATTCATGAAGGTGAAGGTATTACTTTGATAGAGTATACATGGTTTACTTGATGTTTGAAAAACTAACAGTTTTCATTCTTTGTGTATCCCTTACTGAGCTTTTTATGCTCACCCCAAGTTTTTTTGAAATGTTTTTCACAGGACTTAATGTAGAATAAGGTCAAGGATGGGATCAAGGGAATGTCATGCTATATAAAACATGGGACTAGACATGTTTCTTTTAAGAGTTTTTTTTATTATGGAAACTTAGTAGAAGTGACTACTTTGTAATCTTTTGAGATGTAATAGTTATGTTCTAATTCTCTAAAACTCTAAACCTGAAAAGATCCTCAACATGAATTATTCATTTAATTCAATATTAAGTAAGGTTTAAGGCTGGGGCCTTATAGTTGGTATCAAAGGTCGGTTTAGACAACTTTAGGAGTTAGAAAAGTGTTAAATTATATTATGATTGAAACGATATAGCATTTACAGATTACCATGTTGCTTCACCTAAGGAATTTCTGTGATAAGAATGGTTTTCCATAGAGGAAACAGAACAACTTTTCTGGGAAGGCATATAGAGGTAAATGACCTTTCAAATCAGTATCCAGAGATGGTCAGAATCAGAACTAAACAGTTTGTTGCAGTGATGGCTCAGTTCACTCAGGTGAAAAATTTTGGTTGTTTTCATTGATGATATTTTGGTATTTTCTAAAAGTAAAGAGGGGCATGAAAGTCATTTAAGGGTTATCTTGAAAACCTTAAAAGAAAAGAAACTATATGGAAAATTCAGCAAGTGTGAGTTTTGGTTACAATAAATTTCTTTCCTAGGTCACATTGTTTCAAAATATGGCATAACTGTTGATCCTACTAAAACAAAAGTTGTTTAAGAATGGCCAAGACCCACAAATGTAATCGAGATCCGTAGTTTTCTTGGTTTGGAAGGTTACTACCGAAGGTTTTTTGAAAATTTTTCACGGTTATCTAGTCTAATGACTAATATAACTCGTAAGGGTGTTAAGTTCATCTGGACAAAAGAATGTGATGATTGTTTTCAGGAGTTGAAGAAAAGATTGGTGAATGCTCCAGTTTTGGCACTTCCTTCCAGGAATGGTGAGTTTGTTATATACAATGATGCTTCGTTGAAGGGGCTTGGATGTGTCCTTATGCAGAATGATCAGGTAATTGCTTATGCTTCACGACAGTTGAAAACTCATGAGTTAAATTACCCTACACATGATTTGGAATTAACTGCTGTTGTCTTTTCTTTAAAAATTTGGAGGCATCATTTGTATGGAGTAAAGTGTGAAATATATACTGATCACAAAAGTTTAAAGTATATATTCACTCAGAAAGAATTGAAAATGAGACAGAGGAGATGGCTGGAATTAATCAAGGATTATGATTGTACAATTCATTACCATCCGGGAAAAGCAAATAAAGTGGCTGATGCTTTGAGTCAGAAAAGTAATGCTTCATTAGCAATGTTGCGTGTGGAACGTGATCCTTTGGTTAAAGGTTTGATGAAATTTGGCATAGAAGTGTTGGTACAGGATGTTCTTCTGTTTTGTTTCAGGTATCAGTGAAATCTTCTCTATCAGACAGAATCAAGCAAGCACAGAAGTGAGACAGTGAGTTGAAGAAAAAGGTAGAGATGGTTCAGAAAGGTAAGTTTCCTGAATTCAACATTGATAATGATTGTGTTTTGAGGTTTGGGAAGATATTATGTTTGCCTTGTAATTCACAGTTGAAGAATGAGTTGTTATATGAGGCTCATAGTTCCCCGTTTTCAGTTCATCCTGGCAGTACTAAGATGTACAGAGATCTGCGGGAGTATTACTGGTGGGATGGAATGAAAAGAGATATTGCTGATTTTACTATGAAGTGTTTGACTTGTCAGCAGGTTAAAGCAGAGCGATAGTTACCGAAAGGGATGCTTCAGCCTTTACCAGTGCCAGAGTGGAAATGGGAAAACATATCCATGGACTTTGTTGTGGGATTAACGAGGACATCTCGAGGTAATAATGCAATCTGGGTTATTGTTGATCGCTTGACTAAATCTGCTCATTTCCTTGCTATACGAGATACTTTTTTCCTAGATCAACTTTCCCGTTTGTATCTTAAATAGATAGTCAGGTTACATGGAGTTCCCCTCTCCATTGTATCTGATCGTGATCCCAGGTTCACATCTAACTTTTGTAAAGGCCTTCAGAAGTCGTTGGGTGCTGAATGAAATTTTAGTACAACTTTTATTCCTCAATCAGATGGGCAGTCAGAACGAACAATTCAGACCTTGGAAGATATGCTATGAGCTTGTTCGATGAATTATCAGGGAAGTTGGGACCAAAACCTTTCTTTGGTTGAGTTTTCTTATAATAATAGTTTTCATTCCAGTATACAGATGTCACCATTTGAGGAATTATATGGGAAGCGGTGTCGAACTCCAGCATTTTGGGATGAAGTGGGTGAAAGGAAGCTGATGGGACCAGAATTGGTAGAAGAGATGGTAGAAAAAGTTCAGTTGATTCAGAAGCACATGAGAACAGCTCAGAGCAGGCAGAAGAGTTACGCGGATAACCGGAGGAAGGATCTATCTTTTGAGGTAGGTGATCATGTTTTTCTCAAGGTTTCTCCTTGGAAAAGTGTGATGAGATTTGGTAAGAAAGGAAAGCTGAGTCCAAGGTTTATTGGACCATATGAAATTCTGGAGAAAGTTGGATCAGTTGCTTACCGAGTGGCTTTACCTCCAAGTTTATCTCAGGTACACAATGTTTTTCATGTTTCAATGTTGAGGAAGTATATTCCAGATCCATCTCATGTTTTGAGTCCAGAGGTAGTTCAGCTGGAGGAGAACCTATCTTATGAAGAACAACCAGTCCAGATTCTTGACCACAGGGAGCAGGTGTTACAGAATAAGGTTATTCATCAGGTATAGGTTTTGTGGAAAAACCATGTGATTAAAGAGGCAACGTGGGAATCTGAAAATGCTATGAGGGATAAATACCCCCACTTATTTTGATAAGTGAATAAAATTGCGAGGACGCAATTCCCAAAAGGGGGGAAGGATGTAACATCCCAGGTAATTAAAGAATAAAGAATTTTCATATTTATTAATATTTACGAATTAAATATTAATTTTAATTAAAAGGGGTTTCTACGTTCGATAACGTACTCGATACGCAACGATGAGTTTCTTTGAAAACTTATGTTGCACACAAGTAATAAAATAATATTATTTTAAATGTTAGTTAACAAGTAGCCGTTGTAATGGCGGGAATGGATAGAAATAACTAAAATATGATTATATATGTTTTTAAATGTTTTTACATTTACCCAATAAAAGATAAAGGCCTAAAATACGAAAAGAGTTCAATTTTAGGCATTTATACCCTAATTTTCACTATGGCTTCACTTATCACCTTTTGACGGCGAACCGTCATTAAATATAGTTTTGATCAATCTTATAAATTCTTTTGGACCAAAAATAACTCTTCTTTAGAATCGGGACATCAAAATTTACTTTTTGTAAATTTTTGGTACCTTTTCGATAAAGTTCATTTTTTAATGAATAGTGTAAAATGTTGTATTTTAATTCAAAACCTCTTTTTAATGTAATTTATTTATATGATTAGATTATATTTTGAGTTTGTTTTAAAGTGAAATTAGAAAATATTTTTACCATTAAATCCAATAGTGGTCGTTGGAATTAATTTCACTTTGAAATTGGACATAAACTAGTGTCAATCTTTTGATACTTATTGTTTCATAAAAACACGCTATTTGCTCTGACAGCGGGAATTAATTATTAAATTAATTAATGTGACTTATATTTTTTGAATTTTGTAAAATATAATTCATTTTTGAATTCGTAATATCAAATATAGATTAGGGTGAATTTTTGGTAATTTTCTGAAAAACTTCAATTTTTGATGAATAGTGAAACCACTAAGTGGTACTTATAAAAACTGATTTTCCGTTTAAATGAAATTTTGCCATCATTGTGTTTTGATTTTCAAAAATCCGACATACATGGTTGTCATTAAGAATTAAAATGTGGTTCAATGAGATTAAAATAATTTTTTTGTGAATAGTAACTTATTTAGTTTTTAATCACGATTAGTGGTAATTAGTGTAGTTTAAGGTAAAAATAATGTTTTAATAATATGAGATGAGCTTGACACATGTCCTACCCTCATTGGATGTGTCATGGCCGACCAAGACAATCCATGGGTCAACTTGGGGACCCCATGGAGCCACTTTGGTTGAGAAATGACATAAATAACTTTTTATTTAATGTAAAAGTAAAAATGACACAAACATAATATGTTTTACGAATTTTTTTTACATGGGGTTATAAAGATCAGATTTTTGATTATAAATAGTCATTGGAAAGATAAAACGATTTCCTACATCATAGTATTTTTTTATAATTTTTATACTTTAAATAAATTAAATTATTTATGACATCATGATGATGCAGCGATGACTTCATTATTTAACGATTTAAATAAAATGGAAAGATAATGTAATATCTAAAACCTAAACATGTCCAAAACACATTGTATGAGAATAGTTCTAAGACTTATCATCTTATATTCGAAATATATCAATGTGGGACCTTAGAAATTCGAAACACTTTTGAAAATAAAATAATAGTTTAATGATTTCTAAAAGTGCCCCTCCTCTCCTCTTATAAAAGGCCCCCACCTCTACCTCATTTAACACACTCCTAAAGCCTTTGGATCATCCATCCCCTACCCATTTACTCTCTCCACATCCCTATACTCATCCTAGAAGATTCCATTTGGGCAGAATCATTCAAAGGAATCCTTTAGGCTCAAATCAAAAGGAGTTACACTTTTAAAGGTAATTCATTCTCTCTTGTTCATTTGTTTTATTTTGCTTCTCCAACCCCCTAAACTCTTTTTATTTACTTATTTTGTAACAACACCAATATCTTCAATATACTAGGATGTTGTTATAAGATTTATTCGAGCTACACTCTCACACAACTACATCAAATGGTTAAAGAACATACGGTTTCCGTGGATGGAGAAATTCTGCCTCCCGAAACGATGATTGTTCAATACTCATTTAACACCTTCAAAGGTGGCCATTATGATGTCACTATTTTTATATATGATATATAATATGTTTATTATTTCCTTAGGCTTCTGTATTTTTCATTTATTGAATACCATTATTGTTTCTATTATGGGTAAACACGATATCTTCATTTTAGGAAGTGCGGACTACCGCCCCCTGAAAGTGATTTGATTCGTTAATACCATATGTGGGATGTGTAAAGGATAAAGTTAATGATATTATATATGTTATTATACTGGAATTATAATATACTCTTATATCATTATGATTCCATTCTATAAAATACGAAATAGAAATGAAAGTAGCGTTCATGCGTACGTACGGCTTACCGTCTCCATGAACGGTGCATTTCATTTCTTACCTCTAAATGATTATGTAATATTATAAATAAATGTATATGCTGGATATATATGATATATATGATATACAAATCATGAATATCATTCTGGATATAATGAACCATTGACCACACCAACAACATGTAATTGTAAGAAGTTCACTTTCGACTTAAGAACCAAATATCGACAAAACAAACATTATTAACTTAAATGGTTACATAAAATTTATAACATGTAAATAAGTGATATAAAAGGAATAATGAACTTTAAAAAGGTTCTTAATCAAGTATAAATTAACTCAAGTTTATTATTCAGGACGTTAAAGAACGATCGAGTCAAGTCGGACCCGAGGTAAGGGACTTCCTCTCAATCTCCTTTCATTGAGGCATATTTCGTTTTATAGACAACTTTCTTTTATACGGTGTATAAACCCATTTGACTTTTACTTTTATACAAAAGGAATATTTTTCTACAAAGCGTTTTACTAAATGAAAAAAAGGAATGTTTTTTTTAAAGTACGCGGTGACAACAACCTTTTCCGCCGCCGCGAGTATTATTTGGTCTTTGGCTTCCTCAACAAGCCATAATGTTTTTAAAATAAAATAAATACCATATACTCTTTTATGTATTTTGGTATTGAAAATGGTTTTGATAAATGATTCTATTATGATATATTGTGATTGAAATGTGGAAATGTTATCATTCCTTTATATTGGTTTTATGTTTTATAATTTTATATTGGTACTTGGACATTTGACGGGTGGTTACGTGATAAACCATATGACGGGTGGTGCCGTGAATACCAGTATGGGTGGTTACGTTATAACCTCCAATGCATTGGGTATGGAAGTCGGCCGTATGGATATTCCATTAAGTATGTATGGAAATTGGCCATATGGATATTCCATTAAGTGATATGTGTGGAAGTCGACCGTATGGTTATTCCACTTAAGTATGTTTATGTCCCAAGTTACCTTTATATATGTTATGTGTTCTTTATATGGGTTTTATGGTAATCCTTTGGTTAAAAAAAGGTAAGTAATGATACTTTATTCAGTGAAGGGTTTTTACTACTTCATGAAGGTGAAGGTATTACTTTGATAGAGTATACATGGTTTACTTGATGTTTGAAAAACTAACAGTTTTCATTCTTTGTGTATCCCTTACTGAGATTTTTATGCTCACCCCAAGTTTTTTTGAAATGTTTTTCACAGGACTTAATGTGGAATAAGGTCAAGGATGGGATCAAGGGAATGTCATGCTATATAAAACATGGGACTAGATATGTTTCTTTTAAGAGTTTTTTTTATTATGGAAACTTAGTAGAAGAGACTACTTTGTAATCTTTTGAGATGTAATAGTTATGTTCTAATTCTCTAAAGCTCTAAACCTGAAAATATCATCAACGTGAATTATTCATTTAATTCAATATTAAGTAAGGTTTAAGGCCGGGGACTTATACTTTATTCAACTATGGAAACATAGTTCAAGAAATTTAGTAACTATTTGAAAGTATTTGAAACATCATATAACTTCAAATGGAAGCCATTATCTAATCTGAGAATGATGAAGGAAGTTGAAAGTGAGATATAGTGAATTAAATGATGTATATTTATACTGAAATATAGTGTTTAACACAAAAAATGAGAATATCTATCTATGAAGTATCCCTCCTGCATGAATCTCAAGGAAATTATGAATGTGGTATTTGTGAAAGATATAAGTGATGGGATATCATAGATTATAGAGGATTAAAGTTTTCCATGAAACCTTCCATAAATGAAGGGATATGGCGACAAAAAATCCAAAAGACTTATGTGTATTTTTAATACATTATTTTTTTTCATATGATAATATTGTAAAGATATAAAAATTGTGGGTGTTCCAATATGGCAATGTACATGAAGCCACCTCGGGTTTTGATTTTAAGAAAATGGAAAATACCTTCACACTGATATCTTTTAAAGCTACATTAAGGAAGAAAAAAGTAGGATCTCAATTGATATATACAAATATATTAGAATAAAATAAGGTAGATAATTCAAGTGTTCTATTCCTGAAAAAAATATTTTTGTCCTTCAAAGAAGAATATAACAGGACACCTTCTTGAAGATCTATTTTTCAGAAGAAGAATGAGATTGCTACTATGTAGTAAAGTGAAGAAGAATTTGTTCTAGATTTATTCTAGAAAAAAGAATAATCTATTAATAGGGAGTACATAGAATTTCATTGAAAAGTTAGTGATGAAATTTAACTGTGAATTGATTCACAAACAAGGATAAAACAAAAAACAATTTTTTTTTCTATTTTAAGGGAACTATAAGTCTATAAATAGTGTGGTATTATTTCCCTAGATTAGTGAGAAAAGGGGAAATAAGAAGAAGTTATATCAGGGATTCATACCCTATATTATTTCACAAAGGAGGAGGAGGAAGGTAGTGCATATTTATAAATAGTTATCCATCCCAAAACCCTGTAAAGGAAGTGCACTCAGGTAGGAGTAATCTAGACCAAACCCTTTTATAGACCAATGTGGTTAGTGGATTTAGTGCATAAAAATAATATCGATAGAATTATTCTTGGAGTTTCCCATTGTGGGTGAACCCAATAAAAATATAAATGTCATATTTTCTTTTTATATGCATTCAGGGTCAAACAATATAATGAATATCTGGTAAAAGGGCTAGTAGTGTGATTGAAATCAAATGAAAATCCCAATAAAAGAGAATAATAAGTGACCCTAATGGTTGAGTAGCCAATATCCTTTAGGGCTATGAAATTTAAAATGAAAAAAGTGTTTAAATTCTTTAATCATTATATATCCTAATTCACCCCCTTGTAGGGTATCTCAATTCGTTTATTATATGTTTAAGACAAAATATATCCTACGAGATCCTCATTTTTTCTTCCTTAGGACTACTGTAAAAGATTTCAAAATAAAGAGACTTTACTTTTTTAAAAATGGAAACCAAATAGGAATTCTTCAACAATAACCAACTATAACTCCCCATATTTTTAAAACTTTATAGTTTTCTCATGTCACTGAAAAATCATGTATTAAAATACCAGTGTTTTTGGCCACTAAGCCTCCATGTTGTCGTGTACATTTTTTATTTGTTCATTGAGTGGATAAATAAAATCCTCCATGATCCACAATATCCCATCACATGTAGCTTTCAAATATTCCATCTTGATATTATCCTTGATATTTATATAGGTATGCTACTTCATAGATGGATCTCATCATTTTCACTATTAAATAGTCCACTACAACATGAATATATATCATTTAATTCAATTAACCTTACCCAAAACCTCCTTATTGATTATTATCTTGGATCATGGATCCTATTTTAAGTTTTTTTATGTTTTAAAAACTTTTAAAAAGATCATACATCATCTAAAGTAGGTTTCCACAGTTGACTGATGTCTCCAGAAAAACGCCTAGAAAATTTCCTATATCACTTTATAATTCCCATATGTTGAGATAAATTAATGTACATGGATAGTATGTTCTGAAATTGCATATGTGGTGTATCATGTACCTGAACCCTCTACATCAACATATTTTCATATATGAACCCTTACATACCCAAATTAACCTATATTGACCAAATTGTATATGTGAAATTCCTTACATAGTTGAATTTTCATATGATGTCATTTACATATATGGAACCTTTTCGTATGTGAATTCACCCACATCGCCAAATTTGTGTACATAACCAAAATTCCCTTAAGCATGACCTCTTCATAGCAGGATTCAAATATGTGGAAAATTCCCTTTTATGGCTTTCATCCTTCATGGATAATTCCTTGAACTTCTCCAAGTGGTGTCGCAAGACTCTCTTCATACATATGATCATTATTCCTCCATGACATGCTCTATACACCACTTTGACATCTATATTTCTTTGTTAAAAAATACAACATGTATTGAAATAAGATATATATTTTTTAACAAATAAAAACATTAAATTATCCACCTTTTCAATAATTCAAAATCATTTATGGGTATCCAACAATCTCCCCATGTTGTCAGCAAATCACCACGATCCAATTCTGTACATATTTTCAATAAATCTAAAACTCATCAAAGGGTGTCCAATACCATTAAATTGGTTAGTATGAATAGAATTAACCACATTATGAAATATATATAAAATTATTTCCCTAATAAAATGAATAATTTTTCATATACTGATTATCAATTGGTTAAAAATGAAGAAAAAAACTTTTTAAGGTAAAAGCGATATTTTTTTTTGAAATTTTTTTTAAGAATGCAAGGTGACTTTAACTTAATAAATTTAATTAATAACTATTGAATAATTATTTTTATGAAATTCATAGACAAAATATTCAATAAAATAAATTAAAAATCAATAAATGGTTTAAATATTCATGAATTGAGAATAAATTCATTTTATACTTCAAAAATACATTTACTTTAAAAATGGGTTTTATTGCATTTTTTACACAAATATTGTGATTAATTTTTTCCACTTTTAGAATATACGTTTTATAAAATGGAAATAATTTTCTAAATAATCATGTTTAAATAATATTAATCTATATTTTTAGGATTTTTCTAAAAATATTGATTTTTTGGTGAATTTTGAAAAATACCAATTTTACAAAAACAATAATTTCCTTTATTTTAATCAAAGTAATTTCAATGTACCTTTTAGTTTTTTATTTTATGAAATTAATTTTTTTAAGTTTACTAAAAATAGTCAAATTAATTTAACATGAATAAGTATTGTACTTTAATTTGGTATAAAATCATTTTTATGCTTAAAACAAGAATTTTTCTAAAAACATTTTTTCATTGTGTTTTGAAAAATTTTATTTAAATTAATTTCAAAAAAATATGTAAATTGATTATTGAAAAATTTATTTTACATTTGGAATCAGGATTTCAAAATTTTTTAATTAGTTTAATTTAATTTTTGGACAAAATGAATTGTAACCATGATAAAATGTTATCTCCATGGTGAAGGGTAAAATTGGTTAGTTAAGGATAAAACGTTGTGATACTGTCACAAAATATCATATTAATTATTATTTTATAAAATTATATATAAATTTATTATATTATCTTTAATAATATTGCAATATGTGATACTTTAATTTCAATATGATCTTTGCATTAATTTAAGTAAAGAATAATTACAAAATATCACTCTCTTTCTTTCAATATCTCTAATATGTTGTCATAAATATAAAAAGAAGTTATTAATGGTAAAAAAAATTATTTTTAATATAAATATATTAATTTTATTATATTAATTTATTTTTAGTTTTTAGTTATTGTATAATTACTTTGAATTCTTAAACAATGCCAATGCAGTACTTGTGAAAATAGTAAAAAAATCAAGAAAATTATTTTAAGAACATTAAAGTTAATATTTTTTTGAATTAACTATGGAGTAACATGAATTTAATAGATAATTATAATGTATTAATAGTCATTAATTTATTCATATTATAATTTATCTTTTACCATGATGCCTTTAAATTCAAGATATGTGAATAGTCTTGAAAATGACATTAAATCATAATTAATGTTTAAAAATTATTTTTAAATAATAAGAAAACCATAAAAATCCTTTATTAAATAAAATTTATGAGAAATTTCCTATCCTATCATGAAAGGTAAATTTAAGTGAAACTTATAATTTTTTAGAATTACATTTATAGCCCTTAAATATTAAAAAATTATATAAAGGAAATTGATTTTTTCCCTATGAATAGGGAATCACTTAAAAGTTTTCAAAACATATCTCAAGCTTGGTTTTATCTTAAAATTAAATCAAAATACCACTACAACTTTCTCCCTCACATACTAGAGGTCCTAGTCTCACTAAATTACCAATACTAAATGGTTTATGGTGTAAGCCAAAGAGGGGTTTTTTGAATAAGATGTATAGCTCTTAACCGAGTTTTTTCATGTTTGTTTTTTCTTCTATTTCTTTCATACCATTAATAACCAAGACTATATAATAACATAAATACATATAATATACTAAAATATAATTATTTTTGTGGTAAAACCCTTTTTTTCTATCCTATGGGAAATGAAAACACTGCTTGTGTGTATGTGTAGACCACCAACCCCACAAAGAGATGTGTTTAATTTTTCAACACGGTCTCACATGTTTGGTTATTATGATGGATTTATAAATAAATATTAGAATTATAGCATAATAATGATTTTATAAATATAATATATTAATTTACATATTACCATCCCATCTATTTTAAAATGATAACATTACTCTTGCATATGTGTGGATTACCACCTTTACAAAGTGATGTGATACATTTATCATTTATCTTCTATATGGATGGTTCAAAAATTGTATTTAATATATAAAAATAAAAATTATTTCATGAAAATTATTTTAGAGATGATTAAATAAGGACCCTTTTGATCATGATCAACCTACTGAATTTTTTTTTTATTATGAACCATAAATCCTCAAAATGTTTGACATGAAAATAAATGATTTGGTAACTACATAAAAAAATGATAATAAATGAAATTAAAGTTAATATTATAAGAATATAAAACGAAAAAGTTTTTTTAAAAGTAAAAAATCAATATAAGTTTATTATACATGAGTTAAATAATTTATTTGGCGAGTCGGACTCGAGGTTAGGTATTTTATTTAAAACGTTTTTTAAAATGTTATAAAGTTTTTTTACAACACTTTTTTCTCCATATCCACATTTCTTAAAATGTTTCAGGAATTTTATTATTATAATCAAATATTATTTTAAACTTATCTTAAACTATCTTTTAATTTTCATTCAGTTGTTTTAAAAGGAATTTTTTAACTTTTTCTATATGGGATATTTTTGAAAAGGTGAAAAAATTGTTTCTTAAAATATTAGAAATGATCATAATTTCCCAATTCTATGACTGTTATTATTTAAAAATATTCCTAAAATTCTTCTGGCATTATTTTATTTTTAATATTTTTCAAAGGAAATATTATTTTTATTCTTATTCTTATATGAATTACAATAATGCGTCTATATACATGTTAAACATATTTTTTTATGATATTTTACGATATAAATGTAATATTATTTATGTTTTAGTCTATAGATATTTTTCATGTTCATGGGTGATCCTGATATATCCCTAAAATACATTGGGTAATTATTTTTTATGTGGGGAATATATGTTGGAATTGACTGATTAGGTTATTCCATTTTCAAGAGTGATTGTAAGAGTGATTATAAGAGTGATATGAAGATGATTTCCCAATATAATTTCATTAAATTTATATGTTTTAAAATTAATTTTCATAGAATTATTTTATTTCATAAGGTACTTTAACGAGCATATTCTCGAAAGAAGGTTTACCCCCTTTTAAGGGCGAAAAGTATGCTTTTCAAGAAAATGTTTTAATGAGTACTCATGTTTTAAAAAAAACCCTGATGATTATGATTTTTATATTACGATTTCTTTAATTTTTTTATGAAAATATCTGGGAAGTGAAATTTATTTCGTGAGTAAGTAAGTGAATATTTTTAACTCATGGTTAATTAAATAGAATATTTTTTTATGGTATTTCATTATTTTCAATGTGAACTAATGAGTTTCTTTCTTTTCACATCCCTTAGTGAGTCTTTATACTCATAACACATTTTTAATTGTTTTTAAAAGAGATTAAGGATGATTAGAAACTATATAAAAGTTTGTATTTCCATATGGGGACTTATCTAGAAAGGAGAGAATGTGTTTTTAATGAAATAAGAGTTTAAATTTCAGAATCATGTTTCTGTGAAAAAAATAAACTTTGATTGGAAGTTTCCATATTTTATTATAAGTGCCTGATATTATTGAGTTTTTTTATTTATATAAAAAACTAAACCTAAAATATCGTGGGAATATACAAAAATTAAATACTTTCTTTTAAACACATAATTATGGGTTGATTAAGTTTTGAGTCCTTATATGAATTGTCCTTTCAAACTTTCTATCTTTTTGAGGATGATATGCAGTGTTAAAGCTTAACTCTATATTCAAATTTTGTTGAATAATTATCTAGAAAATTTCAGTAAACCTCAAATATTGATCAGCTATGATTGAGAATGGTACTCCATGAAACTTTAGCACTTGCTTATAATATATCCTATTGAGATGATTAAGAAGGAAATCTTCTCTGATTATAATGAAATATACTAATTACATAAGGCGATGGACTAGTGACCAAATTTTATTATTCCATTTAAATGTATTTATAGGGTACCATGAGGAAATACATGGTGATGCTTTCCAATTTCTACTCGAGTATGGATAATGGTTGTAATATCCCCTTAGACTTATGTCACTTAACCTTAACTTGTTTACATACCAAGCACCAAGATAAATACTCTGTTATATATCTCTTAAAGATATCTTTCCAAAAATTCTATTTAAGATTTCTATACATCTTTTATACTTATAAGATGAATTTATAATGATGAACTAATAGCTTCATACAATAGATCCAAAAATTTTGTACTGATGAGAAACATACTCTATTTATAAATCATTTTATTCTATCACAATCATGGTTGATATCAACACTATTTCTCACCTTATTCTATAGTTTTACATCCCCTATTTATGCCTCTTTAATATTTACTTGGATAGATGATTGAATACTCATACGAGAAATATATTATCTTTCACATTTCCTTATTATTTCACGGTCTATATTATGAAAATCCAAAACTATTGAATATATTTAAATCCTCATCATGGATAAGCTGGCATGGTCCTTCAAACTTAGAGAACCAACCACCAATTTCTCCTTGTCAATGTGGTAATATATTGAGCAGTCCTATTCCTTAATCATTTCTAACCATCTTTTTTGGATCATATTCAACTATTTTCAAGTGAACATATACTTTAATATTTTTTATTGGAATATATTTCACATCTTTCCCCATAAAGATAATGTATCTATATCTTGAAAGTAAAAATTTCCACTGCTAATTTCAAATCATGAGTAGGGTAATTTTTCTTACTAACCTCAATTGGAGAGAGAATTAATCTAATACCATGTCATTATACATGATAACACATCCCAAATAATTCTTTTATATATCAATATAGATAAAACACCCTTCTCTAATGTAAGGTGGTGTGAGAAAATGCGTACTAACCAACCTTCTCTTTAATTAATTGAAATTTTATTACCATTAATATATCCAAAGGAACTTGGATTCATTTCTTATCAACTTGGTTATTACATTATATGGTTTTGAGAAATTTATCAAAATGAATCATTAATATCTAGAGATCTGATGAAAAATATGGATCTCAGTCACCGTGTTTTGTATAGGATAACATTTAATAATTTCTCTTTTGGAAGGATCTACCAATATCCCCTCACTTGTGATTACATAACCAAAGGATGATACTTTATGTATCAAGAATTAACATTTCTAAATTTGGAATAAAACATATCCTTTTTCAAGGTCTTCAACATAATCATAAAATGATAATAATGGTCTTCATCTCTCTAGGAGTATATAAGAAGATCCTCTACAAATACTATCACAAACTAATCAGGGTAATCTCTAAATTATGTATTCATTAGATCAAGGAAGATAGTAGGGGAATTGGTAATTCCAAATAGAACCACTAATAAATCATAGTTTCTATACATTATATAGATGGATTTCTTGGATATGTCATACTGTTTTACCCTAAATTGATAATATCCAAATCATAAGTAAATATTTTAAAAGTAATGAGATCCTCACATTTGAAAAAAAAATCACCAATATAGGGTAGAAAATACTTTTTTATTGATATTAATCTTGTTAAGTTCTTGATAATCATTAACAAAACATATTGACCCATATTTATTCTTAAAGAAATAATTGGTGCACCCCATGGTGATGCAATTATGTAAATTCATCCCTTATCAAGGTTATCCTGCAGTTTCTTATACAATTCTTATAACTCAATTGGGACCATTATATAAGGATTCTTTTAAATATTTGTAGAATAATGTATGTGTTCTATTGAAAAATAAACTTCATTATTTGGGGGAATACTATGAAACTCTTGAAGAAATACAGTGGCATATTCCCACATAATAGGCATATCCTCAATGTTGAGTTTCTCCCTAACATTTTGAGATAAATACCTCTCATGGATAGGTAATAAGACCCATAAAACGGAAGTAATTTCCATTGTAAGTTCATATTAATCCTTACATTGATAGGAAATCATTGGTTTATTAAAAATATGATATATGAATTCCCTTCCTAATAAATTCATATGGAATTTATATAAAGAAATAAAATACATTCTCAAAATGAAATAAAATTCAACTATAGGGAGAATCTAAAGATTTTTAGGAAGCACATTCTCATAAAATTATATCAGAGAGAAGTTATAAAATTGAAAAACAGGCATCATACCATTAGAATATTTCATTGATAATTTAAAATCTAACCATTATGGCGGTGATATGATAACCTCAACAAATTATTTAAATATAACTAAATGGATAAAACTATAATTAAATAAGAAATTTGTAGTTCTAGAGTGGATAATAAGTTTAACTTTCAATACTTTATTCTTAGGACCTACTTCATTATTTTTCATCACATGAGGTTTCTATATATCTCTTAGACTAAGAGGTTTTTGACACTTATTATCATCATTAAATATTGTATTTTTACACTAGTTTTAATAATCCCCACACTCCTTGGAGTTGTAGTATTAGAGTGTGGGTGGTGCATTTAGTTGATCTATCTCCAAATTCATTTCATTAGAATGCCTCTTTATATATCTTTAGTATTCAATTTCTCAATGGCCTTACTTTCCATGCTTAAAAAATTTACCAATCCCTTGGAGAAGTTTCCCCATAATTCTTTCCACACTATGGTATAAAGAAAGATTCATTTTATTTCTTCCATGGTTTTATTTATCAAAATTTCATCAAAACTCCATATTTCTCTTATTATCAAAACCATGGGAATGGTGGGAATATCCCATTTCTATTTCTAGTCTAAGAGTGCATCAAACGATTTATTCATAGATACTAAAGTCCCTTATGAATAATTACTTTTATAGACATTGTTTTAATCAACTAGAGAACTAATATTGTTTTCGGGGTCAATGAAAAAATGATTAGTGTACCAGAAAACTCTAACAAAAGTAACACTAGTGGGAAAAACACCTTTAAAATTATTTTTTTCCTTTCAATGTCAATTTTAGAGATATGTAAATACATGTGATGTATAAAGTAAGAAATTCATTGTGAGTTTATAACAACATAAATAGAAAACCATTTAAAAGATAAAATATACTAGTATTTAAACATCATTTCTATTGAAAATCAACATTTAATGCATCTTAGAATATGAAATAGAAAATTAATTACACATCTATTTTTTTTAAAAAAATATGTGGAAAGAATTCATACTCTAATTTCCTTGTCATTTTTACTAAAAACCGATGTGGAAATCCTTTACATGAGGGATTTGGATGCCAGATTTTTTATAAAGATGACATTGAAAGTTTATTTTTTTAATAAAAAATTTAAATTTAAAAAATTTAAGACTAGTAAGAATAATTTTAAATATAAAACAATTAAAAAACAACACAAATTGAACAAGTAGCAGTAAGGCTCATTGAGATATTTCAGAAAACTTTTTAAAAATATACGCCTAAATGAAACTAAACCACTAAATTTGTAAAAATTATTTAATATTTTGAAAATAAATTTAAAGGTGTTTGTTTCGGTGCGGATGTGCGTCGGGTTTCTGTTCTGACGTTGTTCCGCCAGGACGCGTTCGCGCGTGCGCCCGTCGACCCGAGGGGATGGGAGCGCGGCTTGTGGTCCCGCAGTCCCGCTTTCCAAAGGCGGGCGGCATCCATCCCTTATTCAGGGACGTCTGCTCCTTGATCGAAACCGGGATGATGGGATGTCGGATCTTCCTTCCGTGGACGTCTCCTCGGAACTCGTCACCTAATCCGGGTCTCCCTCATAGATTTAAGAATGTTCGTGAATCTTGTTCCCGGCGCCATATCTTCATGGACACTGGTTAATTACGCTGCCTCCGCCCAGACGCTCCAAGGAGTCCGGTCGGGGCAGCAACCTGCGGTGAGGAGACCGGGTAGCTCTGGGTGTTGGGGGCGTGTCTTAACACTGCGACTCTGCATGTCTGCCTTCCGTCCCTAATAGGGCTTCTCAAAGGTGTGATGGCCTGAGGCATCCCGCGCTGGGTGCGGGTAACTGTGTTACCTAAGGTTTTCCTCAGCTTCCCATGTTTAACACGGGGTATGCCGCGAGTTTAATGTCCAGCGGGGACGACATCAGACTGATCAACACGAGGAGTGGATCAGATGACAGAACCCCTTGCGGGGAACCTCTGACGCTGGGGCCATCACATGGGCGGCTTCCCGAGTGAAATGGAGTGGAATGAAATGGCATGACCCCACCGGGATGTGGCGGCCCGGGTAAGGATCAGGATGGATGATGGAGTGAAGAGCTTGGACCCCTTAGAGGCTTCCTACGTACCGCGCGTTAGCGCCGATCAAAGTCAGCGTAGTTCAGATATACAGTTTAACGTCATGTTGGACGATGGCAAGCCGACTCACGAGGAGGTCGAGGCTGCTGGGCAAAGGATTGAACCGAACCACCTCGCACAGAGGGGGATGGAACGGCCGGGTGGATCACAGTTTCACGTCATGCTGGACGTTGGTGTTCGGGGCTTACACCCTAAGGAGGCCCATATGCGGCAAAGCTCAGTTGGAGAAGGACTTGGGCCGAAGGTGAGAGACCTCGATCCCTGTCACGTCCTCTACTGGCTTCGGCAGTGGGGAAGCACAATGGAGATACACATGTGCGGTCCCCCACAAGGGCGGATTCATAGGTGAATCGACGCGAATGTGAACCCGGGAGGGGTCCACTGATGGACGAACCGATGTGAATACGACCGGGATGACCAGGTGGTGGGCTTGAACCTCAGGGAGGCTTCCTACGTACCCTGTTTAGAAGACAGGGATCAAAGTCCACGTAGTTCATTCTTTCAGGACTTACGCACTGAGGCAACCTGGGTGTGGCAAAGCTCATTTGAATGAGGGACTTGGGCCGAAGGTGAGAGACACCTAGATCCCTGTCACGTCCTATACTGGCTTCGGCAGTGGGGAAGCACAATGGAGATACACATGTGCAGTCCCCCACAAGAAACTAGGGGTTTGTAATACCCTACCCCCGTGGGCGAAGGCCACTCCAATGAATCGTCCCTAAAGAGGGGCAATCCCGACATCCCTGCAGAGACGAGCGGGTGGGGGCCACATACAAACCGAGGGGGACCCTGCGTGCGAGGCACGAGATCGGGTGATGCGGACGGTTTAACGTCTTGCCGGACGAAGTACAGTTTAACGTCGTATGTTGAGGATAAAGATGCTTGGAAGTTTAACGTCTTGCAGCACGGACGTGGTGCAGTTTAACGTCATGCGGGACAGAGATGCTTGGCAGTTTAACGTCTTGCAGCGCGGACGAATGCAGTTTAACGTCGTGCGGGACGAATGCAGTTTAACGTCATGCGGGACGAATGCAGTTTAACGTCGTGTGGGACGATGGGGTTTGGGGCTTACACCTTGAGGAGGCCCATATGCTAGGCAGTTTAACGTCCTGCAGCGCAGACGAGGTGGTGCCGCCGATGGGTCTGTGTCACTTCGCGCGAGCCTAGAGGGCCGCACGGGCAGACAACGCACGGTGCGGGCACCTGGGATGAAGATCATCGGGCGCGACGCAGGCGGGTACCCTTAGGGGGTCAAATGGGGCGACCCTGGCGGTTTGCGCGCAAAAGAGGAGATTGGCGCGCAATACTGCGGGTCGGTGCACAATTGGGCGGGCTGGCGCGCAATCGGGCCAGCGCTTTGCACGCGGAAGATGGAGATTGTGCGCATCGGGCTTCTGATAGCGCACGGGGGCAACGGCCCATTCTTTAACGAATGGACACTTAGTAAGGGGAGTGCGCGCAATCGGGCTGGATTGCGCGCACCCGGGGGGCAATTGCGCGCAAGAGGCTTCTTTTGCGCGCGAAGGCCTTTGGGTGAGGAGTTAGTCAAAGGAAAGAAGCCAAAGGGGTTGCGCGCGAAGGCGAACCCCGAGGCTTGCTTGCGCGAAATAAAAGAGGTTACCTGAAGATCGGCATTGCGCGCGGAGGAGGTGGAATTGCACGCACGAGCGATCCTTCGAATTCTGGCAACCTTCAAAACGTTGGGGGTCGCCTTGTATTTATAGACAACCCCGGGCGCGCAATTAGGTTCGCTGGCGCGCAATTCGGCTCGGGCGTGAAATAGTGGTCCGGCGCGCAATAGGATCACGCAGGGACGTCGGGCGCAGAAATTTACACACCGACACGCCCCATTGCGCGAATCCCAGAAGGATTGCGCGTGCCAAGCCAAAATTGCGCGCGGGCCTCCGATATTTCGCGCAAGGCCTTCGGGCCTTCCGAAACATGCCTTTGACTCCAAATATGACCTCGCTTTCCTCATCCGGAACTTCGTTTGAGGAGTAACGGACTTTTCCGGCGTCTAAAAAAGCCCCCCCTTAGAATCCGATCGGCGAGAGGTTGCAACGATCGGTTTCCGAGGTAGACGCCGGAATGCCGAAGTCCTGGGCAGCGCGGGACTTTGGCGCGCAAAAAGGGCGTCGGGCACGAAATTCGCTGCCGTCTTCGCGCAAAGCGCTTTCCGCGCGGCGCGGACACCCGGCCTCACCTATAAATAGGGGCCCTGGGTTCTGCGTTCCGTACACTGGCCTTCCGCGTGATAAGCTTCCCAGCTCTCGTGCGCGAAATTGCCTTTGACGGCGCGAAATTCACCCATTCGGCGCGCAAACCCATCCAGATTTCGGCTTTTTTTTGCGCGAACACCCGGGGTTTTATGCGACAGACTTCCCAATTGCGCGCCGTCCACTAGGATTGCGCGCCAACTCCCAAATTTTTCTACCAGCCTCCTCCGACTCCGCACGCCTCATCCCTTAATCCACACGACTCCCGGAGCTTCTGAGATGGCCGTGAATCAAGTGAATGAGGGGGATGCCGCCATTCGCAGAGCTGAGATGGCGGAGAACGAGGAGGTCTACAGAGCCAAGGAGATTGTTTCCAACAATCAATCCTTGTTCGACTTGCTGACGTCGGCCCAGAAGACGTATCCGCTGTCGGACAACCTGCCACTCTGGAACTACAACATCCTAGATGAGGTTCCGGTGCCAGGGTTCGAGGTCGATGCGCCACAGACCTGGGTGAATCGGGAGGACGAGATTCCCCGCTATAACATCACCAACAACGGGCATCCTGCCAGGGAGACCAGGAACTTAGATGTCTATGTCCTGAATCCGAGGACGCGAACCATTACCGGGAGTGAGCCTACTGCGGAGAACTCTCCAGCCCTCTACTCGAGCACGTATCGCCAGAGTGTCACTGACGACACCAGGGGCTGGCTGAAGGACTGAGACTTGCAGTCTGGGGGCAATTTCACCAGTGAGTGGGCCTGGACGTTCTGGGTATGCCATACCTGTGATCACTTCGCGGAGGAACTGCAGTACATCGGCCTGTTTGAGGCGGTGTGGACATCACAGTTCCACTTCTACCAGCAGCCCGAGCTCGGGCCGGAGCTGTTCACCCGTTGGTCCCCGGATACCAACACCTTCCATCTTCATCATGGGGAGGTCAGCATCGGTCTCTGGGACATCCACTGCATCGGAGGTATCCCGCTGGAGGGTTACCAATACGATGAGTTCCTGCCTCTGAGGAACACTTGGGGCGACAGGTCACGAACTCCCATCCTGACATGGCATCTACTGGACCTGGCCACGCAGCGGCTCGGGGTCAAGGACTTCCGCAAGGACATAGCATACAAGGAGTGGTTCAACCAGTTCTTGGAGCATGACCCCGCGGTCAAGATGCCAGGCAGGGGGAAGCGGTGCTTGACCGTGGCTCAGAGGAGCCGGAACGGGTCGTACTGGCGGGTCCTGGAGACGGGAGACTACCGCTCATGGGGGTACCGCGTCATCGTGGCCCGGGACCCAAATGTCCGGTACGCGGTGTTCCTGGCCGCCTTTCTGAGTGGGTGGATCCTGCCAGTGTGGGACGCGAGGATGGGCATCCGCCCGGAGAAACTGGTGATGGCGGGCGCCATGGCCGCCAACAAAAGATACAACCTCGGGGTCCCAGTGCTGGCTAAGCTGTACGCCATCCTGGGATGCATCTCGCGAGGGGGGTCGCCACGAAGGGTCTGTGGGCCCTTTCAATTCTTCCACGGCTGGGTGGCTGCTCACCTCGATGGGTATACGTTTCCAAACGCCGTCATTCCTCCGGGCGACGACCTGTGACCCTCCCTGCTGAACACGCGGGGGTCACTCCGATGACCCTAAATGAGGAGGGCGTGAGGATTTGGATTGGCAATCACGCCAATTTCAACTTCAGCCCGTTCCACACTCCCGTTGGCCAGATGATCGACAATGGGCAGGGTCCGCTAAAGCAGCACTAATACTTCCTGAGCATGCGGGGCGGGGTGCTCGTGGCTCGGATTGACGGGAAGGTGATCGGCGAGCCCTACGTGCCAACCCGGTTCGCCAGGCAGTTCGGGTTCCTTCAACGGATGCCGAAGAGGGTATTTGCTGCTGTCCAGGAGGAGACGAACCCTTGCGTCCTTCGCCAGATGTGGCTAATGTTCGCCGCTTTTGGCTCTGGCGATGTCATCACTCTCCCTCCTACCGGGGTCGACGCAGGCTTGGAAACCAAGTACGCCGAACACTGGGCCATCGCGTACCCCGAGGGGCTTCTACGGAAGCCAGTTCGGCAGCTCGAGGTCACCAGTGCGGAGACTGGGCATCAAGGAAGGAGGCGAAGCGCCGCTACGTGGGGGAGAACGAAGGCGCGCCAAGCATCGGAGCCGGCGCGGGCAGAGACTTCGGCGGCAGGCACATCGCAGACTGCCGCCACGACTTCAGCGCCCAGAGAGGGGGCACATGCGGTGGTCGGGGAGCAGCCCGGGAAGCAGATAAGGCGTCTGCTCGAACCCTCCCACGATGCTGTCTTCCCAGCGCTGTGGTCGGCCTGGATGACCCTGCGGCAGTCGCTGAGGACCGAAACCATCTGGCAGAAGATAACCAGAGAAGGAATCCATCTGCCAGAGGTCGGGCGCCTTCAGGTCGCCGACAGGGTGAACTTCCACCGGCGGTATGCGTATCTGACGGCCATGGACGAGTACGCGTGCCAACGTGGTCAGCGTGCGGAGCCATCCCTTATGGTGAAGGTGATGGTCGGTCTAGATCCTGCTCCAGAACAGATGCCACCGGAGGGAGATGATAGTAACGATGACTCCGAGGAAGAGGAGACGGGGGAGGATGAAGGCTCTGAGGGAAGGTCCCATCCAGGGAGCCCGCGGGAGAGCGACGAGGTGGCCGGCTCCGATAATATCGATATCACTGAGCTCCTCGAAGTCCGCTTCTATCCCTACTCAACCTGCTTCATCCATTATTTTATGCAGCTTCTAACCCCTTTCTTCACCTTCCTCAGGAGTGCATGGATGTTGGTCAGGCATCCTCAGTAAGAGTAGGAGAGGCGCCAGCAGGACAGGGCGGGGGCCAGACACCCATCATTGAATTGACAAGCGCTGAGGGGTCCCCTGCTGCAATTGCTCCTGCGGCGGCCGGGACAGCGGAAGGTGACGCTATGGATTCCCGTAAGTCTTCTTAATTTACTGTTGGTGCTCGCCGTTGACGATCCGTGACTAACCACGGCATGCCTTGCGCAGTGATCTCAATACTGGAGGCTCGTCAGGCTATCGAACTCGGGCCATCCACAAGTGGACCAGTGGAAGACATGCCGCCTTCTCCAGAACAGACTTCCCACACCGAGCCGGCCCCACCAACTGCTGATCAGGGGGCAGCGGACGCTGGCGGTGCTGCCATCGGAGAGAGGTTGGGGGCTGACGAGGGTGTCAACGCCACTGGGGCGAGAGAAGAAGGTCGCCCAGATGTTGGGGAACCTATCCCCTGTGAGGACATCCCAGGGGCGGACCCTGCAGCAGACCTGTTGGCTGCCTTCCCTGCCTACCGGCCTGCCGACCCCGAGGAGATGGAAGACTCGGACGCGGAGGCGGTCGAGGAGAGCCGGATAACGCGCCGCAGGGGGTGGAAGTGCATCCAGCACTTCCTCAAGCGACCCTCATCGGAGTGGCTGGGGCGCATGGGATCGCTTCAAACCTGGCCGCGCTTCCTGTGTGCCGGGGGAGCTGATGCTCAACGCCTCCATCTGACGGTCCGTGATTTCATGGCCGAAAAGATGCGCGAGAGCCGCCGGCGTGCCGACGTCGCACAAAGTCGGGACATGTCGGAGAACACGCGGGCGCTCCTCGTGGCGGAGCAGGAAGTCCGGCGCCTCGAAGGGCAGGTGGCAGAGAAGGAGGCCTTCATCGCAGCGTGCACAGAGCTTGTGGAGCAATTGACGGCCCAGCTGGATGACGCCCAGGCACAGCTGACGGAGGCGGGCCACCAGATGGTCACACTTCAAGTCGAGCGGGAGCGTGCACAAGCCAGGATCGACGAACTGCGTGCTGTGACCGCCGACGAAGAGAGGGAATGCAGAGAGCGAGAAGCAGCTCTTGTGGCCGCCAGCCAAAGGGTAGAGGCGTTAGAAAGATTTATTCAGCACGCTAATCCCTAGGGGCTTTGTTTTTTCCATTCCCAGAACATTTTGCTTCCGCTACTCAATACTTCGATCCATTTGTATGAATCAACATATTTATCTGCATCTTTTGGCTTAACATGCTCAACCACAATCCATTGTCTTGCGGGAGCGTTAACCAAGCTTCAGGCATCCACAATGGGGCCTGGATTTCTAAGGAAGAGAGGGAGGTCATTCCTAGGAAAGGAGACCTCAGACCTAATCAATGTACCATCCCCCCAACTTGTTCCGACACACGAGCGGGACAATGCTAGGGGCGTTGAGATTTTATCCGAACATAGGGAAATGAGAAAGGGTGAATCGCGTGTCCCGAATTCAGAAATCCACAACGTTCGGCCTTCCAGGAAATGCCCAAGACGACAAGCGGACAATGGATCAATCGACCATACTACTGCAATAGACGGACCGAAGGTCATCATTCATGTTGCAGGAGACGGATCACATGTCATCATTAATGCCGCTTTGGGGGTTCCTTCAGACACAAGGGTGGAAATCCGGATCAAACGGGCATGTGAAGCGTGGGGCGAAATGATGATTTGTTCGGACAGAATCTAACACTCCCAAAATTGCGCCACTGTGGGGAAAGAGTATTAGGCGGATGCACCAATTTGGCCGTGAATCCCCCCAATTCTCAGACAGAACCTCCTTGACGAGGAAACTGTCGCTTCCCATCATTGCAATGGGGCATCCCGAGCTGAATCAGGGAGAATATCACAACCGCACCACTCTACCAGAAGCCAGGCCAGACGACCGGCGACGAGGAGGGGCGGGACTTAGCGATCCCTGAGGCTGGACCCGAGTCGAGGTGCCCGGGCGTTCCTACGTACTCCATCAGGCTGGAGATCAAGCCACATGTAGTTCTGAGAGTGCAGTTTAACGTCATGCGGGACGTAGAACCCCGATTAGGGAGATCTTAGTTTAAAGTCGTAGAGCTCGGACCATAGGGGCAGATCTTAGTTTAAGGTCTTAGAGCTCGGACCATAAGAACCTCAAGGTACGCCACATCGTGGTCCTATCACCAGGGTATGCAAAGATGCACTGAGGGATAGTGTCAAGAGTGCCGAGATTTTGCCTGGTCAGAATGGGGGTGGAAAACGTGATGTGAATCATGCAGCCATTCACTCAAGGACTGGGGGCACCGGTGTAATGATATGGGAGTACTGCCGACCATGGCAGAAAAGCAGCATCAATATCGCACTGACCGTTGATGGAATGAGGCAGCAAACGAGCATCAACCGCTCAAGCGTAGGATTCATATCGATTTTCTGCCCAAGGCCCTTGGGGGCACCAGCCCAGATCGGTGGGAGAGCACTGAGGCATTGTATCCAGACCGCTCACGGGGGGTTCCACCCAGGGCGTAGGTGATGGGTCCGAATGAAGGGGAGCATGAAGCCTGAAAAGTGGAAGGAACCTGACCAAGATGAACCTGACCCTCCTGGAAATAGACCAGAGTATTCTTGACTCCGGTGGACCACTGCAAGGGGTCAAAGGACACACCTTGAGGGTGACCCGAAGGCGGCGGATTCCCCAGAGAAGGGGGAATCTTTAAGAGGTGGGGGGCTGGACCCGAAGTTTCAAACATCCGGGCGTTCCTACGTATCCCATAGGGATGGGAATCAAGCCACACGTAGTTCTTGAAGCGCGGCATGACACAATCGGGCACCAGCGCGGGGAGGGGTGCGGGTCTGGCCCTCGCACCCAAAAGAAGCGGCATTTGATATTTCTTGTTTGTCCTTAAAGGTGGATGGTTTTTCTTTGTGCAGCAACATGCCTGTGATTAAGAAGTCCCTGGCATCGCCATAATAATATTGCCATGAAAGACATCGATAAATGGTGTGGTTATTAACCAGCGCCCAATGTGAGTGTCCCCTGAGGAGAACATCACAATACTGTGCCGTTTCTCGTCGGGCGGCCAAGACGATCACAGTTTACGGTCGTGTGGTAATACCAGGCAACACAATTTAAGGTCGTGTGGCTCGGACCATGGAGGAATCCACTTATTGCGATACGGCGGACCCAGCGGAGGTGGGGACACATCCTAGCTCCGCGGTCACGCACAATTCCAGGAGAAGGATCCTGGGATAGGGGCCTGCATATGTCTATCAACCGAGGGGAAGAGATGCTAGCCTCCAGCTATGATGGACCCAGAACGCGATTGTTCGGGCGACACCTTCCTCCTTATGGGGACGAGGGTCTAGCTACACATGGCCCTTAGGGAGGACATCATCATATACCATTGGTGCTCATATTGTGGGAGCCTCGAATGACACCATTACCCTGGTTGGCCTGCCTAACGTGTTGAGGTGCACTGAGGGTAAATATGAAGAGAGAGTGTCGAGTTCCCACTACAACGCACTGAGGCGGAGTGTGATAAGAACTGCGCAACCAATGTTCAGAGCCTGAAAGAGTTGACATGGCGATCAAGGATGTTGCTGACCATATTCGCAACACAACATCCGATCGCGTCAGCCTAGGATGAGGAAAACAAACGAGCATCACCCGCTCAAGCGCAGGATTCATATCGATTTGCTGCCCAGGAAGGCCCAACAAGAGGAAGCGCGAGGCCCGACAAGTAACACAGGACTTGTCGGGATTGGATCTGACACTACAGGTCATAGACCGGAGTACCCCAAAACATGCTAACAGATCACCGGAAAGGGTAGGAGGACTCACCTTGAGAGCAACCAAAGGACGGCAGATCCCCGTAATCAACCAAGAGACGGGGCTAGACCTAGAACACAAGCGTCCAGGCGGTTCTACGTATCCCATAAGGATGGGAATCAAGCCGTACGTAGTCCTTGAGAGGCAGTTTAACGTCATGCGGGACGAAGTGCAGTTTAATTTCGTGCGGGACGAAGTACAGTTTAACGTCATGTTGGACGAAGTACAATTTAACGTCATGTTGGACGAAGTACAGTTTAACGTCATGTTGGACGAAGTACAGTTTAACGTCATGTTGGACGAATGCTGAATAGTTTAACGTCTTGTAGCTCGGACGTGGCGCAGTTTAGCGTCATGCAGGACGGAGTGCAGTTTAACGTCATGCGGGACGAAGTACAGTTTAACGTCATGTTGGATGAAGTACAATTTAATGTCATGTTGGACGAAGTACAGTTTAACGTCATGTTGGATGAAGTACAGTTTAACATCATGTTGGACGAAGTACAGTTTAACGTCATGTTGGACGAAGTATAGTTTAACGTCATGTTGGACGAATGCTGAACAGTTTAATGTCTTGTAGCTCGGACGTGGCGCAGTTTAGCGTCATGCAGGACGGAGTGCAGTTTAACGTCATGCGGGATGAATTACACTTAGGCAAAGTACTGCTTGAGGAACCTAGCGTTGGTGGGAGGAGTGACACGCTCACCATCCATAGTCGCTAGGGAGTACGCGCCATTGGGATAGACCTTGTGGACGACAAAAGGTCCCTCCCACTTGGGATCCAACTTGGGCGGCTTCCTCCCGGGGATCATTGGCGCTCTTAGGGCCAGTACTAGGTCACCCTGCAGGAAGGAGCGGAGGCGAACCTTCTTATTGAAAGCTCGAGCCATTCTGCTTTGATGCCTCTCCAAGTTGTGCAAAGTGCGAAGCCTATTCTCATCCAGTGCTTCCAACTCGACTAGACGGGCTTCAACAGCTCTGTCCGGCGCTTGCTGGTCGTAGACCGTAGTGTTCAAGGACGGTAACTGGATCTCGATGGGCAGGACGGCCTCAACTCCATACACCAGTGAATAAGGGGTCATCTGGGTGGAATTGCGAGTCGTCGTCCGATAAGCCCAGAGGGCGTTGGGGAGCTTGTCCGGCCAACTCTTCTTGTTCTGACCAACAATCTTTTGAAGAATGTTAGAGAGGGTCTTGTTAAACGCCTCAATCTGTCCATTCGCCTGCGCATGATAGCGAGATGTATGGTTCGAGCGAATGTTGTACTTGGCGTACAACTTCTTCAACTCGGCTACTCGGAAATTGGCTCCGTTATTCGTGAGGATAGCGTGAGGCACTCCAAATCGATAAATGATGTTGGAGGTCACGAAGTCAGCGATAGAACAGGATTTGACCTCTCTGAGCGGAATCGCCTCTGCCCATTTGGAGAAGAAGTCCGTGGTGGTCAGAATGAACCGGCACTGGCGAGCCGTCGCCGGCATGTAAGGTCCCACAACGTCCAGCCCCCAGACTGCAAAGGGCCAAGAATACCTGGTGGTATGGAGAGGCTCTGGCGGCCGATGCACAAAGTTCGCATGAACCTGGCATGCATGGCACTTCCTGGCATACTTGATGCAGTCATGGATCCTAGAGGGCTAGAAGTATCCCAACCTCCGAATCTGGTGGGACAGCTTCGGCCCAGTCTGGTGGGCACCACATGAACCAGCATGAACCTCTTGCATGACTCGTGGGATCTCAACTCCCTGAAGGCAACGGAGGAGAACACCATCAAATCCGCGTCTATAGAGGATCTTCTACAGGCCGGGACTGCTCTGGAGGACAAACTGCGATGCACGGCGTCGAACTCGCTCGCGCTCGGCCCGATCCGACGGGAGAATGCCATGTTGGAGGTACTAAACTAAAGGTGTCCTCCAATCAGGGGCTGATTCGACTGCCATATCTGTGGTACTCGGGGCTCCAGGAACAGGAGAAACCGTGGTAAGATTACTTACCGATGGGCCGCGATCTCCCTCCGGGATAACGGGAGCGATGAGCCTGCGGTGCGTTACGCGAATGATCAGGTTGTCCTGTTCAGGCTCTGCGAGTGACGCAGCAAGGCTGGCCAAAGCATCTGCTCGACCCTTCTGCGACCGGGGAATATGGACAATCTCTGGCCGAGAAGGGAACTGGGCCATCAGGAGGAGGGTGCACTCCAGCAATGGCACAAGTTCCGGCTTCCTGACAACATAGTCGCCATTGATCTGCTTAACGACCAGATCGGAGTCCCCTTTCACACACAGATGGGGCACGTCGATCTCGAGAGCTAACTCGAGGCCAGTGATGAGGGCATGGTATTCCGCCTTATTGTTGGTACAGCCCTCTGACAACAGGAAAGAGTATGGCAGCACGGATTGCTCCGGGGTAATGAAGACGATACCCAAGCCCACTCTGTTGAGCTTAGGATTATTGAGTCTTCTACCGGTGGGGCTCCAGGAGGCACCGTCAAAGTTCATCTGCCAGCATGGATTGGCACGATCAACCGAGAGAACGGCCTCATCAGGAAAGCCTAGATCCAGCGGCTGATCCGCAGAGGTTGGGTGAGCAGCCAGAAAGTCTGCCAATGCTTTCCCTTTGATGTCCTTCTGAGACACATACCTGATGTCGAACTGCTGGAGAATCACATCCCACCGCGCTAGACGGCCAGTCAACATAGGCCGGCTCAGGATATATTTCAACGGGTCTACCCGAGAAACCAACTGTACCTCATGGTGCTGCAAGTAGTGCCGTAATTTCTGTACGGAAAATACGAGCGCCAGGAAGCTCTTCTCGATGGGGGAATACCTAACCTCTGCATCGAGGAGCATGCGACTGAGGTAATAGAGGCTATTCTCTGTTCCCTCGTTGTTCTTCTGGGCGAGAAGGGCACCAAGGGACCGTTCCAGGGTAGTCACATAAAGGACCAGTGGCTTCCCGGATACAGGCGGCATCAGAACCGGAGGTTGAAGTAGGTACTGCTTGATTTCCTCGAAAGCGGTCTGACACTCCTTATCCCATACATAGGTGGCACCTTTCTTCATGAGCCGAGAAAAGGGCTTACACTTTCCGGCCAGATTCGCAATGAATCGGCGTATATAGGCTAAGTGGCCTTGGAACCCTTGCAGTTCCCGGATGTTACCTGGGGGAGGCATCTGGATAATCGCCCTGATCTTCTCTGGGTCGATCTCAATACCCCGGTATCTTACCACAAAGCCAAGAAACTTCCCGGAGGTGACCCCGAAGGCACAATTCGACGGGTTCATCTTCAGGCAGCGAGACCGGAGAAAGCCGAACACTTTCTCAAGATCTTTGAGATGGTCCTGACGCTGGCGTGATTTGACCACCAAGTCGTCGACGTAGCATTCCACCAGTGTGCCGAGGATTGGCTTGAATATGCGGTGCATCGCCCGTTGATAGGTGGCACCTGCATTCTTCAGGCCGAAGGGTATGACCTGGTAACAAAAGATACCTTGGGGGGCCCTGAAGGCAGTGAACTCCTCATCCTCAGGGACCATCCGGATTTGGTTGTATCCGGAGTATCCATCCATGAAGGAGAGGGCTTGGAACCCTGCCGTGGCATCAATCAACAGCTCTGTCACTGGAAGGGGAAAGTCATCCTTCAGACAGTGGCGGTTGAGATCGCGGAAGTCGATACAGACTCTGATCTGCCCGTTCTTCTACCTGACCGGCACGATGTTGGACAGCCATCTGGGGTACTGAACTTCCCTCACGAAGTTGGCTTTGATAATCTTGTCAACTTCGGCCTCAACCATGGCACCGTGGAATGGGTGCATCTTCCTGTGAGGCTGCTTGAACCCGCGATGGTTCGCCGGGAGACCAAGGCGGTGGACGGCTACCTGAGGATCTAGCCCCGACATCTCGTCATAGCCCCAAGCGAACACATCACGGTGCTGTCTGAGGAAGTCCACATACTGCTTCCGCTCCTCAGAGGGCATGGAGGCACTGACCAATGTGGGTCTTGGATCTGCCTTGGTTCCAAGGTTCACCTGTACTAACTCATCGACCGTGGCAGAGACGCCCTCCTCAAAGGCTGGGGGTGCATCTTCCACGTCCTCTCCACTCAGGGAGGGATCTTTCACGGGAGAGACTGTGTTGGAAACTGCATTGGGGATACCAGATCCTGCTGGGCCACTGGTGTTGGCATGAGCGGTCGTAGTCATCTCATCAGGAGACTCACAGGCCGTCGAGACCATGGCTACGTCCAACCGATGGATCGGGAGGACGTAAGCGTCATCCAAACTTGCCCAGGGATCACTTCCAACAGTGACAGACTCAACCCCACCTGTCAGGATCTTCTTGTCCTTGCTTTTGTAATATCCCGCATCCAGATAGCGGGTTTCACATGAGGCAAAAGGAGAGGCATCCCCCTGAAGCACGCCTACTCGACCATTAAGGGAGTATTTAAGGCATTGGTGGTATGATGAGGGAACCGCCGCATGAAGGTGGAGCCATGGCCTGCCCATCAATGCGTTATACGCAGTGTCCTGAGAGACCACCATGAATTCGGTGTTGGCAACCAAGTCACCGAACTGGGTCTTCAAACGTATCTTTCCGACCGGAGTTTGCTCGGTGCGGTCGTACCCCTGGATCCTGAGGTCGGAGGGAATCAAGTCATCCTCAGACAACCCCAATCTCCGGAGCGTCCGAGTTGGAATCAGGTTAATCCCGGACCCCGTGTCGACAAGACAGCGCCGGAATTCATGGCCATTGAACTGTCCAGTAACATACAACGGACAAATGTGCCCCTGTATAGGAGGGTCTTCATCCTCACCAGAGAACGAGATAACTGCATGACATTCAGCGTCCTCAATCGCTTCGGCGTGAAAGGCCTCTGCAGCCGCAACCTCCGTCTCAAACTGGAGGGGGCTCTTCAGGGCTTCAGCGAGCGCCTCGCGCATCTCAGGTGACAGGCGCAGAGCCTCAAGGATGGAGAGCCTTGCTGGGATGTCGGCCAAGTGCTTCAGGACATCATACTTTCTTGCCAAGCGTGAGCCCCTGGTTGCAGGAGGTTGCTCTGCGGTTGGAGGCATGACGGGCCTTGCCGGTTGGACCGGCGGCCGACTGGTGCTTGGCGCATCTCGCTGTTCACTGGTTGAAGCCTAGGTAGTAGTCACCGTACTGGGGCCAGAAGGCCGGGATGGACTCGTGGCAGGACGGAGCTGGTCGCGACGCGGCTGAGGCGGTTCTGCCTGGTCCCACACCACAAACAGTGGAGGAGGCGAATCCGTCATCCCCGGATGGGGGGGCTGCGTGCGCTGAGCTCAGTTTTGAGCCTGCTTCCTAGTCACAGTGGCGTGCACGGCCTGGCTGGAGGTACCAACTGTCGTGCCCCAGTGACTCCTGTTGTTGTGGTTCCTCCGACGGTGGTGACGACTGGGGACACTAGGGAGGTCCACCTGGTGTTCTTCAACGTCGGGAACCGAAAAGGGATTTACCAGCTCGGCGGTATTAACCGAAGCGTACCCAACACTGTCATCAGACGAATCATTCATCACCGGGCGGATCCGAGGAGGGACCCCCATCTCCGGGGGCATGAAATCGCCGAGAGTGCGGGATAGTGGCGGAACTGGCGGGGCGCGCTCTTCCTTCTTGCGCCACCGCCGTTTGCTCTTCTCGGAAGAGGAAGGCTGGGACGATGATGCCGGAGCAGCACCCGCAGATTCTGGGGGCTTAGGCTGATTCAAGCACGCACAGATGATTCCATGGGTGCGAATGATCATCTTGAGGGCCATCCAGTCGTTATACTTCCGGGATCCGCGGTCGGAGACCAGCTGCCATTCGTCCTCGTCACCACTATCGTCATCTGATCCCACGAACACACCCGCCACTTGTGCTGGAGTTGGGCCCAACCTGATTACATTGTTGTTAATCTGGTCTTGGAGCCAGTCCTTAAACACGTAGCACCGCCGGATGGTGTGCCCCAGGGCCCGATGGTAAGGGCAGTAGGAGGGGTTATCCGTGAGATGCGCCTCCTCTGGCCTTCGACACTCAGGCAGTCGCACAATCCTCTGCTCCAGGGAGCTCCGGAAATAACCGGGGACCTGATCCTCGTGAAATGAGTAAGTCAGGTATCGCGGGGCCCTGGGAGCGTGGTCTTGACGAGGGGCTGGAGGGGCCTGCCGAGGAGGTGGACCCTGATTATCTCGCCTGGGTTGTGGCGGTACATTACGCGGAGGGGCCGGCCGGTTCTGGGGCTGCCGCTGCTGGGCCGGGAAATGAGCCCGTGGAGGCGGATTCCTGTGAGGCTGTGGAGCTGGCCTCACCGGCAGCAACTCTAACTGCCTAGGGGCCTCTATCTGGGCAACAGCAGTGGGCTCAGCCCTGCTGACTCTCCTTGCAGGGATCATAGGAGGCAGTGGGCGTACCTGACTGGCCTATTGCAGGGCTTCCTCAAGACGTTGAGCTTTGTCTGAGAAGTCCCTGAACCCTCCGGGGTAATTCTGAGTGATCAAGGAAGGGACCGGCTCGGTCTTGACGTTCCCGATGCACATTGTCAGCAACTGCTCCTGAGTCAATGGCATGTCAAGGGAATACGTGAGACCCTTCCATCGGGCGATGAAATCCGTGACTCGATCATCAGGCCTTTGCTTGCACTTGAAGAGGTCTTCGATACTCGTCTTCTGGGTCATGGAACTGAACTGGTAGAGGAACTGTCTACGAAGGTCCTCCCAGCTAGTTATCGACCCGACGGGGAGCTGGCTGTACCAGACAAATGCTGGACCTTCCAGTGTCTGGACAAAGCAGCGAAGCTTAGCGGCCTCCTGCTGCGCCGGAGTTCCCAACATAGGCCCACACCTCAAGTTGAAATGGGCCAAATGCTGTGGCAGATCTCCAGTCCCATTGAAGGGGGCGAAAGTGGGGTTCCCGAATCTCGGAGGTGCCGGCATGTCATCCACCCATGCTGGGTATGGCTTGCCGTCCGGTGGGATCGCCACTTGCCGAGTCTCCAAGGCTTCCAAGCGGGTGATGAGTGCCACCATCGGATCGTCCGGAGATGGGTTCCAGTCCTGGAGAGGATCTCTAACCACGAGCGCATTGCATGTCTCTTCAATCGGGTCGTCGACCGGGTCGTCGAACTCGGCAGCTCGTGGGATGGCGGGCGGAACGGCCCTTGGGGCAGCGGGAGGAATCCGAGCGGGGTCTCTCAGGTAGTCACGCCGCTCGGGAGGGTGTGGTGAAACATACTGCGCCCTCTTGCCATAGGCAACGGCCTCTCCCCTGTCGGCAAACATGGCATAATCACGGTTGCCCGGGAGAGTCTCATCGAGGAGTGGTTGTTCCTATCCCTGCTGTCCTGGCCTAGGATCACCGTAGTCGGGCCGCCGCTCTGCAGCGCGCTCAACGAGGAGATGGTCAACTAGCTTCTTCTGCTCGGCGAGATGTTGACGTAGCGTGGCCTTTTCGGGATCCTCCTCTTCCCTCTGCATGGAGGCAGATGGGTCGGCGGGCTTTATAGCCCCGCCGTGCTCTTTACCTTTGCTGACGTTTCGGCTCAACGTCAGTGCTTCAGTGGGTGCGGGGAGACCCAAGAGGCTCCTCTGGTGACGAGTAACTCTCACCGATGGATCCAACGACGGCTTGTCTTCGGGGGGAGAGCCCCCATCGAGAAGTTCCAAGTCGTTCCCCTCTCCCGACAGGTCAGCCATATTGACCGTTTCCGTCCCTAGGGATGTACCCTCAGGGCCACCCAGCGAATCGGGCTATCGGCGAATCACACTGAAGCGTAGGGCAGCGTACTGCCCCCATCCACGGATATACATGTGGGGGGTGGCTTCCTCGATAACCTTGCGGAGTACTTGAAAACACTCAACGCATCTTCGTTGGAGGGCCTCGTGGTGCCCAAATGACCCGAGGTGCCGAACCGCGGGGAGCGTGGCCAGGTCAATCTGACGGCACTGCTCACCAATATCCTCCAGGTGTGCTTGAATCCCAGGATATGGCATTTGTAGGCGGTGAAGATGGGATTGAGTCTCCCGGAGAGTTCGGCGGAAGCATTCGAACTCATCCGGGGTGAGCAATTCTGGTGCATCAAAGTCCGGTCCTGCGACTGGGCAAAACTTCTCAGGGAAGTGGCCCTCTGCAAGGACGGTCCAGAAGCTCCACGACTCAAACTCGGGACCCAGGTCTTCTTGGTCTCCTTCAGTGACTGGGAATGGATGGGGAACCGGCAGTGGTGCCGAGGCGGGCCGCTGGGCCGGCGGGCTGGCCGGCGGTGAATACGGTGAGCAGGCCGATTGGACTCCATATCCCGGGCCGCCCTCTGAGGGTGGCGGTGCCCCAGCTACCACATCATGATAGGACGGGCCGGCGAGCGAACATCCTGCCGTAGCGTCGGTGCTCGCCGAGGGTACACTAGATCGTGGCTCGACCGTCGGTCCCTAGAAAAGGTCTTCGGATTCTCTGATCGAGGCAGAAGGCGCTTCCGGAGGGGCCGATACCAACCTGAAGCTTGATCCTTGGGGGTCTACCAGTCCCTCGCTACTCCGGATATACCTTCGGAGAGAAGCGGGGATCATATCGATCTCGCTCTCGGGGAGTACGAGGCTGACGTGCCGCATTCCTACCCCTGCCCCTGACTGGAGGGACCGGGGGGAGGGCTCCGTCGCCGAATCATACTCCGCCTCTGAATCAGAGAAACGAACTGGTCGGATCTCTATCCGGAATTCCCTAAAATCCCTCTCTCTACGTCGACGCCTCGCCCTCCTGCCCCTGGGTGGTTTTTCGGGGCATGGCTGATCTCTGTCCTGGCGTCCTCTGGCCGCACCGACACTGGGGCCAAGAGGACTGGAAACCAAGGTGCGAGGAGCACCGGGACAGATATCAAAGGGGACGCGGGGAGAGATGATTCCGGGCAGGCCTCCGGGCCGGGATCGGAAGGTGGGATGACCCATGCCTCTTGGATCGGCCACATGGAGTAGACCCTGCCGGTGGATAGTGCTACCGCGAGGTGGTCCGCGGTGGCTATTGCTTGTACCAGAAACCGGGAGAGTCAACCCAACCTTCCTTTGGGGCGGTCGAGGCCTCGATCCAGGTCGGGCATAGAAGTGCCCCTGCTCAGGATGCGCAGGGGCCTGGTGACTGGAGCCAGCAGTGTCTTGGGCCAACGCGGCCGCTGTTTCTAGGGCCCCAAGGTGGGCATCCTCTTCCGCTCGCGCCCGACGTTGGCGTCGGGACAGACGAGTCTGGATCAGCGGCGCAGGCAGATGGAGAGCCCGTTCTTCGACTTGTGAAGCCCTGTGGCAGTGTCGACGTGGCCTGGATGGAGCCCTTATCGCGGATCCCTGGGGCGAATCTCGGATAGGGTGGTCCCGGGCATCCTCCACCTCATCCGCATAGGGGAAGGAGCTGTCGGAGCGTTCCAGGGATAAACTCTCGAAGCGGTTGGACGTCGAGGTAGGCAGCGGTGCCTCCCTGCGCGGCCCTCGGGGGCGGCGTTGGTGGTGAGGTGCAGCTTCCTCGAGGTCTAGGCGAGCCATGTCCCTGGTGGGGATGACTCCCTCTTCCTCATATCTCCGCACCAAGTTGTTGATCACCCTTCTCTGGATGACCTTCGAGGGGGAGAGAGGGCGTGGTTGTCCCGCAGTTGCGGCTACTGGGACGACTGTGGAACGAGTGGGATCGCGCGGAGTAGCCGCGTAGGTGTTTCCCCTACCCCTGCGCCAGTGGGCGGGCGGCGATCGGGCACTGGACTGGGTGACCTGATTCCTGAAAGCAGGGAGAAGGACCCATTAATACTGACAGGAAAAGGAATCGACAACCAATCATTAGTGCCACGACGCCTTCCGTGGGGGGGAACCCAGGCCATCGACGTCGTGAGACGAAGTGCCCGATTTCCCTTCCCCTGCCCCTGGCGGGTTCCGTGCCCCGGTGCTGAATGCTCAGCCGGGCAACATGCTAGTCTTCCAACACCTCTGAAAGCTATCGGTCTTCATATTGAGGAGAAGAGATTCACGTCGGGTTCACCATTTTTCTGTTTCGGTGCGGATGTGCGTCGGGTTCCTGTTCCGACGCTGTTCCGCCAGGACGCGTTCGCGCGTGCGCCCGTCGACCCGAGGGGATGGGAGCACAGCTTGTGGTCCCGCAGTCCCGCTTTCCAAAGGCGGGCGGCATCCATCCCTTATTCAGGGATGTTTGCTCCTTGATCGAAACCGGGATGATGGGATGTCGGCTCTTCCTTCCGTGGACGTCTCCTCGGAACTCGTCGCCTAATCCGGGTCTCCCTCATAGATTTAAGAATGTTTGTGAATCTCGTTCCCGGCGCCATATCTTCATGGACACCGGTTAATTACGCTGCCTCCACCCAGACGCTCCAAGGAGTCTGGTCGGGGCAGCAACCTGCGGTGAGGAGACCGGGTAGCTCTGGGTGTTGGGGGCGTGTCTTAACACTGCGGCTCTGCATGTCTGCCTTCCATCCCTAATAGGGCTTCTCGAAGGCGTGATGGCCTGAGGCATCCCGCGCTGGGTGCGGGGAACTGCGTTACCTGAGGTTTTCCTCAGCTTCTCATGTTTAACACGGGGTATGCCGCGAGTTTAACGTCCAGCGGGGACGACATCGGACTGATCAACACGAGGAGTGGATCAGATGACAGAACCCCTTGCGGGGAACCTCCGACGCTGGGGCCAGCACATGGGAGGCTTCCCGAGTGAAATGGAGTGGAATGAAATGGCATGACCCCACCGGGATGTGGTGGCCCGGGTAAGGATCAAGATGGATGATGGAGTGAAGAGCTTGGACCCCTTAGAGGCTTCCTACGTACCGCGCGTTAGCGCGGATCAAAGTCAGCGTAGTTCGGATATACAGTTTAACGTCATGCTGGATGATGGAAAGCTGACTCACGAGGAGGTCGAGGCTGCCGGGTGGAGGATTGAACCGAACCACCTCGCACAGAGGGGGATGGAACGGCCGGGTGGATCACAGTTTCACGTCATGCTGGATGTTGGTGTTCGGGGCTTACACCCTAAGGAGGCCCTATGCGGGAAAGCTCAGTTGGAGAGGGACTTGGGCCGAAGGTGAGAGACCTCGATCCCTGTCACGTCCTCTACTGGCTTCGGCAGTGGGGAAGCACAATGGAGATACACATGTGCGGTCCCCCACAAGGTCAGATTCATAGGTGAATCGACGCGAATGTGAACCCGGGAGGGGTCCACTGATGGACGAACCGACGTGAATACGACCGGGACGACCAGGTGGTGGGATTGAACCTCAGGGAGGCTTCCTACGTACCCTATTAAGAAGACAGGGATCAAAGTCCACGTAGTTCATTCTGTCAGGACTTACGCACTGAGGCAACTTGGGTGCGGCAAAGCTCAGTTGAAAGAGGGACTTGGGCCAAAGGTGAGAGACACCTAGATCCCTGTCACATCCTCTACTGGCTTCGGCAGTGGGGAAGCACAATGGAGATACACATGTGCAGTCCCCCACAAGAAACTAGGGGTTTGTAATACCCTACCCCCGTGGGCGAAGGCCACTCCAATGAATCATCCCTAAAGAGGGGCAATCCCGACATCCCTGCAGAGATGAGCGGGTGGGGGCCACATCCAAACCAAGGGGGACCCTGCGTGCGAGGCACGAGATCGGGTGATGTGGACGGTTTAACGTCTTGCCGGACGAAGTACAATTTAACGTCGTATGTTGAGGACGAAGATGCTTGGCAGTTTAACGTCTTGCAGCGCGGACGTGGTGCAGTTTAACGTCATGCAGGATGGAGATGCTTGGCAGTTTAATGTCTTGCAGCGTGGACGAATGTAGTTTAACGTCGTGCGGGACGAATGCAGTTTAACGTCGTGCGGGACGAATGCAGTTTAACGTCGTGCGGGACGATGGGGTTTGGGGCTTACACCTTGAGGAGGCCCATATGCTAGGCAGTTTAACGTCCTGCAGCGCAGATGAGGTGGTGCCGCCGATGGGTCCGTGTCACTTCACGCGAGCCTAGAGGGCCGCACGGGAAGACAACGCACGGTGCGGGAACCCGGGATGAAGATCATCGGGCTCCATGCAGGCGGGTACCCTCAGGGGGTCAAAGGGGGCGACCCTGGCAGTTTGCGCGGAAAAGAGGAGATTGGCGCGCAATACCGCGGGTCGGCGCGCAATTGGGCGGGCTGGTGCGCAATCGGGCCAACGCTTTGCGCGCGGAAGATGGAGATTGCGCGCACCGGGCTTCTGATAGAGCGCGGGGGCAACGGACCATTCTTTAATGAATGGCCACTTAGTAAGGGGGGGTGCGCACAATCGGGCTGGATTGCGCGCACCCGGGGGGCAATTGCGCGTAAGAGGCTTCTTTTGCACTCGAAGGCCTTTGGGTGAGGAGTTAGTCAAAGGAAAGAAGCCAAAGGGGTTGCACGCGAAGGAGAACCCCGAGGCTTGCTTGCGCGAAATAAAAGAGGTTACTTGAAGATCGGAATTGCGCGTGGAGGAGGTGGAATTGCGCGCACGAGCGATCCTTCGAATTCTGGCAACCTTCAAAACGTTGGGGGTCGCCTTGTATTTATAGGAAACCCCGGGCGCGTAATTCGGTTCGCTGGCGCGCAATTCGGCTCGGGCGCGAAATAGTGGTCCGGCGTGCAATAGGCTCGCGCAGGGACATCGGGCGCGGAAATTTACGCGCCGACTCGCCCCATTGCGCGAATCCCGGAAGGATTGCGCGCGCCAAGCCAAAATTGTGCGCGGGCCTCCGATATTTCGCGCAAGGCCTTCGGGCCTTCCAAAACATGCCTCTGACTCCAAATATGACCTCGCTTTCCTCATCCGGAACTTCGTTTGAGGAGTAACAGACTTTTCCGGCGTCTTCAGTGTTTCAATTTGGTTTATCTATAAGAAAAAAATCAAAACCTATAACATAAATTGTTATGAATTTAAAAAATAACATATTTATCAAAATTTTAAGGGTTGTAATAAAACAAACTTTTTCAAAATATATTATTGTTATGGTCATGATTATCTCATTAATGAATCATAAATCACAATACCCACCATCAATATTCCATCATTTATGATGAAACTTTGTTAATGAAATAATATTTTAAGAATATAAACAATAGATATGATAGAAAAAACAAGTTTTCATTGATATAAAAGGGATCTACCCATACTTTCACATATTCAATTTATTTTGGGTTCACTATTGAAGTGTGAGCCATATTTAACTCAATACATGAACTATTTTAATTTCAAATATTAATTATCAAAACTAATTTAAAATTAAAATATTAAAATTAAAGAATTAAAATAATAGAATAATACTTACTTCTTTATCAACTTCCTAAGTCTTCTTAGAACACCTCCCAATAAAGAGCATAACCAATGTATTTTACATTATTTTAGGTAAAACACTCATAACATTCAATTTCCAATAAAATATAAAAAATTAAAAATTAATAATAATATAAATAATAATGGTTCATAATTGTATATTTTTTGTTATTAGTCAAGTAATGGAAAACAACCAACATGAAATCTATATGTTTTTTAAAATTTCAGATATATATATATATATATTCAATTTTGGATTCATTGTTCATGTATTTAACAAATATTTAAATTTGTTTTGTATTCATAAAACCATATATAGAATTTAAATTGTTTTGAATGAAACGAGTATGTAAATAAGTCAATATAATACATTTTTACTTAAAAAAATTAAAATAATTATTGAAATTTACTTAAATGGTAAACAAATATAACATGGGTACACTAAGCCGATAACCCATTATAGAATCCACGAATCAAGTTTTAAAAATATTTCATGTATAATATAATCCAAATATATCATCACTAATCGAAAAATTATAATAAATATTTAATATAGAAAACATTATAAATTTTTTACCCCATTAACTTCCCAAGGAGTATCTAAAGGTGTTGAAACCTAAAATTTTCCTTCCCTTTGTAGTGATTCCTTCAACTTTAGATACTTATATATAAGTTAATTATAAGAAAATATTATTATTAATTATAAATTTAATGATAAATAAAAAATAATAAACACCACATACCGTATAAGTTGGTTACTGATAAAGTTTAGTTAGCTAAAAAAACGACTCATACTCTCTCCAACTATGGACACCTCCTTAGTAGGAAGGGACACTGGAGTAGTTGAATCAACTATATCAAGTAGCACTACTCTTAACTGACCTAACTACATAATCTAATGATGTAAAAAATCTCCCAGATGATGTAAAATTATATATTCTACAATACATATATGGGGATCCTCAATATTCAACTCATAGTACATGGTCGGGTATGAATGAGGAGGTGGAGGATCTGGGTAGGAATACTACATCTCTCTCACTACTTCTACAATAATATTCAATATAGATGAATTATTGATATCCTCTATCAAATTATTCAAGTATAAAAAATCATCCATTAGAGAATCTAATTCCCCTTATATTCCACCCCCATCTATGCCGCACTAGGGGTGTAACCAATTTTTTTTAAAACCAACATCCTCTTTATACCCTCTAAAATGGCTCAAGGGTTCCATATTTCCTAAATAAGTGGTAAAAATATCTATTCCAAACTCAAGTATAAAGGTCCCCTCTACCATTTGATCCTAAAGGGAATCTTTAAATAATATTTCAAATGTTATATTAGTGAGATAAATTTACTAAATAGTAACATTGAAAAAATTTAAAATTCATTGCACTTAGTCTTATTAGATACTTCCATTGACGGATTAGAAAAATACTTCCCCTTATTTTTTATTCTCACCCTTTTATATTGTTCATGAAAAGTGGGATGAGATGGAGGGTTAAGTGAAACCTCTTAAGATCCTCTACTTGACTTGGATCATAATTCACTGATTTTTCCAGCAATCATTTGATTCTCTAATAAAGGATACCCTCCACATGAAAATTTAAGAGTGTATAAATTGAAAGACTATATCATTTGGAGAGTTTTTCTGGGGGCCCTCTACATAAGAAAAAACTCATAAGTTATCAAGTGATTAAAATTAATTAAACAAATAAATTTTATAGATAACAAAAACATACCATAAATGATTCATTCTACTGACTGGTGACAAACTTCTAACAAGTATCACTATCTATAGACCCATACTTAAGGCATGAATCTTTATTTGGTTTACTCACAAAAATATAAAATGAACTTAAATTGTACTTAAAATCTATCCATCTTGTTACCCTAGAGGATAAACACTTTTTATTAATTTATTTCATCTCTTGAAAGTTAAATGCCATTTTTATTGAATATATAAAATATTATGAAATGTATAATATTTAAACCATTGAAAAAATAAAAAAAATATGTTTTCAAATTTTACCATTATGAACTCCCATAATAGATTTTTTGTTGTTTTGTTGATGCTCCTTCAATTAGGGAATTAAATTCTTATCATACAACGACACTGTATAGCTAGGTAAGTCCTAAATTGTGTAGAAAGTGGTCCAATTAGGTGGCATTTCTCATCAAAGTTAATTATCAACCTCTCTATCCACATGTGAGTAAATGTTTTAGTAAACATGTAATCCCATTACTAGCATCTTTAGTACCATCCTCTCTCTAAAAGAAGAAAATATGCATATAATTTTAATAAATATAAGTTTAATTTAATTTAAAAATTTATTTACTATAGATATATATTTATATGAAAATATTTATATACCTTGATTCCCCTTCCTTAGTGTTTGTCATTTAGAAAGATGTATGCTATTTCAACATAAAATATCTACCTTTATTTTATTAAAATTAAATAACTGTAATAAATAAAAATTTATTTTTCATAATATAAAATATAACATTTAATGTTTGAATTTTTAACCATAATAATGTGAAAAAAAAATTTATATATATAAAAATAAATAATAAAAAAATATTACAGAAATGATTATAATCTAAAAATGTGTAATTTTTATAATTTTATTTATTATAAAAATAAATGTTACAAGTAAAATTGTAAATGTTTATAATTGGAAGAAAATTATAAATATTTTATTGAAGAAAAGTACATACCTAAAAACATAGAATATAACGAAAATATTCACAATAAAATGATGGAGAAAAACTCTTCAACCAATAAATGGATATCTGGATATAATGAATATAATTTTTTTTACAAAAAAAGGAAGAAATTATAGAAATATATATATTTAAATATCAAAGTTAAAAAATAATTTTTTAACGAATTCAGTTACACAAAAGTAAAATGATTACCTGATTAATTAGGAGAGTAACAGAGTGTTTTTCCATATTCCTTCTACATGATCATTTATTAGTTCATAGACAATGTCCACATCATAGTCATTATAATCATTGGTTAATAGTCTAATAGGTGAAGAAATTTTAGATAATTATTCAACATCATCAATATGCTCATCACACAAATAAATATTCTTCCCTATAAAAACAAAAAAACCATTGATCTTTTAATGGTTCAATAATATAAAATATTTTTCATGGATTCGTATTCATGTTAAATGATTACTCCTTACTACTAAAGTGTTTAAAGTCAACAAGTTTAAATCCATACTCATCATTTTTTACACCATTGTTACTATAATAAAAGTTACACTTAATTACTAGTACCTGAAATTTATTTTAATCAATCTTATATATATCATAAAAAATAAAAAATATGATGTTGATGTTGAAATTGGGTTTTTATCTTTGGCACTCAAAAAATATAGTGCTTCAGTGATAATCATTACTCAATGATTTTGAATAGTACTCTTGTTGTTTTGTTATTTTATATAAAATGTGTAACTATTAACACTAATATAAAATAGGTATTTAATAGTGCTAAAAATGAATTTTATTAGTGCTAGAGAAGCATTGAATACCAGATCATGATTAAAATCCCTATGATTTTATAAATGCTGATAATGGGACATACTATAGTGTGTTGTAATAGCACACTATAGAACTATAAGCAATATCAAAAAGCATAAAAATCATTTATCAGTACAGAAATTAAATGAAATAGAATTTTTAAAACAAATAAAATAAAAAATACTATATTCTATACATTTCAAACATTGGTTTATATAATTTTACGAGCAAGTACAAATTATTACATACATTCAAAATCATCAATGTTCCTTTGTCTTTCTCCCCTAACCCTGACACATGCTATTTTAGATCAAACCACCAAGGCTCGAGTAAAAAAAGTGAACCTATATAAGAAAAAAACTCTTATTTTAGTAATAATATAAAGAAACAAATTAAATATAAATTGTTACTTTTAAACTGAACTTTGAGTCATACTAGGACTGTGTAGAAGAATGAGTTATGGTTGATTACTTCATGTCACACCATTTCTTGTTCTACTTTAAGAATTATATCTGTGAAAATTAAGTAAATAATTATAATAAATTAATTATGATGGAATTAATTAAGTAATAGAAGATAGAATGATGAGAAAATCATCAAGGATCATTTGCTCAGTTTTGGCGGTGTAATGTGTGTTTTAATCTAAAATGGCACTTAATAAATAAAAACACACACTTGGTGTAATATTAGTCACAACATGCATTATATTGATGTGAGGCTGATCCCTATATGTCTAAAATGACTTATGTATCATTTTCATAAAGTATCAAAATAATATAAATGTGTTTACTTAGTTTTGAGTATATCACTTATCTTTTTTACTAAAATATCTTTTTAAACGGGAAACACACACTTTGAGTCATACCGGTCACATACTCTGTTGATTTGATATGAGAAAAATTAATACACATAAAAAATGACTTATTAATCATTTTTTCTAAATTATCAAGACAATCTGAGCATATTTACTAGGTTTTCAGTGAGTGGAACTTTTTGAACAAAAATGTCAGTTTTAAACTGATAATGGAAACTTTTAGTCATGTTTGGAAAATCATATATTGGATTAAGATGAGGATAATTACTACACATCAAAAATAAATTATGGATCATTTTTATAAATTATCAAAACAATCTAAATGTGTTTTCATGATTTTGAATATTTCAATTGTATTTTTAACAAATATTAATGTCAATTTAAAATAAAAAAATTCCCTTTGAGTCATACCGATCATTCCATGTGTTGGATTATGGTGAGTCTAATTCCTACAAAACCCAAATGACTTGTGGATTATTTTCCTAAAATATAAAAAAAATCTGAATGTGTTTTATAGATTTTGAGTACATCAATTGTCTTTTTTTCCAAAATTTCATTTTAAACTCGAAACACACACTTCAAGTCATCATGGTCTCATCGTGTATCAGTTTTACATGAGACTATTTACTACATGTAAAAAATTAATTGTGAATCATTTTCAAAAATTATCATGACAATCCAAGCATTTTTTCTTGGTTTTTAGTGAGTGAAATTTTTTGAACTAAAATGTTAATTTTAAACTGATAACAGACACATTGAGTCATACTAGGAACATCATGTATCAGATTGAGATGTGATTAATTACTACACATAAAAAATGGCTTATCGATCATTTTTCTAAAGTAAAAAAAATAATCCAAATGCATTTTCTCGGTTTTGAGCATGTCAATTGTTTTTTTACTAAAATTAATGCTAATTTTAAATATAAAGATGCACTTGGAGTCATACTAGTCAAACTATGTGTCATATTGTGGTGCGGATAATTCCAACATGTCCAAAATAACTTATCGAAGTTTTTATAAAGTATCAAAATAATCCAAATGCATTTTTTCAATTTTGAGTACGTCACTTGTCGTTTTACTAAAATTTCATTTTAAATTGGAAACACAAGCTTTGAGTCATATCAGTCACATCGTGTGTCACTTTGATGTGAGACCGATTCCTACACATCAAAAATGACTTATGGATAATGTTCCTAAATTATCAAGAAAATCCTATCACATTTTCTTAGTTTTCAGTGAGTGAAGATTTTTTAATTAATTTATCAATTTCAAACTGATTACATACACTTTGTGTCAAATTGGGAACATTGTGTATTATATTGATATAAAGATTATTCCTACACATCAAAAATGATTTATGGATCATTTTCCTAAACTATTAATACAATAATAATGTGTTTTCTTAGTTTTGAGTATGTCACTTGTTTTTTTACTAAAATTGATGTCAATTTTAAATAAAAAGACACATTAGGAGTGATACCGGTCACACAGTGTGCCAAATTGAGGTGTGGTTGATTTCTACACATACCAAATGACTTATGTATTTTTTTTCCTAAAGTATAAAAATAATATGAATATTTTTTCTCTATTTTGAGTTTGTAAGTTGTCTTTTTTTTACTAAAATTAATGTCAATTTTAAATAAAAAGATTCACTTGGAGTCAAACTGGTCACACCGTGTGTTAAATTGTGGTGTGGCTAATTCATACACATCCCAAAGCATCAAAATAGTTTGAACTACCAAGTTTACCATTATTTCCATTTTATTTCTTTGTTTAAGTTCCAACACAGTATTTTGAGTTGATGTTCTTAGCCAAAAAAAAATTCGGATAAGAACATAGACTCATTATATAATGTTGGAAGTTTGAAAAATAAAGGCAATGAAAAGAATGGTAACATTGTAAAAAGGAACATGCTATCTATATTGTGTATTTTTGTAGATAGTTGAAAAAAATGTGACTTCCCAAAAGTCCTATGAAAAAAACCTAATAAGTATTATGTAAAAATGATAATGAAATTAACTTACAAATAGTAGATAAAATGATGATAAAATTAGTTAAATAATTAGTAGGAATCCACATTTTCATTTTAGTTGTATACATTATTAACTAATTTCCTTATTTTAATTATCTTAGTTGTATCCTTGAAGTCCAATCTCTCTTGAGCCTGGGAAGCTTCGAACTAACCACCCCAAATAGAATGAAAGAATTCACCTGTATAAAAAAATTATTATGTGATCACTACTAAAAAGAAAACATAAATATAAAAAAATACATTAATTATATGGAAAATTATTTTACTGTGAAAACATCATAATTTCCTATGTGATTGAGAATAGGAAGTGTCATTTCTCTTCCTACAAAGGTAGTATAGGAAACTTGAAGGAAAGTGATAAATGCCAACACTGCAGTGGTGAAAAGGTTTTGCGAGAGAATAAGTTTATGGAAATTTTGGTGCAAAAAGGCATGAAATATGGAATTAAATATTCTAAAATAAATTAACTCTACACGTAATTATAAAAATCAAATCAATATTTCATTATATAATTTTTCGGTAAAATCGATAAAATATATTGTAACATTACCTTTACATATTCCCAAAGGGTTTTCTTTATTATAGTCTGTTCTTCCACAATATTGGTAACATGATCATGTGAAGAAGTCATTTTCCTCATGATTATTCAAAAATTTAATTTAGATTATGTTAATATAGTAGATAATAGATTATATTCTTAGTAAAAACATAGTATATTAAAAAAACCTTTTACCTTCTCATTGAACTCTTTTTAATTTCTTAGAGTTTTCAGGGATTTGGATCCTCTATCAAGAATGAAAATCCCATATTTTTTTCCATTATAACATCCAACACATTTTATTAATTAGTATCAACATGAATTTATTGTGATATCCCAATGAAAGGGTCATACTCAATTGAATTTTCATCTAACCCGATAATTGTTTTAGTCACCAATATAAAAATAGAACAATACTTGTTTGCTGGATCTAGGATATAAAATACTTTCTCTACTTGTGAATCCATTAGTAAAGAATCATATTTCCCACCTTCCACACTGAAATTCACCTTCACAAATCCCATTTCATCTACTTTCACTACACTTCTATTGTCAACCCATTTGAAATGGAAAATTGGATGTTGAAATGTTGTATAATCCAACTCATATATATTTTCAATAATTCTAAAATATGAAATATTTTTATAAATTGGACTTCTATTATTAGAAAAAAATATGTGCATCTCTTTTGTAACAAGTTTAACTCCACAATTTTTCATTATACTGCAATCATCATGTTCTTTTGTATAGAACGTATAACCAATGATTAAAAAACTAGTGTAAGATATACCATTTCCATTTGGTCCCCTAGCTAGCCATTAAAGTTGTTCGATAATTGAATTCAAATTTATAGATAACTCCTTATAAATTTAACACCAGAACCATTATATAAATGGTTGATTCTATGTATTTGATATCCATACTTCAGCCCTTGATGGATTCAAATCTATAAGAACCACTTTGTGGGATTCAATGCATGGATTAACATCATCACTACAATGTAAAATGTAAAGGGGCATATACTGCCTATATGTGAAGGTAATTGTAACAACATATCTTCCGGAAATCCCTTTGCCTATAAGGTGTCTACTATGATGAGACTTTGGGAGATTGATACAGTCAACATATGATAGGTAATCAGTATAGAATTCAATATCTTCTTCAACAATATATCATTCTGCAATACAACATTCTGGATGACTTAAATTCTTGACACACCCTTTCAAAATATTTATATACCTTTCAATAGGGTACATACATATTTAATAGAAAATAATACATAGTTAACCTCTCTAAATAAGTAAACCATCAGATGTACCATTATATCAATGAATGATGGTGGGAAGAACATCTTTAATTCACATAATATGACTGAAACCTCCATATTCATTATTTTAAACTTTGTTGGGCTTGTAACTTTACTATATATGGCTTTGAAAAAAAGTATAGTCTGGTTAATGTATTCCATATATTTATAGGAAGAATGCAATGGAAATAAACATGCATCAAATATTACATAAAAACATGATAATCTTGTGATTTTATTCCATGTAACTTCAAATTAGTCATTGAAATGAATTTTTTGATATTTTATGAATACCCTTATAGAACTTTCACACTGTTAAAGGAAAGGAAAAATTAAAATTATTCCTATATGGATAGAGTGAAAACAACTAGAGGAAGGAAATTCCACTTTTTACCCTTCATCATTGCCAAAACGTCCCTTATCCCCATATGAATCATGTCCAACCTAGCCTTGATGCAATATTTCATTTTTCTAGGAACATATATCAACATGAAATTAACACTATCAAATAAATATTTTTTATATGAATGAAATCATGAAAATGTATGAGATAAAAAAATTCCAATATAGTAATTCAAAGAAAATTGATATCTTCTCCCAACCTAATTTCGTAGTTTTTTTCAAAAATGATTTACTGAAAATAGTGTTAATATCTTGTACTTTATCGAAATGTTGATCACCCTTTAGTAGAGATGGTGTTTCACCTTGTTTGATATTCCCATCAAATACTATCATCCAAGATCAGTATTTATGTTATCAAGGTAAAAATTTCTAATATATTAAAAACATAGCCTTTAAGGAATGTTTCAACCAAACTGAGTGCACATTCTTTACAAATGGGTCACCCCAACATTCCTTTAATGCTATAGTGTTATAAATTTCCATAAGTAAGAAAGTCATTTATCATATCATACAACTTGGACCTCAATGTGTATTCTCACTTGTATGAGCATCATACATTGTAACGCCCATATCCTATATCAATTTCAGATTGTTAATCAATGGATCCATATATATATCAAAATCATTACTGGTTTGCTTTGGTACAGGTATAAGAAAATACAACATAATGTATTTGAGCTTCATACGTATCCATGGTGGAAAGTTATAATTTACTATCATGACAGGCCATGTACTGTGAGTACAACTTTGTACACCCAAATGATTGATTCCTTATATAGATAATTCAAGATGAAAGTATCTTGGATCATTTCCAAATCTTGGATACTTGTAATCAATTTTCTTCCCCTGAGGCTAATATGTTAAATGAGGTAGGTTCCCATATTTAATTATTGTATATGCATTCCATGTCAATTTTATAACAGTTTCTTGACATCCATATAGTCTTCTAAATCATAGAATGATAGAAAATTAGCAAAAAAAATTTGAAGGACTTTATTCATTTCTCTTGTATCGATTCACACCACACTTAGTGAATTTTATGAGTGATTCATGGTCCTTGATAAACAATATGCAATAATTTGGATGGACATGTATTTTTTAGAGATCATTCCCATTAAATGTAGCATTCATTTAGAATTATATGTTAGACATGGAAGTTAAATTTTTTTATAGTATCATATCATTTAGAAGACCTAGTAGTTCTATAAAGTTGGTGTCGCTCCATCTACTACCAACTTTCAAAACATATAACTTCAATATAGCTGAAAATGTTGTTTATTTAGTACAACTAGTATACAATGGTCTCTTAGAACATATATTTAACATCTCAAGAAACTTTTGAAAACAATGAGGGTCATCTTCAATTTCTATTATCATTTACTCCATGCGATCTCCATTATAATTTACACCTCTATTCATATTAAATGATCCATAAACCGTAGTATCATTGTAATCGGTGTGCATGTTTAGTTTTTTCAAATTTTTATCCAACATTTATAGCTATAATATATTCTTTGACCAGTTGAATACTCTTCCAACTTTTATTAACTAATTTCTATTTAATAACCACAATGTAAACATGAAAAAAGGATTTTAGAAGGGTCGTATGCATGCTCTATTTCAAAATTGATGAACTCTTTAATTCCATGTTCAAAATATTTTGTCAAATTATTAGTATAAATCAATTTTTGATTAATATACATCCTATTAAGTTCATAAAAAATTCATTTTTTACAACAAATAAATAAATACGCACAAGATTTTCATTATCAAAGGTGAAAGTTATAGATAATTATAATAAGGGGAACTCAACATTTGATTATTTCAAATGATTACAGTATTCTATAAAGGAAATTGGTAATTTAATTTAAGAAAAATAATTACTACACTATAGTCAATGTTATCCTCTGAATTCATCAAAATTTGAAAGTCATATATAGCTTTCATCTGCATTATCTTCATCCCCCGAACAATTATTATTGTTTTTTTTCTTGAGACACATCCTCCTTCTCTTATGGACATGCACCTATGTTTCTTGAACTACTATAATAAGTAATCATACATGGGATGACTATTGCTCATAGTAGTTCAATTAATATAAAAGAGATGGGGGATGAGTCTCAAGAAACAAATTAAAATAATAACTGTTCAAGAGATAAAGTTAATGGGGATGATAGTAGTACTCAATTGTGTTTTCTAGAAGGGGTAATGTCTTATATTTATGAGAATTACCCCATTGTAACTATTTATTAACTCATGACCTAATGAAGGTGATATTTGGGGGTCATAAACATTCTATTATGTGATTCAAAGGGTCTCAGCAGGGACAAGTTATGATATATGAATCCTTAAGGACTCTATGAAATCTATATTTATAAGATAAATAACACTTTTAGTACTTTAAATCCCCTATCTAAGGAGTAATAATAATTCAAAATTTGATAAACAAGAATAATAAAATTTCAATCCATAAACTATAAGATATAGAAATGTATTGATAAAATACTTTAATAAATAAAGAGTTATTCCATATAAGTGGATGATAATCAGAGATTCCTAGGGGTGGAACCAATACATGTATACCTGAAATGACGAATACCTATTTTTTTCTAATAATTATTCAAAAATTTATTTAATTTGATAACCTCAATTCTAATTTCTTGGAACAAGTGATGCAACTAACCAAGGGATTATTACATTTAATATTAATGGTATATCAAATATAATTAATATCCATAACTTTTCTTAGTAAATATTTTCACCTTAATAACTGATATTTTATTTAATGAATATACTTATAGAATCTTGAAATATTCCAAGGTTCTTGAATATGCCTCATTATAACCACACTCATTAATAATAATATATAATAATTAAAAGAAACATTAGTCAGAAAAATAAATAAATCAATACGACCAAATAAAAAATATAAAAAATCGGCCACATTATATAATAGATCAATATTAAATGTGGTGCAAGTAAAAAATAATATACATGTAAATAGTATTAAATGACGCATATGTAATATTGGTAAATTCAAAAACATCCCATGAGGTGACTCTCGACATACTTGGGTTGAAACCACCTATAAACCTAATGATGAGTTACTATATTTATAACTTACTAGAGACCCACAACTTGTAGGTTTTAGGCACAGTGGAAGCACACAATGGGTGGTTCCCAACTGTTTTTCCATGATCAATGATCAATATGATATTTACACAACAATAAGTTTCGTGATCTATGAAATTGAATCAAATAATATACACAAGGGATATAACATCGAAACTATGAGAGGATCATCACATATTATTTATAATAAATTTAATTATATAAAGAATTAACTTTGATAGAATTCATTCTTCATTGATGGATCTAAAAATAGATCTACGATGATCCATCATTTCATTATAGGAATTAATTACATATTCACTCTAGTGGTGGTCCACACCTGTTCCAAAAATCTCCATACATTATCGAAGAAATCTCCAGGTTCTAGCACAATGGATCTTTCCTATTGCATCATTTGTCTTTGATCACTATGATACTTTCTTCCAATGTATTCTCCTTGATCATATGTAGGAAGGTTTCTCTCCGTTCTTGGGAGTGATCTTAGGGAAGAAATATCTCAAGGGTTTGAGGGAATTCTCCATTTCCGTTGTGCATAATCCAAACAAATGAATTAATCTACTGAGGAAATTACATAACTAGGTTTATATATCACTAGGATTAAAATAAAATAATTTCACAAGTGACCTTAATTATTTATTTAATCCTAGAGAAAACCCCAAGTATAATAATAATAATAATAATAATAATAATATTTCTCAACACACACTTAACTTGAGGATTAAAATTAAATATTATTTAATCAAATAATATTCAATATCTATTATTTTATCATTGGACCTAAAATACCAGTTTTCCGTTTATCCATAATATTTATCATACCTTGAATAATGTCTATTTATTTATTAAATAAACATCACTGCAATATTCTCCAATAAATAAATAAATATTATATTGACTAAATTGAAAATAAATATTTTTTTAAATATCCCGCTCACATTATATTCTCCCAAATATTTATTGAAAAATAAATGATATCAAGGGAACATGAGTAATTATTGAACCACATATGGTAAAAATATTTATTTAACTTGTTAAATACTAATTAATAATATATAATTTAATTGAGATTCTAGATACACTTAGAATGTGACCCTCTAGGCCTCTTTCTTAGTGGCATTAAGAGAAGAAATATAAAGTCCAAGGTTAGAATCTAGAAATGTGCCAAGGCACCCATATAGAAATAATTTAATGATGCAATGAAATAATACGTCATATAAACACTTACTGTGTAATGTAATCCCTTTATCATGATATCTCAAATCAAGCAGGTTGCATGTTGATGCCATCAACCTATCTGGTCGATGTATCTTTCTTTGACTTTATGGAAATAGAAATTTCCTATATAATATCATGGATATATATTTATTTAGTCTATATCATTTTCATCAAAGGGAATGAGATATATAATTTCGTAAAAGATCAGAAGGGAAAAATCCTTTCTTGCATTATTCTTTAATGAAATATTACTCGCAATGCACCCAACATATCCTACTTCATTGCAAACATCTGTCATCATGGTTTTCATCAATTCATCAAAGTACGTGACTCATAATACTCATTAATACTAATATTAAAGTTTAAATACCAATAAAAACATCCAAATATATGAATATCCTCTGAAATATATAAATATGAATTTCCTACTGGTGGGTCTGGTTTTTATAATATCCTACTAGATATTACTAAAGTCACACACCATGAGAAGGTTCCTCAAATTCCTATGATTCTCCACACTTGATATCTTGTATCATTTTTCCCTAAAATGATATAATTAGTCTATAAAATATATAATTAAGAATGGTTTCTTATCACTTTTAGGTTCTCATCATTGCGAGGAACTATTATGACCTTTTAGTGTGACAAATACTCCCAAGATAATATCACATACTCTATTACATAGAAGAAGAATCATGATATCATAAGTAGTTTATTAATATTCAAAAATATGAATATAATTTATCATAAAGTACACAGAAGTTGGTTCTAGGGAACCAACTCCAACAGACTACCTATTACACTAGAGCCAACTATTAACAACCTCCAGTCCGCTTGATCTCACATGATACTTATGAATCTATTGAGATATGAATTTAGTCAAGGGGTCCACCAAAATCTCTTCCATGGGTAATATTCCCACTACAACTTCACCCCTTTGATAGAAATACCTCAATAGGTGATACTTCCAGAGTATGTGCTTTGTCTATTGGTGTGACCTTAGCTCCTTTGCAAGAGAAAACATTGCAGTTATATCACAATACAATGTGATATGATCTTTTCTATTATGTACCCCATCAAGATATATGATAAAGTTATGAATCCAAACAGCTTCCTTGTATGCATCAAAAGTTTCTATATATTCAGAATCCAAAATAGAATCAGCAACAACTAGCTGCTTTGATCTCTTCCAGCTCACAACTCCTTTATTGTGATATAAAACATATGCTGATTTAAAATTTTGATCATTATGATATATCCAAAAACTAGCATCAATATAACCCCTGATGAACAGCTTCCCATCTCCTCCAAACACAAGGAACATATCCTTAGTTATTCTCAAATACTTAAAAATAACCTTAAAAGCAGACCGATGCTGGTCTCCTGGATCCTATTGATATCTTCCTATGATGCTCAGTTCATAGGAAACATCAAGTATAGTAAAAAATATGAAATGCATGATTGATTCTATCAATGAAGCATATGGGATCTTTTTCATTATGTCTTTATCATGTTGTGTCTGAGGAAAATTTTTCGTAGAATGATGTAAACCATGTGACACTAGAACCAATCCCCTATTGGATTATTCCATACTAAATATATTTAGTATCTGGTGAACATATGTACTTTTAATTAGTCTAAAAAGACTCCTGGATCTATCATGAATTATCTTGATCCCTGGAATATAGGCTGCTTTACCTAAGCCCTTCATAGAGAAACATTTTTTAATGAGTCATTAACAGATTGTAAGATTGTTATGTAATTTACAAGAAGTAATATTTCATCAACATACACTACTATGATAACTATGGAACTCCCATTAAACCGATTATAAACACACAAATCACATTCTTTCTTAATGAAACCAAATTATTTTTCGGATTGATCGAGTAGAATGTTCCATGATCTGGATGCCTGATTCAATCTATAAATGGATATCTACAACTTGAAAATCCTTTTTCCATCGCCTAGAGTCACAAAACCATCTGGTTGTTTCATATAGACATCTTCCTGAAAGTCCCCATTAATAAATGCAGTTTGGGATCCATCTTTCAAATCTCATAGTCATGGTAAGATGTTATGGAAAGTAAAATTCTAATGGACTTGAACATGGAAACTCATGAAAAGGTTTAATCATATTCAATTAATTTATTCTTGTTAAAACCTTTAGACACTAGATTTACTTTATAGGTATTTACTTTACCTTTCATGTCCAATTTCATCTTGAAGACCCATTCTCATTCAATAAGATTTACATCAACTAGCACATTATAGGATATTGGTTCATCATTTTCAACCAATAATGAGTCACCATCCTTGGTTACTAGAAAACAATCTTTATGGTTTTCTTACCTCTCTTGCACTCATATGTAGTACTTGTGTTTTAGGAACTACTTCTTCCATAGGGACCTATGGAATCTGTTCAGGTACTCACTCTTATGTATCTTGAGCATTAACTTCATCGAATTCAATATTTCTCCTAATATCATTTTTAAAGATGTGATCCATCTCAAGAAAGAAAAACTGTTTGGTGAATTCACTTTATTGTCTGAGGGGGTTTTTTTAGGTAGTATACCTTTGTTTCCTTGGGATACCCTATAAAAATACACTTTTTTCCCTAGGGTGCTCATTTTTTTTTTCTGAGAATGCCTTAACAAATTCCCCACAACCCCATACGCATGTATGTGACAAAATGGGTTTCTCTCCACTCCATAAATTGAAAGGGAATTCCATTTTTCAATTTAGTTTCTAATTGGTTTAATGTGTATGATCTAGATTGTAATTAATATCCCAAAAAAGGGAAAATGGAATATCTATACGAATTATTATCGACCATAATATGTCTAACAATGTATAGTTCCCCCTTTCACTAACACCATACCACTATGGTGTATATGGTGGAGTGAGTTGAGATTGATTCCCAAACTCCCATAAGAACTTGATAAACTCTTGGTTAAGATTTTCCCAAACTTAATCCGATCGAATCTTATTTATCTTCTGACAAAGTTAATTATATACTTCATTCTTTAATTCCTTGAAAATTTTCAAAGGAATCAGACTTATACCTCATCAAATAGACATATACATATCTACTTAAGTCATTTTTAAAAGTTATGAAGTAAGAATATAAACATATTTCTTCTATAATAAAATATCACACACATCAATGTGTACCAATCCTATAATATAACTTTCCCTTTCACCATGTCTGCCAAATGGTGGTTTGGTCATTTTTTATTATAAACAAGCATGAAATCTGTCATGTGGTTTTAGCTCAGACGAGTCTACATAACTATATTCATAATGCTTTTCCAAATTATTATTATTTATATGATCAAGATGGGGATGCCAAATCTAGGTGTTATATGAGTCATGTGAACATGATTCATTATCAATTACCAACACTTGATTTTCGTAATTCATTACATTAAGTATGTTAATTAAATGTGTCATATCGTAGCATATTTTGTCCTTATAAAAGAAACAACATTTATTCCCAAAATTGAAATTAAAACCATATGATTCTAAGCATGATACATGAATTATGTTCTTGGTAACTATAGGTACATAAAAAAATCTTTGAAAACCGAAATCATTTCCGTTGGCAATGAAAGGTGGTAGTCACCATTGGATAGAGTATCCAGCCTTGCTCCATTAGCGACTCTCAGATCCACCTGCCCTATATCAATCTTTTGGAATATACTTGGTTTTCATATTTGGATATATATGTGAGCCCCAAAAGATATATATAATATCCAATGTGTAGATATTGAAATATTAAACTTGATAATGAACACACCTTTATACTCCCCTTTATTTTGGGTGTAGTCCCTCTTCCAGTGACATGGATTTCTATATGGAAAACATACTTCCTCCTTTTCTTTTCCAAGCCTCTTGATCTTTCTCTTCATAGAAGGATGATTCTCATGAGCTTTAGACTATTTATATGTCTTGGTAACATTTTCATTGTTCTTCTTTTTCTTATTCACCATAAAGACCACCAGTATCTCACACCCCATATCCTTTTCCACTTGGAGAATCAAATTAGGAAGTTTCAAATGAATCTTCTCATTATTTATCATATTGTAATTAATAGTAAAACTATATAAGGTCTTGGGAAGTGATGAAATTATGATATTTGTAATTAACTCATCTAGGAATTTAGTTCCTAAGATTTCTAAGAATTCAATATAGACAATAATCTTGACTACATGAGGAATATATGGAACATACTCTCTAAGCTTAGTTGTAAACAAAGAATTTGAGATCTTTTACCTCTCTTGTGTCACCTTCTCTTGATAGAGATATTGAAGGTAAGACATCATGCTATATAAATCCACGTCCTCATTTTGCCTCAAAATCTCATTGGACATGGATGATAACATATAATACTGAACATATGTAGCATAATTTAGATGTTTTTAATAGAGATATAGCTCTTTATCAGTTTCCCCATTACCAGCCACAACTGGAAGAGTTTCTTCCAGCACATACAATTTCCTTTAATGGTGTAGTATAACGCATAAGTGCCTTTGAAATACATGGATGTTTTTTCTAGTGATAAGTTAATCCTTATCAAGCATGGGTTACAACTATATGTTTGCATTCATTTTAATGTTGTTTCTACAAAATAATATAAGAAGAGTTTTCGTACTTTATCTAATAAAATTTTGAAAAATAAATAAATATTAAATTTATTAGTCTCTCGATATTTTATCGAAACCCAATAGGCCTTATTTTTGGTTTCAGAATATTTTGTTTCTTGGAAATCCTACTGGAAAGGATCTATATCCCCCTACTCATTACACTAACTTTCTTTATTCAAGAAACTTGAATGGTTTTAGGTAGGAATTATAAATTCAAACTAAATTAACTCATAGTCCCTTGACTCATTGAGTGGACTCCCTAATCCTAAAATCCTTAAATTTTATTTTCTCAACCTTTTCCTCTCAGTTACACCATATTTTGCTTTGGAAGGAAACCCTTGATGTGAACTAAGTTAAGTCAACCCAAAAATTTAAGTTATAATTCCTTGATAATTTAAAGTACCCCAACTTTTTCTATTCAAGAACTTTTAACTATGGTTCAATTTTATCTGAAGCAGTGGAAGGATATACTGACTTAATATATATAATTGAGGGATTTTACCCTTTACACATAAATTTCCTACTATTATATTTATCACATACTGTTTAATACTAAGTGAATATTCTAAAGTGATTAACCACATTTTAGACAATATTATGAATAATTCAGTTTATTTTAGTTTCATATTGCATGATTTTTAATTCCATGATTATGTGATCATGAAAAAAACATCCATAATAAAATAACCATACAACTTGAGAGAAATAAAATAATAAAGTGGTATTATCATCAGCTTTACTAATGGTTAATTTATCTAGCAGTTAATAAACTAACTATTGATGTAGGGGAAGAAACACCATTAACTGAATAGAGTTTGTGTTACATCCTTCCACCTATCCACCTATGTAAATCCTTGGATTGGTTTTACCTCAGCTCTAAACTTGAACTGCTTGCACTAGTTTGGGAACTCCATCCTTTACATATTCTTTTAACTCACATGTTGGTGATAGGAAAAGGGGTTTGTAAAAAAGAAACTGTGGGAACACAGACCCTTATATAATAAAAGGGGAGATAGCAGAGAGACCAATAATTGAATGTAATAATAAATTAAATGATATGAAACCAATCACAAAAAAAGTACTGGTCTATTATCAGGATCATCCACACACATTCAATGAATTACACATTTAATAAAACTTGATTTCAATTCTTAATCATTATTATTTAAGATAAATTGTGATAGAATCAATTAATTATCATCTTTAATTAATAAATTATTTTATCTTAATTATCATCCAAATTTCCTTGAGATTATCATCCACTGTAATTTTAAACAAAATAAATTTATTTAAAATTAACTGTGTACATAAATGTACCTTGGATTAAATATGGTGAATGCCTTTTCGAATTTACCCAACATGTATTATACTCATATACTTGTTTTTTCTTTATGAAATATAGCATACACAACTTATCACATACTTTAATGATGTGTAGTATCAACTTAATGATTACATGAATTACATGATTTTTCTATAATGTGGCATGGTTGATGCATGTAGAGTGACAAATGTAATAAAACTCCTACATGATATGCATATCTGATCATTACATAGATGTTAATTAAACACACACAAACACACAAACATATATATATATATATATTAAAACACATCACATGGATTTTCCTATCAACTTAATGAACACATGCAAGAACATGTTTCAAGGTTTATATAATATAATAAATAAATTTTAAATCTATGTAATTTGGTATAAGTACATGGTGTGTACAAGCTTGCTAGATGGCGTGTACACCTCTCACCATATATCCAAGGTATACGCCTAGGGACTCGACATATAAACTTTATCTCAAAAAATGGAGTACATGACATGTATAAAGGGATACATGCCGTGTGATCTCCAAATTACATGGTCACCAGTCTGGTAGGTCATTCATAGTAATAAACATCCCATCTATGGCTCAAAGGAACAACACACTGTGTACATAGGCTACACGGTGTGTACTTCTATTGACTGTGCACTTCCTAGTCTAGCCAACACATGGTGTAAGGTATTTAATGCACTATGTGTAATCAATAAACATAGTTTGAATTAACTGATGAATTAATTCCCAATACATTTCCCAAAAGTACACGACATGTAATTCTGATTACATGATGTGTACTCTTCTTTTATCTAGACAAAATCCATGGCACCACCAGATGAGATATTTGATTTTATATTATTCATTAAATTAGTCATATTGATTAGATCTACATTAAAAAAGGATGAAGAATCATATCTTGTGATTTAGATTAAAATAATGATTAAACTTGAATTGAAAAACTAAATTAAAATACATAAATCACCAATGATATTTAAATAATTATAAATAATTATGTAACCCCTCTGATACCACTTGTAGGTTATAGGCGTAGTGTAAGAATTTGATGGGAGGTTCCCAATGTTCCTTTTTTCCATGATCGATGACCAATCCATGGTTTATACAATGATAAAGGTCATGATCTATGTAATTGAATGAAATAATATATACAAGGGATATCACTCTGAAATTAAGATAGGATCATCACATATTATTTATAATCAATTTCATTAAATAAAGAATTAACTTTGATAGAATTATTTCTTTATTGACGGATCTATAAATAGGTCTATGATGCATCGTTATTTCATTATAGGAATCAAGTATAGATTCCCTCTAGCGGAAATCCACATTTGTTCCACAAATCTCTAAACATTGTCGAAGGAATCTTCATGTGCTAGTATGAAATATCCTTATGCTAGAGTCTTCTTCCTTTGATCGCTATGATAATTTCTTCCAAATAATTCTCCTTGATCTTATGGGAAAATATTTCTCTCTATTATTGGGAGTGCTCTTAGAGAAGAGAGATCTCAAGGGCTTGAGAGAATTCTCCAATTCCATTATGCTCAACCCAAATAAATGAATTCTTCTACTAATAAAATAACATAACTAAGTTTATATATCACTAGGGTTAAAATAAAATAATTTCAATGGTTCCTTTAATTATTTATTTAATTCTAGAGAAAACCCCATACCAAATAATAATAATAATAAAAATACTTCTTGACTTGTAATTAACTTGTGAATTAAAATAAAATATTATTTAATCAAATAAAATTCTATATTTATTATTTTCTCTTCGAACCTAAAATCCTGATCCTTCATTCCACCATAATATTTATCAGTCCTTGAATAATATATATATATTTATTAAATAAATATCACTACATTATTTACCAATAAATAAATAAATTTTATATTCACTAAATAGAAAATAAATATTTATTAAATATCATACTCACATTATATTCTCTTGAATAACTGGTGACGAAATAAATACAATCAAGAAAACATGAATAATTATTAAACCACATGTGGGAATAATATTTATTAAACTTGTTAAATAATAATTAAAAATATATTATTTAACTAAGATTGTGGATACACTTTGTGTGTGAACCTCTAGACCACTTTCCCAGTGGCATTAGGAGAAGTATCCTAAAGTCCAGGGTTAACATCTAGAAACACGCCAAGGAAACCTAGAGAAAGAAGCTAAAGTTAGAATGATATAATACCTCATAAGGATGCTTACCATGCAATATAATCCCTTTATCATGATATCTGAAATCAAGAAGGTTTCATGCTAGTGTCATTAACCTATATGCTTTCTTTGATTTTTCAAAAATAGAACTTGCCTATAGAAAATAATGGTCATGGATTTATTTTGCCTATATCATTTCTTTCAAAGATCATGGGATATTAACTTCCATTAAAGAATAGAAGGGAAAAATTCTTTCTTTCACCACTCATTAATGCAATATTACTTGTGACACACCCAACCTATCCTACTTTTCTGCGAGCATCTGTGATCATGGTTTTCATCAATACATCAAAGTATTCAAATCATAATACTCATTAATAATAATATTAAAGTATAAGGAAAAATTTACATGTCCATAGATAGAAATGTCCAATGACATATATAAATGTGTATTTTCTACTGGTAGGTCTTGTTCTTATAATATCCTATTGGATATTTCCAAGGGTGTACACCATGAGAAGGTTTCTAAAAGACCTGTGAGTCTCCACCCTTGATATCCTACATTATTTATGTCCCTCAGATGATATCATCTGGCTACAGAATATATATTTAAGAATATAATTGTAGTACTTCCAGGTTCTAATTAGAGCGGGGAACTACTATAACCTTTTAGTGTGACAACTACTCTAGGGACATTATCACATACTATATTACGCAGAAGAACAATCATGATGGGATAAGTAGTTTATTAATAGTCAAAAATTTGAATACAAGTTATCATAAAGTTTATATAAGTTGTTTCTAGGGAACAGAATCCAACACAACTATCCTATCTTGTTGGACTCTCATGTGGAAATTGATATAAGTGGGGACCCATACAATCTATTCAAGACTACATTGTAACTATCTCTCATCCCTCACTAAGATTCATACGATCCATATTATGATAGTAATGGGAGGTATGGTTTCATTTTCAGAAAACATATTAATCAAAAATCAACATAATCTAAATATGTATATTCAAACATCCTTCCAACACCCATTAATACAATCTCTATATTTAAAATAAACAAATATTATGTCATAAAAACTTATATTGACAACTTCCAAAGATGGTGATAAAATTTTATAAAAACCATCATGGTACCAACAAGGCCATAACACTTGATACTACAAATATTTTTCAATGAAAAAGTTATTTATTTAAATATTACTCAAAATAATAGAGTGAGAATCAATGTAATTTAAAAAAGTTCCAAACATGACCCAAAATCATAATTTTAAAAAACACACATTAACAGTCTCTATTAGAATTCATTTTTGAAACTAAGAAAAAAAATTATCAAATGATTTATTGAATGAATCCTATCTATATTTCAATGACTACATACATATATAAAAGAAATAACATGTTCACACACACACATATATATATATATATATTTAAAAATGAATATATATATATAAATATAAAGATGTTTGTTTAGGATTTAAAGAAAAAACAAAGTAATAAAATTCAAGAAACTTAACCTAAAATAAAATTCTCCAGGTGACACCACTTAAGCTTCAAAATATAAAAAAACCAAACAAACCACACCTAAATTTTAATAAATCATTACATGAAATCCATTTTGAGTTATTAAATAAAAAACTTAGGCAAAATTTTAACAAACACTTTGTGTGCGTTATTTCCACATAAGTAAGTTCAAAACATTTAAACTTAATACACTACATGGATGAAAACGGTGTGTGAAATTCTTAATATGCTATAAGGAAGCAATAAAATCCCATAAAGGGTCAATAAAAAACCAAAATCATAAAATCCCCCTATTAGAAATTCATGATATAAGGGAAACCAATGATGGATAATGAATAGAATGAAATAATGAACAAAAAAATAAAAAAATACATCACCAAAAAAGTGGTCAACTAGTGAGGAGGAGGAGAACATAACATACCTTAGATTGAATCTTTGAATCATCTAAGAGAAAGTAGAGATATCTCCATACCTTGGATATGTTTGAGCCTAGGATTCTTTCAAACCTTGAATCATTAAAGACTTGGATTCAAGCCTTGGAATTGTTTAAGCCTTGATTTGAAGTTGGATTTGATGAGGTGGAGCACCGACAGTAGGTGGATTCCGTTGAAAGCTTTGGATATTACGACCAGTACGTGACTGGTTAGGGTTCTTTAAAAAGACAAGATACACTTTTATCAACATTTCCAAAAAAGCACTGATAAGGATCACTTTTATCATTATTAAATTAATAAGTTCTGATAAAAAATATCTTTATCAATGCCAAAACTTTAGCGCTGATAAAGGATTTATAATTATAATTATAAAAAAACTCTATAAATATAATTATTATAATTTTATAGTTATTTAAATATATAATTATTTATCTATAATTATATAAATACTTTTAAAAAAAATATTATTTATATAGTTATATATTTATAACATTAAATATATTTATATATTTATATCATTATATGTATTTATATATTTATATATATATACATTTTATAAATATGAGTAAATATAAATATAAATATAAATATAAATATAAATATAAATATAAATTCAGTAAATATATTAATTTTTTGAATAAATTTTTTATAATTTTATAATTATTTAATTATATTTAATTATTTAATTATAATTATATAATTTTTTAAATAATATTTATTTAATTACAACAAAAAATATATAAATTTATAAATATAGTAAATATAAATTTATAAATATATGTATTTATGAATATATTTATTTATAAATATTTATTTACAAATATCTTTTTAACAATATTAATGAATATATAATCTTAAATTCATGCATGTTAAAAACGATTCAAATTGAATATTAAAAAATGGGTACACTTTAAAAATATTGAAAAAATGGATAAGTCTTATTAACTAAATGTAAATTATTTAAAAAAATGTGGCTTTATATTTAGTTAAAGATGAATACATATTGAAAATATTAAAACATTGTAAATAAATATATATAAAAAATATTACAGAATGATTAAATTCCCAAAAAATAAAAAATGAAAAAAAAATATTGAAAATGAATTCATATCGATTTGTAATAATATTAAAAAAATAAAATTTATTAATTAATGAAATAATATATATTAAATGTATCATGTTAAAATGAAATTCTAAAATGAATACTAAAATTTGAATAATTACATAAATTTTTGGTGTAATTGTTTCTATAAAATATTTCATTAATTACATAAATATTTGTGTGTGTGTTAAATGCATTAATTATGTATATATATTTCAAATCAATGTAACACACATTTGATATATGTTAAATTGAAAAATCCAATGACATTCAATTATGTCTATTACTCAATGGAATTAGTTATATTTTTAATTAATATTATTTTTTAATAATAAACCATTATTCACTAAATATATAAATTATTTAATGTAAATAATCGATATTTTATATTAAAGAAATCATATTTTCGGAAATATATATGAATATATTTCTATATTAAATGTATTAATTATTAATTATGTATAAATACCATTAAGAATGAAAAAGACATTAATATGTTTTTAATTATAACATTTTATTCATTTTCTATATTTATAATTAATATATATTATTTTTTACTATTTATAGTTAATATATATATATATATATATATTAAAACAATTCATTTTTATGAATAAGTTTTTCATTAATAATTTTTTTAATAATTTTGTAATTTATTCATTTTTAATTTTTTAATTATTACAATTTATTCATTTTTATTCTTTTGTTTAATCATTACAATTTATTCATTTTATATATCTATATTTAATATATTATTTATTAATATTTGTAATATATATAGATAAATATTAAATATATTCATTTTTATCAATAATTATTTAATTAATAAAATGTTTAATACTTTTCTTAATTTACTCATTTTTAATTTTTATTTGTTTAATTATTTCATTTTATTCAGGACCTTTATTAGTGATAAAAAGAACTGATAAAGGATATTCTTTATCAGTGCTAAACAAATACTGATAAAGGACAACCTTTATCATCACTAAAAATAATGCGCTGAAAAAGGGTTTCTTTTATCAGTATTAAAAAAAGCACTGATAAGGGGTAGTGTTTATCAGCACTAAAAAAACACTTATAAAATGTCCCCTTTATTAATGCTTTTTCAGTGCTAATATAGGTGCCCTTTATCAACAGTTTTTTTTATCATTGGTAAAGGCCGATGTTGTTATAACTCTATTTTGTAGTAGTGTAATATTAAAACCGGAACACATGATTACATTAACACTTGGTGCCCCTTCTGACCATTTTAATGTTTATGATTTGGTTAAATCATTTTTTAAACCATGAAACAAATGTGTTTTAATATCCATTCATCAATCACTTTTAATTTTTTATTTGTTATCATACATTCAATCTAACAATATGCGATGTTATATATTATTGAACATCACATATGTTGATCAAAATATATAAATATACATGCATCACTTCATCACATGAAATTAACTTAACATTTAATCTACAAATCCCTTTACCTTCACTATCAACTATCAAATGTCAAGATGTAGGGAGACAAGAATGAACCAATTTAGATAAATATTCAGTGAAAAACTCAATTGACTCTCATGATATATATTTTTGAATAATAGAGTCCCATGGTTGATGTAGATTCTTAACACACCCCTTAAAATTTTTCATATATATTTCAAAAAGAACATCCTATATAAATAAATTGTCCCACATATTCTTATATATCACAAGAAATGAATCAATAGATGAACCATTATTTAAAAAATAATTGGTGTAAAATACATTTCTAATTGACTAAGAATGAGGAATTATTTATTCTCCAACACATATTACTAATATGGATCTATGAACTTGCTAAAAATTGAATTAAAAAATTTCCACAACCTAATGATATAATTTCTAATTGGAATTAAAAATATTACATAAAATGAAACTAGTGTAAATTGTTATATCAATACATGAAAATCATGATATTTTATACCTATTAAATTTAAATCTGTCAATGACAACAAAATTTTCACATTTGAAGAAAACTAACTAGGTACTTTAATATTATGTAGGTAGTGAAATAAATTTATATTCTTAATATTTCTTAATGTGTTAAAAGATAGAGGAAAATACGTTATGTTTACTTTCATTATGAGATATAACTCTAAACGTGTTCCCATGGTTATTAAGTCCAGTCTTGCTTGACATCCTTTTTTTCCTTTTATGTTTAACAATGTTCCAATTAGACTATCACAAATGTTTTTATTGACATGAATAACATCAATTCTATGTTTTATGTCAAAAAAAATATCCAATAGGGTATCTTTAATAGAAAGGATTATTTAATCTATGTATTTTTTAATGATCAAAACATTATTTATTTCCAAATGTGACATCAATGTTTTTCACCTTGCTGTAATATTCTTCAGATGGAAATGATTGTGGGGAAAATCATACTATTATAAATAATTAAATTTATTTTTGATCTTTTATAAGGATGATCTATTCAAAAAAATATATTATGTCCCATTTACACTATTTTTTATCCATTCTGAAATTAAATATTTGAACTCCTATCTTCATAAATTGAATAAGATTTATGCCCATTAAAACTATATCTTGATAAGTTTACATATGAAAGAAATTTTTTATATTTAATATTAGAATAACACATAAAATAAAATTCCCATTATTTTATGAATCAAATATTTTAATACTTGTCTCCTATAGATATTTCAAATCATCAATGAATGGTGATAGACAAACATTAATATCATTTCTAGGATGTTTCAGTCTATAAATAATCAAGCTCATAATCACATATGTCCTCTTTATACATATATATGGAAAAAAGATGTAGAAAACCAAAATATATTTACACACACTATATCAGTTACTGAGACACTGATATGGATTCATTCTATTTATGTACAAATCCATTCTATGATTTGTAACTTCATTTCCAAAATCAGAAATTTTGTGATCAAATATTTTCAATTTTGGTAAATCAATAAGGTGACATAGGTTTCCATATGATATGTGCTCATATATATGACATATTAACCTATTTACATCGTTGAATTTGAAAATATATACTTAAAATGAGGAATTATTGGAAGATACCAAATTTCTTTAATAAGAGGTTTGGTTCCTGTTCTTGAGAATGAATCATTGTTTGATTTTTCATCCATGTTATATTATGATGTCACAGATTTAGGACATTCTGAAAATTTTCATATTCCTTCCAATACAAGACATTATATTTCAGAAAAAATGAATCCTTTTATACCTCAATCCCATTGGAAAAAATATTTTTCTTCATTATAATTGGAATCAGGATTCTCTTTGCCTTAAGAAAGTATCCCTATTAAAAGTTGAAGGAATTCAGTGACACTTTTATCACTCCAACAATGTATTTATTTCATGTTAACCAATATCAATACTATCAATAACACTATATATTTATTGAATCACCATATGTTGTTCAATACTTTTTTCTTTAATTGTTTCAACACCTACATAATGAATTAATTCTTCATGATGATCCTCAGTCTGATACCGAACACCTTTATCATCATTAGATATTGACTTGTTTGTTATTTCACTATTACAGATCCAATGTATATAATTATAACTAAAACCATATAAAATCACATGGTATTTGATTTATATTTACCTTAATTTACTCATTTTTAAACACTTCATGCATGGATAGAAACACACATTTTTTTTCAAGATTTATTTTAGAAAATTCTGTGAAATTGTTAACCCCTTTCACATATTCATCTCTCATTCTTCATGAATTTATCCAATTCTGATCCATTAATTATCAAAAATGTCACAATATAATAGATTAAAATATTAATATATAAAAATATTTAATTGTATATATATATATAAATAAAATTTAAACACATAATTATATAAATATATAAACATTCGTAATTTTTTAACAAATAATTTATATCTTAATTTTTTTTAAATGAATATTTTTATTGAAATATGAACATTTTTAACCAAAAGTAAATACAATGAATAAATTTTAATAAGTGAAAAAATTAAAAAAATTATTTCAACTATGAAAAAATTATAATGATATAAAATTTATAAATAAAAATATACAATACCAAAAAAAATTATAGTAAAAAATAATTTATATTCATAAAAAATTTAGAATAATAAACATATTTTAACAAAAAAATATAATTTATAAGAAGATTAATATTAAAAAATAATTGAATGAATGAAAATCATAAATAAAAAATTATTAATAAATCTTACAAACATAAAAAATTAGTTACAAAATTTAGAGAATGAAAATGGAAAATAGTTCTTGAATTCAAATGAATTCACTTGAGGATGATGTAAAAAGGGTGAAAATTTAATGGTTTAAGAAAAATATTTTCAAAAAATGAAGTATAAAAATAAATGAAAAAACTATGGAGCACAGTTGGAAGTCAAGTAGATTTAGGTTTTTGTGGATCGATTAATGTTAAGGTTCATGGAATAAGGAAAAATTATGGAAGAATTAGGAGAAAAAATGCATAATGAAGTTGAAAATTGAATGAATGAAGAAGATAGAGCATGGTTGGGTGCTGCAGTGAGTTGAGAGTATGAAGGTTTTAGAAATATCATGTTAAAAAAATTAGGAGTAGTATGTAGATATTATAATTTATTTAAATCCTTTAACATTAGTTTTATAAAAAACTAATGTCGAAAGATAATCATAATGAATTTTAATGCCAGTTTTATGTTAAATAGATGTTAAAACACATTCTAAAGACCTTTGAACATTGGTTTTTTATAAAAATGATGTTAAAGTATTCCCACATCACTTTTCACGTTGGTTTTTTTCCTCAAAACGGACATTAAAACTCTAATGTTGTAAGATATTTTTCTATAAATATATCCTTATAGGTACCAATAGATTTGTGATCCTTCTACTTAAACTCTATGAATTATATTTCCATTATCTTTTAAAGAGTTTAGAGAAAGTAATTACTGAAAAATTATCTATTATACTCCATTTCATTCCATATAATAAATTTATTTCTCTTGACTCATATTCTTAACAATATTCTACTATTTATCTACTTCAGCTTCTAAATAATACACAATTAGAACATACCTTTCATGATTTATCCACTGGATATTGAAAAATATATTATCTATGGCATTGATCCACTTCTTGGACACTAGTGAATTATAGGGCCCACTAAAGGAAGGTAAATGTTACCCTAGAAAATACTCAATGGTGTGTTGGTACCTCAATTTTTTAGTTAGAAACCCAACATGAATAATAGATTGAGAGAGTTTTTTGAGAATAACAACAATATTTTTCAATCTATATTTGATGTTGTTAAGTTTCTCAAGAGGATAATCATTACATTGTCTACTGCATTGTTTGCTAATGTGATTCCTCAAAATTTCAACCATTGACTAAATCTAAAAATCATAGTGTAAGCATAATTCTATAAAAAGGAGAGATAAATCATAAAACCATGAAAATCATTCCTGACATGTCCTAAATTATGACACCTTATTATCTACTTATTAAAATTTTAGGTTCATCCTATATCAAATTAAGTTCATCATAAGTTTTATTAATTTCCATCCTCATATTATTCATAAACAATATCTAAAAATAAATAAACCATTATTTTATAAAAAATTAGGTGATCTAAGAAAAATTTACATAAAAATTTCATTATTTTAGATGAAAACTTAATATATTACATAATAATTCATACCCAGCGAACCGTAAAGGTTTTTTATATTTGAAGACTGGATTCAGAATCAGCTTATTTCATATAAGATCTTCAATATCTACCATAATGTTATTCTATCATAGAATCCTTCTTATACATTCTTACCGAATACCTTTCTTCATAACCAAGGGAAAAAAGAACATAAGAATTGTGATATTAGATGGTTAGTAAGTTTAAACAAAGGAGATGCCAATTGATGATCCTATAAAATAATAAGATAATAATAAGGTTATGAGAACATGATTTTAAATTATGAATCACAAACCAATCAGTCATAGATCATTAATCTTGATTCATGACATAAATATTTAGTATTTTAAAAGAATCGAGTCATAAGAGTGGTAAATCATTATTAATTAATCAAGATCCATGAGGTAATATTATAATCATAAGATAATTTGATAATAATTTTATAATAATAACATTTATACAAAATCATTTCATTATCCAAGGCTCACTTCAAAGACCATCATCATATAATAGTCAAAGTCCCATAATAGATTGAGTTCACTTCCTAACCTCACTTCATCCCTGGAATGGGTTTACTCTTCATCCTCTCTATATTATCTCATTATATATTAATCATAAACCAATTAATTAGAGAAATTTAATGTAAACACCCATAAAATATTGAAAATCATATATATGTGTTCCATAAGATCCTAAAAATATTCATCAATTCATCATAAAATAACATGTGGTAAAAAAATTTCATATTAAAATTCTGAAAACATCATTATAATAAGCCATATAGAGAATGTAAATGGATTGTATAATTAGATAAATCCCCATTATAGTATAAGAAACTTTTAAAGATATTGACATACATGAAAAATTCCTTTAAAATAGTATTTTATCATTTCTTTTAAAATGATGGAAAATATTCATTTCCTTTGGTATCCTTAAAAACTAAATTTTTCTAAAATATTAATAAAAATATTTACATTTAAAATAACCATTGAAATTTTAAAGGAAGATTCAAATATATATACAATCATGATAGTGGAAAATCCCTTCATTTTATAAATGTTAAAACAAATATATCTTCCACACTCTTTCTAAAAAGTCATAAATAGCCTTTTTAGAAAACATTGTAAAAATTAATTATTAAACCTTTGAAAATAAAGTCAAATATTTTTGAAAATAAATTTAAAAATTTATGGATTATAGAAAAAAACATTTTTGAAGTCATTTTAATAAAAAAGGACACTGGGGAGAAGGATTCTGGATCAAAAAAGAAGAAATAAAGTTGTGTTTTATTAAAAAAATATTCTAGATTATTTTAATTAAAAAAGAGAGTAAAATGTAAGGAAAATATGAAAAACCTATAAATAAATATATTAGAAGAACAATATAGGCTTTAAATGATTATTATCATATAATTCCCCACATTGGAACTTTTTTATAAACAATCCTAAAAAGAAATGAGATTATAACATAAAACCTTACTTTAGGTTCTAACATTCTTTATATGCACCATTAAGTTCTTATATAATAAATTTATATTTATCATGCATATATTATAGTACTATATCTATACTTATTTTACAATAGAAAATTCTATTATTATTTTCAATTACCACATTATTATCAATTCTTCCTTAAAAATTAGTATTCATGTAACACTCTAAATTTTTAAGAGATGGGCTAGGGTTAGTTCTTGAGGAAAAGGGCAAATTTTTAGTGCAATAAAATTATACTACATGGTGTATGTATTATTTCATGTAGGATATGGATATGGAGTAGATGGGGTGTTGTGGAATTTCAATCATTCTTATTGGTTCTAGTTATTTTGGTATAGTTGAGGCATAAAGGCCTAGGCTGTGATGTAGATCCTGGATGATGAAGTTTGGGTGGTTTTAAAAATTTTGGAACCCTTTCACCATGGGGGTGGTTGTTACATATATAAATTAGAGTTTTTATCTTTGTGATGGCTATTTCTCCATAGTAATCTCTCCTGGATTATAGGATACCATCATTGACAATAATATGGTTTCCATATTGGATTTTGACCAAGCATGACTATTATGTGGAAAAATACTTTACACCATAGTCCTTACTATTTTGGTACCCATTGGAGTGTTTCCCTATGTATTGAACCATAATGATTGTTTTTCTATATTACTTATAAATTCCTATGGCCCCTCAAACTCATCATTCTCTCAGCCTTTCCTCTTGGACTTAGAGAAACTCTAGGGCCTCTTCAAGAGTGCTTCTAGCCCTAAAACTTTTATCTTCTTACATGATTATGGTGGATCATCTCTTTGGGTTTCTTGGTTAGTTTTTATCCCATTATTCTTGGTTATCCTCCTTTATATTAGGATGGATTATATGTTTAAGACTATGTATCCATATCCTTTCTCAATCTATTTCTATAATATATTTCACCACATTTTGATGCCAGATGAATGTTCATTAGCTATAACTGGGGTTAGTTTCTAGTTTCAATGAGGAATTCATGATCCATTATTAAATTAAAAATGGATATAGTGAATTGAAATCCTCACATTTAACATACCTTGGAATTGGTTCCCTGATGGACTCTATAAGATATGTGTTTTATATAACCAACCTTCTTGATGTGGATTCTATTTGGTCTTATTTATAAACCTCTTTCTTGAAGAATCAAAACCTAAGATAATAATCCTTGACATGTGAGATAGTTTTATATGGGTGTGAACATCTTTGGTATTTTATCCTATGGATAACCTTGAAGTACTTCATCAAAAACTACGGCGTTGGATGTTCCTTACCATATAGAGGTTGTGTATATGATCGTTAGCATGATCTAATGTTGTGTGTTCATATAATTTAGACTATGTTGGGTGTTATCACATGTGTGTGTGTGTTTGGGTATTGTTTCCCACTCATGGTATGATATGTGTTCCTCTATATGATATTCCATGATTCCATGTGTTGTATATGGTATTTGTTATTTTTTTCTATGCATGGTACTAGGGTTTTAGGTAAAATTGTCATGGATCAATGGACCTAGATGGGGAGAATGTTTAGATGCTGCACATTAAATGATGATAATATTGATATAGATAATGAGGTATGATGTCCTAATTTGGGAGCATGACAGTCCATGTGATCTGATCCATGAATTGGTGATAAGGAATGATGGTCCATTGGACATGTCCTGGGAGAATTGTGGTATATGTGGCCTAACCCGATAGATAGTAATGGGAAAATATGGCCTATTGTGGTCAGAACTATACACCTAGGTCTTGTACAACAGTCAAGTGTCTTTGAGGTTGGCTCCAATGTTTAAGTATTTTCAATTAAAACATAGTTGTTTTCCATCAGGGGTCTAAATAAGGTACTATAGAGGTTTTTGGAAGCTTAGTTGTCACAAAAAACACTCATTATGATTTTTTATTGTGTGGAAATTTATTTACTTTCATGATTTAAACTCTTATACATGTAAACTCATGTTAATTATGCATTGGTTTTGTCTTTCTGAGTTTTATTACTCAAAACATATATAATAATCTTATTTCACATGTAAAATTCATGTATAGGGATCCAGGAAAGGGAAAAGGACCCATGGTAGATAGTTAATCTAAGTAGAATGGAGGGCGTAGCAATACTGGAATAATATATGGAGGATATAATAGAGTTTATTTATTTATTTAATTACCTACACTTATTACCCTCAGTTGGATTTCCATAGTGGGAGCCTATTTATTTATTGTATGATATGTGTACCGTTAGATATTATTTTATTCTACATTGTTTACTATGATTTTTTATATTTTATTTATATTATTTTTGCAAGGATATGATATTAAGGGTATAACCGCCCCACTAACGAACTTCAAACCCTCACTGCTAGACTATAACCTCTTTCATATTGGGAGGTGCGTATGAGGTCATGTGACTCTCCGAATCACACCAAATGGTTTGGTTTGGGGAATCCCAAAATGATATCGGTGTATAGTTTCAATATTTTCTTTGACTAACCTATGACATGGAAGAAAGAAGATATCTTTTTGGAACTTTGGTAGGGGAGTTTCCATGTTCCTAGGCAGCTCATCTACAATGGACCTCTAAGTTACCATTGATGGGATTAGTGTTATAGTTTTACGATATTTTGGGTGTGTTCATGCATCAAGAGTAGGAACGTAGGATTATATTCCATATATATACCTATTATGTGCTGCATACTAGTTCTTTAGTTTAATTCATTGATGTGTGTTATTTTTTTGTGATAGATCTTTATTTATGATTGAGTGATATATTTGTTTCCTATTTTATTTTGATATATCTATTAGAATTAATTATTTGAACCGGACCATACTGTTATGTTTTGTATATATATTTAATAGTGACTAATGTAAAAAGTTTAATACCTTGGTTAGTGTTAGGGGGAATATACCTTGACATAAGGGTAGACTCCTAAGAGATCCCTTGTGTGATTTCTTAGACTATTTAAGGCAACTCTTTAATTTTTAAATAGGTTTCTTCATGTGATAAAAAGTTTCACCTGAGAGACACTTGACTTGACTTCTTGGTGGATTAGGGTAGAATTATTCCATCAGGAAAGATGTTTATATTCTACCAATGGTTGTGTAGTAGAATGGTTCTGTACCCATCCTGGTGGTTCAGGTGGAAGGACCACTTCATCCAAGAGTCTTCCACTTAGTTCACATACAAGGTGGGTTGATTAATAGGACTATGGTTCAACATGATCATGAAATTTAGCTCTATCATCCTCTATTTTCTGGGGCACTAGAGACCCTTAGGATATAGAGGAATGGATACATATCATTGAGAGGAACTTCAACTTTGTATAGTCTCTATAGGATCAGAAGTTAAATCTTAAAACCTTTATTATTCATGGATATTTTGAATATTGGTGGGATGTTATGATTTAGACTAGAATACATGAGGGTCTTACTTGTGTAACTTTAAAAGATCTTTTCTTCAATGATTTTTTCCTAGGTATGATAAATCTTCACCGATTACAGGAGTTCATGAAGCTTCATTAGGATATGATGACCATTTCGTATTACTTTGATCATTTCACTGTGTTTCTATACTTTACACCTCTCTTGGCTATAGATAAATCATATAAATTTTGGAAGTTTTAGATAGGGATTCAACTTGAGTTGAGATTCTAGTTTAAGAATGTAGATCTGACATCTTATACCCAGGTTCTTGGAAAGTCCCTAACAATACAGATGTTTCTTGATTAGGAATGATCTAGATGCCTTCTTCCATTTTTTAATGAACTTTCTAGTTATTTTTTTACTTCTAATAAGTGGAAGGAATATTATCCACATTATAGTAGTAATAGAAATCCATAGTTGAGGGTAATATTTTAAAAATCTTCTTTCAGAGAAGGGGATCCTCATTGTTTTAACTATGGACAATGGGGGAATTATCATACTTCGTGTCTAAAATCACATATCAAGTGTCATTAGTGTGAAATGATGAAGAATCTATATCATTTCTTCTAAAAGGTATCATGAATGAGGTCTCAAGGGGGTTCAAGTTGGACACCTACTTTGAGTTATGGGATAAGTATGGGTCCTTAGTAGTAAAATTATACAATGTTGACTTAGGCGAGTCCTTCATATCAAAGTTAGGGTGATGGTAATGAGGTTGAACAAGTTTATATAGTGTATTAGGATCCAAAGGATAGTGGTGAGGTACCATCTTCTATATGAGGTATGATATTTATCACATATACTTGTTATACAACTTTTTTTGATACTAGTACTTCCGCTTCTTTCATATCTACACAAGTTGTTGCTAGACATGAATTACCAGTCAAGTGATATTCTGAGTTAATTTCCCTTGATACATCAGCGGGAATGAAATTGGACCATATATAGTGATTCCTTGAGTTTCATATAGTCATTTAAAGTTACATAAATATGTGGTACTTAATGATTTGGAAGTTGATGAGCTTTGATGTGATTCTTGACATGGACTGGCTAACCAGTTTCTAAGTTCACACTAACTAATATTTGAAATAGGTATCATTTATATCACATAAGGGAGATCAGTTATTGATAACTGGTGAATGGGATTTTGGAGCATATATATTTGGTACCAACTTGAGTTATATTTGTGCGATCATGACAAAGATTATGGGCTTGGATCTCTAAGAAGGATTTGTGGAAACCCCCTATATTTTACTCCACTGGTGCAATTCTATCAGGATTTATTTCTAGATGAATTTGTAGGAAATATCCTCGATGGAGGACTTGAGTTCATGATATAACTCATGAAAGGTGTGCAACCAATTTAAGTACCCCCTTGTCATATGAAACCATTCAAGTTAGAGGAGATCAATGTGTAGCCTGAGGAATTAGAGAAGAAGGGTTTAATCTGGGCGAGTAATTCTTTATGTGGTGAACATATCATTTTTACTATGAAGGGGGACAATAGTGTTCAACTCTATATATATTTTCATAAGGTAAAATAGGTGAAAATGTTGAATAGACCTCACTTTCCTAGTTTCGATGATCTTTTTGATCAGTTATGGGGATCCTGGTGGTTCTTCAAGATTGATCTCAGATCATGCTATCACTAGTTCCAGGTTAGAGATAAGGACATCCCAAAGATAATGTTTTAGAGAAGGTATGGGCTATATAGCTATTTGATGATGTTGTTTAGGCTAAAAAAAATTCATTGATAGTTTTCATGGCCCTCATGAATAAGATATTCTTCCCATATTTTGACTTATTCTTTATGTTGTTTATTTATAGAATCCTCATCTACTCATCAACCCCATAGTAGAATTCTATACATCTTGAAAGAGTATTTAGTATACTTTTAGAACAACAAATTAATTCCAAGATATTAAAATGAAACTTTTTATATTTAGGAATTGATATTATTAGGGCATGTAGTGTTTGATACAATTATATACATGGACCTAGAGAATGTTGAGGTCGTGATATCTTGGATATGTACCTAGAGTCTGTTCAAGATTCAGAGATTTTTGGGTTTAGTGGGATACTGCCTACATTTTATCTAGGGATTTTCTCAATTCTTAGTACCTTTGACTATGCTGCCAAAGAGTAGAGTGAAGTTATAGCAGTCAAACAAGTGTAAAGAGACATTTCTTAAGTTAAAGGGAAGGTCTAATATGGATCTCGTGTTGATCCTACTCAAGTCTGGGATTGGTTATTCTATATAATGCATTGAATCATTCATTGGTTTGGTAGAATTACTGATATAAAGGGAGTGGGTAGAAGTTTATGGGTCATGTCAGCTGCGACCCCATGATAAAAACTATCCAACACATGAATAAGAGTTTGAATTTGCAGTATAGTGTCTTAAGTATTAGTGAAACTTCCTTTTCGGTAAGAGGTTTATACTTTATATGGATAAAAAGATCCTTTTCTATATATTCACACAATGAGACCTAAATCAGAGATAGAAGAACTTGGTAGAGTACTTAAAGAAGTTCTACTTTGATATGGCCCATTCACCAAGAAAAGTTATCATTATTGAATATGATCTTAGCTGTAAGATATAGGTAGCTCAAGAGATTAGTGAATTAGATTTAGAGGAGTAGTGGCACTTAATGAAATTTTTGATCAATTAGAGGGTGTATGATTTCATGGACTAGGGATTGATGATGTGTTCTAATTTTGTGATCACATATTCTATTTTAGACTAGGGATGGTTTGGAATCCAACCTATAGTGCGCTGTGACGTGGTAATGACTAGAAAGTGGTGACCCCATACCTCAGTGGTCATCAGATGATTAAGATGTGATCTTTGTACATGGAAGAGTTATAGTCCACAATTCAATCCCAGAAGTGATGATGTGATAATTATATACCTTTATGTGGGTGGTTAATCTTGGAGTGACCAAGATGTACCATGAATTCAAGCCACAGTAGTGGTGGCCCAGTATGAAGATGGACATTACTAGATTTTTTTCCCAATGCCATACTTTATAGAGGATAAAGGTCAATCACCAGAGTCTTAGTGGTTTAATACATCCACTTCCTGTGACCTTGTGGAAGTGGGTAGAAATCATGATTAACTTTGTGATGAGGTTACCTATTACCTCAAGGACTTGTGATGATCTCTAGATGATTATTGACCAGCGAATGAATGTTTCTAATTTTTAACAGATCCGTGTGACTCACTCAGAAAACCAGATTAGAAAATTATATTTCCATAATATTCTAAACTTATATAGAGTTCCCTTGAGAATTTTATTTTAGAAAGACACATTTCTTATGTCATAGTTTTGGAAGGGATTATAGAAGGCATTTGGGATTTACATGAGGTTGAGTACAACATACCATTCCTAGACTGATGGACTATCAAAGAATATGATCTGTATACTAGAGTATATACTTAATTCTTTCTTCTTAAACATTAGTGGAGTGTGGGATGATTATCTATCCTTGTTTTAGTTTTTTTACCATATGAATTTTCGGGATTCAATTTAGTTGGAACCTTACAAGTCTCTTTATGGTAGGCCATTTCATTCACCATTTTGTTGGAACAAAGATATTGAGACAATAGTTATGGATCCTAGAAAGGCACATGAGACCATTGAGAGAGTACAAATGATTTATATTAGCTTTATAATATCTCATGGTAGGTTAAAATATTATGCCAACCACTAGAGGAGACCTTTTGAGTTTTCTATTGGAGACCAATTTTTTTAGAGTGACTTTTTAGTAAGGTCACCAATGTTTGAGGAATCAAGGAATGTTGTACTCACATTATATTAGACCCTTCATGATCACAAAATGGTTTGGGATAGTGGAATGCCATTTGGATATTCCTTAATGTTACTGAGGTGTGGATGGTGTTTTCATGTGTCTTTTCTTTGAAGGTACATGCTTGATCCCTCACATGTCGTCAACTATAAGGATGTTGAGTTAGAGAATGATACATATTATATGGAATTCCCAGTGTATAGAGTATACTAGAGTGATAAACTGGTAAGAAGAAAAATGGTGCAACTTCTCTAGATTCTATGGAATCATGTAATAATAAAAAAGGAGACATGAGAGTGAGAGGCAGATGTTCAGGTCTAATATCCTGAGTTCTTTGGGTAGGAATTATAGAGACACTTTTCAAAGATAATAAGTCATTAGAGGGGTAAAATTGTAACAAAATAAATTTTTAAGAGATGTTATGGGGTTAGTTCTGGAGAAAAAGTGGAAAGTTGTGTGTAATCAAATTCCAAAGCATGGCGTATGTATTCCACCATGGAGGCAGTGGTTGTAGTGTATATGGGGTGATATAATGTAACAACTAGTTTCATTGGTTCTCGTTATTTTAAAAAAGCCATGGCATGGAGGCTTGGGGTACAACAAGGAGTCTAGATGATGAATTTTGGGAAGTTTTGTGAATTTTTTAACTCTTTCATCATGTAGGGTGGATATATAATAGATTACTTGGAGGATATAGCATTTTGATGTCCATTTCTCCATAGTTATCTTCCCTTTGTTATAGGATCTCACCATTTATGATGGTGTGGATTCTATATTTTATTTTGACTAGGAATGAATGTGGTGTCTAAAACTCCTTTTTCCATATTCCTCACTATTTTGGGGCCCATTATGACATAACCCTATGTGTTTCACCATAAGGCCTATTTTTCCTTATTGACTATAAATTACCGTGACCCATCAAACTTATCCTTATTTTAGGATTTCCTCTCAGAGTTTGAGCAAGTATATGGATTCTTTAAGAATACTTCCTTCCCTCAGACTCTTGGATTCTTCCATGATGATAGTGGATCAAATATTGGTGTTTCTAGGTGAGTTTTCTTCCCTTTATTCTTGGATTTTGACCTCTCCCTTTGGATATATAGTATTTCTAAGACTATATCCCTATCTAGTTTTAGAATTTGTTTCATGATGGTTTGATGCTGGAAAATATATATTTGGATATAAGTAAGGTTATTTCATATTTTTAATTATGAATTCATGTTTCGTTATTGAATCAAAAATGGACTTATTGAATTGGAATCCTCTTCTTCAATATTCCCCTAAATTGGTTATTTTTATAGACTCTATATGGAAAATATTTTATAGAACTTACTTTATTTTTATGGGATCTATTCAGACTTCTTCATAAAACTCTTGCTTAATGAATTTGAACATGATATAGGAATCCTTGACAAACGAGATAATTCTAAATGGGTGGACTTGTGTTCTATCTTTATTATTTTGACAAACATTGATATACTTCATCAAAAAAATTGATTTTGGAAGTTCCTTAACATGTAGTGGTTGTGTATATGTTTTTTTAGCATGATATGATGTTGTGTGTTGATGTACTTTAGACCATATTGAGTGTTATTACACATGTTCTTGTTTAGCTATTGTTTTTCACTCATGATATGTTATGTGTTCCTATATATGATATATCATTATTCCATATACTATACTTGGTATTTTTTGTGTTTTTTATATACATATATCCAATTTTGTAGGTGGACCCATCATGGTTCAGTGGCCCTAGAGGGGGAGTATTTTTAGACATTGCATATGACATGATGTAAGAACGAGATAGATTATGGGGTATGATTTCATATGAGGCCTATCCTGAGGGAATGATGGTTCATGTTATCTAAACTATGTATAAATTGAAGGGTATGATGATCTATGTGACCTAAATTGGGGGAAAGTTGGTCGATGAGGTCTATCCTAAAAGATAATAATGGGGATTAATGGCCTATTATGGTCTTCCTTATTGGTAGTGGGCCTATATAGCTATCAAGAATCTTTGAGAATGGATCCTATTTTTTTAATTTTCTATGACCACACAATTTTTTACGGTATGGAGACAATGTAGGTACTACCAGGGTTCATGGAATATTGGTTAGCCCATAGATGATTGGTTCTGTTTGTTTTCTTGTGTTTATATTTATTTATTACCATGAATTACACTATTATGCATGAGAAGTCATGTTAAGGACACATTGTTGTTGTCATACTAGGTTTTATTACTCACAACCTATAAGGGAATCATGTTTCACATTCTGAATTCATGTATAGGGGTCTAGTAAAGGAAAAGAGGCATGTGATGGATATTTGAGTTGAGGAGCATGAAGGAGGTTGTGGTACTAGGACTTACTATATAGGTATCCATAGAGTTAATTTATTTATATACTAGCCTGAACCTATTACTTTGGTTTGTCTTTCCACAACTAGAGCCCATTTATTTATTATAATAAATTTGGTCCATCAGTTATTATTTTCTTCTACATTTTTTACAATGAGTTGTTATATTTTATTTAAATTATTAATCCAAGGATTTGATATCAAGGGTATAGTCTCTCCACTAAAAAACTTTATAACCTCATTTCTTATTAACAACCTCTTGTATACGAGAATATGCATATGAGTTCATGTAGGTTTTCATCTCAGACCTGGTGTTTTGGGTTGGGGTGTCACAATTCAGGTGTTAACTATTCCATTTCCCATGCTGGTTATGGTTTAACGGTTCTCGCCCTTGACCCTTTTTCAGGGTTTCATCATCCATATAATTTTAACCGTGTTATAAGTATCATATTTATTCATGATATAAATTTTTATAATCATTAATATAATATATTATTGAAAAATTATTCACATCACTTCATGAAGATGGTAGTATGTACGTACGTATGAGTAATGTTTTCATTTTATAAAGAATGGAAAGAAATAAAGTTAAATAATAACAATATATCTTCTCAAAATGATAATAAAATCATAAATATATTATATATACCTTAAATCCATCCATATAACCTACCATGAATGGAAGTCATGAAAAATTAATCACATCACTTTGTGGAAATGGTAGTACACACGCACGCACAAGAGACATTATCATTTATCCTAGGATGTAAAGGATGTAGAGAATGGCTTTGACATTAACTCTATAAAATTTTAGTATAGTACTGATATTAATTTTGTAATTTTAATATGTTTATATAGGATTATGAGGATTTTAAGGAATAAAGAAACACAAAATAGACTAGAAAAGGAAATTATATCTTATTTGGAAAGCCTCTTTTTTTACACCTTAATACTTCAAAGGGTGATATTTTAGGAAGATCAAGGGAATGGGTAGGAAAGATAAAAAGATATTTGGGAAGGTCTTGGGGGAGATAGATGGTTCAAAAGGTGTAAAGTATTTAATAGATATGGTTTCTTTTTATAAGTGAGATGGGTGACACTCTTATAAATACATGAGACATTAAAATATAATAAATTCATATTCAAGTGTAAGTGGAATGAAGGAAACCCATATTTAATGATAAGGGTCGGTCAAAATATAGTTAAAAAATAAAATTGATCCATGTTTTAGAGATATTTTAGGCCTTACCTCTAAGTTTAACCCGTGTTAGTTCTTTTAACACTTCTATGGTGATAAACATTTACTATGGTTACTATTCACAATTAAAAAAAATAAAATTGAACTTATTACTAAATTTAACCATGATGATTCCAAATACGGAAACCATTTTATCAAATTTTATTCTTATAAGTTGTATAAATGCATTTTAAAATATGCGAAAAAAGCACAATTGAAACTATTTTTTGAAAAATAAAATTTAAGCATAAAATTGTGTTTATTCTCATTTATTTCCTAGTAAAAACAATTAAATTAATGATAAATTACTTTATTAAATATATTATCTACATATTTCATTAAAATAATTCTTACATTGTGATAAATTTAATATATTAAGATAAAAACACATTGTGTTCATAATATAAATTTTCAGAAAAACATCTCTTTTTACCTTCAAATGATTTTATTTTCATTTCTAACCAATTGAAAACCAATGAATTCATTTTAAATATGTGTAAAAAATAATATTTCATATGTTTAATATTATAAATAATTGTTTAAATAAAACATATATATATTACACAATTCTTAAAAACAAATATCTCAAAACAATTTTTAGGATTAATAGTATTTCCTAAGTGAAATAGAAATTATTTTAAACCTATATGTCATTTAAATACAATATAATGTTATATATTTTATAATTTATAATAATTATTTATATAAGGTTAGGGTTTTTCCTTCAAAATATATCTAACACATTTATTTATTTAAGATTAATATATTTTAAAATCTTAGGGTGATTTCTAGAGGATTTTTCGACATAATATGTGTAGCTATATGACGAGAAGTAAGGGTTCTTAGTAGGATTTTATAAATATAATGAAAATGGTACAAAATATCAAAAATTAATCATAAGTGGGAGTGTCACTTATACATTAAATAAAATATGCTACCATAGCTAAGTCCCGCCTAACTAGAGATATATGGATGCTGGACGTTGGACGTGTCTAAGATTAATATATATATCAAATGAATTAGTGAACATATGTATTAATGGTTCCTTTATCTAGTGTGTAGGACCCTATAGTTACTATTCATGATTTAGTCTCTATGATGAAGGATCCTATGTAGGAGTTTCTCTCAGGCTTCAATGGATGTATCCACATTTATGTTTTCCTACAAGTGGCAACGACGATTGTTGTGGTGAATCATCCTCAGTGGGATTAATAGTCACATCAACATCCCTTGTTGTCTCTATGGAAACATATGAATCAAAATATTATAGTGTCACCTAATATTTTACACTCTCATATAAAGAATATAGAGGATATCTAAGAGTCACCAGATCTATATTAATCACATCACCATTGAAAACTTCTTTTTCTTAAGAATTAAATATATGTATAAGTCACTTTGACTCCTTTGAATGAAAAACAAATTATATTTATGTTAATAAAAAATATTAAATAATAAGATCTACAAATGATATTAATAATACCATCTAGTTTAGGCCTATCCAATAGCATATCAGGTACATGATAGAATAATATCGGTACTAATACACACACTCACTCTGATCCGATATATGGAGTCATATTATGGGATTTGAAAGATGAAAGATACTATAATAGGCACATGTGACCTAATATTAAATTCAATGAGCATGATAACACAACCAATTGACCACCTTCATGCCTGTGAGTGTAATAATGTTCAATATAGAAACATATTATGGCACACTGAAGATGTGTTTCATGCTACCAAATTGTCACATGATATGATTTGGATGCTTCCACTCAATGTTGTAGAAATAAATAAGTGACACCACTACTGAATGGTCTGTAACCAAAGTTTTTCATCATGGTGGAAGTGATTAAATTTTTTTATGTATATAGGACACATGAATCCTAAAATGAAAACTCAAAATATTAATCATAAATTAGGTAAACCATATGGCTAACTAATCATTAAAATTTATTAAAAGTTTATAACAAAATTAATGTTTATGTAAAAAAATAATTATTAAAATACATGATTTGGTCATAAAACATCAAAAATCAGCCAAAAAATCTCCACATTATTTATCGAGGTGTGTAAAAAATGCTAACCCTAACTCCACCTAGTAAAGAAAGTATTATACTTTCAGTTTATAAATATTAGTATTAAAATTTTAAAAAAAATGAAATAAATTCTGTAAACATACCAGCATCCTAGTGGTCAATCTTATAAAAGGTTTTGGGGAAGTTGGGTGAGAAATATCAGAGTTATTTGTGAAAAAACTCCCACCCCCAGGGCATTAGTCGAGTGGTTCACCATTTTGGCCATTTAGCTGTCTAGGGGAACTGGCACAGGCTCGAGTCCCACCAGGCTCAGTCACTGTTCATATTATGAACAGGGCTATTCAACACCATTGTTTAGCTGGGGAATGTGTATCTCCCTGGGGTGGCAGACACACCATACAGGTAAAGAGGGGGACTTAATTAACAACCACGTTTTTCACATGAGCCTTAGCCTGGTTGGTAAGGACTCTATAAGTGCATCCAAGCGACCCAGGATCAAATCCAGGCGGAGGCATAATTTCTGGGGTACTGTGTGCAGTACTGTAGTAGGAACAGTAGTAGGTACTATTTGGCACTGTAGCAGCCAGGAATATGCCCCCGTTTGGGCCTTTGGGCACCGATTTAGTCTCTGAGTCCTTTAAGGCCTTCAGGCCACCCAGGCCTTCAGGTCAGTAAGGAATTCGGGCCACCTCAAGGCCTTCGGGACACCTTAAGTGAAGATGAAAACCAGAAAACCTATAAGGAACAAGCTCTACAAGGAGGATGAGAAAAGTAGCTTTCACCATAGTAGAAGCTAAACAAATTGCGAGAATGAGAGGGTATGACACATACCATCGGGGCAAGCCTGTGCATGCATGAGAATGCCTAGCCGAACAACCATGCAAAGGTGGAGAACTGATTTTATGACAAAGATGCTGGGGAGGAGCAGTTCCAAGTAGTTAGTCTGGGTTGCATGTAATGTTTGAAAGCCGACGGGAAATGAATTCCTCTTAGGTCTATGGTCCATGTAATACTTATGCCTATGGGCCTTATAAGGGTTCCACCTCACCCCTTGAAGTGTATATTATCAAAAATCAATAAAAAATGAAGGCCTTCAGGCCATTGGATGGATGAACAAACTCCCATAACCACATTTTTAGAAAAATAGAACATCCAATAATTTGGTGTTTCTCCACTCAAAATATTTTACAAAGGAACATATGCAGATATGATAATAAAATTAACCCCTAAAAGCATATACCTATCCAGTCTATATCCTCAAGTAATGGTAAGTAAATCATATATACCATGGTGGTTGAGTTGTTGACACATAGTGTGCCTCTGAGTAGCTATATAATATATGAAGGTATCGAGGCATACAATTGAAGCATATGGGTTTGGGATTTTTTTCACCAGATCATTATTACCACATCATCTTTGATTATGTGTAGCCTGATATAAAAGATAACGATCTTGTGTGAATATTTTAATCACGAAGAATAAATTAAAAAATTACCTTGTTCGATTTGATGGCGTGTTTGACAGTCACTTATCATCAGTGACCATTACTCAAAGGAACTAAATTCAGATCCATATAGATTTTCCAAGTTCACTTAAAAAGTATATTGGAACATTGATTGTTTATATCTGAGTGCTAGCACAATATTCGACGAAGCCTTCGACATCTTAATGATCACCGATACATCGATAGTTTGATCTATGAAGGAGAAATCAAACCATTTTCTCATATCAATAGATTCTATGTCTAAGATGTAGAAGAGATGATAAATAGGATCTCAAATTCATATGATGAATAGTAATGAGAGTAAGAGCCTCCGTTTACTTATATAGTGAAGTATATGATACCTAAAATTGTCTCCCCAACACCCGAATATGTATTACCCACTAAATAATCTATAAATGAAATCTTATGACCTATTTACTTATTCATAAGTATCATTTGTATTTTTATCACTTAGTTATAATATATTACATGATAAAAGAAATCCATTAACTCAAATCTTCATTCCTGCAAATATTAAATGAACTTTGAATATTAAAATAATATTGGTTTTCCAAATATCTTTCCATGTATTTACTTAATACCTTGTGAATAATTTTAACAAATAAATTCAATGCCAATTATTATAAACATGAATAATATGAATTTATTTATTTCATGATAATTGCTAAAACTTGGACATCTCCCAGACCCCATTATGGGGCCCACTATTTCCTATACTCATATTCATTGTAATATAGAAGTCTTTTGAATATTCTAAGTGTGTGACCCTCTAATCCCTTATATTAATAGTAGTGAATATTATTCATAACTAGGAGTGGAGTCTAAAACCCATTAAGGACCCTAAGTAGATAAATAAAATTAATAATAATAACAATTTTTCCTACGAACACATGTTATGAAATATAATCCCTTTATATCACCATATCTCATAAAGTAGGACACCCACTTAATGTCATCATCCTTTCTTGATTTGTTATTCATTGAACTTACTGGATGGAATTGTCTTTTTATAACATATCCATGGATTTAGTGAAGGTACTACCTTCCTGATCAAATAGGATTAAGATATAACTTCCTTTTGAAAGGGAAAAATTATATCTTGATTTTTCAATCAATGACATACCACCAATGACATACCCAATGAAAGCTACCTCACCATGACATAAATTGCATGGATTTATTTTTTTACATCAAATTAAGTAATCAAATACTATAAACTAATAATAACCTCAATTCAAGATACTATTACACGTATTTATAGATAAGAACTACTAGTGACACTTGAAATATGTGGTGTTTTTATTGGTGGGTCAGTCCTTATGGTCTCATCTACTCGAGATCACCAAGTGTGAACTTCTCGAGAATAAGTCTCAATTCTTATGTCCCATAACACAAAATACACAGAGATCATCCATGTCCAGTCAATATGAGGTATCTAGAACAAAGGAAATAAGTTTAACATTAATGTCATGGTATCTCTTGGTTCTCATTATAGCCCATGAACCACTATAACCTTTTGATATTACATGTAATCTATGAAAAGTATCATATAAATAGTGGATTTAGAAATATCAATACTATCAATGTAAGTACACATAATGCATAACTCGTTGCTTACATGATATGGTAATCAAAAAGCACTCTTCAAGTTGGGTTTAGAGAACCCACTTTTACAAAATTATATACATGTGTGTGTTAAATCCATATCAAATCAGAAAAAACATTAGGAATCTCTGAGGAGTTCTCATTAATTCAGCCAATGAAAAATCAGGAAACTTGGAGGACACACGATCGAATGACGATGTTAATGACTGGTAAATGATTCACACCTTAATCCAGTCTCCCACAGTCATAGCCATAATATCCTACCCGTGGATATGTATACCCAAAATGTACTTCACATCCTCTAAATTAATTTTCATCCCCCCCTCAGGAAGATGGAAATTGTGTGTCTCTATTCTCAATCTTTCAATCAATGTTGTATTCAAATGATGTTAAATAATTTTGAAGTTATACATAGAGTCTTCATAAAATATAGTATGTTAGAGTTATGAAAAAATGGGTTCCATATGTGCCTTAGAGTAGAAATTATGATATTGTCAAACCAAAATATGTCTAACATGACATCACACCATCACCTCACATGACACATGAGATTCTTGGGCATATAAGAGAGACTCATCCATTTAAATAAATAAAATTTTCATAATTATTTATAAGATATATCGAAGTTAACATCACTTAATTTTAATAATATATAGTGTTGTGACTAAAAAATTAAGTTATTCACAAAATAATATTAATGAAGAATCTACAATGAAAGAAAATAAAGTTTTTATTTAGAAAAAAATTCAAATCATTGCTTATAAATACTATGATATTAAAACCTATAATACATGATCAACCCTATTGATTATTCAATAATTTCAATGAACATCTAGTGAAACATGTCTGGGTGTGACCTATATATATATAAATCAAAACCCATAAGGATTCTCATTCTATAAGATAATCCATATCACTCTAAATATGGGTAGACATCAGCCTCTATCCTGGTCACATCTTACTTATGTTTAGAAAATGTTTGGGGGTATCAAATAGTAGAGTGATGTTATGATATTCACCTATCACTACTACAAAAATGGGCAAGGAAAGTTCTACCCTTTTAGCAGTGCTAAAAAAAGGGCTGATAAAGCGGTCCTTTATCAGCACTGATAAAAGGGGGGATTTATCAGCGCTTTTTCAAACTAGTGATAAATTTTATGTTAAAAAAAAATTATGAAAAAAAATTATTGTTATATAAGTATATATTTATATTGATATAAATATAATATTTATTTTTTAAATATGTTTTAGATACGTATAAATAGACTATTAAATTTAATATATAATAAATTTAGTGAAAATGAATTTAAAATATTTTAAAAAATAATATTAATTAATAATTTTCTGATTATTATCGATTAAAAATCATTTAATAACAATTTGAATACACAAAAAATCAAAACAATTAATAAAATATCTAAAATAAGTTGAAAATGTAACTCAAAATTCAAACGGCCATAACTTTGGATCCGAGTGTCCGTTTGAGCTCTACAACATATCAAATCATATCCTGCGACGAGATCTACGTGCTAGTGATATAGAAAAGCTTCTGTCACATTTTTTGAGGCTAAGAAGGCCCAAAAGGCATCCAAAACTGAGTTTTTAGTCAGGATACACCGATTTGTTAACATTCAAACAGGTATAACTTCTGATCCGGATGTCCTTTATCCCTATAACACATATCATATCGAATATTGTTTCATTTTCTTGGATTTGACTAGTTGTGGAGTTGAAACTGGCATCTTTATTACAAGTTATGATCATTTTAACATTCTATGGATTTTCAAATACACATATATATGTATTTATTTGAAAATATATGTGTGTGTGTGTGTTGTATATATATATGTATTTATGTATTTATTTAATTATAAACACAAATAAAAAACATATTTCATAAATGTATTTAAAACTAATCGTATAAGTATATATTAATATAAAAATAAATATACTGATAAAAAAGTATAACTAAAAAAATATATATAAATAAATAAATATAAATATATATTAATATATGAATGAATATATATACTAATATGTGAATAAATATATTTATATTAATATGAATCTATATCAATATACGAATAAATATAACTATATATATATATATATAAATAAATAGATATATCATTAAATAGAGAAGAAAACGAAATATCTTAGTGGTAACAGTGCATCCGCAAAAGGGGGAGGTTGCGGGTTCGAGTACGGGTGGAAGCGAAGGGGTGCGTGCATGTGAGAATGTGCAAGAAGAGCATCACGCTGGAGACCTCCTAGCACTGATAAGGGGGAGGGTGTCAAGCGATGTTAAAATCTCTCCCCTACATTATTTAATTTTTTTTATTTTTTTTATTTTTTTGACTTTTATCAGTGCTTTTTAAAAGCCCTGATAAAAGGGACCCCCCTATATTAGCGCAGAGCTTTACAATGATTTTTAGGGCTGTTAAAGCCCGTTTTGAGCGTTGATAAAGGCCGTTTTTGTATTAGTATGTAAGCATACCTTGAGAACTATAACAATTATTAATACTTTACATTTGATAAAATGGATCAATGAATTTATCCTAAGATAATAATACATAATCACACACTTTGGTCACATTCACACAAGTATACCATTATGCTGGGATGTTACCACAATCACAGTAAATATGATCTAGTAAAACCAAAAGCATGAAACCACTTCTACCAGTAAAAGTATCATGGAACTTAGTGATATGAAATATAGTCCTAGAATTTTAAAATTAACGTAAATTAAATATGATGTCCTCTAGAAGTTCTAGGTAAATCTCATGATTAAAATGGGTCCCATATCACACCACTCTGTTCAAACCCTCTTCATCATATTTTCCTCTTTTTACAAAATACATAGCTATGCGATAAATGGTTTCCTATACTAGACCTATAATTTAATTTTAAAAATTTACATTAACATATTATTTTAACTATGAATTTTCTAATTAATAATCTTTAAATATATTATTCAGTATGAGTTGAGTGGAGTAAAAATTAGATATCCAATTAGTATTAGTGAGGTAAAACCCCCAAGATCTCAATGGAATAATTACAACGTGATGCTCTACATATTATACTTCTAACAATAAATAAATCTAAATATTTCATTAATTAAAAGTACATTATCTATTCTTAAATAACCTATAATATAATATTTATAATTATATATTATGGGTATATTCCAAACTCCCTTATATTAACTATTATTGGATTCTATAATGTTGGTCATCATATGTCAATATCTCCCCTATCATAATATGCAAGTAAATATTTATACTTTGTAAGTTTTATCATATAGTCGTATACTTTCAGATTAGCTCATCCAATGAATTCAAAATATCCTCTATTCTATACTATTATTATTTGTATACTAAAACAAATTAAGAACAAATAATAACACATATAATACCATTCCCTCTTTTAGAAATATTTTTTTCAACAAAAAACATATAAATACCAATATTAATGATTTATTTCTTCAAGAAATCATCAATGAACTTATTATACAAATTTTATGAAATGTATATAATACAATATTGATGATAACCATGAGGCAGTCTCCATGAAAAGAACTAAGTCTCTATATCCTACTTGACAACTTGTGTAACGTCCCAGACCAACTTACCACTAAATTATTGGCTGAACTGGTGGGTCATATGGCCTCAAGGGCATCTACCTATACAACGGAGGTTGCAGAATAGCAGTGAGGGTCTCTGAAGGTGATAGTGGGTAGACTATATCCTCATATCAGAGTATCACAATGGTAAAAATATAAATAAAAAACAAATAAAAATGAAATTAGTATAAATAAATGACAAAGAAATAGAAGAAAAATATTATAATAACATAATAAAAGTGTCCAAACCCAATTCAAAACAAAGCTTGTATAAAAAATGATACTAAAAGTACAATAAGTAAGAATTTAACTAATCAATACAATGTTGTAAAAAAATAAATTCCTAATGAATAGATTCATGAGAATCCAGAGCTTTGGCTCAGTCTTGTGATCCTTACTCACAGATACAATCCAAACAACATAATCAATCAACCAAGGTACTACTAATATAATTTCTACTTAGTTACCCTAGTGTAATGGAGGCACGAGAAGGGTGTTAGATAATAATACCAGTATGCTGGAACCCACAATGTCTAGCCAAATTCATTTCATATAATATAAATTTTGTGGTGTGCAGGTAATATAAAACAATAAAAATAACTTAAATAATTACACAGGTCAGCTCAAGTTCCAATCAGACACATGGCTGACTCTACTCGCTTTGGATCACTACTAGAAAGAATATATGAACAAAAACTATATATATGTAGCATAATAAATATAGTATAGTTATATATTTCATACACTTATAATAACCAAGTGCATGTGGACACTTAATGTACATATACCTAGAATACCAGTGCGGACTGGATTGGGACATAACTCACTTGTCCATATCCAGTCTAATGAGCCTAAAAGCTCATTCCATAGGGTACATTCCCTACATACCATTAGAGTAAGAGATGTCCTACTAAAAAACTTGTTATGGTGACTTATCCTCCAAGTAATCACTCTAATCATGGTACATGGCGCCTAATCCCAACACCCATATAGTATCACTGGTGAAAGATTCCATGCTCAACACCTGATGTAGGGGAATGTTACACACCATGATCAATTGATCCTTTACCATCTTTCATAGCCTATTATATGGTGTAATAATTTATAATATATATAATTAGGAAAAAACTCCCATGAAACTTCTTTATAAAGAATATATCAAGGAATCATCATATTTATAATGCAAGCCATGAGGCGATATCACTCATTATTTTCATTTATATAAGACCAATATAACAAGGGTGTTTCATTAATAAATTTCAATTAAACATGTGATAAACAACATGGTCTTTCCACCATTTAAATTTCATTCCATTAAATTTAAACCATTTATTACATTCAAGGAATACAATCCATCATGATAAAGCTATTAAAATTTCTAACATATGGGACCAAATTTCTAAGGCTCAATGAGAACTTAAAAGGCATCATTGCAAAAAATGCATTTACTTACACGGGTAAATCTGACCATAAGTGGGTCAAATATATAAGAGGTTCATTGGGTTCCATTTAATACTCATGTATCAATGGTAATTACATTCGAAGGATAAGTAAGAATCCAATTAGGTGTTTTGGGCAATATGTATTTAAACATTAAGGGGAAACTCATTTATGGACATCTCTAAGGGTCATGTTCTAAACATGCCACAAAAAATATATATAAAAAGGGAACAAAATCATAGAGTAAAGTAAATTAAACAAGATAATCAGTGTTTACATCACTAATTAATACTTTTTAGTTTAGAATATAGCACACCACCATTGAGGGATTTTATTATAAAAACATGACACTATTCTTCAAACAACTGATTTAGCATATTAAGAATTTCATTTAAGAATCATTATCAATTCAAATTAAAGATTAATTTATTCTAAAAAACATACAACACTAATTAAAATATAATTAAGGTTTGAAAAGAAATCTATTAATTCATTTTTAAACTTAAAAGGCAAAGTAAAGGGATCCTACCTTAAAGAGGGGAGAACCAAGCCGAACAATTGAACACTTGATTCTTTCATTAGAGGCCACTTGAAGCTGCTCTTTCCTACCTATGATCATATGCACCTTCTCATATACATAAGGACACCCAAACCTTATGTACATATTCACATGGCCATGAACATGTATATGGGAATCCTTACATATATGATTATACTTGCATACACCCATCTCCACTTTCACCCATATGCATTTTTGATATATATACCTAAGCACACCTTGCCCCACATATATTCACTATCATAGGTGAATATAAATATTATGGGGGTAAATTACATATATATATGCCTACCTGTGTATACACAGGTCATTCTCCTTTGACTTTGGTGATTTGAAATCACCGTGACAAGGTCCAATGAACTTAAAGAAAATTAATAGAACTCAAAAACTATGAAAGACGCAATGTGAAATAATGAGGAATGGAGGAAAATCAACATTAAATTGTGTTCAGAAATAATGAAATGATCTGGAACACTTTTCCTTTTGTATCGGATGTTGAAACACACACTAATGAGTCTCAAAAGATACCCCACACACCCTAACAATGGAAGAAAATGAAAAATCATGATTAACTAAAACCCTAGGGTGCAGCTGAATGAAACCGACTGAAAGGGAGAGGAAAAATAACTCAACTAAGGGAGGATAAGGGAGGATAAAGGATTACATTGAAAAATTTAATGATAAAAATGAAGAATCTAGGTGTAAACAACATGATGAGAGGAGGCTAAGATGGGAGCTCACACGCACCAAGGGAGAAGAGTGGGGAGTTGCACAACGCACATGGAAGAGGTGAGGTAGATTAGTTTTTTAACCTAATTTTTTAATTTTAATTTAATTAATTAATTTCTTAAAAAATATACATCATGGTTTGGGTTTCACTATTATCCCAACAATAAACCAACCATACAACATCTTCTTCTTTGGGATCCACCTCGCATGACTTGACCCACATGGCTATCCTAACTGTGTGCAAACCATGCGGTGAATAGTGCTTATTTACTGGATAATTAGAACTAACCACACATTATAGGAGAACAGTTTGGGAAAATAGTGTACATCCCATACAGGGAACATATTCTCCTCTGATCAAGGCCACAAGGTTTCTGTTGGGGCAACACGGTTTCAGACAAACTGTGCACCCAATATAGACCCGCCAAACATGTGCTTTCCAGACCCCGACACTTCAAAAACTCAACAATACATCCAATGGATCTCTCATTCCTTATCCCAAGTCTAAAAACGACATGTTGAAGTGTTCCAACTCTCATATTCATGTTCCAATTCTTAGTTTTAAAAACAGTCCCTCCAGTAAACACAAAAGTTCAAATTCCCATGGAATTTCACCTTGGATCAAAACATGAGATGTTACAACCTCCCCACATTAGAACTGATCATCCTTGAGAAGCCTTTAGGAACAATGTAAACATAACCTGACCTATAAGGTTTGTTAAGTCTCATTAAAATGGTTATATTTTATTTCAAAATTCCTAATGCACCTTCAAGAACTTCTTGAGCACAAGGCCCTTATGCCATCAAAACTCAAGCTAATGCTCAACTTATGATTGTAACACTGAAAAAACAATTACCAAAGCTTGTTAAGCTATAGAAATGATCATGTCATTGTATCTTTAAACATCTAGATTATGGTACTACCCACCAAAGTTATTAAGATTTAAAAGGTTTTGAATCCATGAAACAGTACCTCCAACATCAGAATTTCCTTACAAAATCACACCTATAAGCATTATAGAGATGATCTCGGCATAATTAATTCAACTGGGAGAACCCAATTACATTCTTGGAAATAAAAAAGACATTTCATAAAGAAATGGTCAAATTTTAATGAACCAAACTAAAATTAGTCATGCACATTTTCCATGAAAATCATAGTCTACCTTTTAGACAACACCCACCATAAGCTGATCGAATATTTTAAAAATGATTCTAAATGACCATACCCATTGAACAATAATGATAACGAGTCAAGATACCCAGGTTGAATTATTTATAAAAATTCCATCTTAGATGACTGACATATTACAAAATGAACCACAACACCTTCTTTTAAGGATTAATAAGTTCACAATAAGCACATTTTTTTAGTCCATACCTAACTTCTGGTGATGTTCCTTGATCAAACCATTACCAAACCATTTAATTTTGGCTTTCCACTACATGAACAAGGGTGTAATACCGATCCATCCAACTGGAATCATTACCCCTTATTAAACAACTACTTAGAGCCCAAAAACAAGTCTGGGATAACTTAGATTGAAACAACTAGAGTCCAAGGAACTTACTTAAGGTAGTCTATACTCCATGTTTACAATTGAGATATTGGAACAATGCCACAACTTCCACATTGGATCATCGACTCAGCCCAGAGAGGCATCCACCGGGTGGTCGAGTAAGAAGAAAGAGTTGGAGTCCAAGAGTCTTTACAAGGAATTCTTACATGGGTATCCCAATATCACTTGAGACTAGCTATACCATTTTAAACAACCAGAAATTCATAGTGAAACATAGATAAAGATAAAAAATAGCCAAAAAACCTTTAAAATTTAGCAAAGTGTAAGACCAATGATCATTTAGTGCATCAAGGATGATGTCAAGATAGGGTCCATGCTCATCAATTAGTATAATAAACTAACATGACTTGAAGATTTACAAGAAGATTAGTCAAACCTATACTTGTCAAATTCCCTTGAAAGAAGCTCAACTTCACCTTTTAATGATCTTCATTAACTAAACCATTATGCCTTCACCACTTGAGATACCCCATGATCACTAAATACAAACCACCAAAGTCCATTCAAGAACAATGGTGTTTCTTAGGGAATGTATAACCTGCCAACCACTTCAATGTCATGTTGCTGAGAAAGCACCGAAACAATTTGAAAATTTCAATCCTCAAAGGAATTCAAAAAATACCGAACATTTTAAAATGGTCCTCTTTAGTTATATTCCTTATACCTATAAGGAAATGTATTTAACAGAGCCAACACAACAGTCCATCCTTAGGAGTGTCATAGTCATCAGAAGAAGATATAGATTTTCTACTCACAATCGAACTAGGTTATATTTACCTCAAATAAAACATGAGGAAATTTGCATGACAACCAAACCAAGCTGACCTGTGTGTCAAAAAACACGAGTCTCTTGAAATTCATCCCAATATTTGGGATGAATTTGATTCTTTTAATGCCCAGTTCACTCTACTCTAGAGATGACCGGATTACCTACTCAACAGCACAAGGCTCAACAATTCAACGTAACTCAACCAATTCATTATATCATTAAGAACTCGATGGAACTGTTTATAAAAAAACATACTACCCCAAGGATTAATAGGCAAGACTGCACGTCCTGGATGCTATCCATAGGATACCAACCTTATTCATTCAAGCATTCAATGAATTGTGCAGAAAATTGGCTCAAAATTATTATAAGTCATATGATTATAAAACAGGCCAATGGCCTCCAAAGTCATCCAATGAAATAAGAACATAGTCATGAGACCTACTAAGTGGATAACCATTCCCTTGGCACGTCTGACCTTCTGAAACTAGTCATTTCTCAATTCTAAAACTTGTAACAATGGTAAAAAATACCATGACCACCCATTCGAATAAGGGTGACATTTAGAAGGTAAGATTACTACTAGGGACAATGACTCCTAAACGACACCGAACATCAAAACTCATAAACATTCAGCAATTCATATAAACTCTATGGGTGCTAACTACCACAGGCTAGCCACTTCCAAAATAAAAAACTCCAACCCTATCACTTGGTCATGCCCACATATTTCAATAGGCACTATGCCTATCATTTAATCCATTTCTAACAAGAAAAGGGCCTATAAAAAATTCTCATGTTTCCTTTCCAAGGATACTCAAATAGAAACTTAAAATTTTCTTAAATGAGGGTCTAAAGAGAGGACACCACCCATGGTTTTATTTTAAGGCCATTACATTTATTCCCAATATTATTTAAACATTTAAAATATTTAAAATTAAAAATGAAACACCAATTATAAACAAGGAACTTGGTAAAAAATTTAATTAGTGAACCAAGGAAGAACATGAAAGTATCATAAAACTTTCTTTTAAAAGATATGGTGACCTACAAGGGTCCCATTAAGACATCCTGATTTCTTTAAAAAGAAACCCAAAAGTAGTTTCTTATTTATAGAAATTACAAATTCCTAAATGCATAATATAATAAGATACATTCCCCAACAGACCTACTTGGGTCTAGTTTCACATTTTTGAAGGTAAATAGTTTCATTTCAAATTAAATTTAAAAAACTGTTACAGTTTAACCATTTCAAAATATTCGATACCACATAAACAATGCTTTGATTACATGGGTTTCCACCACCCTAATTTATAAAGTACCCATACACTTTATAGACCAAATTATAACTCCCATTTAATCAAAATAAATTTCATTTTAGAATATAAAATTCTCATATATATAACGGTTAATTTATATGGGAGGCCATATAGTAATCTATAAAGTGCCCATACACTTTACATTTTGGAATTTGACTACCATTTATCAAAAACAATCCAATTTAACATTTAAACCTTAGAAGACTTTACATTTTTAACAACTATTTATAATTATTAACATAGCTCAAATATGTTTTGAGTATATGGGTTAATTTTTCCAAATTATAAGTCACTCATACACCTTAAAACTGAAAAAATGGCTCATTTTTATTCGCAACCCAATTATTTAGATCATGACACCATTTAAATATCAAATAATAACTAAATTTTTTTTCATAAGTAGTAACATAGAAAACATTCTAATGATCACAAAGTCATGGTATATAGATAGAGAAAAAATGCTAAATAAACAGTCATCATGGCATATTATCAGCTAAGCATGTTATGTAAGGAGGAATGATAAAAAAATAAAACATGGCATACAATCATGGAACACAATCCAATTCATCAAGAAGTCCTAAAAATGAAACTACATGGCATGTTATATGCATGGTATGTGAATTTTTTATGTGGCTATAATGATGCATGTCATGTTAATTCCTTGTCATAATAGGACAAGGGTATTTTTTTATCATAAATTCTATAAATCCATAAATAACGGAAAGTAAACCAATCATTATAGGTGAAATGACATCCACTTTAACAAAAAAATACATGAACAACAGCCCCATTTCTGGTCACTTGGTCATCTCCCTATGGTTGTGGGTGATTATTGCCATACGATACTATTTACCAAGTGTTGGAACATTCATTGTTTCCTATCTACCAGCCCAAAGAAGTAAGACAAATGAAGGGAAACAACTCTAATACCACTTTGTAACGTACCGACCTGACTTACCACTAAACCAGTGGCTAAACCATTTGTTCACATGCCCTAAATCATGTCACCCCATATTCCAAAGGATGCTGACTAGCAACGAGGGTCTCAGTAGTTGATTTTGGGGAGACTATGCCCCCATATCAGAGTAACTTAGTAGTAATAATCTAAATAAGAAACAAATTGAAATTAAATAAGTATAAAAAAATGACAAATAATTTGAAGAAAAATATTATAATAACTAAATTAATGTGATCAATGAAAATTTAAAACAAATCATGTTTGATAGATGATGCTATAAGTACAAGAAGAAATAATTATGATAAGAATTACAATTTAGAAAAAGAATAAATGACCAAAAAATAGATCCATGAGTATCCCAAGCTATGGCTTGGTCCTATGCTCATAAATTCTTGGTACAATCTAAACAATATAATAAATCAAAGAAATTTCTGCAAATATAAGGTTTACTCAAGTATCCCAGTGCAATGGTGGCCCAAGGAGGGTCTGAGATAATAATATCAGTTGGCCAACACCCATGATGTCTAGCCTAATCCATTTCATGTAATATAAATTAAGAAGTGTGAAGGTAATATGAAACAATAAACATTACTAAAATAATAACATAGGTTGACTCAATTTCCATTTGGACACCTGGTCAAATTTACCTGCTTTAGCTCACTGCCAGAAAGAATGTCTGAACATGAACTATATATATATAAAGTATATTTATATATTTCATCCATCTATATGAACCAAGTGCATGCAGTTGATTAATGAATATATACCTGGAATAATAGTGCTAGATGGACTGAGATGTAACTCATTTGTGCATGACTAGCCTAACGAGCCAAAAATATCATACCAAAGGGTATATGCCCTTTATCCTAATAGTGTGAGAGATTTCACAGTACAACAATCGAGATAGAGAGTGAGCCACCATGTCTTCACTCTAATCATGGTACGTTTAACCTAATCCTAAAATCCATATAGTTTCACCGATGCGAGATGCCATACTCAACACCCAATGTAAGGGAGTATGACATGCCATGATCAACTAAACCCTTTCCACCATTCACTTCCTATTATAAGGCGTAATCATTTATAATATATTTCATGAGGAAAAAACTATTATGCAACTTATTTATAAAGACTATATCAAGTAATTATCATATTTATAATGAAATCCATGTTTCAATACCTTTAATTCTTTTTATTTATATAAGTCCAATATAATAAGGGTGTTCCATTTAATAATTTCAGTTAAACATATGCTAAATGGTGTGGCCTTGACACCCTTTAAATTTAATTCCATTAAATTTAAACAATTAATTACATTCAAGGAATACAAGACATGTAATGCCCCAACCCTAGTTACTCAGAGTCGATGCATTATTACATAACATTGGCATGATTACAAGGAATCACCTATCGAAAGACCGATCAGTTTAGCAGTCTTAGAAAATATATTACATACATGAAGTTTACATTACATCATAAAATGGAAAAATACATCAAAATTTTTTCCATAGACAAAACTGAGATCCTGTAGACTATCCCTAGAGGTCAGTCGTAATATACTTCTTCGTATCTTGGAAAAAATAAAACATAGAATGGGGTGAGCTCAGATGCTCAATAAGGATAACAATATAGTGGGAACTTTCATAAATAAGCATAAACATTTAAGGCAATGTATAAGACTAAAACAAAATCCTTTTAAACCTGAACTTTAGTATAATATGGCAAAGATAAAATCAAATAATGAAATTTACTTATTTACATGGATATTCTACTAGTATAATAATCACATGCAATATCAATAGCCACTTTCATAATGATGGAATGCATAATGCCAGACTTTCATAACTACATAGTCAAGGCCTTGTTCTAAGACTACAAATAAGATTTTTTCAAGGCCCTGTGCCAAGACAATAGTTTGTCTCATGAGACCTACCAATGCATCAAGGAGCTATAGTAGGCTCCACCCTTCACTTACTAAGTCTAATGAATTCCTCATATGAAAAGGTTTAAACATAACAAAAACATTCATATTAAACTAGCATAAAAAATGTCAATACTTTATCCATAAACCATGAATGGTATAAAAATAACACATCCACATTCAAACATATCACAAAACCTTCAATATAGTATGGAAGTTTTGTATCATAATAAATCAACTTCAAATAAGTTTAAAATCCATCAAAGGATGTTTATATAGATGAAAATGATTTGTAAAACTCTTTGAGAGAAATATCCATTTTTCATAAATAAAATTTAAAAGTCACACAATTTATAAAGGAATACATTTAAATAAATTTTTGAATCAAAGTGTCCCATACCACTTTGAAACTTTTGAAAGGAATTAGCATTTTAAAAACATTCATGTCCATATAAATAAATCCTTAAAAACCATTTTGAAAACATGGACATTAATGAGAATGATTTAGAAGAATAAATATTTAAAACATTTAAAATGATGTTTTATTAAAAAGTACCTTAAAAATAACCCCTTTGAAAACTATTTTTGGAAACATGGACATGGATAATAAATATGTCCCAGTATATAATTACATAAAAACAACCTTAGATAATAAAGAGATTGTGAAATTAACCCTTACCTCGTTGTAATCAATCGAGTCGTATGAAAAATAGTTAATCACCACCAAATGGATCATAGAATATCATGAATATAAAGAGAATAATGTTAATATATATCCAATGGCAGTACACAATACACAACAAGCAATAAATAAGTGGTGAACAATGGAAATCTCATGGAATTAAAAGTGAGATAAGAAACCCCTTACTTTGTACTTTCCTTTAGTCGAGGGTACGCTTAACCGCTTGTATAAAGACCGTAGTATGTTATTAAATTATTATAGAACCATATAAATATTTATGATATCATAAATTATTCATTTATGAATTTATACTACCCAATTAATAATAATTTCCATGTTAAATTAACATATCGGGTAATAATCGCTTTCTTTATCATACATGTTTTAACTTGTTTTTCTTGATTTTATCACTTAGATAATGATTTAAATACTTCCAGAATATAAAACATCATATATATTTAGTATATTAATATGTATAATAGACATATATATGAAATGTAAAACAATGTTTATGGAGATGGTAGACCGTATGTACACATAAATATTGTTTCCGTTTTCATATCGTATTGTACTGAACTAAGTGAATAAGATATATGTAAGTACATATATATATATATATAAATATCTACAGTAGAATTTTTATGTCATATATTACATACTTATTGATTATATATATATTTTATAAACATCTTTGAATGGTGAATGTGGAAATGAATCTCATCACGTTATGGAGACGGTAATCCGTACGTACGCACGAGCGATAATATCATTATTTTGATATTAAAATAATATATAATTGGATGGTATATAATATATAAAGAATCATTATCATGTTATATTTATTATTTACACCAATTACACATAATTATTATACCCATCCAAATAATAATGTATTGAATAACAATTACACCACAACGTGGAGATGGTAAGCCGTACGTACACGCGTATGGTGACATGTCATTCAAAGGATGGATAGAAAAATGAACATGGTTGTACCATATTTATAATAACATAACAATATATAGAAGATACTGGAGTTATTATTTTATAATGGAAATAACAAAGACAGAGGAAGTGGAAGAAGAAAAGAACTTGAAAGAGGTGATGAAATATTTACCTCTTCTTCGGGTTCTTCCTTTTGATTTGATCAAAAAGGCTCCTTAGGTTGCCTTTCTGACTAAAGAAAGACCTCTAAGATGAATTTATGACAGTTTATAGGGTATTTGGGTAGGGTTTGGCTGAGAAAAACGTCTTTAATGTTGTGAATTAGAGAGAAGGGGGACTTCCCTTTTATAAGAGGGGTGAGGGGCACCTTAGGAAAGGAAAGAAATATTATTTTATGATAAAATAATTTTAGGTTTCTAATATCTAAAAAGTAAATTATTTAATTTATAAGGTGAGTATGGGTCTAAAACCGCTCAACCAATAGGTTTTAGAAAGGTTTGGTTCCCTATATTAACTTTATATTTTAGATTTAACTCTTAGTTAAATAGTTTGACATTTACCATGTCTCTTTGTATTTTTATATCATATGGTTAATAAACTTACTATAAACTTACAAGAGAACCCCAAGTGGTTAAATAATGATACACCTATCATTATATAAGTCTTTTTTCTGAGCCTTATATTTTTAAAAATATAATATCAATTAATAATATAATATTTGTTTTAAACACTCTTTTATGTCAATTTTGACACTATTTGGTATTTTGTTTTTTCTAAATTCATAACAGAATTATTAATTCAAAAAAAATTCATATAACCAATCCTAACATGTCATATTAAGCTATAAAATTAGTTTAATTCATAAAAAGTCTCATATTACATTTATTTGGATATTTATAATATAAATTATTTTAATATTTCATTAATTAGGTAATTACTGCATCATTATTGTGTCATAAATAAATTTAATTATTTAATATCTAAAAATTATAAATAAAATACCATTATGTAGGAAATATTTTTATATTTATAATTAATATTTGTAGTCGAATTTATATTATGTGTAACCCTATATAAAAAATGTTTTAGTTATTAAACTTTGATTTTAACTCTTTTAACTCTTCTTTAAATAAAATAATAATAAATGTCCTAATCTAATCCAAGTGGACCTAAAGGATCATATTTTATTCCCAAGGTTTTATTTGGTCGAATTATACTTATCAAATATAATTAGGACATGTTATAGGGTAAAAATAATATTATTTTTACCCTTAATTAATCGATTTACTTTTAACCGTGGTAAATAAAAGTAAAAAGTTACTATTCACCAAAAATTATTTTCATCTTATTGAACCACATTTTACTTACTAATATCAACTGTATCTCTCGTATTTTTTAAATTCAACTCACAGAAGTGGATAAATTATGTTTTATGTGAATTTGAAAATGCTTCTAGGTGGTGGGTAAAAGACAGTAAAAAGTTCAATAAACTTTTTATATATCTAAAATTATTCTAAAATGAATACAATAAATTATATCGAAATTATATAGGTATTGTGTATCTATTTTTACCTAAAATAAATTTAAATAAAATACATAATTATTTAATTAAAAAGTCGGTTTTAACCAATAACCCAGTGTCTTTGACTATTCATCAAAAATTGAATGTTTTCAGAAAAATACCAAAATTTCACCCTAAGATAATTATGATATTATGAACTCAAAATTTAAGTCTATTTTTACAAATTCAAAACATAGAAGTTTCATTTATTGATTTAAAATTAATTTCCGCTGTCAAAACCAAAAAGCGTGTTTTTAAGAAATAACAACTAACAAAAGATTAGTACTTGTTTTTGTTAAATTTCAAAGTGAAATTATTTCCAATGAATAACATTGTATTAAATGGTAAAAATATAATATATTTATACTTCCAAACCATTAAAATGTATAATTTAACACTACAAATTATTTTGATTAAAAAAGTTGTTTTCAGTTAAAATATTATATTTTTCACTATTCACCCAAATATAAAAGTTATTAGAAAAACACTAAAAATTTGTTAAAACTAAATTCTTATGTCCCGATTATAAATAAGAAGTTTATTTTTTCAAATTCAATATATAAAAGTTTAAAATATTGGATTTAAAAAGGGTTTCCCATTAAATGGTGGTAAAATTGCATTTTTTTAAAAAATACTTCTTTTATCTGAAAAAAAACAATTTGTTTTTTCATTATGTCTAAGAAACTAAAAATATGGATTCTAAAATTATAAGGATTATATAAAGTTCAAAATTTAGTTAATACTATTCATAACCTCTTTTGAACGGCTAGTTTGGTAAGTCGTGGGGCGCTTGAACTCGGTGTTGCGTGTAGTGCAAGTTATTGAATTACTTTGAAGAAACAACATACTATGAAATATTGGGGTGTTACAAGACATCATGAGTAAGTTATTGAAATTTATAACACATGAAATAAAATTATAATCCTTAATGAACAATTAGAAGGGTTCATTGGAAAAAAGGAATTTACCAACATGGGTAAATAGAAAACATAAGTTGGTCCAACACCTAAGATGTGCATTGGGTTACATTTAATACCAATATCTCAAGGGTTATTACATTAAATGAATAATCAGGAATCTAATTAGGTGTTCTAGGAAATATGAATTCGACAATTAAGGGGAAACTCATTTAAGGAAATCTCTAAGGGCCATGTTCAAAAAATGCCATAAAAAGTATCAACAACGAAGGAATCAAAGAATAGAGGAAAATAAAAAAAAAATATAATCATAGTGTATATCACTAATCAATATTTTTTAGGTTAGAATACAACACACCTCCATAGAGGGGTTTTATTATAAAAACATGACATTTTTCTTTAATCAACTCATTTAGCATATTAAAAACTCATTCATGAATCACAGTCAATTCATGTTAAAGAGGAAATTATTATAAAAACCATACATCACTAATTAAAATCTAAAGAAGGTGTGAAAAGGAATCAATTAATGAGTTATTAAATTTAAAGTGTAAAGGAAAGGGATCCTACCTCAAGGAGGAGGGAACTAAGCTGAACACTTCAGCACTTGATGCTTTTATCAGTGACCACTTGAAGCTTCTCTTTCCAGCCTCCGAGCATATAGAACTTCACATATATATAAGGACACTAATACCCTATGTACATATTCACAAGTCCATTAATATGTACAAGTGTATCCTTACATATATGCTTATATATACATTCACCCATTTCCACTTACACTCGTATGCATTTTTCATATATATACATAAGCACACCTAGCCCCATATATATATATATATATTCAATAACATGGATGAGTATACATATAAGGGAGGAATTATATATATACCTACCTATACATATGTAGGTAAGTTTATTTTGACTTTGGCGACTCAAAATCACCGCGGCAAGGTCCAACATACTTAATTTTTTTTACCAGAACTCAAAAACTAAGAAAGCCATAAATAGAAATTGAGAAATAATGAATAAAGAAGGAAAAACTTCCCAAAATTGATGATGTTCAAACCAAAATGATCCTATATTCTTTTTCTTTGGTAGATGATGCTGAAACGTACACAAAGGAGTCACGTGAGACACACCGCATGCCCTATTAATGCAAGAAAACCAAAAATTGAGATTAACCTAAACCCAAAGATTTTTTGAATGAAATAGAGAAATGGAGAGATGAAAAATAGGCCAACCAATGGAGGATAAGAGAGGATAAAGACTTAACTTGATGAATACAATGAGAAACCTAAAGAATCTCAGTGCAAACAATGTGAAGAGAGGAGTCCAATAGGGGATTTTGTGTGCATAATGGGTGAAGGGAGGGGAGATGCATGATGTATAAGAAGGAGATGAGGTATATTAGGATTTTAACCGATTTTATTTTAATTTTAATTTAATTAAATAATTTCTAAAAAACACACCTCACTATTTGGGTCACACAATTAGCCAAACTATGCACCAATCATGTGACACCCTTTTCTTAGGGATCCAACTCACATGACTTTTCTTGAATGGTTAGCCTAACCATAAATAAAACGTGTAGTGAATAGTTCTCAGGTACTTTCTAATTAATAGTAATCATGTGGGATACGAACATGACTTGGAAAAACCATAAAAAACCCATGTGGGGAACATCTTCTCCTCAGATCAAGGCTGCATAGTTTCTACTAGGCCAGCACGGTTTTAGACAAACTATGCGCCTTGTGAAAAGCCACCAAAATTGTGCTTTCAGAACCCCAAAACTTTTGAAACTCAATGAGACATCCAAGGGGTCTCTCATGAATTCAACCAAGTCTATAAACAACATGTTTAAGTGTTCCAACTCTTAGATTCACATTTTAAATATCCTTTTTAAAAATAGCCCATCCAGTAAATGAAAAATTTCAAATTCCCATGGAATTTCACCTTAGCTTAGAAAATGGGATGCTACAACATGATGCTATTATGAAATTAGAAAAATTAATCAAACTTCTATTACAAGTCTTATGAGTTAAGTCAAGAATAAACTACAAGATGAGAGGTTATCTTTCTCAATATTAGAAAAGACCAATGGAAAAGGGGAATGATTTCCATCTTGTGTGGTAGAAATAAATAATTTTCCAGTATACAATTCATATAAAATTATTCCATCAATATAGATAAACTATTTAAAATGTCAAAAAATAGACACCTAAGGTTATAATTTCCAAAATAATTCATCAAAAACTAACTTTGATCGATTAGATTGGTTTTATTGGTTAACATATTCAATAGAGTGGATCAAGTAGATGACCTAATTATCTTTTCAAAAATACTTCCTCATCTATGGAAAACTCATTTTGAGTCTTCCCAGTTTATATACAATTTCAAGACAACCTTTATTCATGCAACCCATGCCTTCCCATGAGAAATATTATAACAATAAGGTTATTTTATTTTCTCCACTATGAGAACTACTCAAACATATTGGAATTATATTATCATTTCAATAATAATAGTTGAAATGAATTCAGTATCTAAGGTTGTGTGACCCTATTATAGGATTGGGTTCACACATGTGCATGAAGTAAATATAAATATTCAAGAATAGTTGAATTATTTACCAAGTATAGCTTAGAGAAACATATGATAATCTGAGTCAAATTTTTTAAACTAAATAATATAATGAGATCTATTCATTTCTTCACTAAATATCTATAATTTCACTAAGTGTGATATTTTCTAATAACATTATTCATAGATTCATTATTATCAAACTCTCTATCAATGTACAAAACTTTTTTATCCAATCCTTGATTTATGCCCCTAATAATTACTTAAAATTATTTTCTTGGATTAAATTGAATTTTATTAAATGTTTTATACCTTCTATTTAACATGATGCTAATCGTGGAAGATGATTCACTTGATGGTGTGATGTCACATGAATAATTTTGGAATGTTTTTCAAAATTTTCTTGTTATATATCCTCAAAATCTTCTTGTTGTTCTGAATTTTCATTATCCTAAATTTTTTAAACAATCAAATCTACTTAAAGTAGAGGACCATCCCAAAAAAACTCTCTATATAAGATGTCACAACTCAAGGAATTGATAGTGTATCCTGAGGTTATGATGGAATAACTTCCACTACTTAAGGAACATCTTCAAAAGTTGATATAGTGATATATAACTTCATCATTTAATCTTTATAGTGGTCCTTAACTAGTTTAAATATATTTTCTTAGTCCTCATAATCAATAATTAGATAGGATATATACCACTACCTATCCTTATATTTTATATGTCTATATTTTATGAACTTTAAAACTTGGTTAACCGTCAATTTTAATCTTTAATGTATTTTTATTTGAACAACATCGAATGTTGTTTAATACCTAATAATTACAACTCTCTCTAGTTGTCTAATATAACTAACTCCTTGTTTTGTATCAATTATTTAACCGTTGTAATAAATATATGAAAACATATTTATATTTATAATAATAATTAATTATTAATCATATCTAATAAATAACATAATATTATTTTAAAATATTTTATCATTTAATTTTAATTTTGGTTCTTATAGATAACAGTTTCAAAAGATATTACTTAGTGTGAGTCTAGTTGAGTAATGAGAATAAAAATAAACCAAATCATATCCCCTAAGAGTATCCAATATTACTTAGACCTACACTCCTAAAACTGATGCTAAAAACAAATAAATTTATTTCTAGCTTTGCTAACAAGTGAGATGAACCAAGATAAACTTGCATATATTTCACATTAATTCCATATTTTAAAAATTAAATCTAAAAAATATTCACAAAATCCTAGAATACAATGGTTTAGTGTGCCATGACCTGACCCAATAGAGTTTGATCTATAACTAACCTAAGATCACCTCTATAGGCTAGGGGATGGAGAAAATCACTGAAAGACATAACTAATATCAGATGCCTTTTCCCAATGTACCTATACATACACACCTGACCATATTCATGCAGAAGTGTAGAGGAATAATAAGAAAAGATGCAACATCTAGTGAATAAACATGCATGTAAAGCCTCTAATGATTATAAGTGTATGACAACATAATATAAAAAGTAAAAGGGAAAATACACTCCCAAATAGAAAGATGTCCCAAACTGAAAAAATTAGAAGAGTAAAGTGATAAGAGAGCCTGAATCAAGATATCCAAGACCAGACCACCGCATATAGTTTCGTTCATCAGGGTATCCCTATGATCCTCTTTAATTTCACCGATCTTTCCATCATCTTCATAAGACACGACACGTTCGAGAAAATCCCACACAGGGGTGAGTATATACATACCTAGTAGGACATCCTAAAATATGAAGGGGGATCAGTAAGAGACATGATGGGATTTGAAATCTAAATCCATAGGAAGATAATAACAACACTCAACAACATGGATACATACATACATACATACATATATATATATATATTCTCAACAAAAGAATCCCAAAAAAGAAAGGGGATATCCACCTGACAACTTAGCCTGGGAAAATAAAGCAATAAATTCCAAAGGTCCATCATCTATGCCCAGCATATCACGTGTCTGTCTATAGGAGTAACCATTTGGAGGGGCCAAACCACGCAACTATACCATATAGTTGAGGGGACACTACCTTCAAGCAGAGGACCCATTCCCTAGTCCATCAGGTGGGTTCCAAATAGTGTAAAGAAAACTCATGCTATATCCAAATGGGAGGCACCACTCAGTAGGTAGAGGACCAAAACCCTAATATCATAGGGGATACCACTCAGTAGATAGAGGACCCACAACCTAATTATATAGGGGGTAACAGTCAGTAGATAGAGGACTCATTCACTAATTCTATAGGGGGTATTGATCAATAAATAGAGTACCTGTGCCCTAATTCCATAGGGGGTACCACTCAAAGGATAGCGAAATCATGTCCTAATTCCATTGGGGGTACCAATCAGTAGATAAAGTACCTACACCCTAATTCCATATGGGGGAAAAACTAATTAGTTAGAGGACCCATGCAATAACTCCATGTGAAGGGGGGGGGGGGTACCACTCAGTAGATAGAGGACCAATGCTTTAACACAATGGGATGGGGGGGGGGGGGGTACCACTCATTAGATAGAAGACTTATTCCCTATTGCTATGGGGGGGGGGGGTACCACATAGAAGATAGATGAACCAAACCCTAATGCCATAGTATTGTACCACTCTATGATCCCTATCTATCACTATCATCATCTAGCATCACCTAAATAAGTGTCACACCCAAAACAACTCGCATCATATCTCAAAATCAACCATGAAGGCTACCATCATGTTCTATGTGGGGAAAAAACTCATGATAGGCTACCTGTGGGACAAAATCTGAGTCCAAATGAAGAAATATGAGAGGTATAAATTTACTCAAAATGTAACTAGGGGCACACAATGTCTAAGGGGACCCACATATTTTTTATTCCTGCTCAACTACCTAGACATGTTCCTGCTAGTACAAAAATCTCTACTAATATAGAACTATACAGTATGTAATGGTACTATATACCATGCCTCTTCCAACTGGGGTCCTTTATGTGCCCTTAGCTATGTTTTTGCACCTAGGAATGTACTCTCTCCATGCACTCTAGATGTGTCCATATACACTGGATGTGCTCCTCATCTACACATGCCTATGTACACCCAGAGTACACACCTAGTCACCAGCACTAGGTCACATGGAATGTGTGGTTCCCACATGGCATGTGATATTTAACACACATGCCTAGTCATAAGCACTGGGTCACATTAGATAATTTTCAATGAATAATATGCTTGAAAATGAATGATAGAATCCATTTGGTTTGCTGCGCATCAATTTTTCTAGATCTGGAGGCTCATTATTGTCTGATCTTGATTCATGAATGTGAGGTTTTAGAACTCTCTTCTCAATGATCTCAAGTTTATGTACCTAAACCTAGAGATCCTCCATAATATCATAATTATTTATAAAATATAATTAGGCCATCAAATAAATAAATTAAATTAATTATTTAATTAATTTACTGTGTGTACTACTAAGGGTCACTTTATCCAAACTTCTCATGCCAACGCATTTTAGGTGGTGCTTTGGGTAAAAATAAATTTCCAGACTCAACTGTTGTCTTAGATTTTAGATTCAATATATAATTTAAAAGATATTCCATTTTATTTAAAAAATGTTCACACATGATAGAAAATATATTTAATATTTTTAAAAAATTAATTCCAGGCACACTGGGCCTCATAATTGCATAACATCTAGGCACCTAGCTCTAGAAATATTTCTAGATATATTAAAAAGTATTAAAAGTAAAAAAATAGTGTCTCTATATTATTCCATTCTTCAAGATTTTAATACCCAAAAAGAAAAACTAAACAAAAATATCAGGATACTGAGCTCGCATATAGATCTCCCTCTTCGAGGATCTCTCATACTTGCTCTCATGCTACCACAACACAAAACCAAGGGGATGGTCCATCCATGTATTTTTCTATCTTACTGATCCTCGATCTTCATCTGGTTCTATGAAAATGTTTCTCCATCCTCAATGTCTATCTCTCCCCCAGTTAATAGCATGTGTGGGGTCATGAACGTATCTCCTCAGATGCGATATGTGGAAGATGTTGCACTTCCTCTCCATCTGTGGGGGTAGGGGGAGGTGGTAAGGAACCTCTCCATCCCTCTTCAAAATCTCAAATGGACCAACGAACTTCAGGGACAAATTTTCTCTCTAACTGAATCTCTAAAAATTTCTTCTTGGGGAGACTATCAGGAAAACATAGTCTCTTTTCTTGAACTCTAATGGACTATGACAAGGATATGCATAAGATTTATTTATATGCTGAGATGTCCTCATCCTATCATGGATGACATGGACTTTACCCATCATCTCTTTCACCATATTTTGACCAAAAAGGGATGCCTCACTAATCTCAGTACGGTATATGGGTGACCTATAGGGTCTCCCATACAGGGTCTCCAGAAGTGCCTTGCTGATTGTAGAGTGGTGGCTATTATTTTATGAAAAATCTACCAATGGAAAGAGATCCTACAAGATCCAAAAAAGTCTAACACATAATCCCTCAATATATATTCCAACACCTAGATAATGCACTCAATACACCCATCAGTTTGGGATTGGAAGGATGTACTCATCCTCATTTGGGTATTGAATGCCTCCAGCAACCATGAAATGAACCACACATCTCATTCAAAGAAAATATTAGAGGGAACCTCGTGATGGAAGAAAATATATCATACATACAACTGCTCCAAACTATCTACTGAACTTTGATACCTGATATCATATATGTTAACCAATTTTTTTATCCATTTAACTATCACCCAGATGGAATTATGGACTCTCACTCTCTGTGGAATCCCAATCACGAATTCTATGGGTATTCCATCTCATTTCCACTCAAAAATCTCAAGAGAATGCAAAAAGCCAATTGGAATCTAGTGCTTAGCCTTCACCTTCTGATAGGCAAGACACCGAGAGATAAACTCAGCCACACTTCATATCATTTAGCCCACCAAAATTAATTTTTATGGTCTCTATACATCTTACCCACACCAGGATGTACAATCAAAAGAGATATATGAAAATCTCTCTTTACCAACTCCCACATCGTGACTTGGACCACCTTAAGTCCCTAGAAAAGGATGACATGATTACCTCCTAAAATAATTCATATGGTGAATCTCTTGAGGATATCTGGTCACATAATACCTTATAGTTTATGTCTCCCAATAGGGACTCTCTCACAAACTTGAGGAGCCGAGGTGTCAACACTATCAACTAGAGAAAAGATGCACCCCTCCTCAACCCGGGCCAGTTGTAAGTAATCCAACTACTCCAACACCTTATGCACCAAATGAGCCTTGTAATTCCTACTAAGGGAATATTACACCACGTTTCCCTTTCCACAGAGCATATATTATCTTAAAGTCATTATTTTGTAGGAACTCCAACCAGTGGATCTACCTTAGGTTCAAGTATCTCTGTGTTAAGACATAATTGAGGCTCTGATGGTCTGGGTAAACAACAAAACACTCTCCCAAAATATAGTTCCTCTAAATCCTCATAGATAAGACTATGAATATTATCTCTAGTTCATATGTAAAATAGTTATTCTTCTAAGGTATAAACTACCTTTAACTATATGAAATAATTGACTGTATTTTGATCAACACGCAGCTAAGCATAGCTCCTAAGGCATCAAAATAAACTATTTAATCCACACCCTCCTCTAGAAGTCTTAAAGTCAGATCAATTTCAATCCTCACACTCAACTCCTTAAAGGATCTCTGGTACTGCTCATTCTAGGTAAATAGATTCTCATTCCATGTTAGGGTGATCAAATTGAATGCAATCCTAAACATGTCTTCCACAAAGCTCTTGTAGTACCCCACCATGAAAAGACAACTCCACACCTATGACATGATTTTGGATGGATCTGAAGAAATCACTACATAAATCTTCTCTGGGTCCACAACTAATCCATGATTAGAGGTAACATTCTCTAGGAAGTGAACCTCATGGATCTAGAACAGACACTTTTAGATCTTACCATAAAGATGGTTCTCCAGAAGAAAATCTTGGACCCTACTCATGTGCTCTACATACTCCTCCTATGATACAAAGTATATGATTATATCATCAATGGAGAAAAAAAATTGGTCTAAGTATGGATAGAATAATTGATTCATAAAATCCATAAACATAGAAGGTTTATTTGTCACACTGAAATGCATCACTAAGAACTCATATTGTCCATAGAGACATTGGAATTCCAACTTAATAATTTCATCCTCATGAAATCTCAATTAGTGGTATCAAGACCAGATATGAATCTTCAAGAATCCACTCATGCCTCAAATCTAAATAAAGTGGTCATCAATCCTCATAATGGGGTACTTATTCTTTATCATGGATTGGTTCAAGTAATGATAATCCACACAAAGTCATAAGCTCCTATCTTTCTTTTTCATATCAACACTAGAGCTACCCATGGGGATATACAGGGTATGATAAAATCCTACTCTCAAAGATCCTTTAACTAAATTCGCATCTCAAAAATCTTATTAGGGGAAATATGATAGGACTTAGAAGATATCAAAGGGGCCTTGAGGTGATAGCCGATGAATAACTCCATCTACTATCTTATAGGTAGTCCTAGAACTTCTTCGAAGAAGATATCCATAAAATTCTCTACAACTGAAGGAATCTATATACATAAAGAGCCTACCAAACCAATTGATACACTCACCAAATGATGGGTAATGGGATGCAGCCCCTAGATTTCAAAAAACCCCTCATCCCTCCATGAGATATCTCTCAACCACAAAGAAGAATCACATCCCATTAGTGTAAAGGCATCTGAATCGTCTACGATGACAATCAATTTGGACTTAGACTATTGAATACCAATACATACCTAAGATGATGTAATAGGGTTCGATCGTGATGAACAAGAGGTTCTATGATAACCTATCTCCACCATGTGCTATCTCACACTACTAGTAGATAAAAGATATAGAATACACGTTCCCCATAGGAAGCTCAAGAAAAATATTTTGGGCTAAAGACTCAACTAGGAGCCCCATATATTTTACCAAGAGTAAAGAGATATTGGAATTAATCACACATTTTTCTATTAATACTAAATAAAGAGTAGAATAAACAAAGATTATACCTATAATCATCTCACTTGTTGTCGTTTCATACACATCCATAGCCTATAGATGTTCACTGCCCCGACTGTCAGCTCCATGATCTTGATGTGGGTCACCTGGTGTTAGTGGTGGAAGGATCTCATAAATTTCCCCGCCACCCATAGATCCTCCTCATAGATCCCCACTAACTCCTCTTACAACTCTACCTTCCTAGGGGACCTTATACACTTACTTGGTAAATTCGTGATCACATGTTGTCTCTATCATGGTGGCTCATCTTCTATATGAATACCCTCCTCTACACATTTGGTCAGACAATCACATGCCATATGAACTTTCCCATCACATACATAGCACTTACCATCTCATGGTTTCCCCAGTCCCTTATGTAGTCCCAGCACCACATGACCACATGTCTGAGTTTGGTAATTGGGAGGTAACCTGCGTTAAGATCCTGCTGACCGGCACTTTCTAGTTGCTGAAAATGACTCATCCCTAAAATTACAACTTCTAGATCTAGTTGCCTAATGTCCCTATGATAGCAATATCCCCATAAACATTTCCCAATATAACACTCCGACATTGGTGGGAATTCATAATGGTACCACACTAGTAGTGATGTCTCTATGGAGACCCTACTCAAACATCCGTATCCAGAAGAAGCCACCCTAAATCATGTTGAGGGAGTACAATGTAAGGTTTGTAAAACATAAATAATACTCAAAAACTATCATCCTTATCTGATATAGATCTATAATATCCTTAATCCAAACCCAGTACAAGCATTGGGGGTAGTACTACTCACAAAAAAACTACTCTAATTCAGTCCTTGAGAGTGTCAACTCATCATGAATCTGCGTAAATAAACACCACCAATGATCAACTAATCCATATAAAATGCTAGCTGCTAGCTTAACCATCTGATCAGTTAGTGTAAATATAATCCTGAAAATGTAAATCTCTAACTCTAACTAATCATCAACCACCTCAGGATCTGGATTACTGCGGAACCTCAACATTCTCTAGTGATGAAACTTAGGGAGTGTGATAAGATTGAATGCTTCTCCAACCTACTATATCAGTATGATCTACTACTCAATAGTTGGGGGTGATAATACCTATCCACGTAGAGGAATAATCTCATGTGATGGACCATGAACTAAGGTATTATCTATGATTAGATGATCATCATGATCTGGAATCGGTAGCCTGGTTGGATATTATTGTGGAGGAATTATGAAAATTCAATCAAGACATACTAGGGTTAGATTAGAATATATATATATATATATGGGGATATGAATCAAGAAGGAAAATCAAAATACTTAATCCTATATGATGTATGTACTAATGTTCCCAGAAACCAATGTCTCGGTATGCTGAGTTGACAAGAAGGTAGTCAGAGTCCTGATGCATGGATACATCGGCCACCACACCAACACTAGGTTCCTTGTCCTTAAGTCAAACTCGACACACATTGACTTTTTACTATAAGTTCCAACCAAATACTCATAAGGGGACTTCTCTAAACACCGTCCCAAGGAATAAACCATCTATAATACCAATATATCATAACCCTAACCAATGAGGCCTAAGCCACAACTACCCTAAGTCTGCCTCTGTACGCCAGGGGTGGGAAACAAGTGCTGAAAGGCATAACCAATAGGGAGGCCTTGCCTAATGCACCAATACATAAAAACCCAACCATATCCATGTAGAAGTGTAGAGTAATAATAAGATAAATGAAACATCTAGATATTATCCATTCTTATAAAACCTTTAGGGAGTGTAGGAGTGAAATAACATAATCTAAAAAATGAAAAGGTAAAAATACAAGCCCAACCTTGAATATGTCCCAACCTAGAAATACTGTAAAAGTAAAATACTAAGAGGGACCTACTCCAGATCTCAAATCCTTGACCACTTTACAAGGTATAGTGCACCGGGGTATCCATATAATCCTCTATAATTTCCACTGACCAATCTATTGTCTACATAAGAGATGAAACATGCAAGAAAATCCCATATAGTGGTGAGTATATACATAGATAGTAGGATTATCTAAAAGATGAAGGGGGAGTAGCAAGATACATGATAGGAATAAACAAATCAACACATAGTAAGAAAGTAACAACATCCAACAACATGGATATATATAAATATATTCTCAACAAAATAATCCCAAATGAGAGATAAATGCGATCTCCATCTCATAGCCCATCCCTGGAAAACAGTTCCATAATTTACAAAGGTTCATCATTGATTCTCGATATATTGCATGTTTGTCCATAGGAGTAACCATGTGGTGGTCCCACACCTTGTCATTATGTCACACAGTGTAGGGGACACAACCTCCAACATTGGACTCATTCCCTAGTGCATCAAGAGTTTTATACTAAATTTAAGGAGCCCCACTCTATATCTAATAAGGAGGTACCAATCAGTAGGTAGAAGACCCACACCCTAATTACATAGGGGGTTCCACTCACTAAGTAGAGGACCTACACCCTAATTCCATAGGGGGTACTACTCAATAGAAAGAGAAAACATTCCAGGGGGTACCACCCAGTAGATAGAGGACCTTCACCCTAATTCTATAGGGGGTTCCACTTAGTAGATAGAGGACACACACCCTAGCACCATAGGGGGGTACCACTCAGTAGATAGAGGACCTACGCCCCAATTCTATAGGGGGTACCACTCAGTAGAGGGATGAACCACACCTTAACTCTATAGTGGGGTTCCACTCAGTAGATATATGACACTTACCCTAATTCCATAGGGGGAAGGAGTGCCACTCTAAGATGTTTTCCAATCACTGTCGTCACCGAGTGTTTACTTAAGAAGCTTCATGCCCAAAACATTTCACAACATATCTCAAAATCCACCATGAAGTACAACAATTCTTTCTACATGAAATAAAATCAGGATAAGATATTCGTAGTTCAAAATATTATTCCAACAAAAGATATACTATTGATTGAAGTTTTATCAAAAGGATGTAGGGGCACACAATGTTTAAGGGGACCCACATGATGTGTTGTCCCTATCTGCTTCCTGGTTGTGTACCTGTTAGTACATGGATCACTATCCATATACCTCTATAGGGTGTGTAATTGGACTACATGGTGTGCCTCATCCACCCAATGTCCTACCCATTCCCCTGGTCATGTATGTGTACTTGGTCTTGTACATTGGTCATGTCCATTTGTCGATTCCATGTACACTGGCCATGTGCCTGACCATTCCCAAGCCTAAGTAATCCCAGAGTATAGGTCGGGTAGCTAGAACTAGGTCACATGGTGTATGGGGGTCCCACATGATATGCGATATTTAACTCACCAGAAACCCTAGGTACCACACCTAGGGCCCTACACAACATGTGTTCTTCAGACTAAACAATATTTAGTCGTGTTTTTCATAGAAATTCATGATCTACTTTGGCATTCAAGATCTATATCCTCATCTATGGATCTCTCCTATTTACCACCTAAAACCAATGGTACCCATCCCTAGTCATCATTTCTGTCTTTCCCTTTTCCACAAAATGGGGTTCCAATTAACCCACATGAAATAATCTCCCATAGATCGCACATGGTTCTTCCCCCACTACTTCCAACTAAATCTTGGATCCTAGATCTATGAGAAAAAACACCCATATTCAAAAATAATTCTAATCCACTCTCCAATTTTGAATCTTACATGTATCCAAGGCTCTGATCATGCTCAATATCGCCCGATAATGTTAGACTGTGACCCTATAGGGAAATGATAAAGAGTGTGAAGAGTTATTGGGAGAAAGGAATAAGAAAAAAGGTGAAACAATCATTGGAAAACTATTACTATAAAATTAATACCAATTAGGTAATATTTGGGGTGAGAAACATGGAACAATAAATATAGATTTAATAACCAATTTAAGATCGGTACATAGGTACATGCTTTCCAATGAATAAGAAAATTTTTGTTTGTTTGTTGTGTCTTGATTCTCCAGGATTCGAAGTATCTGTGTCATCTGATATTAATTATCAAATGAGAGGTAGTAGAATTATCTTATGAAAGATCCTAGGGTTATATAGATAACCCTAGTGATCCAACATAATGGATTAATTATAGAGGAAATATAATTAGTTCATTAAATATATAAATAAATTATTTTATTTATTTAATCCACTGAATGTACCACCAATGGTTTATTTTTTCAAACATCCCATGTCAAACCATTTTAGGTCATTCTTAGGGTAAACCCTTTGTTCCAGATTCAACTGTGGTCTCATATTTTCAATCAAAGATTAAGTTTAAAATACATTCCATATTTATTAAGAAACCACGAATGAGTGATATAAACTATATTTAATATTTTTATACAATTAATTCCAGACACACTGGGTCTTGGAATCATTCATGGAATCAGTGTCTATCTTTGAATATATTTTTAGATATATTTCAAAATATTACATGGAAAAAGGGGTCTTTACGTAGTGTCTTTAGATATTATCTACATAACAAATTTATTTTATATATTTGTGAACATTTCTACATAGTCTCACGATACTATACTTACTTCTAAAAAACAAAAATGTTGTACACATCTTCATAACCTGGGGAATAAAAACCATAAGTATATGTGAGATTAAATCCTCATTAAGGGAAAAATATATTAGTGTGTCATCAAGGGTTAGATCATAAAAATTTGATGAAACATGAGCATGAGAGAAATATTTGGTTAAAAATTAGATGGAAAAATAATAGTTTTGAATAAGGAATAATAAATGAACATGTAATATAAAATGATCAAAAACTATCATTGAATGATATTATGAAAATATGATACCATAAACATGATCCATGTATCATAACATATATATATTAAAAGCGGTTTAATCATAATATTAGGAAATCATAACATAGAGGAGAAGAAATCACTACCTGATTCTCATAAGATAGTGAAGCAGGCTTCACTACCTTAATCCCATAACATAATGTAGTAGTCATCACTACCTTATTCCCATAACATAGTATATCAGTAATCACTACTTTATTCCAAAATCATAGAAGAGTGGGCATCACTTCTTGATTCCCATAGTGGAGGGCACATCAATACTCAATTCCCATATTTATATCATAGTATATGCAACCTTATCCAATGTATTGGGGGTGATATAGGTCCCCTACCATCACATAATGATAATAAATACACATAAGTTCCACATATAATTAATCATATACCATATCATAAAGAACTCATGTAAATAAAATGGGTTTAAAAACATTGATAAGAAGTATCACATAAAATGGCCTCAAGAGTTAGATGATTTGATAAAAAATATTAAATCACCTAAAAGAAGCATTATACAATGGAATTTATAGGGTGTTTTATGAAACATAAATACAAAGAAGATATATCTTTTGGTGATAAATAGTAAAAATGAAGCAGAATCATAAAAATTGATTTCAGAAAATATTTTTAATTTTTTTTGAAAAGATTAAGTTATGAGTCACTTTCAAAATCATTTTCAAGAAGGTATTATGAACAAAAAATTAAAACACCATTTTAAATTGAATCCAAAAAATCGATCCTTGAAATGAAATAATGGTTAATTCAATAAATATGAGGTGGAATATAAAATTTATGATTGGTAAAGTATTTTTTATATATTTAAAAATTCCTTTAATTAAATAATCATCATTAAAAAGGATATTAAAGAATTACTTTGAAAAGTGGTAAAAGAGAAGTATGATGATCACAAGAGATATTACTTATTTGAATTTAAAAATAGTAAACTAAAATATTTTTGAAAATAAATAATATGGACTTGGAAGAGAAATATCCAATATAAAGTATGGGAATTATTTTTAAAAGTGTTTTAATTTTATGTTGGAAGAAATTGATCAAAGATAAAGAATTGAAGTAAAAACCCTTTAAAATAGAGTTCATGAGAAAGAGATATAAATAAAAATAAGGATGAGATTAATTAAAATGAAATTATATTATAGGGTATATTTTTCTTAATATAGATGAACAAATTTAAAAAAGAATGATCATAAATTAATGAATGAAAATTGGGTTAGAAACGAACCCTTACAAATTTTGTAAAAGATGGAAAAAAACCACTTAAAGGATAGAAAATTAAAGGGAAATATCAATACCATAAATATTAATATAATAATGATATAATATATAAAATAGGTAGTATATACACCACAAAAAATAAAAAAAGTGGTGAATTTGGAATACGTCTCAATGAATGAAAATTGATATGAAAAAAGCCCCAACAGATTTGGTAATATTTTAGTAAAATTCAATTGAAAGAGAGACCATGAAATGGAACTTTAAATACCATGAATATAAAGGGAATAATGATATATTTTTTCATCGAAGAATTATATACATAATATAAAATAAATAGGTGTATAATTCCAAAAATGTCTTAAAGAAGGAAATCTTGAGACGGGTAACCTTTAACTCAACTCTCAACTTATAAAAAAGAACTTTAACCACCTATATAATTTACATAACCATTTTAATAACTTATTTAATAACCTTATTCATATCTAACACCATTTATACAATCCATTTATAACCATTCTTTACACACATATTAGTTAATTATATTTTATTTTCAATATAATATGTTAATAATTTCATTAGTTTGGTAAAAGTTTTCTAATAATGATGTTGGTTATCATTTATTAATAAAAAGTTCATCATTAAAAAATTACTAAAGGTACTTGAATGGATATTTTATAATTAATTATAAGTTTTGATATCATTCCATGAATGTTTTAGTTATGATATGTGAAGTTAAAATCATTGGAAATCTTGTTTCAGGTAATTTAATAATATCATTAGATTACTTTATAAAGATAAATATTGAACATGTTATTCTTGGAGGTGGTAGATAGAACTTATGAATGAGAGATATTTATTTTTTCTATGTATAAGGGAGTAAGGTAGATAATGATATTTACACCAATATAATAACACTAAAGTACAATAATGATATTAATGTCATTATTTTAAGATGTTATAATAAAATATTTATGTAGATTGATAAGTCTTAAAGAAATTTAAATAAAAAGGTGTAATTTGGGTTTTTTAGCATACTATATGGAATACATACATTTAAAATTAGATAAATTCTTTTAGTGGTGGTATTTTGAGAATTCCAAAACCTCTAGGATATATCTATGAGTGTTTGTGCTGGATTAGGATAGGATTTGGTGGAAAGAAAGTATAATGGTTTGAGGATATGTGAGGTAATGAAGAGATCCTTTTATAAGTGAGAGGAGTGACATTTTTAAAATAAGAGGCGCACTATTCAAGAAAAGTGGCTCCAATTGTGAAAAAAATGTAGAGGGGGTATGTATTGGTTGAGAAATCCCTCAAACACTCTTTTGGAAACATGTTTTTTTGCATTTTACCCTTTACCATTGTAAATTTTACCATAGTAGCTAATTTTAACTTTATTTTTTTTACGACTAAAAATAACATTTACCTTATTAAATAATTTGTAACTTCAAATTCAAAATATAAAATTCTTTTTAATAGATAAAGTTTTTTAAAGTAATAAAAAATAATTCTAAAATAATAAATTTATAACCAATTAAATACAATTTTAGAGAAGAACATGACTTATGTTCTAAAATGGAAAATATCTGTTTTTAAATTATAATTTAAAATATTTTAAAATTTATAATTTTACATAAAAAATATATATTTTTTATTAAAAAAGTTTCAAAAAAAATTTAAACTATGATTATATCCTAATAATTCCACAAAAGTCACTATATTTGTAAAAAATGGTATTCTGTACTGTTCACCTAAAAATTAAACTTTTTTAAAAAATCCCAAAATCTCATCATAATCTAATATTTTCATGATAAATAATTTTTTTATCAATTTAAAAATGCAAAATTTTAGAATTTTACTTTTACATGCGAGCATAGAATATAATAAAAACTATTTATATAAAAAAATTAATTTTTCAAAAATTAATTGTTCTTATTATTTTTTCCTATTAATTTATAATTAGATTAGAATTAAAATAATATTAATATAAAATGTATATTTTACCATCATTTTTTCATAATATAATTAGTTTAATCAAATAAAAATACCTAGGGCCTAGAAATTCAATGCTAGAAAAAATAGATTTTTAAGAATAAAATGATCTTTTCTGTTATTTATCAATGCTAATGGAATTTTATCAATGAATTAGCATTAAAAATAAAAATTTTATTTATACATGGATTTCATAATTTTTTACCTATATTTATAACAAAAAATTTAACAGTAATTATATAATAATCAACTTCAATACTTTTAAATTTTATCTTGAAGTATTGTGGTTCATTTTAGTTCAGTGTTTCATGTGAAAAATTTTATTCAATAAAATATTTATTTAAATAGAAAAATACATAGTAAAATTATTTAGTGTTATATATTCTTAATAGGTTTGAGTTCAATCCCCCTTTATCGAATTCAAAAAATAATAAAACCTCTTTTGAAAATAGGAAAAGAGGAACCCCATTACAATCACAGAGGAAAAATGACATGATGAAACATGACCCTAGGGTCTTAAGATGGTCTCGAGTGTCCAATGGGAAGAAAATTTCAGGATTAGAAATATAAAAAGCATCATCACCCACTAATATGTAGAATAATAGTGAAATCAGTCAATAATTATGCATTACCCTCATGCCAATAAGTTGTGTCATTATAGTCCAACACAATGTGGCAAAGCCCCCATCACACTCAAAAAAATGTGTAGAGGTAGGATCAGATGATAGGTTCCAAAACAAATATACCTATTTTTAGGATCCCATGAAATAATGATTTTGAACAACTCACCTCACAATCTGATTAATGAAATGAAAAACCAAACCATGGACACTGTGAAAAATCAAATCAGGGTGCCCATCCATCCAAAGCAGGTATATGGCTAAATGATGGCTGCTAGCACACCCATCCCTATTTTGAGGATTTTAAACCAATAGTACCTACAACAATTTACACCACTAACCATATAAAATAAGACAAAATCCAAATCAAAAAATGTCATTTGTAATCCAATCTAACAAATAGTCCCAAAAGACAAGATATATTACTATTAATCCATACTTGAATCCAGCATCGAATCTTTATTTCTACCTCTCAAAAACTTCCAGAAGACCATCAATGACTCTTTCCCACACACATACGTAAATGTGAGCCCCCCCTCCATCACCAATTATCTCATAATATAATTCCTTCCACAACCCCTAATCAATGCCTTCAAATTGAAACCACTGCCTGACCACCGAAACTGTCACCCACTACTTGATCTTTTAACACTTACATCCAAAAGAGACTACAGATAGTTTACACCCTTCTATTAATTTCCACCAATTGAAATATACATGAACCATGAACCTCCTCATGAACACTAATCAATTTCAGGAAGCCCAGATATGAAACCAAATCTAGGAAATAGGGAAGTCGAGAAGGTCATGAGTGGTGGGAGATTGAAGACAATAACAATGGACACAAAGAATGTATGCAGATGGGATATGTCTTTAATAATTATTTTTTTATGCAACATTATCCATATTTTATATTAAAAATAAATAGAAATGAAACCTCCACCAAACCTCCAATACTGAAGTCAAATAGAGGTGATCAATATTACAAGAGAGCTCAAAGAACCCTAGGAGTGGGAGACACCACACGTGGAGATTGTGGATCCATCCTCTAATGTTAAATTTTCGTTATTTAAATTAAATTATTTGTTTTATTTCAAAAATAATAATTATAATAGAAAAGTATATGTTTAAGTAAATGATCTCTATTTATATCGATAATTCTGAACTGGTGATATGTTTAATGGAATGATAACCTTTTGATTTTTGATTCATATATTATAATATTTACTTCCTAAAAAAGTTAAAACGTGTTAATATAATATAAAATATTTATAATTGATAGAAATGTGATTTAAAAAATAGAATGTGTCTAAAAACCTAGGGTGTTATATTCTCCCCCTTAATTAAATTGGATACTCAAAATTTTAATTATTACACACTAATGAAAAATAGATAAGGGTATGATTCAAGATATAATTACCAAAACACTATCATTGGTAAGACTATAAAACTCATATTTTCCTTTCTAATAAGAATATATTGAAATTATTAACCATTTTTTCCAATTATACTTCCTTATCTGACTATATGTCTAATGATTTTCTAGATATATACCTTTCATAAATCCATTTTCACTATCCTATTTATAAACTAATAATAAAACCAAAATGGTTTTGATAATAAAAAATAAAATCTGACTAAATGATCATATAAATATGAAAAAAATCATAATATGTCTTCTCCTATGAAACCTTAATTTTAACCTATAATACTTTTGGTTTGAATATGATACAATTTAATCAACCTATTACTCCTTCAGTTTGACATATGTGTTCCCTAGTCATTTTCCTTTTATATTCTATAAGCTAACTAGTTATATTTTAAGTTATCAACTTCTAATTAAATAATTTATAGTGGTTCATAAAGATCTTATTAATAAACCATAGAATATCCCTTGGGAGTATCAAACTATAAGTGTAATTAATCCCACTTTTTATACCTCTAGTGAAGATCAAGTTAATACTCAAATAATGTTTCTAATGTGATTACCCAAATGTGCTTCTATACTGGCACCAAAATCCACTTTTTTTGTATCTAGATAAGGATTTATTTCTATCAAACTAGAACCACACTACTTTTCCAAAACATTAGGATGTTTCCCTATTTTTAGTATTATATCATAGGGTTTTCATTAATGTCCCCATATCATAACCCCCAAGAATAACCAAACTAATCACCAAAAATAACTAAACCTTAATCAAACACCAACTAAGGTTCCCTAGACTCACACTCACAAATATAGTGAGAAATGAAAATAGTTTATTTTTGACTTTGATACCTATTGATATGACCTGAGATAAACTTTCATATATTTCACATTAATTCAATAATTTGAACATTACATGTCAAAAATATTCACACAATTCCAAAACCAAAAGGTTTAGTGTATTTGGGGATTATTTAAAATACATTTATTTCACATATTTGTGATCATTTCTCTATAATCACACTATATTATACTTTATCATAGACATCTCGTATGTTATACTCATCTTCATAACTCTAGGATTAGAAAATATAAGAAGGGTGAGATCAAATTCTCAAAAGGAAAAACTTATCAAAATTTCATCAATGGTTAGATCATTAGAATATAAGAAAACACGAGTCTGGGAGAAATATATAATTAAAAATAAAATAGAACCTTAAGGGTTTTCTATAATTAATAATAGATAGATAAGTAATCTTGAATGAACAAACAAATACCACAACATAAGAGTGTTAAAATATGAGACAATAAACATTATCCATGGAGCACAACATAGAGTATAAAAAGTTGAATAAATTTAAGAATACAAAACTATAACATATTGAGGTTGGAATCACTAATTTATTTCATAATATATGGGGGAAAAAAACTACCATATTTATATAACATAGTGGATAAGATGTCACTTTTTGATTCCCATAGGGGAGTAGGAATTAATACCCAAATCCCATTTATGTCGTATGAGATATATAACTTTAACGAATACATTGGAGGGTGATATGGGACCCCACCCATCATATAATTATAATCCATACACCTTATTTAAAAAAATCATATATCATATGATGAAAAACCCATGGAATGAAAATAGGATTCAAATAATTTCAAACATGCATCACATAAAATGACCTCAAGAGTTACATCATTTGCTACCAAAAATTCAATCGCCCAAAAAGAGTATTTTACAAGGGAATTAAAAGCCTATTTAATGAAATATAACTCCAATGGAGATAAACCTTTCATAGATAAAGAGGTAAATTGAAGTAAGACAATAAAAATTTATTTCATAAAACATGTTTAAGGTTGTTGTAAAAATAATAAGTTATGAGAATTTTCAAATCATTTTCAAGAATATAAAATGAAGATATTTTAAAAAAATTGATTAAAAGGAATCCAAAAAATAGATCCTTTTAAAGAAATAATGGTTAATTTAACATATATGGAGATGAATATAAAATATATGGTCATGAAATAAAAATATTTTTTATATTTAAAAATACCTTTAATGAAATAAAAATTATTAAAAAATATATGAAAAAATTATTTTGAAAATGGGTAAATAGAAGTATGAATATCATAAAAAATATTATTTATTTATTTATAAAAATATTCAAGTAAATAATTTTTTAAAAGAAAGAATATGGAAATGGAATAGAAACGTCTATTACAAAGGATGTAAATTATTTTTAATAATGTTGCATTTTTATAAATAAATAAATCTACTAAAGAAAAATAATTGATTTAAAAACCCTTTGAAAAAGTGTCCATGATAAATAAATGTAAATCACCAAAAACATGAGATTAAGTTCTATATAATTCAATCATATAATATATTTCCCCCAACTTATAATATTAAATTTCAAAAATTAATGATCATAACTTGATGAATGGAAATTAAGTTAGAAAAACCCATTATGAATTTTATAAAATCCAAAGAAAACCCACATGAAAATAAAAAATTATTATTTTTTAAATAACATGAATATAAATATAACCATGATAAAATATTACAAAGATTCATTATATAAACCCCACAAAATAAAATAAGTTTTGAATTTGACATATGTACTAAAGAGTGAAAATTGAGACGAGAAAAACCCTTTTGACTTTTGTAAATTTTTAGTCAAATTATCTTACAAGAGAGAACCTAAAATGTAAATTTATATTCCATGAATATAAATATAATCATGATAAAATATTTAAATTTGGTATTATGTACAAAAAAATAAATTAAAATCGGTACATAATACAATACATGTCTCAAATAAGTAAATTTTGGGACAAGAAACATTACCTTAATTATTGTCTTCCATGAAATAAATTTAATTTAATATTTAATAAAAATTAAAATCTTAATAAATTATTTTATAAAATTAATAATATATAATAAATTTTAAATATTCCACTTATAATCATTATTTGTACATATAAAAGTTAGTCGTAGTTTTCATTCATCATTAGATGTTAATAATTTCATTTGTTTCGTATAAGTTACATAAAAAAATGTTGGTTCTTGATTTTTGATATAAATTCATCATTGCTATAATATTAAAGGCATTTTAATATAATTTCACTAATGATTTAAAAATTTCCAATATCATCCCATGAGGTTTTTTGTTATGATATGTGAATATGAATTCAGTGATGAATGTATTTCGAGTTATTTACTAATATCAAAGGATTCCTTTACAATGATCATTGTCCTTTGTTTAATATTTTAAGAACCATATTTATGACAAATATTACTCATTAATATCTTATATATTTGTCAAATAATTTTTTTATATGGTTTTGAAAAATTAAACACATTGTTCATTGTGGTACAATCCGTACATATGAGTGGATGATGTATTTATTTTTTCTAAGGATAAGGAAGGAAGGTATATATTTTTTATTATATAAATGTAATAACACTTAACTATAATAATGATACTAATGTTAATTTTTAATGTGGTCTAATAAACATTGATATAGATTAAAAAGACTAAAATAAAAATAAATGAAATGGATTAATTTTTTAAATGTTTACCTTTCACTATAGAATAACTCATTTTAAAATTATATTAATCCATTGATGGGTTTTATTATTATGATAAAAAACCATGTAATACATTTATAATAATGTTGGGTAGGTATTCGGATTTATTTTGGTTGAACCAAGAGGCTTAAGGTGTGTGGATAAGTGGGGTGGTGAATGACTCATCTTATAATAGAGATAAGTAACATTCTTTTAATAAGAGGTTCACTATTCAAGGAAAATGCCAATGAAAATAGATAAATACATATATGGGGTAATTATTTCATGATAATTACCTTAACTACTATTTGGGATACATTTTTTATATGTTTATGTCTTTTACCATTAGTTTTAACTTTTAAACATTTCAACTCTTATCATGGTAGCTAATTTTTACCTAAGTAATTTAGTTTTTATACCTAAAACAAAAAAGGCCTTATTTCATAATTTGGAAATTTTGGTAAAAAATATGAATTTTTTTATAAGATATATTTTCTAAAACTTGTTAAATAAAATTCCAAAATAATATATGTGTAATGCATTAAAAATATATTTTCAGAAAAATATGACATAGGTTCTAACATTCCAAATATTGGTTTCTGAATTAAAATTAATATTTCTAAATGTATAATTTTACTTTTAAAGTAAATATTTAGTCAAAAAAGGCTTAATAACTATTTAATTAGCACTTATATCTAAATAATGTCACAAAATTCATGGTATTTTGAAAACTTTATTTGATAATATTCACCCAAAAATTAATCTTTTTATAAAATTACCAAAATTTCATGCAAATATAATATTTTATTGACAATTCAAAAATTAAATTTTATTTTTTCAATTTAAAATTATAATTTTTTTGGAATTTAACTTCTCAATTGAATTTAAAAATATAATAAAACTATTTTTTTATAAAAAAAATCTTTAAATATTAACTATTCTTACTCTTATTTTCTATAAATTTCCAATTAGATTAGTTTTCATATATATTATAAAAATTCAAATTATATTTTATAATAAATTAACCATAATATACTTATTGTTTTAAGTAAAAATTCATAATGCCTAAAATACTAATTTTTTTAAAACATACATTGTTAAGCGTAAATGATGTTATTAGTTTTCTAGCCACACTTATTGAATTTTATTAATGAATTAGGATTAAAAATGTCATTATATATATATATATATTTAATAATATTGTTATATCTATTTATACCCACCTATTCAAATTCAACAATATAACAGTCATATTTAATACTTCAAATTTTATCTTAAAGTATTGTAGTTTATTTTATTTTAGTTTTTCATGTGTATAAAGTTATTCAATGAAATATTTTTTTAAAATTAAAAATACATAATGATATTATGGAATGTTACTTTTATTTCTTCAAACTAAAAAAATTATTTCATTTCAAATAATGTATTTATAACACAAATATAAATTATTAACAAAATGAATTTTATTTATATATAAAAATAAAAATTGGCAATATATTTAATGATATTATAACCTATTCATTTTTATTCATATATTGTATTATTTATTTCTTATATAAGTTCAAATATTTTAATTTAATCAAAAAATATATTTTTGAATGATAAAAATATGGTTGAAAGTAAAAAAATGTGTCCTAAAACCTAGGGTGTTATATTATCAAACAAGGTGTGAATTTAGGCTCGTCTGTTGTACCTCGAGTGAAGATATATTTAATAACTAACAATTTTTTAGGGTTATTACCTTTAGGTGTATTTGAGCCAAAGCATGTACCCACTTATAGTATTTCATCAGGGATTCCACTATTAGAAACCACCCACTCTTTACCAAAAAATTTGGATGTTTTCCCATGTTTAGGAATGTTTATAGGATTTTCAGTAATGTTTTCTGGTACTAATTTCCTTAAAAAATTTAACAGTCCTTTGAATAGAGACCCAACTTTTTTATACATGATTATCACATCATTTTTTTGAAAAACATAATAATAATAATAATATAAACTTGAACCAAAAGGATACAATTTACTAATATTAAACATGCCATTCAATAATATTCCTAATAATTAAACTATTAATAATAAATTAAAAATTATAAATAAAACATTAATTTAATAATTATAAAGTTTTACTAATAATTTATCATGAAGAATTAGTAAATATTAAACCTGAAACTATGTTAATATTCATTATTAGTAAAATATTATACTAATAATTAGAACATTATACTAATAATAAAACATAAAAATTTATTAAACATGCAATTTAATATTTATAATTAATATTAACAATTCAATTTATTATTTAACATATAATTTAATCATATTCATTGTAATTTATTATATAAAAAACCAAAACATTATAATAAAAATTCATTTTTCTAAATGACTATTAAAAATTCAAAATTCTTAATAATTAATATACTATACCAAAAAAATTATATTAGAATTTTATAATGCCCTTGGATTTCTGGATCTAAAGTTGTATTTTTGTTCAATTAGTGAGAGTTAATATATGTTTGAAGCATCCATTGTACATGAAATAAATCAAGTGGCATATATAGGTAAAATAAAGTGAAGAGGATATCCATGCATTATAGGTAATGAGGTTGGTAGAGTTCGATAAAATATGAGTGACTCATCATATAAGACAATTATTGAATTGAAATTTATGTCAAATACAAGTCCAAAGGATGTATAGTATTGTCTATAATAGTTTGGATAATTTTGGAAGAAGCCACCTAGTGTAGAGATTGAAGTGTAATTACTAAAAGAAGAAAGCTAGGTGAAGTTTATTAGAGAACCCCTATATGAGTTAAAAATTATGAATCATGTTGTACTTAATGTCTAAAAACTCTTGGATGAAGTTTTGAGAAGTTCAGAGTAAAATTAGAACAAACTTAAATCCAGTTGAAGAATTATAGATTTTGTATGCCTTAGAGAATTTGAAAAAATCCAGAATTTTACAGATGAAATATGTGTTGTGTAAGGATGATCCCCTTATTTTAAGGATATATTGAATATTTTCAAAGTTAGTGCTGATATCATGAGCCTCAGCCCGATTGGTGAGGACTCAGTAAGTGCATCCAAGAGAACCGAGATCAAATCTTGGTTGAGACAATATTTCTGGGTACTGTAGCAGGCATTGTTTGGTACTGTAGCTGCCAAAACTATTCATCCATCTGGGTCTCTGGGCCACCGGTTTGGTCCTTGGGTCTTGTAAGGCTTTTGGGCCACCCAAGGCCTTCAGGACAGTTGTTTCTCAAGGCCTTAGGGCCACCTTAAGACTTTAGGGCCACCCCAAAGGCCTTTGAGACACATGATATAGATGTACTAGTCAGACTACAGGGGACAAGGATTCAGATAAGGACCAGGGAAGGCGCATTCAATAGAGCTGAGCTAACCAGAATTGGAAGAATGAGATGGTATGGCTTTTCCATCGGTACTAGGCCTATGAAACTTTGCATAGGATAACTATCCGACCAGCCCTGTGAAGGTGGACTGCTGATATTATGACATATGTTGGGGAGGAGAAGTTACAAATAATCTTGTCTTAGTGATTCCCTATAAGACCTACGGGTCATGTAATTGTCTCAAAACCTTAGGGCCTTATAAGGGTTATAACTCACCCCTTGAAAGGTGTATTATAAAAAATAATAAAAAATGAATGCCTTCGGGCCATTCTGGAAAAGTTAGTGCTGCATAAGTATCCTTTACACTATGTATAATCATTATCTATGATTTTGATAAACATGAGTCTCCCTCTTCATAAACATCATATGGTTGTGCATTCAAGAATCCTTGTATAAGTAAGGATCATCCCTATATGTAAACATTAAATATACACATTAAAAATATTTAAATAGATACATAAATAACATTTGTCATCTGTGCAAGAATAATATTTATAGGCAACAACCTGTGTAAAGATGATTTTTTCCCTATATAAGCGTGAACCAGTCTTTGTAAGTCTCAAAACTTATTTTTTTGAGTATTTATATAGGCTGAAAAATTAAGTTCCCAGATTTAAAATCGGAATAAGAGAATCAAAACATTATGATGTATTGTTATTCTATATCCAATCCTATTTTGAGTAATATCTAATGCGATAAGGAGCTTTGGCAGTGGCATAGTTGTGAAAGGTCGAAGGAAATAACAACAATGTTTGGTGAGGTATGGGGTTCTATTCTTGGGATTCCACTCTTGGGGGAATTTATGCCTCCCATACTCCAATCAACTTCCTAGGTAACCCAATTTCTTATACGGTGGGTAAAAGGGTGCATCCCACCCAGCTGATAGATTGTTGGGTTGAACCATCACTGATCGGGTAGTTACCCCCTAAGACACTCTACGATCTCAGTTGGTAAGAAATCCTTCTGAGTTGGGGCTTCTTCGGATGAACTCTTCATAGGGAGGGGGTTTCTGGGTGTGGATGGTTCAAAAATTCCACTCCCAGAGATTCTCTTTAAAGATAAATGCGATAAATTTGAGAAGATCAAGAGGATGATTATCTTTATTAGAGAAAAGAAATTTCATGAATTTTAAATAATTTTATAGATGAAGTTGTGTTGATGATCAATATATTTAATCATTATGATCCAAACTCAATGAGGGATAATTATATTGAGCATATATAGATTTATTATAATTTTTCAAGCCCTAAAAGAAGAACTTCTCGATTAATGAATTCTAGAAATGGAAAAATAAGAATATAATGGAGCCGTTTTATATTAGTTTAAACATACCAAAATATTTTTTACTCAATCAAGTGAAAGATGTAGATGATTTGATATTATAGATGAAGTTTATATGTAAAAATTATAACTTATTCTTGTTTCATGGAATCGCTTAGTCCATATGTTTTTATTTCTACTATATTTTATATAGTTGGGAATAATATTGTTTTGTGACTATAATGATATTATTTTAAGGAATATAAATCCAAACCATTTGGATATAAATGAAAATACATATCTATATAAGTTTTAAAAATTATTAGGAAAGAGAAGTGAATTTCTATCAACTAAGTTTAAAATTCATGAAAATTAATTTACATGGGATCTTTTAATGAATGCACTAAAGAACCAAGGAACCCAAAAATGGTTGTTTTATGACCATTTTTTGTTTAGAAATGGGAATGTCTCCATGTGTTCCATTCATGTATATTAAAATGTAAGGGGATGTTTTTTGTATCTATATGAGGAGGTTAAAAAATTTATAAATAAAAAAAAATATATAAAGAGAAGGAGTCACTGTTAATATGTGTGTGATTGAGTTGGATGAGATAATTGAATCTCTTAAAGAAGAATAAGTTCAAATAATCTTCTTAATATTTTAGTGAAAAATAATAGGTTGTTGAAAATCTACTAAATAGAAGACATTCCATGTTTCAAAGAAAAATATGAAAAGGATCAGAAGTGTCAGAAGCCAATGTGGTCTACCTATATAGAACTAGTGAGTGCCAAATTTTTTTTGAAAAGAAGAAAATAATAATAAGAATCCATCATTCAAATATGTAAATGGGTTTTAAAGAAAAAACTTTAAGATTTTAGTGTGTAAATATCCAGGAAATATTCTGAGTGTTCCATTCAGTATAATCACTAATTAATATTTTTCAAGAATGGATTCTTAATGTTTTATTTGATAGAGAGGTCAACAATATGTTTATTTTGAAAAATATATAGAAAAAAGACATGTTTAGGTTGAGTTACATGGTTAAGATATGAATATTTTAAGAAATTAAAATACACTCTATGTTTAAAAAGGATATTGTTTTAGGGGCTCAATGATATATTTAGACATCATTAGTGATCTAATAAAAATGAGGAAAGATAAGAAGGAAAGTTTGTGCGATACCTATTTTAATAAATGTTTTGGGATGTAGTTTATGTTCACATGTGTTATATTATATACAAATAAATTTTTAGTATTGTGATAATGGTTTAGGATAAAAATATCTTACACTCTAATTGTATTGAAAAATGATATTAGTATAGAATTTGTGACTTTGACATTATAAGAATAGAAATGTGAAATATTCCTAGGAGGGTCCAGACCTTTTAAAAACACCTATATAAATTTATTATTTTATCTATATTACTTACACAAGTATACTGGGTTAAATAATTAAACATCCAATATTCTTAGGAGAAACTAGAGGTTCATAGTCCGAAGTTGTTGATGATTTAAAAATAAATTGGAATTTTGTTATAGTTAGACAACTCCTAACTCACTTCTCTACTTAGGTGTGTCTATATGATCACCATGGAATCCCAATTAGTATAAGATCAAAGGTCCCCTCTAATTGTATTTAATACCTACTAAAAAAAATATCATAGAAAATGATATATATGATTGAATTTTGTTGTTCCCCATTTGTTTTTACCTGAATACATGAAGTGAAAACTTGATTTTTTTTAAGAAATTACATAGATGTAACAGTATATTTATATCCTTGTTTGAATATATTTTGAGTTATTATAATAGACCATGATAAATGGAAGGAAAATAGAGATCATAGAGTTGAGAACAATCTCAATGATCAATGAAGAATAACCACTAGGTGAAGTTAGTCAGATTGGTATTAGTAGTTTAAGAGGTGATGAGAATAATCTTATTAAATTTGTTGAATTCATGATATTTAGGTTAAATAATAAATGTGTGAAATTTATAGTGATTTTTTTCACATATTTACTTAGATTAATTTAGAATTTATATAATGAGAAACCAAAGTTTATAAATGATGCTGAAGTAGTGAAAAGTGGATTTATAGGATAGTTAAAAAAGGAAACTCTCTCATTAATTAATTGAAGGTCGAGGATCTTCCCTTACAAATTTAAAGAGAATAATTTTAAATAATTGAAGATAATTTTAATTGATGAGAAAGAATTATTCAGAAAATCTAGTGAAAAAATATGCAAGAAATAGATAAGTCATATAAAACTACTCTTGGTGTTAGAGAATCCCAACTAGAAGTCAAAGTTAAAAAAATCAAGGATATTGATAGTTCTATAGTTTAATGTATAAAAATTCATGAGAAAAAAGTCCAAAATTTTATAATATAATGGTAATATATAATTATTTTAGTGGAATCTAAGAAAATTAAACTCAATTTATGGTGTCTTGAGCTAGAAATAAAATTTAAAAATATGGAAGAATAAAAATATGTGTCTTACTAAACAATTGATAAAAAGGGTGATTCCACACAAAATTAAAAATTAATAATCCTTTTAAGAAGGCTCAAAATTCTGGATCAAATATCTTGAGTTCATCTATAAAATATTACACCACAATCTCTTATTAAAATGTATCCCATAACCCATTTGAATATGCTAATACTTAATCTATATCGGTTTTATGGGAATATTTAAATTTAAAAACTATAAAAAAAATAGAGGATTAATAATCTAATGATATAAGATTTTCACACATAGATTTTACAAAAAAAAACTATAAAAATTTATTAAATTATGAAAACACTTGCCTAAGGATCATAAAGGTATTGCGACATTAGAAACATGGAAACACAAATAAGTAGTTTATAGGAAAACAACATCATCACCCCCTACATTCTTCATAAATGACATTGTTCATAGAATAATCGTATGTAATATATTTCTCTATAACAATGGGAAATGAAAAATAATAAAGGGTGAGATGATATTCTCAGTAATGTTAAAGAGGGGAGATATATAATCACAACATGAACACAAGGTTTTGAGAACATGAGAATGACATTTTAAAATCATTTCCTATATATCAAATATCATAATATTGTGTCATGGTGTAAATATTTTCAATTCATAAGGCATGAATCATAAGGGAATCAAAGAACATGATCCATGAGAGCATAACATCATAATAAGATATATATTTTTTTAATACACATAAGTATAGAAATTGTTATGATGAGGCTACCCACCAAGACATTGATAAAATGTTAAGAATGGTCTAACCACCCATGTACCTAATTTAGGATTGGTATTCTCTATAATGTACCCTCTTTCAGTCTTGTGATAACCTCTCATGTACCCTTTGAGCTCATATAATAGTAATAATTTCCCAATTCATTAGAGGTAGATATAGATCCCACCCATCACATAATGAAAATCATACACATGTGTTCCAAAAGATCATAAAAAATTCATCATATCATAACCTCTGAAATAAAAATGGGTTTCTTAAATATTTCATTTTATCCTAACCTATTGAAAAGAGACAAATTTCATAATCATTTCATCATTTCACCATAGCATAAACCATGAAAATAAGTTGGATTCATAATCATCTCATCATGGTATAACCCATGGAAGGGAAATAATATTCCTAAAACTTTTTTCATCATAAACATAAACCATTCTAAGAAACAATAATAATGGTATCCTTGGATAATAACCCTAATAAATCATAAGTAACATCAAAATACATTATCTTAGATAGAATATGATTTTGAAAGATCACATAGAACATTTATTGAGGAAACATAACCATTTCACTTTGAAAAGAAATTTTAATCATAAAACATTTTTAAAATACGTTTCTTTGAAAATAAATGTTAAAAATTATAATGTAATCTTAAAATAAAACAACGGTAGTTATGGAAGAAAATTTCCATCATGCCTTACACATTAAAACAGATATTCATTTGATATTTTTTGTAAAATACATAAAAGGATTCTTTTAGAGAATTACACGAAGATTATTTTCAAAACATTTTTTAAAAAGTAAAACAAGGGTAGAAATTTATATAATAAATACTTTTTAGTATGATAAAAATATATTTTATTAAAACATGGTTTGAGAAGAAAAAGAGTTTTCGACAAAGAAGCCAATGTTTCTTAAAAACATTATTTTTGAACTCTTGAGTACATAAAGAGAGGAAAATGAAGAGAACAAATTTATCCTTATGAAATAAAAAGAGGAGAATAAAATTAATTATTTTCTTAATATATGGATCATAATATTTTTTCATTGAAAATGTAATCATAATCAACCCCGATAAATGATGAGATTATAACGTTAAATCTTTACCACGTTGGTAACTTTGAAATGTAAGACACATAAAGGAATATCGTTAAATGAAACATAAAATATCATGAGTATATATAAATTCATTATATTACATGTAAAATGGTCTATATACACACATTGTAGAAGAAGATAGATTCATAACATAATCATACATCTCAATGAAGACAAATTGAGAAAAACATTTCTTACTGATTTGTTAAATTTTTGAATTTTAAACCACATTAAATATGGATACTCAAATGGATATATAAATAGCAATAAGTTTTAATAGAAAAATAATAAAATAAATTTCTGGGTATTATAAACACAACATTAAATAAATTGGTTGTGAATCTAGCATGTGTCTGACATAAGTAACAAGTGAGAAAAAAATCTCTTACCTTAAGTCCAACATCCTTCATACATGTTCAAAACTCATATATAATAAAAATAATTTTATTATACATATATTAAATGAATATAATTATATATTTATACCACACCATGTATTATTTATTTATGACCATTTGTTACCCATTTATTAACAATTCATTACTAAAATCACGTTTTAGGTAGTAACCCCTTTGTTTTTCGTATATGTTTTGATTTTTTATTTTTTATCCCCTTAAATTAATCATGGTTGCATCATATTAGAGATTTTACCACTACAATAAATATCATATATATTCATTATATGTGTATTTATAGTGATCCATAAAATTTAGAGATAGAAAATGAAATACATCATTCATGGAGAAGGCAGGCCATGCGTATGCATGAACATTGTTTCCATTTTTCCAAAGGAAAGAAAAAAATAAAGTTAAATATAATATTAATATTAAATAATCATTTTTATGTCCTATATATCACATATTTTCATTAAAAACATCCTTACTAACTTCAATTTTAAATCATGAGTGAATCACATCGCTTCGCGACACGGTAACCCGATGTACACATGAGCGATGTTATTATATTACCACATAATGAAAAGAATGATGGTATGTTTGATATAATAGAAAAAATAATAATATCAAAATTATATTATTTAAACATTTAATACATCATTATATCTATCCATGAGAGTTTGTAATGAAAAAATGATTGACATTAGTTTGCGAGGCGGTAGTCCACCGTACACATGAACGATGATTTCGTAACTCATTTGATGGAAGTGAAGATGATTATTGGTCATTAAATTAAAATAAAAAAAATATAATTATATTTAATATACTTTGGCTGTTATATAATCATTTTTTAATAATAATTCAAGTATTTGGAAGAAGAAATAAAATTAAAACACTCGATGAAGTACATTACCTCTTCCTCATATATCCTCCTTAGGTTTGCACAAAAATCATTCCTAGGTTAGATTTTTGAAAAAAATAAGGATTCTAGGATGATAAAATTTAATTTTTGAAGTGATTTGGGATAGTATGTTCCAAACCAAAAGGGTTTTAATATTTTAAGAAGAAATGAGAGGGGGTTTCTTTTTATAATTGAGGTTTGTGGTAGACTTTTTTTTCAAAAAAATGTGTACCCAAATTTCTCTAAGGAAGCAAGGATGAAAAATGTGGTATTATCAAGTATTATAAATTATAGGGTCAAAATATGGTCATAAAATTGATTTTATACAAGTTTTTAGGTCATTTTAATGCTTATATTTTTTGTTCAAACTCCGGTAAATCGATTTTTAACTTAACTCTAGTAATTAATTCCTATTGTTTTCACTATTAATTTTAGTAAAAAAATAATTTAACTATATGAGATAACATAAATTATATCAATTAAAAATATAGAATCCATTTTTACTAATTAAATCCATAGAATTTCAAATTTTAATTTGAAAAAAATCCTGAATGCCTGATAAGAAAGTGTGTTTTGAAAGAGAAAATGTTTGAATGTTTAAAAAAGTTTTTATATAAAAATTCAACATGAAAATGATTAAAATGACCTAAATTGAAATAATATATATATAATTGAACAAATTTTACTTTAAAAATAATTAAAAAAACAATTTAACTTTATAAATAATTTAATCCAAAATGTAGTTTTCATTTAAAATTCTATAATTTTCACTATGTATCACAAAATTAATCTTTTCATAAAATTATCAAAAATTCACTCTAAGTTAATTTTGAAATTATGATTTAAAAAATAAAGTTTCTTTTATCAAGTAAATTTTTTTAAGGTTTCAAAAATTAGTTTTATTATATTTCACAAAAATAAATAAAAACATATATTTAGAGAACAATATTTTCGAAACATATAAAGACTATTAAAAAAATTGAGTACTTTTTTTATCAATAAGTTTTTTGTATAAAAACATTATGCTTAATATTTAAAAATTATTTATTACTATCAATATTTCTAATTTTATTGACTATGTTATAATGATTGCATTTTAATAGTAATATTAATAATATTTCATGGTTTGTTAAATTTCATTGTTGCGTATAATAAAAGGTAAGTTTAGTGTTGTGTCTAACATATGTTATAAAATAAATTTAATTTATTTATGAAAAATCATAAAAAAATAGTCTGTTACATTCTACCCACATTAAAATGAATTTATCAATAGAAATTTTTTACTATAATACAAACAAATTAGGATACTTCTACCACATCATTTCTTTAGGTTCCCACATAGCTTCCTCAAACTGGTGGTTTGAACACAAAAATATGACCAACTGAGTGGTCTTGTTTCATATAACTTTTTATATATAATTTATAATCTCCAACCTTTTATTATCATAAGAAATATATTTATCTAATGGTATAACCAAAGATTTTAGTACATGGGAATTTTCAGGTATGTACTTCCTCAGAAGAGATAGATGGAACACATCACGATCTTAAGAGTGGTTTTGTGGAAGAACCGACCAATAAGATACCATCCCAGTAGAATCAAGAATTTAAAAGGGACAGATATTATTAGGGATTAGTTTCCATTTCTTCCTGATTCTCACAATCTTCTTCCATGGATAAATTCTTAGAAACACATTATCACAAACTTCATATTCTAGATCACATCGATGATTGTCTACATAACTTTTCTATTGACTCTGAGATGCCATTATGTTTTATAGAATGTCTCTAACCTTCACTACCATTTATTTATCTTTATTAGGTAAAAATATATTTATTTCTATAAGTCATTCCATCACATTGGAGTTCTACATTTCATTTCATATAGGGATTCATAAGGATCCATCTAAATACTTGAGTGAAATACATTATTGTAAGAAAACTCAACTGGAGGATGGTGTTTATCCAAAACTAATTTAAAACAAAAAGAAAAATATATCAAAATATTCTATAGGGTTTTAATTTTTCTCCCATACTAACCATATGTCATAGGATTATACAAAATTTGAAACTACACTTCATTTCAAGAGATTTTCGAAGACTTCACTCGAACTTTGAGGCAAACCTCAGATCTCTATTAGATGCAATGTAATGTGGTACTATATGAAACCTTAAGACTTCAATAATTTATATCGTAGAAATATAATCCATATAGAAGTATTATCTAATAGAGATGAAGTTTGTTGACTTATTAAGGAGATCAATTACAACCCATACCACATTATTCTCTTTAGACATTTTGGGGAGTCCAATGAAAAAAATCCCTGGTGATATTTCCCCACTTACATTATGTTATGGTTAATGGATGTAACATCCCCTTTTAATTTTATATCTCAAACATAACTTTATAACATAAAAAGAACCGAAATACAAACTACACAATATTTATCTTCATTCCAACTCACCAGAAGTACTCATTCAAATCTCTATTCATCATCATACTTCCAGGATTAATTAATAATGAAGAACTATTAGATTTATAAAACAAATCCTTCTTCAAATATGGTATGGATAGAATGTATACATGGTTCTTGAATCTTATCATTCCATAATGATCAAGGTTAAAATCAAAAAATATTTCTAGCCTTATTTTTTTTCTCTATATCATCCTTATGCACATCTTTAATATTTACTTAGATAGATAGTTAAACATTCAATAGAGCATGATAAGGTTTATCAACTTCCTTCTAGATTTCTGGATCCATCATTTTAAAACTCATATGTATCAGATCTTTTGTTATCTTTATCATAGATAATCTATCATTATCCTTTTAACTCAAGGCATTATCCTCCTTGTTCTCTTTCCCAGGGTGGTAATATATTGAGCATTCAAAATATTTAATCAGCTCTAACCATATTCTCCGACACATATTCAGCTCTTTATATGTGAATATATACTTTAAACCTTTATTATTGGTATATATATAACACTTTTCTCCATAAAGAAAATTCTTCTATATTTTTAATTCAAAATTTTCCACAACTAACACGAAACCATAATTTTGGTAATTTTTCACATGAATATTTAATTGTCTTGAGGCATAAGCTATAACCATTTCATTTTCCAGAAGAAAATAACTCAGTCAATTCTTTCATGTGTAGCTATATATTACAAACCCTTCTCCGTTACATGGTAGTGTAAGCACATTTGTGCTGACTTATCTTCTCTTTAATTCCTTAAAATATTATTCACATTCATCTATCTAGAGGAAATTGGCTCCCTTTCAAGTTAACGTGGTGGGTGGATTATATTTTCTTTAGAAATTATCCCAAACCATCACTAACATCTAGATAAACTAAGAAAACTATGGATCTCAGTAACCATGTTTGGTTTGGTTCAACATTCAATAGCCTCCGTCTTTGAGAAATATATTATTATACCCTCTATTGATATTATATGACCAAAAAATTAAACCTTTTACATACAAAATTCACATGTTGTAAATTTTTCATATATTTTTTCCTTAGGGTATTTAGTTCAATTCTCAAGTCATCTTCACGCTATTACTTAATCATTGAATATAAAATAATATCATCTATAAAGAATACCACAAACTAATCTAGGTAATATCTAAAGACTCTATTCATTAAATTTATGAATATAATAGGGGAATTTATAATATCAAATGAAATCACTATATATTCATATTATTTATACATTTTTTGAAATTATTTCTTGGGTATATCCTCCTTATTGACCCTAAAATGATGATATCTAGAATGAAGGTTAATCTTGAGAAAGTATTGAGCTTCACAAAGTTGATCATACAAGTCATTAATATGAGTAAGATGATAATTTTTCTAAATTGTGATCTTGTTCAGCTCATAATAATCAATGGAGAGTCACATTTATCCATATTTATTTAAAAAAAGAATAGGGGGACACCATGGTGTCACACTTGCCTAAATAATTCCATTATCATGGTTTTCCTGGAGATTCTTCTTCAATTCATGCAAGTCAATTAGGGCCATTCTATAGGGATTCTTAAACTTACTATGGCACTGGGTAAGATTTCTATTGAGAAATCAACCTCATGTTTTATCAGAAAGCTAGGAAAATCTTCTGAAAATACATCTAAAAATTCCCACATAATAGTCATATCACTAATGTTTAGTTTCTCCCCAGCCATCTAAGATAAACACCCCTCCTTAAATTGAATCAAAACCCATATAATGGATGTTATTTCCATTGAAAGCTCATATTTATCATCATACTAATAGATGATCATAGGATAGTTTGTAATATAAAATATGAATTCCCTTCATTAATAATTGATCTGTGATTTATTTATAAAAATCAATTCCATGCCTAAGATAACATCAAATTAAACCAAAGTAAGAATGTAAAGGTCTACAGGAAGCACATTCTCAAAAACTTCAACCAAAGAAGAATCATAGACTTAGGATAATATCTTTATTCTATTAGGGGTTTTCACTATTAATTATACATATAATCATTTGGAAGGTATCTTTATACCCTTGTAAAATTCTGTATATATGAATGAATGGGTAGTTACAGTGTCAAATATGACATTATCATCTCTATAGTGGATTTTAAGTGTAACGTCTTAACTTAGATGCCACTAAATAGTGCCCCGAGCTAGTGGGTCACATGGACTCAAGCACACACCCTTATATGCCAGAGTCTAAGGACTAGAAAAAAGGGACTTGGGTGTGTCTATGGGATAATATTACATCATGTCATAGTGTAACACAATAGTAGTAATTATATCGGTCAATAGAAGAAACAATAAATCAACCAGACAGAAGATAAACATACAAGACATGAATACATGAAAAATTCAAAAAGAAACCTTATATAAAAAATGATGTTTTTTTTCATGCCTCTATATATTAGGAATACAGGCATACAATATACAATACAATACATGTATCAAAATACCTAAAAGGCCAAAAATAATTATCCGACCTCACATAATGAGTCTATCTTGGTCATGTGCTCCCCTACTCCTAAAAAATAAGCAAATTAAGAATCGTATAGCGGGATCTTTTCTCTAGTCCCTATCTATAACCAAGAAGTTTGTTTGAGTACCAAAAAATGTCCCAAATAGGTTATGAGGTAACACTTAGTAGGCCCCCACCAATGGTGTCTAAAACATGTCTAGTCTGGGTTTAATAAGAAAAATTAGTGTGCAGTTAATAATAGGTATAACAATAGTACAAGTGAAATGTCCATGGTAAAAGTAAAACTATAAAGTGATACATTTTGGCCTGTCAATAATAATCATATTCTCATAACAAGGGTCAACTGTAAACAAATCCACCATAAGCATGGGTTAATTGTAAAACATTAATAAACCATAATGACCATGTTGTGTAATCTGGTGTATAACATCTACCATGCCCTCACCATATAATCTAGTATATAATACCATCATGACCACATCGTATAATCAAGATTATAAAATTCACCATGTCCACACCAAATAAAAAAGTGTATATCATATCCACAATGGTCATGCTAAAAAATAAAAAGTGCCAGACCATGAAGGGTACGATCTATAGAGAATATCAACAGACCAAGTCCAATTGAAGTCCAAGAAATACAAATCCAAGGGTTAGCAATTTCCTTGGAATTCTATAGAACCAAGATCCAAGGAGTAAATATGTCCAAGGAATCCACTATTGTAATCAAGACCCATAGAGTTAAATTTTCCATGGCGTCCTATAGAATCGAGATGCAAGGTATAAAAACCAAGGCACCCACTACCATAATCAATATATCATCTAATTTCATTAATAATTTAATAAACATTCACATTCCATGAGTTCATCAACCCATACAATAATTCCTATATAAACCATTTAATTATAAGTAAACAACATGTAATTACATGGAAATGAGGAATCAAATCTATTATATCATCTCAATTAAATTAAATTAAATTTATAAAGTCTACTTATAATAAGGAAATCACACACACACACACACACACCTAGATAGGTGGTATAAAGTTATGTATACAATACAAATTTACACCCCATGGGTGGCCAATGTTGGGGATAACAACCTCCAACAATCTCAAATGAACTATTTGGAAACCTAAGAAAAGTCATGATTCATTTAATCTATGAATAAAACTCATTTTAGAGTAAATACTAGAAAGTATAGAGTGTGAAACAACTATGAAAATCTATAAATTAACCAAACCATAGGGGAAAAGGTATAGAACACATACCAGATACACATGATAGAAAACTCATCTAATATCGACCTTTGATTCATTCCAGATTGAGAGAATAATTAATAATGGACTAAAACCTAAAAATAAATCATATTATATTGCACAAAAAACTCTATTTATATGAAGAAAAATGAATAATGAAATAATAGGAATGAATGACTTATTGACTCAGATCCAATGAGACTGAAAATGGATGAAATGGATCATGGATCGCGAAACATCACCAAATCATAGATTTGTCTTCCTTTTGGTGCTTCAACATAAGATAGAAAGGAGGGTGAGGCCTTCTATAAAAATATGAGGCCCCATAATCATATTTTAAAAAATTAACTCAGACATTTACACGACGTGTAAATGATTTATACATCATGTAAATCTCAGGGGATTCCTCCCTGGAAAAAACCTCTAAAAATCATGAAAGGTTCCAACTAGACCATTACACATCATGTAATTGATACACATCGTATATTCCTTTAACACGGTGTGTATGGTGATTGCATCCGAACTATAGGCCTCCTGACACTTCCTTTCCAAAAAATACCCAACCAATCCACGACTTGACTCTAGTTATAATCCATAAAGAAAATTTAAAGAGGCATTTAACTGAGAAAAATAATCCTTAACTCAAGAAAAATCTTTTATATTAAAATTTCCCCCTTTAAAGAAATTCATCACTAAAATTCACTTCCAATGGTGGTAAATAATTTTTTGTGAATAACTTTATCCACTAAGCATGTACATCAGACTCCAACTCCCAAGTCTCATCCTTTAAACAACCGTACTTCAATATCAACCATATTAGAGGAAATGACCAACCATATATAACCTTCATGATCTTATCAATGATACAAATATGATGATACTCAATGGACACATCAACCTGTAACTCCTCCTCATATAGATATAGAGTGTGAGATAGTTTTGAGTGATAATTGCAAAACTGGGATACGTGGATGACGTCATGCATGGATTAGTACCTCTAAGGTAATTAAAACTAATATGCTATCAACCTAAATATCACCAAAATCTTGAATGGGCCAACATTTTTTTGGTGAAACCTTACCCTTTTTCTTAATCCATCTTTGTCCCAGCCTCAGTGAGATATGTAAAAATAACTGATCCCCAACCTCAAACTATAGAGGTTTTAGATGGAGATTGGTGTAAAATTTTTATCGATACTGTGCAGTATCCATCGACTTTCAAATCAACTAGAATTTCTATGAAGTCTCCCACACAATACGTAATGACAGTAAATCTATCTTCCCCTCCTCTAATCAGAACATGGGTGATCAGCATGTCCAACCTTAAAAATACTCATAAGGTTCTATATTTATAGTTTTTTATGGATATTATTATAGGAAAAATCAACTATGGGTATATTTTTATCCAAATATCACCCAAAATAAAATAATAATTCTCTTAGGATATCCTCAAACACCTGAATCAGTCACTCTGACTAGTACAAGGGTGGTATGCCATGCTCAGAAGCACCTGTGTACCCAATGCCCTATGAAAACACTACCAAAAACAATATGTAAACATGGAATTTCTATCTAATATAATGGTATGAAGAACCCCATGAAGTCAAACTATTTCACAGATATACAACCTTCCAAACTCATCCACTAAGAAGGTCTCCCTAATTGAGAGGAAATGATAGACCTTCATGATCAAGTCTACAAAAACCCAAAAAACATCACTACCTCAAGGCGACATCGATAAACTGGTCATAAAATCAATCACAACATTTTCCCATTTCCACATGGGAATGGGTAACTACTATAAATTCACAATTGGTTGATGGTGTTCTCACTTCACATTCTAATAGGTGGAACACCTCATAAAAAGACTATCCACCTAATAATTCATCCCTGGACACCAATACTGGTGATGTAAATCCCAATACATCTTGGTAACACCAGGATGCACTGCCTAAACTGATTTATGAAACACTCACATCAACTCCTCACTTATTTCTACTAGAACCCAAACGTGACCATGAATACATAGAATTTCATTATCTCTCATATTCTAACAAGGAGGTGGGTCCTCACCCACCAAACTCTCCCATAGGACTAGGTCCTCAGTATCAGAAATATATCCCAACCTCACTCTATCCAGAATTTTAGACATCACCACTACGGATGAGAGGAAAATTTTTCCACAACTATCCTACATATCGAAGTGTATATTAGAAAACAAATCCATAAGATTCAACTCACTATTTGCCTCTTGACCTACCTGTATCTGAGTCCACCTACTTAGTGCATCAGCAAACACATTTCCCTTTCAAGGTGTATAAGAAATATTTAAGTATAAATAATGTAGTTACTTAACACACCTTCAATACCTAAAATTCATATAACACTTTATATATATATATACTTGAGGATTTTATGGTCCTCATTCACCACAAAATTCCATCCTAGTAAATTATGTCTCTAACAATGCAAAGCATGGACTAATATAGATAACTAAAGATCATGTGTTGGGTAGTTTCTCTCTTATGGACTCAACTAACAAGACCAATAAACCACGATTCTATCTCCCTATATTAGAACTTCTCGTGTCCTGATACCTGATGATCAGAAAAAAAGGGTAGCTTCTTCCTGGCTCTGGTAGAATTAGGATCAGTGCTGAATTAATTCATTATTTCGTCTCCTAAAACATAGTCTCATAGGTTTATTTCCATAAAAACTTTACAACCTTCTTAGTAAATACTTTAAGAGGTGATTATATGCGTGAAAATTCATGTATGAAATTCTTTTAATATTCAGCTATCCCCGAGAAACTCCATATATAAAATACATTCTTCTGCTGCTCCTAGGAAAATCTCACCTACTATAGGTAAACTAATACTCCTTATCTTGTATAATATGTCCCATAAAGTGAATATTATACATCCATAAGTGTCACTTTTTGAGCTTATAATATAATTTATGCTATCTTAGTGTATCCAAAACAATCTCAAGACATTTGGCTTGGCCGTGTCAATTATGAGAATACACCAAGATATCATCCATGAACACCACCATTGATGAATCTAGATAAGGATAAGAAAATAAGTTCATTAGCACCATGAAATGTTTTGGCATGTTCATGAGTCTGAAAAACATAATTAATTACTCATATAGATCATACCTGTTATAGATCATACCTGTTATAAAATATTTTACCACGGTTAAAAGTAAATTGGGTAATTAAGGGTAGAAATGATATTATTATTACCCTAACACATGTTATAATTCTATTGGACAAGTGTAATTCTACCAAAAACAAACTTAGGAATACAATATGACCATTTAGGCCCACTTGGATTAGATTAGGACATTTATTATTAATTTATTTAAAGAAGGGTTAAAAGAGTTAAAATCAAAGTTCATTTACTAAAACATTTTTAATATGGGGTTATACATAAGATCAATTCGACTATAAATATTAATTAGAAATATAAAAATATTTGCTACATAATGGTATTTTATTTGTAATTTTTAGACATTAAATAATTTAATTTATTTATGACACAACGATGATGCAGTAATTATCTTATTAATGAAATATTGACATAATTGATGTTATAAATACCCAAATAAATATAATTTGAGACTTTTTATGAATTACACTAATTTTATAGGTTAATATGACATTTTAGTATTTATTTAAGTAACTTTTTTCGAACTTATCATTCCGTTATGATTTTCACAAAAATCAATTACTAAATAGTGTCAAAATTGACATAAAATAGCATTTAAAACAAATATTATATTATTAATTTTTATTTTATTCCTAAAAATATATGGTTTGACCAAATTACTTAGATAAGGTTATATATATTAATAATAAACAACTTGGGGTTCGTTTGGCTTCTTATAGTAAGTTTATTAACCTAATAGTGTAAGAACCCAAGAAGACACGGTAAAAGTAAAATTATTTAACTTAATGTTAAATCTAAATGATAAGGTTAAAATATGAACCTAAACTTGTCTAAATTCTATTGGATGAGATTATTTCGACCCATCCCCACCTTAGCTTCGAAATATATCAATTTGGAGCTATTTAAAACCGAACTTGACTTTATAATAAAATAATATTTTTAGTTATTCCAAAGGTACCCCTCCCCTCCCTTATAAAAGGGCACCTCCTCCCTCTCTTCCTCACACAACTTTGAGCCTTCAATCTCGGCCAAACCCTGCCAAATTATCTTCTCCACTTCCCTAGAAACATCCTAGATGTTCTGGTATTCTTCAAAGACCCATTTTAGTGCCCTAAAAGGAGGTCTCAAAGAAGCACTTCAAAGAAGAGGTAATGTCCGTTACCGATTCTTTCATCTTTATTTCTTCTTCCACTTCTTCTTCTTAGGTTGTTTCATTATGAAGTAATAACATCAGTATCACTCATATACCGATATGTTATTATAAGTATGAAACAACCCTATTTCACCATCTATCCATCCTACGGAAAAATAAATCACCGCGCGTGCGTACGTACGGAATACCGTCTCCACGACGCGATGAGATTCATTCTCCACATTAACCATTAATAAATGATTATAAAGTATATATAATGAATAATAATGAAATATATGAAATGTTAAATCTACTGGATTTATGTATATATATATATGTATGTCATCTACTTACTTCCATTCAAGACAATAAGGAAAGGAAAACAACGTTCATGCGTACGTACGGACTACCGTCTCCATGAACGGTGTGTTTCATTTCATTTATCTATATTATATATATATATATATATATATATACTGAATATATATGATATATAAATCATGTTTTATATTCTGGAAGTAAGTAAATCATGATATAAGTAATAATAATGTCAAGAACAACAAGTCCAAAACACCTACGATAAATGAAACGATTTTACCCAAAATGCTTCTTTAACATGGAATTTACAAAAGAACGGGTAATATAAAGTCATACGTGAACCATATATGATATCATGACAATGAATATGATTCTTAAATAAGTTAATGACATTATTTAAATCATTATACAGGAGTTTTGGATACGTACAAAGCATATCAGACATAAGGTAAGGGAAATATCACAATCTCATTTTTATCCGAGATTGTTTATACTTTGAATTTACTGGGGTGTATTTTATCATCCACATCCATGTTTCCTCAATATGTAATATTATTTCCATCCACCTAAAATTGTTTAAATCCAATTTTACCCTTCGATAAGTTTTTAGTAAAATATATGAAAGGAAACTTTTGTCGTTTTTCGTACGAGGTACTTTTTGACTTTTTTGACAAAAGTACGAGAAGAATGTTTTTTTAACTTATACCACATGAATGGATTTTTAAAAAATTATTTCCAAGAAGATTCCTTTACAAGTTTTCAAGTTTATTTTTAATCAACTTCTTTTAAAATTGTATGACATGTTAAGAAAGGAAAAGTGTTTTTGAAGTAGAAAGGATATTTTACTCAAGAATGGAGTTCAAGTGTTTTATCAAAATTATTTTCCATATAAGATAATAAAAGGGTTATTTTTTTATCCCTATTATTACATTGATTTGATTATGTTGTGATGGAATTATTTTTATGAATTCCTTTATCTTATATGAATTGTTTTATTATGTCACGATGTTTAAGAATCCCATTTTTATTACATGGGTTATGCAATGATGTATAGTTTATGATTTTGTGGCACACATAAGAATGGTATCATTATGAGATGGGTGGGACCTATATCTCCTTCCAATGCATTGTTTAAAGACTTTATATTTCATGAGATAGATATGGCTGGAATGGTAGGTTATACCGGTTCAGTGAAACAGGACTTAAACGAGGGTGACTTGGTTCAGAAATGGACTTTGTCCACTAAGATAGTCTTGACAGTGAGTCTTGACTAATAAGAAATGATTCTCTATGATTATGTGTGTATACCACAAAGTTACATGTTTTAAGTTATGATTATTGGGATTCCATTTCACTACTATGATTTATCCCATGTTATGAAATTATGCTCTCTTTTGCAGGTTAAGATTTCCAAAATGTTATGTTCTTATGAATATGATGTGATTGAATTTTCTTTTGTTTACACTTACTGAGCATTTGAACTCACCCTTTTATGTTTTCTTTTCCCTAGGTTATAAATAAAGGTTTTAGGTAAGAAAAAAAAGGAAGATCTTCATGGGAGATGTTGAAGATCTTTCACCATGATTAGAAGATTACGTTCCTAGTTTCCAAAGACACTAAACTATTACGGTCCTTGTGTGTGTGTTTTTGTTATGTAATAAGTATTCCGCAAAAGTAATGTAATTTCCTTGTACGTCAGGCTTCGGGTCTCTATAGTTGGTATCAAAGGAAAGGTTTAGTCAACCTTTGGAAACTAGGATGTGAGAACGTTAGTGAGATCCCTAGAGATATTTCTAAGGTATGTCTAGGGATGTCCCTAAGGATAAGTATACGTATAGGATACAGTCCTAGAACTACGGTAACGATCATAGAATTTAACCTAAGATGTTAGACATTGAAGGTAATCCCCCTTTATTATGTTGTTTTCCCTAGCATGATTTTTGTCTCTCACACTATTCTTTTTGGGTTTTAGACGATGGCTGGAACCCGAAGGAACCGTGTTGATCAATGCAATGGACAATACAATGATTGTCCTCCTGAACAAACAAATGTTATGGGGGATGGAGTGCAAAATCTTATTTCTATACTTACACAATCTATGAATCATTCTGGACATCCAAATGAGCAGAGAGGGGAACAATATTCTATTGAGTCCTTCATGAGGCAACGCCCACCTTCTTTCAGTGGGTCTTCTGATCCACTTGTTGCTGAACAATGGATCAGTACCACTGAAAAGATATTTTCAGTTCTTCAATGTTCTGAACATGATAAAGTCATCTTAGCAGTATATCATTTGGAAGGTGAAGCTGATCAATGGTGGAATATTATCAAGAATAAGAGGCAAAGAGATGAAATTGAGTCCATGGAATGGGATGAGTTCAAGAACTTATTTTTCAATAAGTACTTCCCTCGTGTTCTTTGAACAAAGATGGAGAAGGAGTTTCTTGAACTAAAGAAAAAGGATGATGAATCTGTTGGTATATACGAAGTGAATTTTACAAGACTTGCAAGGTATGCAACCTGAAAGTAAAGTTGATCGATTTTTCAGTGGCTTAAAACCAAGTCTTCGAAGGGCATTAGCTATAAGAGACTTCAGTAGCTATGAAGAAATTGTGCGTTGTGCTATCAAGGTAGAAATGGAAGTTGGTGTTACATATCCATCTCCTGGTTTTGATAAGAAACGAAAGATGGAGTTAAAGGAGAAATCTCAGAATAATGGTGAAAAGAAGATGAATGTTTCCTTATGCTCAAAGTGTGGAAAGAAGCATGATGGAGATTGTCTTAAAGGGACTAGAAAATGTTTTTAGTGTGGAAAAGAAGGTCATCGAGCAGCTGAGTGTCGAAGTAATGGAAACATGGTTTCTAATGATGTGAATAAAGCAAAGACTGCAAAGAACGCACCACCAACACTTCAATGCTTCAAGTGTAAGGAAATGGGGAATTATGCAAATAAATGCCCTAATCCAAGGGTTAGTGATGATCAACATGAGCAACCACTTAAGGCAAAAGACAAAGGGAAGTCACATGCGATCACTATTGGCGATGTTGAATATGACAACGATGTGGTGGAATGATTAATTGTTTATGTAATGGGATTCCAAAATAGTGTTGTATATAGTATCGTGGAATATTGGAATATTTATGTATTGGTCTATTGTGGTTTTCAATAATTTTATGGTACCAATAACCATGGAAAGTGATTGAGATATTTTTGGAAAAAGAATTATATGCGCATAATGAATGGAAAACGAGAAAATGAAATATTTGACAGTATTCATGAGCTCATGATTGATATAAGGACTAAGTGATATCATGGTTTGAGTATATAGAATTTTGAGGATTTTGGTATGTGGAAGGTGTTAACTTTTAACTGCATTCATGTTTTCACTAAGGTTTAATGGGTATTTAAGAGAATACATGATTAAGGACTTTGAATGTTTGGAATGTGACCAACAAAACATATCTTATGATATATGGGGATCAATGATGGTATTAAATCTCTGGTAATTGTTTTCACTATGTTATGAGAGTGGAACGAAGTATTTTAGATAAGCCTAAATATTAGAATGGATTATGTTGGACATAATTTAGTATTCATTAAGGATAGAACTTTTTTTGATATTATTGATGGGATGTTATAGTAATGTAGTTTTAGAAAAAGGACAACCTGCAGGACGGGCGACAGCCCATCGCATCGGACAAGGCTATGGGAATCGAACCCACAACCGAAGTGCGACTGGCCTTTATCGCCTACCACTGGCCTACAGGAAGTCCCTGGTTAGTAGAAACTAGTTTTATTTTATTAAGCGGTATGATATATGAAGTATAAGTTTATTTTTAGAACCATATACGATTAACCATAAGATAGACTTATAAATTTTTCTAACCTTTTGTTTGAAAGAGATGGAATGACCCATCATTCTATCACATGATCTGCTAACACATCACGAATGACAAATTCAACTTCATTTCTTTAAGATATGATGTGGAAATTGTCCAAAGAATGACAAACGGTGAGACTATACCAAAATAATGAAAGTATTTCTTCGAATTCAAATTTCATCAACTTTAGGGTAATGATCTTGAAAACCAAAAATGTTGTCTTAGTGCTCTTATATCTGATGAATCAGATGGTACCTTAGATCATCACAAATTTATGGATTTGTGATTGATAGCTTTTCCATAGCCATGTTCTCTACCACTCTCCATCAGAACATGATGGTTAGATTTCTCTTCCATATCCATATTTTCACCTATGTGGAATCCCAGTGATTAGATTATTTGGGTAACCGTTACATTTCATACTTTTGTTTTTAAAGATTGGTTTTGGTATTCCTTTTTACGATGTGGGTTTCGATTAAAGAAACTTTCTAATAGTAAACCATTTATAACCCTGACGAATTTCGAGGGCGAAATTCATTTTAAGGGGGGTAGAATGTAACACCCCAGATTTTATGAAAAATATTCTTTTTTAATTTCATTAATGTCTTTTGTTGTACGCTACACCAAAAGGAGCTTGCACAACACGCATCCTTGACTTGCCTTTCATTACACGCAATCGCGACCTTCCTTGATAGCGTGTGTAGTACGCAATACCGAGTTTCACTAAACAACGATATGGTATTAAAATATTATTAAAACTAGCCGTTATGAATAGTAATAACCACTTTTTGAAATTTTGTAAATTTTATTTTTCAAAATGGACTTCATTTTTGGATTCGGAATATCTAAATTAGCTTAGGGTGAAATTTTGGTACTTTTCGGATAACTTTCATATTTTAATGAATAGTGAAAATTACTAAATTTTAATTAAAAACAACTTTTTCGATCGAAATAATTAATAGTGATAAATTATTAATTTGAGTGGTTTTAAAGTATATTTAGAATATATTTTTACAATTTAATACAATGGTCATTGGATGTAATTTCACATTTAAACCAGTTATAAAGAAGTGTCAATCTTTTGATAGTTATTATCTCTTAAAAACACGCCTTTTGTTTTGACGACGGGAATTAATTTTTAAATTAATCAATGCAACTGATATGTTTTGAATTTGGTAAAATAGAAATCATTTTTTAGTTCATAATATCAAATATAGCTTAGGCCTAATTTTTGGCATTTTTCTGAAAACATTCAATTTTTGATGAATAGTTAAACCACTAAGTAGTAGTTAAAAAACTGAATTTTTCATAAAACTCAATTTTACCGCTTCTGTGAGTGGAATTTCAAAAATCTAAGAGACACGGTTGATATCAGTAAGTAAAATGTGGTTCAATGAGATGAAAATAATATTTTGGTGAATAGTAACTTTTTACTTTTTTTTACCACGACTAAAAGTAAATAGGGTAATTAAGGGTAGAAATGATATTATTATTACCCTAACACATGTCCTAATTCTATTGGAAAAGTGTAATTCGACCAAAAACAAACTTATGAATAAAATATCACCATTTAGGCCCACTTGGATTAGATTAGGACATTTTTTATTAATTTATTTAAAGAAGGGTTAAAAGAGTTAAAATCAATGTTTATTTACTAAAACATTTTTAATATGGGGTTATACATAAGATAAATTCGACTATAAATATTCATTAGAAAGCTAAAAAGATTTAATACATAATGGTATTTTATTTGTAATTTTTAGACATTAAATAAGTTAATTTATTTATGACACAACGATGATGGAGTAATTATTTTATTAATGAAATATTGACATAATTGATGTCATAAATACCAAAATAAATATAATTTGAGACTTTTTATGAATTATACTAATTTTATAGGTTACTATGACATGTTAGTATTGATTTAATTAACCTTTTTCGAACTTATCATTCTGTTATGATTTTCACAAAAATAAATTACTAAATAGTGTCAAAATTGACATAAAATAGTTTTTAAAACAAATATTATATTATTAATTGTTATTTTATTCCTAAAAATCTAAGGTTCGGAAAAATGACTTATATAAGGTTATATATAATAATAATAAACAACTTGGGGTTCGTTTGACTTCTTATAGTAAGTTTATTAACCTTATAGTATAAGAACACAAGAAGACACGGTAAAAGTAAAATTATTTAACTTAATGTTAAATCTAAATGATAAGGTTAAAATAGGAACCTAAACTTGTCTAAATTATATTGGATGAGAGGCTTTCGACCCATCCACACCTTAGCTTCTAAATATATCAATTTTGAGATATTTAAAACCGAACTTGACTTTATAATAAAATAATATTTTTAGTTATTCCAAAGGTACCCCTCTCCTCCCTTATAAAAGGGCACCTCCTCCCTCTCTTCCTCACACAACTTTGAGCCTTCAAGATCGGCCAAACCATACCAAATTATCTTCTCCACTTCCATAGAAACATCCTATAGGTTCCGGTCTTCTTCAAAGACCCATTTATTGCCCTAAAAGGAGGTCTCAAAGAAGCACTTCAAAGAAGAGGTAATGTCTGTTACCGATTCTTTCATCTTTATTTATTCTTCCACTTCTTCTTCTTAGGTTGTTTAATTATGAAGTAATAACATCTGTATCACTCATATAATTATATTTTATTATAAGTATGAAACAAACCTATTTAACCATCTATCCATCCTACGGAAAAAGAAATCACCGCGCGTGCGTACGTAAGGAATACCGTCTCCACGACGCGATGAGATTCATTCTCCACATTAACCATTCATGAATGATTATAAAGTATATATAATGAATAATAATGAAATATATTACATGTTAAATCTACTGTATATATATATATATGTATGTCATCTACTTACTTCCATTCAAGACAATAAGGAAAGGAAAACAGCGTTCATGCGTACGTACGGACTACCGTCTCCATGAACGGTGTGTTTCATTTCATTTATCTATCTATTATATATATATATACTGAATATATATGATATATAAATCATGTTTTATATTCTGGAAGTAAGTAAATCATGATATAAGTAATAATAATGTCAAGAACAACAAGTCCAAAACACCTACAATAAATGAAACGATTTTACCCAAAACGCTCCTTAAACATATAATTTACAAAAGAACGGGTAATATAAAGTCATAAGTGAACCATATATGATATCATAAAAATGAATATGATTCTTTAATAAGTTAATGACATTATTTAAATCATTATACAGGAGGTTCGGATACGTACAAAGCATATCGGACATAAGGTAAGGGAAATATCACAATCTCATTTTTATCCGAGATTGTTTATACTTTGGCATTTACTGGGGTTCATTTTATCATCCACATCCATGTTTCCTCAAAATGTAATATTATTTACATCCACCTACAATTTTTTAAATCCAATTTTACCCTTCGATGAGTTTTTAGTAAAATTTATGAAAGGAATCTTTTGTCGTTTTTCGTACGAGGTACTTTTTGACTTTTCTGACAAAAGTACGAGAAGAATGTTTTTTTAACTTATACCGCATGAATGGATTTTTAAAACATTATTTCCAAGAAGATTCCTTTACAAGTTTTCAAGTTTATTTTTAATCAACTTCTTTTAAAATTGTATGACATGTTAAGAAAGGAAAAGTGTTTTTGAAGTAGAAAGGATATTTTCCTCAAGAATGAAGTTCAAGTGTTTTATCAAAATTATTTTCCATCTAAGATAATAAAAGGGTTCTGTTTTTATCCCTATTATTACATTGATTTGAATATGTTGTGATGGAATTATTTTTATGAATTCCTTTATCTTATATGAATTTTTTTTATTATGTCATGATGTTTAAGAATCCCATTTTTATTACATGGGTTATGAAATGATGTATAGTTTATGATTTTGTGGCACACATAAGAATGGTATCATTATGAGATGGGTGGGACCTATATCTCCCTAAAATTCATTGGGTAAAGATTTTATATCTCATGAGATAGACATGGATGGAATGGTAGGTTATACCGGTTCAGTGAAACAGGACTGAAACGAGGGTGACTCGGTTCAGAAATGGACTATGTCCACTAAGATAGTCTTGGCAGTGAGTCTTGACTAATAAGAAATGATTCTCTATGATTATGTGTGTATGCCACAAAGTTTCATGTTTTAAGTTATGATTATTGGGATTCCATTTCACTACTATGATTTATCCCATGTTATGAAATTATGCTCTCTTTTGCAGGTTAAGATTTCAAAAATGTTATGTTCTTATGAATATGATGTGATTGATTTTTCTTTTGTTTACAATTACTGAGCATTTGAGCTCACCCTTTTATGTTTTCTTTTCCCCAGGATATAAAGAAATGTTTTAGGTAAGAAAAAAAAGGAAGATCTTCATGGGAGATGTTGAAGATCTTTCACCATGATTAGAAGATTATGTTCTGAGTTTCCAAAGACACTAAACTATTACGGTCCTTGTGTGTGTGTTTTTGTTATATAATAAGTATTCCGCAAAAGTAATGTAATTTCCTTGTATGTCAGGCTTCGGGTCTCTACAGTGTAGCCCCTATAACTTTCTTGATAGAGAACTCCACCACTCTCTCATGAGGTAAAACAGATAAATTGTCAGAGAAAAAATCCCAATAATGATTAACCACTAGAGGGAAATATACTTAACACAATAAATGATCATCCATATATAAACTAGCAATCTTGGATGTCATCCCACCCAACCCATGATAGTAGAGTTCATCTATACCTACCTGAACATCCTGTTCAACCTCATGAATAAAAACTCCTCCCCCTGGTGATGTGATATTCACCCTTTAGCGATAGAAATCAACATCAGTTTGATAAGAAACTATCCAGTCTATCCTGAGTATGATTTCAAGCCCTATCATATCTAGGAAAAAAAGATCTCATATGAATTGACACCCACCAATCTAAAGAAGGAACTCCCTATATTTTCATACACGTTCCACCCTGATCCCCAATAGAGTATCCAAGGTCATAACACCATAAAAAACTGAATAATAATCCCAAGGATTTCCACAATATTTATAGATATGAATCTATGATAAACACATGTATAAAAAGTGTAAATACTAGAATAGAGGCTACTAAGATCATACCTCTCATTATATATGGCCCAACACTCTTCTCCTCAAGTGTAGATTGTACAAAATATATCTGGCCTAAACTATGTCCTTGTGAAACAACCTCACTACCTCAAGTAAGACCACTCTACTATCTAGGTACAACTGAATCCTGGTTACCTCGACTGTGACCACCACCTAGGCCTAATTAACTAGTATTATCTTAGATCCCTACATGATGTGGAACTTTGTGTCCTACTCGTGAAATTAAAGTCATTTTTGATCCCCTTACACTAACTACTAGAGGAAAGGTCCTACAATAACATTGTACATATCCCATCCTACCACAATCTCAACACTCTATTAGGTATTTATCTAATTGGTTCCTCATATTCCCCAATATTCTACACTTACTATAGAAAACATAACTACCAACACTAATATCCTGGATGGTACTCCCCTCATAAGAAGCATCAAAATAAAACTTCATACAATATGAAGTTGAACCACTGGTTTGAGTGACTATATTTCCCTACTCTGCACCCCCTAGTTTCCTTCAAGTTCTGCTCTATAATCAATTCATAATTAAATAATTTAGTAATAGTTTTCAACCTGAACACTTTTACCTTCAGTCAAATGGAATTATTAAAATCTTCCCCAAAATATATCACCCATGTTGGATCATCAACAATATAAATTGGTGAAAAACATTTTATCTCTATAAAGCATTACCAATACTCTATAACTGACACTGTTCCCTACTCCAGATGCATAAACTCTTGGTCCGCTATTCTCTTAGATTCTTAAGAAAAAATTAGTCTCAAAACCTGGATTAGAAATCCCTCCAAACCATATCTTATTGAGAATCTGTCTGGTTCAAAACATCCCACCTTGCTGCTCCCCAAAAAATATATGTCACGATCTTAACTTTCCTCTCAAGAGGTGTCTCCAGATACTCAAAAATAAAAAAATTAGTCTCATTTAACAAATCAGTAGCATGTGGTCCTCCATCCCTTGAAAACATGGGAGAATGCCAATGCCATAACACATGCAACATCTCTGCTATTGATGTGGTAAGTTGTGGCTATCCCTGAATACTTTTCATAAAGTAGAAAAATATCTCATGAAATTTTTCCTTAGCACCCATATCTAGTAAAACCACACATGCCAAAATTTTCACTAAAGGATGATCCACTAATATCCCAAGACCCCCCACCTCAAGAGCATGGTCGCCACCACCTTCCCAAAGTAATATAGTAGGTCATCGTGTTGACCTGTTTCTAAAATTAAAATCATAAGGATTTGAAAACATCAATAAAGAAAAGATAATAGTTTAAAATGTTTTATAGGTTAAATCCTTCCAATAAAAGATCACACCCCTCTTCCTGCTCCTAATTTTTAGGACTGGGTAAAAAGAAACAATCTTAAACATTACTAGAGACACTGTGTACCACCCACTCAAAATCCAGGTCTAGGTCAAGTGCATTATTTTGCAATTTAAATGCCATTTTAATTCACATTTATACCACCATTATCTTTTATTGGTTCAACCAAATTGGTCACCACTTCTGATTCATAAGGGTTCATACACCTCATGAACCAATGTATGACATCCATTAAATGCATACCATAACATGTTCTAGTTTATACAACCAATGGTCTATGACTCAACGTGCCACAATTAACTGATTATGGTGTCTTTTGTATCCTAAGAAGAAAAAAAATATTTACGTTATGACAAGAACTTTGATTATCAACAATGTTTCTCAAACCTCTACAGAAAAACACTTATCCACCAACAAGTATATCACTCAAGGTACACATAGAAAATTCATCTAGTTAAGTAATACATCCTATATGGAATGGAATAATGCATTTCATATAAATTCAAAGAGTTTCGTAAAATGATGCATGATATGGTACACCCTCCTCTCATCTGGTAAGAGTAAAATCTAGACTCACAATCTTACCAATAATAACATCAAACAACAAGTAAATCACCCAACAGTGGAATCAAATCAACTGTTATAGGTGAAATAAAAAAACACCTTCCTTTATAGAAAAATTGGATTTTTCTTATATGTGGGTTAGCTAATCCCGGACATAGATCATTACCAAATTCCAATACCTTCCAAATATCTATCTGTTTTCAAAAAATAGTAAAGAAACCAAAAATTAAAATTTCTCTGATACAACTTTGTAATGTACTGAGTCATATGAAACTAAATGGTGCCTCGATCGAGTGGGTTGCATGGCCTCAATCATTCCTCTACATACGCAAGTGGTTTTCAACTAGTAATGAGAGACTAGGGTGTATCTTTGGGGAGGATATTCCCTCATGTAAGATTATCACGTAATAGTAGTAATCATATTAGTCAATAGAGAAGGAAATAAATCAAACAGATAGAAGATAAACATCCAATAAATGAAAATATAAACAATGCCAAAATTATCCTCATATTCAAAATTACGTGTCATTTCATATCTTTGCAAAAGAGGAAAATAGGTATACAAGAATCTAGTACAATACATGTATCAAAATACAAAAAAATAAAAATGAACTATCTCTGTTAGAATCACTGGCCTAGATCATTCCCTTACTCCCCAAATCCTAAGAAACAAGAAAAATAAAGCATCATACATTAGGTGATTTCCATAGTCTCTACCAGGTTCCAAGAAGTCTGTTTGAGTAACCAATGTCAGCCCAAACAACATGTGAGATAACACTCAGTGGACCACTAAAAATAGGGTCTATAACCTATTCATTCTGGGTATAATAAGATAAATTAGTGTGAAGTATATAATAGGTATAATATTAGTACATGTGAAATGACCCTATAAAAAGTTAAAACTGTAAATTGATACAGTCTAGCCTATCAATAATAATAAAGTTCCCATAAATAGGTTCAAATATAAACAAAGCCACTGTAAATGTGGAAAAACTGTAAAGCATAAATAAACCACAATGTCTATTCCATTTAATTAGGTGTATAATATCTACCATGTCCTCTCCATATAATCCATTGCATAATACCATCAATACTATTCCATATAATCAACAGTATAACATCCACTACAACCATGCCATATAATTTTTTTTATCAAATCCACAATGGTCATTCCATGTATTAAAAAGTGTTATACCTTTAAGGTTCAGATCTAACATATAGAAGACTGAAAGAGCACTGTCGTGGGTTCCCTCAAATGATTAGTGTGATTTTGGGGTACTTAGGTGCAACAGAGTGGCTGACCAAGGTCGTCTCTCAAAGGAGGAAGTGAATTAAAAAAACTTTTCAGAGGTATTATAAAAATAAAAGAGAATAAAATTGAAACACTACTTAAAAGTATGGGGGTTGTTTATAGTATATAAATGTATAAGAAGTTTTCTGGAAGAAGATTTCATTTTTTTTGTTTTTAGTTTTAAAATGAAGTTTGATTAAAAAGACACAACAAGAAGATATTTTTTTAGAAAATATCTTAAAAGGTATAATCTATCTAACTCCACCTATTCACTCTATTATTAATAATTATAATTTAAATTAACATTCACTTAATTATGATCCCTTAATTTGTTAAATCCTGAACCCTACGAGAATTAACTTTACCACGAAGACGAAGTGGATTTAACCCTAGACTAACTTCGGAACATGCAATCGCAACACCCTGCTTTGATAGATGTTCTAAGATTAGCTTATGGTCAGTGGTAAATTAAGGCACATAACCAATCTATAAATTAGGATTAATTTAGTTTATATATTGTATTTTAACTCTACAAATTTATCCCGTGTGGTCTTGTATTACCGATTAAGATCACGCTCTCACAATTCACACAAATCCCGACCTCGCGCGTTTTGTGTTAATTGTTAAAGTGCTCAATATTTTTCTTCTAATTTGAAAACGAAATTAATGGATCATTTTTAGTGAATTACAGTAGATCATTGATTCAAAATAAATTAATAAATAAGGTGAGAGGTAGATCGATTACTAAAAAGAACTACTCTTCCATGGGCGGTGTAGTCATCGTAGTAGCGAATTGGATTTGCAACGGTTTAGAATGGGTATAACCCAATCAAGCTTCTACTCTTGAGTTACAGACCAAAGAGAAAGTTTAATGAAGAATAAAAATTAACAAAACAGAGGAAAATAGAATAAATTAAAGAGGAACTAATAAGTTTATTGAAAGATTAAAAACATTGCAACCAAGAGGATGAAGAGAAGAGCAATTTGGAGGAGATCCTAGCTTGAAATCTTCCCTCCTCCAATGGTGAATTGAAATGGAATAGAACCACTTCACCTCTTCTACCAATCCTCTAAGTCACGTACCAAACCCACAAAATGAGAAAAACACCAATTTATAGAGTGGCGGGGAGGCTAGGTTCAAAGTGGTTTCAAGTGTGAATGGGGAATCTCGGCCAAATATTTTATGCCAAATTGTACCGCCAATTTGACTACCAAAACTCATGAATTGGCCGGCCTTACAGCTGGATCATATGTGCGGATATGGGTCCTCTATCTCCTCTAAAATTTTGGACTCAATAAAATCCCATATGAAGGAGTTATGGCCGAAATACAAAAGCTTCTCCATTCTGGCATGTCCATCCCACCTTTGACTTTATGGCCCAATTACACCATCCAATGCATTCTTTTGATCTAGTGTCCTGAATGAAAGTTGTATCCCATGAATTAAGGAACATATTTACAATGTATTAAGTTCAAATACATAAAATAATTATATTTATGATTGAAATACTACAATGATTTTGAAAGGGTAAAACTGGAATTTTCATCAAATATTCAAATGAATGATCTAATCCAAAATACTTTCTAATTGAACATATTTAACACAATGTAATGAAATTATATCATTTATTATAAATAAAATATTCAATAAAATAGTTTTTTATCAACTCCCTCACACTTACCCTTTTTCACTCCTGAGCAAAATCTCATATCAAGTAAACATCAATATCAAATCAAAACCAATTTTAAAACACATATCCTTGAGATCAAACAATTACACACCAAGAAAAAAATATGTCATGCCTCATAAAAAACCATTATTTAAAGTTCTTCCTTTATATCATTCAATATATTTCCACTTTATTTATCCTTCCATGCACAAAACACTTACCTCGCTTGAATTTTCTCTTATCACACAAATATCATTTTTTTGCAATGTCTTTCTCATCCAAACTCATACAAGGGTCACCATAGGCTTGATAAATTCCTAAATTGCCACCCGATGTGAGTCAAGGACATATGTTTATCATGAGAACTTTTCAGGGTTGTTCTGTGGCTTTTGGTTGGTAGGATTTAGATTTGAAAAATTCTGAGGCTGAATGAGGAGGGCTTGACTCTTTTTGAAGCAAAATTTCATTAATCTAATTTTCACTTAAATATAGTCTTCTACTCAATCCCCATAGTATCAATTCATCTCCATCATCATGAAAAGTCATGAAAAGTTTACACCATTCATCATTTCAGCATCAAATATGTCAATCTTCTCAAACGTGATTTTCTTGAAAGCTCTAGATAGGCACAACTTTCCTTGTCATGAAAGCTCTAGAAAAGGCACAACTTTCAATATTATTACTTTCTTCAGTAGTAAACACATCTCTTAAAAATTTAATTTTCCACCCAAAGTATCACAGAATGTGGTAGCACAACAAAAGATAGATTCCCCCATACTTAATCACAACTAGATTATGCAATTTAACTTCAAGAGTTGGTTGGATAGGGAAAATTGGCTTGTATTGTGGCTAACCTAACAGGTTGTGCATGAGTTATAAGGTCTAAAAGGATTAAATGTTCATGTTAGGCCATTATAAAAAAGGATTATTTGAAATAGGGGCTTTAATACCAAACAAAGGCCTCAATCATTTAAACATAAGTACCTCAAACCCTTAAGTTTTGACTGAAATAAATCAAATTCTGGTTAAATTAAGCATGGTTTGGTTCTCTCAAGAAGTGAGGTGAATGTAAAGAATATGAAAATAATGGTTTAGAAGCCTCACAAGAAACTGGTTTCAAATATAAAGACAGTGAGATGTGGCATGGGATTCAAAATTCAGTGTACTTTTCATGAAATTACTAAATATTTGAACTTGAAACAAAGTCATTTCAGCATTCATTTAAGCTTAGTTTCAAGGGATAAATTGTTTCACTCATTGATATGCATTTAATTTTTTTGATGAGAATCATTTCAGCTCAAAAATTTCAAAAACACAAATAAAATTGAAAAATAAACACACAAAATTTGAAAAAACACACAATTTTTTTTGTTTTTTAAAATCAGCAAAATAATTGAAATTACTAAACTAAAAGGTTACCTCCCCCATACTTAAAATATTGCATTGTCCTCAATGTGAACCCATGAGATGATATATGCACATGAAATGCATAATTTTTTTAAATAGGTCAAATAATATAAAAGTGAAAGTGTTAGGAACAACCTGATGTGGTCAAGTGATGATGGGGTCATGCAGTGTGATAAAATCTACTACATCAGTAGGAAGTCCCTCAATGTATCTCTTCAAACGTTGCCCATTGACTGTAAAGATCCTTCTTGTGTCCTCTTGTGTGATCTCCACTACACCATAAGGAAAAACATTAGTCACAACATAAGGACATAACCATCTGGAACACAACTTACCAGACATCAGCTTTATTCGTGAACTGTAGAGAAGGACTTTCTCTCCAACATGAAACTCCTTTTGTTGGATCATTCTATCAAGAGATGATTTTGATTTTTCCTTATAGAGCCTTGAGTTCCCATATGAAGATAATCTAATCTCCTCAAGCTCTTGAATTTTTAGCTTCCTTTGGATTCCATCTTGGGCCAAATCCATGTTGCATTTATTTATAGCCCAATAAGCCCGATGCTCAACTTCTATTGGGAGATGACATGATTTCCCAAAAACAATCCAAAATGGGGACATACCAATGGGTGTCTTTTATGACGTCCTATAAGCCCACAATGCATCATCCAAGCGCTTGCTCCAATCCTTCCTATTTGGCTACACAGTTTTCTCCAATATTTGTTTCAACTCACGATTTAAAACCTCATCTTGGCCATTTGTTTGGGTGTGGTATGATGTTGATGTTTTGTGTGTCACCCCATACTTTCGAATGAGGGAAGCAAAATACTGATTGTAGAAGTGTGTCCCTTGGGCACTGATGATGGACTTCGGTACTCCAAACCTGCAAAAAATCTTTTCTTTGACAAAGTCCACAACAACATGAGAATCATCAGTCCTGGTGGCCATAGCCTCCACCCATTTACTCATATAATCAGCAGCAACCAAAATATATAAAAATCCAAATGAAATAGGAAAATGACCCATAAAATTGATGCCCCATACATCAAAAATCTCATAGAATAGTATGGGTTGTTGGGGAATCTCATGTATCCTAGAAATGTTCCCAGTGTGTTGGAAACGAGAGCATGACTTACAAAACACATGGGCATCATGGAATAAGCTAGGCCAATATAATCCAGAGTCCAAGACTTTCCTAGCTGTCCGTTGGGGTCCAAAGTGTCCACTACAAGCAAGTGTATGACAAAAATGAAAAACTGACTCAAAATCATGTTCGGGAACACACCTCCTAATGACTTGGTCACTACACATGCGCCAGAGGTAAGGATCATCCCACACATAAAACCTTGACTCACTTTTTAATTTTTGGACTTGATGCTTCTTTAAATTTGCAGGGATTTCAGAGGCAACAAGGTAGTTACCTAAATCAGCATACCAAGGATGCGTACCTGAGATGGTATAAAGATACTCATTGAGGAAAGTGTCCTGAAGTGGTACCTGGTCCAAGGTGTCACCCTATGGTGTGTGAGTAAGACTACTCATGTGGTCTACCACCAAATTATTTGACCCCTTCTTGTCCTTTATCTCAATGTCAAACTCTTGAAGAAGGATCATCCATTGGATCAGCCTGGGCTCTACATCTGGCTTCTTCATGAGGTACCTTAGAGCTGCATGGTCAGAAAAAACAACTACTTTAGAGCCCAATAAATATGAACGGAATTTATCTAAAGAAAATATGACAGCAAGAAACACCTTTTCTATGGTTGTGTAGTTTGATTGGGCTGAATCCTGTGTCCTTGATGCATAGTTGATTAGATGTGAACGTCCCTCCACCCTCTGAGATAAGACAGCTCCAACCACGAAGTTGGAGGCGTCACACATAAGCTCAAAAGTAATCTCCCACCATGGGGGTTGTATGATCGGTGGAGTGGTCAGAAACTTATTTATCTCATCAAAGGAAGTCCTACAAGAATCATCAAACACAAAATCAGAATCCATTTGGAGTAATCGTGACATAGGAAGAGCAATCTTACTAAAATCTTTGATGAAGCACCTATAAAATCCTACATTTCCTAGGAAAGATCTAACATCATGCACAGATTAAGGCTATAGTTAGGATGAAATAATGTCTATCTTAAATCTATCAACCTCTATCCCATGTTTTGACACTTCATGCCTTAAGACAATTCCATGCTCTACCATGAAATGACACTTTTCAAAGTTAAGGACCAGATTCTTCTCAATACAATGGTTCAATACATTTCCCAAACTATTTAGACATTCATAAAACGAGGATCCATACACTATAAAATCATCTATAAATACCTCCATACAGGTCTCAATAAAATCAGAAAAAATACTCACCATGCATCTCTCGAAGGTACCTGGGGCGTTGCAAAGTCCAAATGGCATCCTCTGGTAGGAAAATGTGCCAAAGGGAAAGGTGAATATAGTCTTCTCCGGATCCTCTGGAGCTATAAGAACCTAAAAATATCCATAAAATCCATCCAAGAAACAATAGTGTGTTTTCCCAGCTAGTCTCTCAAGCATTTGATCACTAAATAAGAGGGGGAAATGGTCTTTATGAGTGCACTGATTTAGTTTCCTATAATCAATACACACACACCAACTTTTTTTCTCCCTCATTAGAACTAACTCATCTTTCTCATTTTTAACAACAGTACCACCACTCTTCTTAGGAACAACTTGAATAGGAATTACCCACTAAGAATCTGAAATGGGAATGATTATACCCGCCTCAAGCAATTTCTCAACTTCTTTTTTAACAACTTCGAGGAGGGTGGGATTGAGTCTCATTTTTGGCTGTCTCACCGGTTTAGCCCCATCCTTCAAGAGAATCCTATGCATGCAAATGGAGGGGCTAATACCTGATATGTCAGCCAAGGTCCACCCAATCACCCTGATGTTATCCCTAAAAATATTCAAAATATTTTCTTCATGTTCAAAAGGGATATTCTTAGCAATGATAATAGGTAATCTCTCACCACTCAACAAGTATGGTTATTTCAGATTTGGTGGAAATGTCTTGAGTTCTAATGAAGGAGGGTGTAGTATGGATGGAGACATTGAAGGAACCGAAATATGTGCACAAAGAGCATCAGTATCAGAATAGACATCATCAAAATCAGAGAATAAAGCATCAAATCCATCACCATACTCAATAACCATGTCATAATCAGAGTGAAAATGATCAAAATCAGAATATGAATCCACATCAAAATCAAATCCAAGAGAGGATTGTGTATCAACAACATGTGTGGAAGTGCTCTTAGACATCAAACTCGAACCAATACTCATAATATCTCTAAGCATAGGACAATCAATTTCCATGGAGTTTTTATTTGGTGGTTCAAAATGGGAGATAAAAAAAGCAGAATGGTCCTCTGGGGGGTACTTCATTGATTCCATGACATTAAATACCACAACTTCATCTACAAACTCCATGGAGAGTGTACCCTCATTGACATTTATGATAGTTTTTTCAGTTTTGAGGAAGGGCCTACCTAAGATAATGGGGGCATGAGAACTTACATGATCATCCTCCATGTTAAGCCCATAATAGTCTGCTGGAAAGATCATGTCTCTTACCGGGACAAGTACATCCTCAAGGACTCCCGCTGGATATGTCGTAGCTCTATTCGCCAACTGCACCACTACTCTCGTAGACTTCAACTCACCAACCTGTGAAGAAGAGAATATAGATTGAGTCATCACATTTATTGAAGCTCCTAAATCACAAAGAGAATTAGAGAAGTGCAACTCCCCTATGTTATATGGGATGGTGAATGTCCCTAGATCCTTGTACTTTGTCAGAATTGCTAGAGTTGGTGTAATGAGTGCTGACACATTCTTCTAAGATTGATCCTCTTATTTCCCTTGAGCCCTTTTCAATTGGTGCAGAGTTCTTTTAAGAATTTTGTATACCTTGGGATTTTTTTGATGGATTCAAGTAGAGTAATATTGATCTCCACACACTTGAATGTGTCCAAAACCTCCTTTTGTATTCCTTCTTCAGCCATATTCTTGGTTTGAAAAACCCTGTTTGGAAAAGGAAGAGGTTTAGTAGGAACATCATCAATCTTTTTCTTACCTTTATCTTTCTCCTTGGATTTCTCATCAGTTGGTATGGAATGCGGATTCTCTGGAGTTAAGGTTAATCCTAGTGGAATGGTAGGTACATATGTATCGTTAATTTTCTTCCCACTTCTTAATGTGATGGCACTAACATTCCCCTTCAGATTTGGAGTGGGTTGGGAATGTAGATTTACAGAATTCTTACTTACAAGTTCATGGAGGGTGGTGGAAATCTGGCTCATTTGAGTCTTCAACTCCCTCAACTCCAAACCTTGACTCTTTAGTTCATTCTGTTGATTAAGAACAATTTTCTTTAAAATATCATCAGTATTAGATTCTACCTTGTGTTGGAGATTCCCTTTTTTCTAACTTGTTGATGTTTGAGCTTAGAATCTCTTTTGGGGTTGTTGGAAACCCTGTTGGTCAGGTGGAGGCTACTGGAAGTTTTGTTGAAAAGGGGGCCTTTGTTGTTTCCCAGAGCCATACCTCATGTCTGATTGATCCTTCCACCCTTGGTTGAATGTTGGTTCATGGGATTCATACTTCTTTTGGGGATGAAGTTGTTGTTGTTGCTGATATGGTCTCCCAGGGAATACTGCTGCACAATCTTCTGTTTCTTGTAGTTGGGGGCAACCGTCAGTTGGGTGACTTGTCTCAGTGCAAATGCCACAAGGCCTTGAAGGAGGGGGTAGAGATGTCTTTTGTGTTAAAGCAATTTGCCTCACCATAGTTTTCAATTCTTCTAACTTGGTATCAATAAAATGACTCTCAATAGAAGAAGGACTTACCTGATATACTCCCCTAACATGTGGTGTACCTCGATCACCAAATTGTTGGGAGTTTTGGGCCATCTTGTCAATCAATACACGTGCAGCTACTGGTGTCTTGTCCACCAATGCTCCTCTAGCCGCCACATCAACCATGATTCTCTCCATAGGTGTGAGTCCTTTATAGATGTTTTTGATAAGGAGTTGCTCACTGATTTGGTGATGCGGACAGCTTGTGCACAACTTCTTGAATCGCTCCCACTACTCATACATTGAATCCCCTTGGGATTTCTGGATCCCTGATATCTCCTTTCGAATGGATGTGGTCCTTGATGCTGGAAAAAATATTTGCAAGAAAAGACGTTTCAAATCATTCCAACATGTTACATCTTCAGGTTGCAAATAATACATCCAATCTTTTGCAGCTCCATCAAGTGAGAATGACAATGCTCTTAATTTTATTTGATCATCAGAAAAATTTCTTGGTTTTAAAGTTGAGAAAACCACATTAAATTCCTTAAGGTGTTTATTGGGATCCTCACCAGATAAGCCATGAAACTTTGGAAGAGGGTGAATTAATCCAGATTTCAATTCAAAGTCCGATTTGAGGTTCGGGTATGCTATACAATTTGGTTGATAGTTAAGATCTGGTGCAACCAATTATTGAATGGTTCTATTAAGTTAATTTGCATTATTTTCAGCCATTGGTTCTTGTTTTAATTTGTACTTAGAAGTGTTTCCAATTTCAAAATTCCTAGAGTGGAGGAATTCCCCATTTGGATAAATGTCAACATTTCCCGTATACTAAGACTGACGGATTTTCACCCTAAGGCTGTGTTCAATATCAGGGTCAAGTTCTAAGAGATCCTCGGGATTAGTTCATGTCATAAATCAAAGAAATAAAAAAATGAAGTTAAGAAAAGTGGACCATAATAGAATGATAAGAAGTTTGATTTTATGGTCCCAAAAAAAAGAAAAAAGAAAACCAAAAAGATAATAGAGAAAGGGGAAAGAAGAAAGAAAGAAAAGAAGATAAAATATTAAAATAAAAGTAAAACAAAATACCTCTAATTATTTGAATAAAATAATTTCCTCCCCGAAAACGGCACCAATATGAAATAGCGCTGTCGTGGGCACCTTCAAATGATTAGGGTGATTTTGGGGTACTTAGGCGTAGCATAGTCACTGACCAAGGTCATCTCTCAAAGGAGGAAGTGAATTAAAACAACTTTTCAGAGGTATTATAAAAATAAAATAGAATAAAATTGAAACACTACTTAAAAGTATGGGGTTTGTTTGTAGTTTATAAATCTAGAATAAGTTTTCTCTAAGAAGATTACATTTTTTTTGTTTTTAGTTTTAAAATGAAGTTTGATTAAAAAGACACAAGAAGAATATATTTTTTTTAGAAAATATTTTAAAAGGCATAATCGATCTAACTACACTTATTCAATCTATTATTAATAATTTTCATTTAAATTAACATTAACTTAATTATGATCCCTTAATTTTTTAGAACCCGAACTCTAAGAGAATTAACTTTACCACAAAGACGAAGTGAATTTAACCCTAGGCTAACTTTGGAACATGCAATCGCAACACCCTACTTTGATTGATGTTCTAAGATTAGATTATGGTCAGTGGTAAATTAATGCACATAACCACTCTGGAAATGAAGATTAATTGAGTTTAAGGATTGTATTTTAACTCTAAAAATTGATCCTGTGTGGTCTTGTATTACCGATTAAGATCACGCTCTCACAATTCACACAAATCCCGACCTCGCGCGATTTGTGTTAATTGTTGAAGTGGTCACTTAGTTTCTTATAATTTGAAAAATCAATTAATGGATCATGTTTAGTGAATTATAGTAGATCATTGATTCAAAATAAATTAATGAAGAAGGTGATAGGTAGATCGATTACTAAAATGAGCTATTCCTCCATGGGCGGTGTGGTCATCGTAGAAGCGAATTGGATTTGCAACGGTTTAGAATGGATATAACGCAATCAAGCTTCTACTATTGAGTTCCATCCCAAATAGGAAGATTAATTATGAATAAAAATGAACAAAACAGAAGAAAATAGAAGAAATTAAAGATGAACTAAGAAGTTTATTGAAAGAGCAAAAACATTACAACAAAGAGGAGGAAGAGAAGAGCAATTTGGAGGAGATCCTATCTTGAAAGATTCGCTCCTCCAATGGTGAATTAAAATGGCAAGGAACCACTTCACCTCTAATCCCAATCCTATAAGGAACTTATCAACCCCACCAAATGAGAAAAAAACCAATTTATAGAGTGGTGGGGAGGCTAGGTTCAAAGTGGTTTCAAGTGTGAATGGAGAATCTCGGCCAAATATTTTATTCTAACTTGCACCGCCCATTTGACCCCCAAAACACGTGAATTGGCCGGCCTTACAGAAAGATAATATCTGAGGATATGGGTCCTCTATCTCCTCTAAAATCTTTGGCTCAAACAAAGAACATATTAAGGAGTTATGGCCGAAATACAGAAGCTTCTCCATTCTGTCGTGTCCAACCCAACTTTGACTTTATGGCCCAATTACTCCATCCAAATACATTCTTTTGATCTAGTGTACTGAATGAAAGTTGTAGCTCATTAAGTAAGGAACATATTTACATAATATTAAGTTAAAATAAATCAAATAAAAATATTTATGATTGAAATACTACAGTGATTTTGAAAGTGTAAAACTGGAATTTTCATCAAATATTCAAATGAATGATCTAATCCCAAATACTTTCTAATTAAACCTATTTGACACAATGTAAGGAAATTATATCATTTATTATCAATACAATATTCAATAAAATAGTGTTTTATCAAAGACCAAGTCATCCATGTCAAGTCCTAATATCATCTTGATGGAAACTCAGTAATGAATTATGTGGAGTCCAAGGATCATGTCAATAGACCATGTCCAACACAAGTCCAAGTAATCCATATCCAATGGGTAGAAATTCCCTTAGAATCCAAAAGATCATGATCCAAGGATTAAATGGGTATAATTAATCCAATACCTTAACCAATATTGATGGAGTAGAAATGTCCATGGAGTCCTATGGAATCAGGATCCAAGGTATACAAACCGAGGCATCAACTACCATAATCAATTTATCATATCATTTCATTCATCATTTCATAAAATATCACATTCCATGAGTTCATTGACCCATATAAAATTTACCATATAAACAATTTAATTCAAAGTAAACAAAATTTCATCACATGTAAAGGAGGCATCAAATCTATCCAATCATCTCAATTCAATTCAATTAAATTTATAAACGTTGCCTCTAACAAGGAAAGCACACGCACACCTAGCGGGGTGGAATAAATTAAGGAAGATAAAAAGGCACAACCCATGGATGGCTTGAGATGAGACTAAAAATATACAAAAAACTCAACGGTACTATTGGACAACCTGAAAAGGATCCAATTCATTTAATAAAGGCATTACATTCATTCTAGGGGAAATTCTAGAAAATTTAGAGTGTGGAACAACTACAGAAATATATAAAACAACCAAACTATATGGGAAAAATTTATAGACCACCTACCGTATACACATGGTAGAACACTCATCTGGTATCTACATATAATTTGGTTCAAATTGAGAGAAAAGGAATAATAGATGAGTAACCCATAAATAGGGCATATTAGCTTGCACAAAAAATAATCATCAATAAAAAGACAAAGATAGAATGACATAAGAATAATGAAGAACATACTGATGCAGATCCAGCGAGACTAACAATAGAAGAAACAGAGTCTATATCGTGAAATTGAACCAAATATTATGATAGGATTCCTTGGGGTGCTCCTACGTGAGAGATAAAGGCGGGTGAGTCCTTCTATTGAAATAATAGGACCCTTTCTCTTTTTTAAAGACTAAAATCAGGGATTTACACGATGTGCAAATGATTTACACATTGTATAAAGATTAGGTTCTTCCTAAAAAAAAACCATCTATATTTCATGAAAGGTTCTTTTCATATCATTACATATTGTGTAATTGATGCATGTCGTGTATTCCAATTATATAAAATTTAATTGGAATACTGCCAACCTACATCCCTCCTTCCTCTTACTTTACAAAAACTACCCAAACGACACATGGCTTGGCTAATGGTATAAGCCAAATAATAATGTAAGTAATAGTTTAACAGAAAAAATTAATCCATAACTCATAAAAAAATGAAATCTTACTGTAATTATACCTTTCACAATGTCATTATTACACCCCTCGTTTGAAATAGTGATCACATGAGACTTACCTTTGTATATCATATTAAGAGGTCAGTTGCACCGATCGCCATTATTAACACTTGTATTTGGGAACTTGTTATCATAACTCCCAAACTCCTTTCAATTGGAACATTGAAATGTGGGAGGTGCATTATGTAGAGCTTTATCATTATTCGTATCATTAGCTAAGTTCTTTCCATAAACTCTATATTTATCTTCTTGATGACCATTCTTTCCAAACTTAAAACATTTAGTAGTCCCCTTAAGATAATTTCCTCCATGACTCTTCCCACACTTTGAGCATAAAGTAAAAATAATCTTATTCCATCCATGGTTCTTAGATTTCCCTTTGGATTCCATTTTTTTCTTCTTATAAAAACCATGAGATTGATATTTAACTCTAACCTAAATTTCAACCTGGATAAATCATTAAAGAATATCTTTATATATAATGAAGTCTATTATGGTTAAAACCCTTTAGAGGGTTGGTTTTAATCCATTTAATAATTGATAAAACTTACTATCAAGTTGGATGATAATGACATATGCTTACCTCACTAGTCTTGTAAAATTTTCTGCATAGGTACCAATGTATTCATCATCCTTTTGGTTTAGCTCAAGGAACTACATCTATATCATCATATACAGAATACGAGGAAAGTACTTATTGAACACTAAGTTTTTTAACCCATCCCAATCCATGGAATCAGTTTCATTATGTTTTCTAAAATTCTTGATAAGAGTCCAGAGTTGATCTGATTCACCGTCTAACTAATAGACAACCAAAATAAAATTTTCCTATCTCGAAAACTGAAAAACAAAAATTTATATTTAGTAGTGATCATAAATTAAAAAATAGTGGATCAAAAGACCCAATGAATGAAGTTGAACTAATTCAAATCAAGGATTTAACAACATTGGTCTTTATCAGTGCTAGAAAAAAAGTGCTAATAAAGGTTCCATTAATCATCTCTAAAAAAGCACTGATAAAGGGAACCTTTTATCAATTCTTTCTTATAGCACTAATAAACGATACTCTTTATTAGTCCATTTTTTAGCACTGATAAAGTGTGCCCCTTAGCAGTACATTATTTTTAGTGTTGGTAAAGGGTACCCTTTATGAGTGCTTTATTTCTAGCACCCATAATGGAATCATTTATCAGTTCTTTTTTAGCACTGAAAAAGGTCTAAATAAAATGAAATAATTCAATAAATATAAAATAAAAATGATTTTATTAAAAAAATATTAATGTTTTTATTAATTAAATAATTAATGATAAAAATGAATGAATTGATTATATATTATATAAATTATAAATACTGACAAATAGTATATATTAAATATATAGATATATGTAATTGAAAATTAAATAAATAAAAATTAAAAAAATGTAAATTGAGAAAAACATTAAACATTTTATTAATTGAATAATTATTGATAATGTTAATATATACTATATATTAAATATATAGATATTTATGAATGTGTATAAATATGATTTATATAATACAAAATTTTTATGATTTACATTAAATAGTAATATATTTAGTGAATAATAGTTTATAATTAAAAATTAATATGAATTAAAAATACTGACTAATTACATCGAATAATGAACATAATTGAATGTCGTTTGATTTTTCAATTTAACCAAGTTCAAATGTATTATATTGATTTTAAATATACATAATTAATTCATTTTTATATACAACACACACAAAAATATTATTTTAGGAATTTAATGAATTTCTTTTATTTGTTTTATATATATTTATTTATTATGCTTTAATATTTTCAATATGTATTCGTCTTTATTTCATTATATATCCATTTTTAAATGATTTATTATTAATTAATCAAACGTATCCAATTTTTCAATATTGTTAAAGTTTACTCATTTTTAATTATTCAACTTCACTCATTTTTAACATGCATACACTTAAGATTAAATATTCATTAATAATGTTAGAAATATATTTGTAAAAAAATATTTATAAATAAATAAATTTATAAATGTATATTTACAATATGTATATAGTTATATATTTATAATTATAAATAAATAATTAATATTTTTTTAAAAAATATTTATATAATTATAATATAAATAATTATACATATTTAAATAATTATAAAATTATAATAAATTTATTTATATAATGAATATATTGAATATATTTATAATTATATATATTTATTAAATATATATATAATTATATAAATATATATAATGATATAAATATTTTTTTAAAAGTATTTATGTAATTATAAATAAATAATTATTTTTTTAAATAATTATAAAATTATAATAAATATATTCAAATAAAAAATATAGTTATTATATATATATATATTTACTTATATTTATTATATATATAATTATATTAATATATTGACATTTTTTTATTTATAATAATAATTATAAACCTTTTACCAACACTAAGTTAATAAGTGCTGATAAAATGAATCTTTATTAGAGCTTTTTTAGTACTAAAAAAGAAAACATTTATTAGTGCATTTTTGGGGATGATAAACATCTATCTTTATTAGTGCTAAAAACTGCTAATAAGGATTCCTTTTATCAGTGCTTATTAACTTCAAGTTGATAAAAGGGATCTTTATCAGTGTTTTTTGGAAGCATTGATAAAAGTGTCCTGATCTATTTTAATAACCCTAACCATTGCAAACCAGTTCATGATATCTGAAGATCTCCATGGAATCCACCTACTTCTAATAATCCTCATTGTCAAATCCAAGCTTGAATATATGCTATAATCAAGGCTCCTACTATTCCAAGGTTCGAAAAATTCAAGGCTCAAATAAAACCAAAACTTGAATGAAATCCATGTTTTTTGATATCTCTACTTTCCCTCAACTATCCACTGAACCTTCTCATCCCACATTCATGTATCCTAACAACTCCAGGTTCACTATCCTATAATAAAACAACCCAAAATTCATTTTTTAGATATATTAAAGTATTATATTCCTCGATAGAATGTGGCTCTCCTTGGGACAATATTTATAATCTGGGACTTGGAATATATCAAACCCAATGTTGGGTCATGTTGTTTTTGAGGTGTAGTATGCCCTGAATACCAATATTCCATGAAATCTACCACCTTGTAACCATCAAATTCTAATAAATTCATACATATAGTGGTCAGTGCTATCATTGGTTAGGAATATTCAATTTCAAATCACTTGGGAACCAATTTTTTAAATTTTGAATGAGAAATTTGTGTGCTATTATTTCATTGATTCACCTATAAACCAAGTAAAATGTTTAACTCACCCATCATATACATCTCGATATCATACCTCTTATGATCCACACAAAAAAATTCATTATGCCATTTAAAATCCTCAAATATCATGTCTTTGACATATATGAGTACCAACATCCATTAATCATTCTCATCCTTCATATAAAGGCTGTGATCAAATGTACATCGCTAAAAACCAATCTTTCTTATGTATTGATCCAACCTTAAATACTAATCCCTCAGTGATGTCTTTATATTATACAAATAATTATTTAACTGAAACTCCTTTCTTTCATTTTCATCCATAATAAACCCTTATAATGTCTCAATGTATACCCCCCCCTTAATGACACCATTGAGGAATATAGATTTGACAACTATTTGGTATACTTTTATCTACAATTGTACTAAAATAGACAAGAAAGTTCAAATAGTTTCCAACCATGCTATGGGAGTTCATTTATCGTAAATATAAATTTCTTTGATCTAGGAGTTACACTTTCACACTATCCATTCTTTATTTTGATCCAATTTTCTGTAGTTAATGAGTTTATTACTAACACCCACCTGTTTTTGATGACATTTATGTGTATTTATTTATTTATTGTACAAAATAAATATTTTAAAAAACTAATAGGATATATCTAATTTCTCTCGGATGATTTAAAACTTCAATCCAAGGTATATTATTTTCTCGTCATCCTCCTCGCTCATTTATTGATTATTTTGGTGAGAAATATTTTCATTTTTTTATCATAATTCTTGATTTACCATTGATATATCCCAGTGGTCAATAATTTTTATTAGGGGTTTTTTCTTGAAAGGGGATAGGGATATTGTTCCTTGCACTCCCCCACCCTCACCCCTTGACGATTATGTGCAACCCTCCCACCCCAATGCCATAGAAGAAAGTAACTATTTATTGGTTCCACCCTTAGGAATCTATGATTACCATCCATGTATATTAAATAACTGTTTATTTATTAAATTTTTTATAAATACATTTTTATGTATTTCAGTTGATTGAATGATAATTTATTATACTTGTTTATCATATTTGGGTTTCTAATTACTCTTCAATTTCTTATATTGTATTTTAATTTATTTAGGGGATTTAATAAATACTTGATGGGTCATTTTAATAGAGGTAGGTCTAGTCCTAGTTAGATGATTTAAAGTATTAAAAGTGAGATTTATCCTATAAATATTGAATTCATAAGGCCCTAAAGATTCTTATGTCATAACATGTCCCTACTGAGACCCCTTGAATCACATATAAGAAAGTTTATGCCCCCAAATCTCACCTTTAATAGGCCATGAGTTAATAACTAGTTCCAAAGGTGTATTCTCACAAATGGGATACATTACCCCTTTTAGAATACACAATACAATACAATTTTCATCATCACAAACATCATTTCTTGAACAGTTATTATTGAATTTTGTTGTCTTGAGACTCATCCTCCATCTCTTGTATGTTTCTTGTACTACTATGAGCATTAGTCATCCCATGTATGACTAAATCTTAGAGTATTTCAAGAAACATAGTCGCATGTCTACAAGATATTTATGATGTGTGTTAAACAACCAAATTCAATGATAAATGTTCATGAGATGAGTTCATGAGGATGACAGTTGTCTATAATTTTTACCTCTGAATGAATTCATAGGATAACACCAAACATTGTGGAGTAATTCTAATCTTAAATTAAAATACCTATTTTCTTCAAGTCATAATAAAATTATTTGAAACAATTAAATATTTGGTATCACTTATTAGAATACCGAAGAGGGAATTTGGATTCTCAATAGATGAACAAAATAACTAAAACCTTTAAAAAAGAAAGAGCGTTCAATGAGAAGGTAAAAGTGTTTTTTAATATACTACGTTTTTCTTGATAATATTTTATGTTATCTACTGCATTAACATAATCTAAATTAAATTCTTGACTTCACATGTAGATAATGTATTCATATAGAGTTCATTTATTTTAGAAGTTTTATTTCTATCTTTCATTCCTTTTAGCACCACAACTTTTATAGAACACTTTTCCCTCAAAATATTTTCACCCCTAATGTGTTGTATTTATCACTTTCCTTCAACTTCCCTCCACTAACATATCAAAAAGAGCAATGAAACTATCTCTACTCAATCAAAAAGTTAATATTTATGTTTTCATAATAGAATCATTTTCCATATAATTTATATATTTTTCATATTTATGTTTAATTTATTTCTTTTTTTATTACTCACATAAGTTTTTTTCTTATAAATATGTATTCTTTTGTTTGAGTTGGGGTAGTTGGTCCATATATCATGCCTTCTTCACCAAAAATTCCATATAATTATTCTCCCTAAAAACCTTTTCACCCCTATAGTGTTAGCATTTATCACTTTCCTTCAAGTTCCCTAAAATGATCAATCATAGAGGCAATCTTGATGTTTTTATAGTAAAATAATTTTCTGAAGAATTAATGTATTGTTTCATATTTATGTGTAATTTATCTGTTTTTAGTGTTACTCATATAATAATTGTTTTCTTATATAGATGGATTCTTTTATTTGAGTTAGGTTGGTTGCTCAAATATTCTAATGCTCATGAGGGATTGGACATCAAGTCTGAAACTGAGATAATGATAACAAGGAAATGCATAAAAAATGCATACAACTATCATGAAAAGGTGAATTCATACTACTTATTTAATTAATTTTGTTATCATTTTTTCTACTATTTATAAGTTAATTTCCTTGTCATTTTTATCTTATACTTACATTGTTTCTTCACATATATTTTGTGAAGTGATACTTTTATTTCAGCTATATAAAACAATCCACAAAATATATAAAATGTTTCTTTCTACCAATGTTACCATTGTTTCCATTTCCATTACCTTTATTTTTGAACTGCCAATACTACATATTAACACTATGTTCATTGCCAAAAAACCGTTCCCATTGTGGAAATATAATAGAGTATGGACAGATCATGAGCCTATTGTGTTGACTTGTTGTGATATAATGGGCACATGCGATTCCTCTTCTCTTCTAGATTTCAACAATGAGAAAGGGTTTTTAGCTAAGAACATCGAGTTAATTTTCAATATTGGTAGCTAGACAAATAAATATAATAAAAATCATGGTAAAATTAGAAATTAAGAATCTTTTTTTGAGACTTTGGGACATGTAGGAGTCAAGAAAACCTCAATCTAGAACAAGTTCTGACTAGTATGACTCAAAGTACTTCTTTTTATTTAAAATTGACATTAATTTTAGTAAAAAGAAAACTAACATACCCAAAACTGAGAAAAAAATTTCGGATTATTTTGATACTTTAAGGCAATAATTCACAAGACATTAAGAAAATTTAGGAATAACTCTTACCTTAATTTGATGCCTGGTGTGACTGATATGACTCCAAGTTCATATTTATATTTAAAACTGACAACATTTTTTTGTAAAAAGGACAACTTAACTACTCAAAACCAAGAAAAATAATTCATATTATTTTGATACTTTGGATGAATAATCCATAAGTCATTTTTGATCTGTAGGAATCAACCACATCTCAATATGATACAAGATGTGCCTGATATGACTCAATGTGTCTGTTGTCAGTTTTAAATTGATATTTTACTTCAAAAAGTGTCACTCACTGAAAATCCATAAAATTTGTTTGAATTTTCTTGATAATTTATGACATAAATTCATAATTCATTTATGATGTGTAGGAATCATTCTAACATCCATTTGATACATGATGTGATTAGTTTGATTCAAAGTGTGGGTTTATAGTATAAAATGAAAGTTTAGTAAACAAAGTGATACACTCAAAATTGAGGAAAACATTAAAATTGTTTTCATAATTTAGTAAAATGATTCATAAGTCATTTGAGATATGTAAGAATCATCCAAACCATAATCTTATGCATGGTGTAACCATTATGAATCCCAGTGTGTCTTTTTAGTAAAAATTGACAAAAAGTTTTGTAATAGGTAAACTAACCTACTCAACACGAATAAAATGCATTAAGATTGGTTTTATACTTTATAAGAATGATCCATAAGTCATTTTTATGTGTAGAAATCAACAGTACCTCAATCTGATACATGATGTGCCTGATGTTACTCAATGTGTCTATTATCAGTTTAAAATTGACAGTTTAGTTCAAAAAGTATCACCATTTAAAACCAAAAAAATACACTTGAATTTTCTTGATAATTTAGGAAATAAATTCATAAGTCAATTATGATGTGTAAGAATTGTTCTCATATAAAAGTGATATAATATGTGATTAAAATGATTCAAAGTGTATGTTTCCATTTTAAAATAATATTTTAGTAAAAAAGACATGTGACATACTCAAAACCAAGTAAATCAATTTATATTGTTTTGATACTTTTTTAAAATAGTCCATAAGTTATTTGGGATATGAAGGAATTATCCACACCTCAATCTGATGGATGACACGATCAGTATGACTCCAGGTGTGTCTTTTTATTTAAAAATAATATCAATTTTAGTAAAAATGACCACTGACCTACTCAAAAATGATAAAATACATTAATATTATTTTTATACTTTAGTAAAATAATACATAAGTGATTTTTTATGTTTAGGGATCAGACACACCTAAATACAATGCATGGTGTGACCAGTATGACTATAAGTGAATCTTTTTATTTAAAATTGACATCTATTTTACTAAAAAGGATAACTGACCTACTCAAAACCATGAAAATGAATTTTTATAATTTTAATGCTCTAAGAAAATGATACATAAGTCATTTTTGACATGTTAGAATAAATTAAACCTCAATATGATAAATTATGTTTCAGATATTAATCAATGTGTTCGTTATAAGCTTAAAATCAACATTTTAGTTCAAATAGTGTCACTTGCTGAAAACTAAGCAAACACACTAAAATTATCTTGATAATTTTGGAAAAATATTCATAAGTAATTTTTGATCTGTAGGAATTGATATCACATCAAAATGATAGAAAATGTGACTGGTATGAGTCTAATATCATGTTTCTAGTTCAAAATGACATTTTCGTAAAAAAAGATAAGCGACGTACTCAAAACCAATCAAACACATTCAGATTGTTTTGATACTTTAGAAAAATAATAAATAATTTATTTGAGACATGTAGTAATCACACACACCTCAATATAACACACGATCTGAAAAATATGACTCCAATTGTGTATTTTCAATGTATAAGTGTCATTTAGTTTAACATGCACATCACATCGCCAAAATCGAGAAAACGAGCCCAGATTTTTTTCTCAATATTCTATAAGAAATTATTTAATTTCCTTATCATTTTTATATTATAATTATTTAGTTAATTTTCATAGATATAATTATTGAAGACAAATAAGAAATAGTGTGATGTGCAAGAATCAACACCAACTCAATCTGATACGTAGTGTTTCAGGCATGAATCAAAATTTTTCTTAAAATTAACACTTTCTATTAATTTATTTATTTATATTATTAATAAATTAGGATTTTGTTTCTTATACAGGTGTGTTTTCTACTTGACCAGGGGTTAGGATAAAATTATAAAGGAACAATACTATTTTTGAATGTATGCAATAATTTTTATTAATGTAATTGTACAAACCAATGTTTTAAATATCTATAGTATAGTGTTTTTTCTCGTATTTGTGATGTAAATTTTATTTCATTTAAATTATGCATTCATACTTGATTTATCCGATTTCGTGGTGTTATTAGAACTACGGTGTGCTATTACATCACACTGCACCGGTATTATAGTGTAGTGTTGCAACACACTATATTATTCCCCTTTATCAGTAATTCTAAAAGCATTGATAAATGTGTCATTTTTCAGCCCTAAAAAAGTGCTGATAAATTTATCCTTTATCAGTGCTTTTAGAAGTGTTGATAAAAGACTAGGGATTTTCATCTTACTATAGTAGTCAACACTTCTCTAGCACTGATAACGAATATTTTTAGCATTTTAAAAGGCTAATTTGGTTATTTTTGTGTAAATTGACTCATGAGAGAATCAAAAAAACAATGTTCTCTCTTTTTTTCGTTTGGATGTCCAACATAATTCATAGCTTGAGAATGTTATATGGGAATAGAAATGATATTTTTCATTCTAGATCATTTAACATTTGGATGATTAGGATGGAATTTATTTCATTTTCTATCACACTCAACATTAACATGGTTCATTTTAGTTCTAGTCATTGACTAAAACCAAAAAGTATTGTGAAAGAAACAATAATCATAGTGGGGAACCACATAATCCTGAAAACTTACTTATAGGATGTCTAAATCATGACACCTTATTTTTAATATATAGAACATTAGGTTTATCCTAGTTCATTCATTTTCATCATCTATTTAAATCCATTATAATGGTTTTTAAAGAGTTTGTGAATTTCCAAGCCATATCCCCTCAGAGTTTCAAACTTGGTGTGCAACAAGGCCCATTTTCGTGCAGAAGGTGATGATTGATTCCAGTTCAATGCACTATTTTTGAGTTATTACCCCAAGGTACCTCTATTTTAGGACCAAATACACTTTTAGTATCTATATAGTGATCTTAATTCTTTAAAACCACTTTTTTATTATATTTATAACTCATGTTCCGAGCCTTTTTGGTTAATTTCTTTGAAACCACTTTCTCAACCCTTTACCAAAATTCCTTTACAGTTTCCTATACTTTAAATCATACTTATAATTATCCTTAAACATGTCCCTAGGGATATCACTAAATTTTTCTTAACATAATTTCCAAATAATAACTAAAACTATCATATGATACAAAATTTAATGACCAAGGTTTTTCATACATAGATATTACATTATTTTTGATGAACATTTATTACCTTACACAAACACTTGCATGAGGATCACAAAGGTATAGTGCCTTTGGAAACTTAGAAACTCAAACATCGTGTTCATAGGTAGACTAAATCTTCTACTACTATGTTCTTTATAAATATTAGTATTATTATAAATATCATATGTAATACATTTCTTCATAACCTGAGGAAAGGAAACCTAAGAAATGTTGAGTTTAGATGCTCAATAAGGGTACGAGAACATGGGAATAACATTTGAAAATCATGTCCTGCATATAAAAGATCATACTATTGAGTATTGATGTAAATATTCGTAGTTCTTAATACATGAATCATAAGGGAATCAAAGAACATGAACCATGAGAGTATAAAATCATCATAAGATATAGATTTGTTCTGTATAAATAGGAATTAAAAATATTATGTCAAGTACACCCAAAAAGACATTCATGACAGTTTAATCTTGGGATAACCACCCATGTACCAAATTCAAGCATTGGGTGACCTTGATAACCTCCCAAGTAACCTTTTATCTCATATACCATTAATTATTACCCTATGCATTAGAGTGAGATATATCTCCCACCCCTCAGATAATGAAAATCATACAAATGTTTTCTATAAGATCACAAAACATTCATTATATCATGCCCTATTAAATGAAAGTTGGTTTCATATTAATTTCACTATATCTTAACCTTTGGAAGATAGATAGGTCTAATAATCATTTCATCATTTCATCATAGTATAACTGATGAAAAGAAGTGGGATTCATAAGAATTTCATCATAAAAAAACTTGTGGAAGAGAAACGAGATTCATAAACTTTTTTTTTGAAATAAAAAATAAAGCATTAATGTAAATAATAATAATTTTATCCTTTTATCATAACCCCATTAAATCATAAGTAACATAAAAGGATGTCATCTTCGATGGAAAATGATTTTGAACGATTATTGAGAACATTTCTCGAGAATAAATAACCTTTTCACTTTGAAAAAAAAAATAAAACATGAAACATTGTGAAAATCATATTATATTAAAATAAACTTTAAAACATATAAAGTAATATTCAAATTAAATAATGTTTATGAAATAGGTAAATTCCTTTCATTCCATACATGGTAAAGAAAAGTGTCATTTCACATTTCTGGTAAAAGATAAATAGGATTTTTTTGGAAAATTACATGAAGATTCCTTTCATTTTTAAAAAAAATTAAAGCATGGGTAAAAATTTCTTTAATAAATCATATGTATTATGCTAAATACATATTTTAAGACATTTTCAGAGAACATGGTTTTGGAAGAAAAGGAGTTTTCGACTGAAAAGTTGATGTTTCATAAAAACATTATTTTTTTGTCTCTTGAGTACATAAAGAGAGGACAATGAAGGGAAAACATTATCCTCATGAAATAAATAAAGGATAATAAAATTCATGATTTAATTGATATATGGATGATTATATTTTATCATCGAAAACATAATCATAAACAATCATGATAAATGATGATATTTTAATGTAAAATCTTTACCAGTTTTATAACATTGAAACATAATAAAAATGAATTAATATCATTAAATGAAACTTAAAATATAATGAGGATAAAAAATCATTATATTAAATTTAAAAGGGGATTTATATACACCTCATCAAAGAAGATATATTCATAGCATAATCATATGACTCAAAGAAGACAAATAATGAAAAAATCCCATTCTGATTTATTAACCTTTAAACCATAAAACCCATTAATGAAGGATACTAAAATGGATATTTAAATACCAATAATTTTAATTATAGTAATCATAAACTAAATTCATGTTAATTATATACACCACATAAAATAAATAGGTGGTGAAAATGGAATATGTCTTATAGAAGTAACAAGTGAGATGGAAATACCTTACCTAACTCTCGACTTCCTTCATACACGTTCAAAACTCCTATATAATAAATATAAATTTATTATAAATTTATTTAAAAAACAATAATTATATATATCATACCTTATATTATTCACTTATAACCATTTATTACCTATTTATAAACAATTCCTTAATAAAATCATGTTTCGGGTAACAACCTATTTGTTTTCCTTATATGTTTTGATTTTTTATTTTTATTAACCTTACTTTGATATTGTTACATAATATCAGTAATGATAAAAAACGAAATAAATTTTATATATATTCATTATATATATATTTATAGTGACCATTAAATATTAGAGATAGAAAATTAAATACATCATTTACAGTGACGGTAGGTGGTATGTACGCATGAACGTTGTTTCCATTTTCTCGATGGAAAGAAATAAATAATGGTAAATAAAAAATTATAATTAAATAATATATTTTATATCATATACATCACATATTTTCATTAAACCCATTAGTATTATCTTCTATGTATTGCGTGAATGAATCACATCGCTTTGCGAGGTGATAGTCAGCAGGAATCACGAGTGACCTTATCCTATTCCCACAGAATGGAAATTATGAATGTATGTGTGATATAATAATTATAAAATTATAATAATATAATAGATATTATATATATAAAAATAATTTATCATTATATCCTATCATGATATGTGGTAATGGAAAACATTATTGTCATCGGTTGACGAGGTGGTAGTCGATCGTACACATGAATATTGATTTCGTATCCCATTTTATGGAAGGGTGGATGTTTTTAGATCATAACCATAATATAAAAAAACATAATTAAATTTAATATATTGAGGTTAATATATCATCATGGTTTAATAATAATTTAATGAGGTGGAGTAAGAAATAAAATAAAAATAGTCAATGAAGAATGTTATATCTTCCTTGGGTAACACCCTTATGTTTTCACCAAAATACTTCCTAGGTTGTATTAATTCCAAAAATAAGACTTATATGATGAGAGGTGTAAATTTGGGAAACTATATTGGTAGTTATTTTCCAAACCAAAAGTATTTAAATGTGTGAAGAAGAGAGGAGAGGCTGTGGCTTTTTATGTGTGAGGTGAGTAACGTAGTTATATTGTTTTGAAAAGAAAACGATGTACCATGTTTTTCTCAGGAAAAAAGGATAACAAATAGAGTATTATTGAGAATTATAAATTATAGGGTGAAAATATGTTCATAAAATATATTTTACACAAATTTTAAGGTCATTTAACCATTCATTTTTTACCTTAAGTGTGATAATTAATATTTTATATTTTCACAACTTTGAAAAATTATGTTGACATTATAAGATTATAAATATTATTATAATTAAAAATATTTAATCTATATTTAAAAATTAAATTCACATAAGTGTAAAATTTTAATTAAAAATTAATTCCATGAGTACAATGAGAAAGTGGTATTTCAAAGAGAAAATGTTCAAAAGTTTGCAAAGTTTTTATATCAAAATTAAATATGAAAATGATTCCAATGAAATAAATTAGATTAATATATATATATATATATATATATATAATTGAACAAATAAGATTTTAAAAGCAATTTAAAATATAATTTACCTATAAAAAAATTATACGAATAAAGAAAATTTCAATTAAAATTTAGTATTTTCACTATTCATCAAGAAATTAATATTTTAGAAAATTTTCAAAAAATAACCCTAATATAATTATGACATTATTAATTAAAAAATTTATTTTATTTTATAAAATTTATTTTATAAAAGTTTTGAATATTAATTTTATTATTTTTTACAAAAATAAATAATAAACATTTTTTGAGAAAAGAGTATTTTCGAAACATATAAGGAATTTATTGAAAAATAAGTACTTTTCATCAATATTTTTTCATTTAATAAAACCATTATAATTATTATTTATAAATTATTTATTAATATTCATATTAATATTTTTAAGGATAGGTTATAAATATCTTGTTTGAAACATAATATTATTAATATATCAGGGATTGTTAAAAATTAGTGTCACATATAACATCAGATATGCTTGGTGTTTCATGTAACACAAGATATCAAAAAAAGTAATTTATCTGAAAAAAATTCATAAAGACATGGGGTGTTACAAAAAAATCATTAAACCCCACTAATTAGTTAATGGATAATTAAATAACATCCAATATAAATTTACCCACAAAAGGATCCCAAAAAGTTTATTTTTCAATATAGAAGTAGAGACATGTAAATCTAGACAGATTGGATGCACAAGAAAAAGGAATATATTAATTGGTTGGATTTGATGTTATATTAATTTTAGGAATTTGGATACAAAATTATGTTAAAACATTTTAACTTATGTAGATTATGAAATACCTAAATTGAGAGGATGAAAAGATAAAATTATCAAAAAAAACCTATTGCATTAAAATATACTTCACAAAAGAGGATGAATCTCTATATAAAAAATAGATTTGAATGATTGAATAATGTGTTTGATTATTATAACATTTTTGGTCACTATTTTTATGAGTATTGGTGTGTACCAATACAAGACAACCCTCAGGTTGATGTAAATAAAAGTCCACAAGAGTTTAGGAAGTTTTAGAAAAATGGGAAGTCCACCTTAGGAGAAAAATCAATGAAGGTTATAAAACAAGATAATCATAAGTAAGTGAATAAAACTTATTAGAGTTTAAAACCAACCAGAATTTAATGCTTCTATTATGGAAATATATGACACATCATGGACCATTTTAAAATGGCTATAAAAGTCAAGAATGTTGGAAGAAATTTGGAATCTATAAGGGAATACATCTAATAGGGATATAGTTATATTAGTATGGTCATTGATGTCCATGATGAAGAGTATTAAATTATACCCATAAATGGTATCATATAAAGTTAAAAGTAATTTTTTTAATGGAAAATATGGTTGGAAATTTGGTTGTTATATTTATGACTGTTTTCTAAGACTGATGAAGGATAAAGGTAAACCACCCTTTTCATTTAGCACAAAGGTTTGATGAAAGAAAAGAATCCACTATAATATCCTAGACATAATGGAGGTATGAACTTGATTAAAGTTTTGTTTTAATACCTTAAATTTGTGTAAATAACTATTTACTACGTGTGTGAGTAGGTTCAGGGGTGTTTCATGGGCTTGGGACATGAAACAAATGGGAAACCGGGCCATTCAGTGCATGTTTCATGGTTAGTGAAAATCATATAGGGGGAGACAAACCATGTAACCTTGGATATATGATTCCCTTATAGTTGTAACATGGTTTATTAAACCATGAGGGCCTCTCTAGGTAACCAGGTGACTTAACCCTTCTTCAGTAGAGGATAGTGCATAGTTTGTAAATGGTTTGGAAAACCATGCCACTAAACCCTGCCCCCCATTAAAATTTGAATAGTTACGAAACCACCCGCTTGGTATTTTTAGTTCCTTACCCGATTTATTCCCCATTTATCCTCCTCTAAACACTAGGTACAAACCAAAATCTCTCAAGATTCCATGGGATAATTTTCCTTTGACTTTAGGCCATTTAGATTATCATTGGTTGTGGATCGAAGGTCCGGGTAAGTATAATGCTACTATTGATTCCCCTTTCTATATTAGGATTTGTAGAGTTGTCATTATTCTTACCAAACCATAAAAACCTCTATTTACTATGGATCTTAGGTTATGACTTCAAGGGGTTCTTGAATCCAGATATAAAGATAAGGAAAAGGGTGCATTCATCTTCAGATTCGAGGTATGTGGTCTACAAGTTATATCCCATAGACTCTATATTGATTAATTGTTTCATGGTTGTGCATTTACCTCTCACTTGTAATTCATTTAATGTTATTAGAAATATTTAGTAAAAATTGATGTTTAAATGGGGATTTGAACCCCTCGTTATCATTGTGGTTTGCATTGAGGTTTACTAAACCAACTTAGGGCCACCCATGGGGTGCACCAACAACTCTGAACATAGAAAATGGTAGTTCCAAGCCTAGAATTGATTTTTGATATAGTGGATTTAATGATGATCATGTTGGTTTGTTAGATTGAATCAAAAAGTGAATATTAATTGTGGTGTCTAGACTTTGGTAATCGTATAAGTGATTGTCTGGATTAACAATAATTGATTTAGTTGTAATAAAGTAAATTGAGCTAAGTGATTTATGAAATTTACTTGAAATGAATAAGTGAGTTAATAAATATGAAATGATAAAATTGATAAATGGGTAAATTCTTGTGAATTTTAAAATGTGATAAATGGTATTTCATAAGGGGATTGATGATTATGTTAAGTAGGATAATGTACAAGAATTTTTTAATATACTTAAATGGGTTAAGGCATGCGAAATTGATATGGTTTAAATGGTCTATGTTGTGTAATTATTAAATATACGAATGGGTTAAGGCTTGATACTAATTATACATGTTGGATTATTATTAAATATGAATGTTACATTTATTAATTTTGTATATTTTTTGATATGTTATATGTGGTAAATGGATAAATAAGCATGTACACATGGCTTAGTAGTATGTTGGGTATTGACTTACGGTTATATGCCCATGTGTCGGGTTGGGCTGAGGCTCTAAACCCCACCCCTAGAATGCATAGTTTTGGGTGTTGTACTGAGGCTCTATTCCCCTAATGGTTTCATTGGATGAAACTACCTGGACTAAGGTTCCAAGGTAAGTGTGATATTTTTGTTTATTATATGTTTTCCATGGTGATATAGGGAAATTACTTATACCATTATTCATAGTGAGTTGTATTCTTAGGATTCTATTTAAATGAATTAAATTTCTAAACCATAGAACATTTATTGAAATTGAAATTATTAGTGAAGATGATATAGATGATCGAAATGGAAATAGTAAATGGAAATGGACTAAGTGAATATTTTTACCTAATAGACCCATAGTTTTATTTTGTTTGTATTATAATTTATTTATTTATTAGGATCTACTATCAGTTTAGATTATAAATTTTGTATAAACTATTGGGGGTGGCCTACTGAGTTGTACTCACACCCTACTCAGGCCACCATTGGGTAATCGAGTGGATATCATGTTTGTAGATCAGGACAAGGGAAAGGGCCCTATTCTTGGGAGTTGAGTCAATCTTAGGATGTTCCTAGTTGAGTATCCTGAATTAGAGTTAGGAACTATTTTAGGGATTCCACCATTTTTTTTATTTTGGGTTTCCAATCACTATATAATTGTTAGCATAACACAACATATTTACTTTTTAGTTGTATTGTTCCCTATTTGGGAAATGGTTGGAGATGCATGTTTTTGTTTATTTGTTATTTATTATGTTATTTATTATGGTTATATATTGTTTATTACACTGATAAGGATATTATAGTCTCTACACATGTTATATTAGACCCTTTCTTCTAGTTTGAAACCTCAATCATATGGGGAGGCATGTTTGAGGTCATGTTGAAACCCAACTTGGGGAAATGATTAGTGGATTTCAGGTTGGGGATGTTACAAAGTGGTATCAAAGGATGTATTTTCTTTGACTTATTGATTAGGGATGGTAGACATGATATTAGGATGTTTTTGTCCTTGGTAATAAGATCATGTTTGGGATTATATAAGCCATGTATGAGGGGAAACCCAAGCCACCTAAGGTGTGATTGTTGTTCTCAGTGTCTGTTGTTACGGTTGAATGATATTTCACCGTTGGGTGATGCACATGTTGTGTGATGTGACTATTTTAGGATATTTTTCTCATGGTTGCAATGGAATGAGATTTTTCATTCATGCATCATTATAATCACCTTGGAATATAAGCGACACACATTATGATAGGCACACACGAGATGGGTGTGTGGGACATAGAAGGGGGAATATATTTTACTTTCTTAAAATTTTTGAAGAAAATGGTGTCTAATAAAGATGATTAAAATGATTAAATATAAGGAATGTTAAATAAAATTTCTTAATAAAGGTTTTAAATATGTTAAAATTTTATTTTTAACAAGTTTTAAAATGGGAAAATGTTCCAAAATGAAGAGGTTTTGTGTTGTGAGCGTGTAAATGGTTGAGAAAGGTGTCTAATGAAAAGACTTGTGACTATTTATGTTATTTTATATCATTTTATACATAACCTTGGTGGGATTGGATGAGGGTAGTGTTATAAATGTGAAAAAATTCATTGGGATAGTGTGTGAAGGATGGGCTGTTTATGACTAGTGGGAGGCATTATTTTATGGGAATTGTGAAAGATTTATATTATATGTTATAAGAATCATGTTGGGAATTATTGGAATATTCCACCACATCCACATGTGCAAGTTGGGCTATGGGAGGATGTCCCCAAGAATGATCCTCCAGAGATAGAGCAAGGGAACCTAATGAATTTGGGTAATAGGAAAGAAGAGAAGTTTTGTGAGAACTTTGTTAATTTTATGAAAATGATGTAATGGGGCCCTGGGGGTTGTACCAAGCATGTTTGAGTTGACTATGGAATTTAAACTACAACACCCTATAACTATTGATGGAGAGGGTGAGATTAAGGTATATGAGTTTTTGATAGAGTCCATCCATACAATCCTTGATCATTTAGATACTTCTTCTGAGAAGAGAGTCATGTTAGTGGATTATATGTTGTGGGGGAAAGAAAAATATTGGTGTGACATATTGGTTTAGACTGAGAAAGTAGATGTAATGTTGTGTAAGGTATTATAATAAAATTTTCTAGAATAATTCTACCTAAAGACGTTGAGGTAGTGGAAGACTATAGAGTTTATAAGTTTGACTTAGGGGACAATAATAGTGATGGATTATGCTATCCGTTTCACCAACTTGAAATGTTTTTTTCTAGATTTGGTAGGGGATGGGGCAGGAATTGAGAGGCACTTCCATGATAAAATTTTACATGAGATTAAGTCTTAGGTGAATATTTCCCATTTAAAGAGGTTTATAGTGGTAGATCAGGCCCTTATTTCAGATAAAATATCAAGTTGGCCCCTGGAAGTTTTCATGAATTCTCAATTAAGAGATCTTGGGGTGAGGATTATAATTGTAAGAAGCATTTATTTTAGAGATTTTATCTGGGTAGTGGAAGATAGGATAACCAAAAAGGGAACTAGCCACTCAGGGTAGCGATTTGGTTGTCTACTACCGGGGTGGTGGGCTGGGACATATGTAAGGTCAGTTTCCATGAACACCAGTTGAATTTTGGGTGTGAAGAAGGCTGGGGCATGTGAAAAGGTTCTATATGAACTCTTGACATGTGGGTACCAATGGAGGACTGAGGCCAGTATAGAGTGTAGGAAAGGGATCTGTTACCCCTTACCAGGTAGGCAGTTGGAGTTCAACTTTTCGTACTTGTTGTGGTGGTGGGAATAGTACTATGGTGAGAGGGATTCCCTTCCAGCAGGGCAGTGAAGCACAATAAACTCAAAAATAAGTTTAAAGTAGAGAAACATGTCATCTCTATGTAGCTTAGTATACACCTAGTGGGGGTGAGGTTGGACCATCGACTGTTCGAGGTACAATCCTTGTATCTTATATGCTTGCTAGTGATTTATTCGATACATGTGACTCATGTTATTTTATTTTTTCTCATTTTGTTGTTTTTTTGGGCTAAGAAATGGAATTAATGTGTGGGGCCATATCGATTGATACATCTCTAGGGGTGAGAGTATAAAATATTAGGCAGTTTGAGGGGTGTTCTCTTGAATTTTGTGGATGTCGTTTCTTATGGAACTTTTTTTTGAGATGTTGGGTTTTGATTTGATCATGGGTATGGATTGGATGGTGTTTTTATAAGATAATATTTACTATTACCACCACATTGTAATGTTAAAATATCTTGAGGGAGACACATATGTCCATCGTGGTGAATGGGATGTTTAGGAAGGCTGTGGAGGGCCAGTTTGTCAGAAATTGGGTGAACTTACAGTCCAATTGGCTTGTCTCATGCTTGTTGATGGGGGAGTAGATAATTACATATTTTCTCCAATGGTGTATCATTTTTAGGATGCATTCCTTGAGGATTCCTTAGGGATACCACCTGATAGGGATGTTGAGTTCATGATAGAGTTGTTGTTGGTAGCATAACTAGTTTCCATCTCACTATATAGAATGGAATCAACAGAACTCCAGGATCTTAAAACCCATTAGGAGGAATTAGAAATTAAAGGTTTTATCCATCCTAGCATGTCTCATTGGGGATCTCCAATGTTTTTTTCTAAGAAATATGATGGATCTTTGCAACTATATGTCAATTATTGGAAGCTGAATCAGATGATAGTTAAGAATTGATACCCCTTCATCACATAGATGACCTTTGTGACCAACTGAGAGGTGATTTGTTATTTTCAAAAATTGATTTGAGGTTGTGATATTACCAACTATGGTTTAGGCCTTCAGATATATCATAAACCACATTCAGTAGTAGGTATGGGTTGTATGAGTTTGTGGTTACGCCATTCAGGTTTACCAATGCACCAAAAGTGTTCATGACCCTAATGAATCGAATATTTCACTCATAACTAGATCAGTTCATGTTATTATTTGTCAATGACATCTTTTTGTACTACAAAACTCATGATGATCATGCCAAATATCTTGACATCATCTTGATAACTCTAAGAGAGAATAGGCTATATTCCAAGCTATCCAAGTTTCATATCTAGATTGATAATATATATTTATTTGGACACATCATCTTAGATGAAGGTGTTTCTATAGAACTACATAAAGTTTAGGAAGTGGTGTCTTAGGAGTAAATGAATAATGTTTCTAATGTTTGGATTTTTATGGGTTTGGATGAGTATTACTGAAGGTTTATATAGGATTTTAATCCTTTGGCTACATGGATTTTAAGAATATAAAATAAGGGAATAAAGATTGAATGGTCTATGGAATGGGAGAATTATTTCAAAGTGTTAAATAAGTAGTTGACTACCACATTAGTTCTAGTCTTACTTGAGTCAGGTAAAGAGTATACATTGTTTTGTGATGCATCTGGCATAGGTCTTGGGGTGGTGTAATTGCAGGATGGTAGGGTGGTTGCGTATGGTTCACGACATCTGATGCCTCCGGAAATAAATTAACCCACCCATGATCTTGAGTTGGATGTAGTGGTATATGCTTTGAAGTGTTGGTGGTATTACTTGTTGGGGGAATTGTTTACAGTGTATTCTAATCATAAAATTTTGAATTACATATTCTCTCAGTGTGATTTGAATCTTTAGCAGAAATTATGGGTCAAGTACATGAAATAATTTTATTTTGAGATAGTTTAAATATCAGGAAATAGAATCAATGTTGTGGATTCTTTTATTTGGAGGAATCAAAATCATGCAGTTCAAGAATCAAGTTCAGAGTGGAAGATGATGATTTGGTTTTCTAAGATGCTTGATGGACAAGGGAAAATGACCCTTGCATTCTTAGTTGTTGATTCCATGATTCTAAGCTAGATTAAGGATTGAAAATATGAAGATCCTAAATGTGTGAACTTAAGGGGATGTTCTAAATGTGGGTAGTCACCTTCTAGGTAGACCATAAGCGATGATGGAATCATTTTTGTTCATGTCCATGTTATTGTTCTATCATGTATGTGAGAAAATTTGATACATGAGTTTCACCCAACAAAGTGGGTAGTGTATTCTAATTTTACCAAAATGTAACGTGATCTTAATATTCACTATTGGTGGAAAGGGATAAAGAAGGAGGTTGAAGGTCTCATGGCACGGTGCCTTACCACCCAGTAGTTGAAGGTTGAGCATCAGTAGTCTGGTGGGTTGTTACAACCATTTCATATTCTAGAATGTAAATGGGATAATGTGATAATGGATTTTTTTGTGGGTCTTCTAAGGATTCCATAGAATAATGATGTGATCTGGGAAGTTGTGTTTTGGTTATCTATGGTGGATCATTTATTACTGATTCGAGAGACTTTTACCATGGATCGACTATGTGAATTGTATGTTCAAATATAGTATTGTTTCATGGGGTGCTGTGAACGATAGCTTCAAATCATAACCCAAATTTCACATAATTCTAATGTTAGGTATTTTCAAGGGTTCTTGGTGTCCATGTACTTTATAGTATGTCTTTTCACCCAAAAACGAAGAAGAAGTCAGAGCATGTTATTCAGGTATTAGTGGGCATGTTTAGTGCTTGTGTCCTAGATTTTGGTGGATTGTGGGAGAAGTATTTTGAGATTATTGAGTTTTCTTAAAACAATATTTATGAAGGTATGATTCAAATGGAACCATATTAGGCACACTATGGTAGACTATGTCAATCTATGTTATGTTGGATGGTATCTAGAGAAGCTGGGTTGTTGGGATTGTGTCATGTACAGGTGACGTCAAAACAGATTTAGTTGATTTGGAAATGTATTATAATAGCTCATGGTATGAAGAATTCATATGGGTATCAATGTCTTATACCTCTTGATTTTGTGGTGTGTGATCTCATGTTTCTACGAGTGTCACCAAGGTTGGGTCCCCATCGAATATGAAAATAGGGAAAATTGGTGACTAGGTACGTGGGGCCATTTGAGATTGTGGAGATAATTGAACTCATAGCATAATGATTGGATATTCCACAATAGTATAGTTTTATACACGATTTCTTTATTGTGTCATAGATTTGAAAGTATCACCATGACCCATCTCATGTGATTGATGTTGAAGATGTTGATCTTGAGGTTGATGCATCCGTTGAGGAGCATCTGGTTCGTATCATGGATCATAGTGAGAAGATATTTTGGGGAAGGATTGTGCATTTGGTTTGAGTTCTATAGAAGTATGGTAGAATTTAGGAGGAAAATTGGGATAGGGATTCAGATATGCGGGCTCAGTGGCCCGATCTCTTTGCTTTGGAAGCTCAGTGATGCTTGGAAGTGCAACTTGAGGCTGAGTTTTTATAAGGTGGGGAGGTTATAAGGTCAAGGAATTTTTGGAGTTATGCACTTTATTAAATTTGGGTTTTAATAACGTAAAATTTGATAAATAAATGTTTATTAGGAGTGTGAAGAAGTTATAGGGTGTTCTGGGGGATCGAGGCACAAAATAAATGGGAAACCAGGCCATTCAGTGGATTTTACACGATTTGCGCACAGTTAGTGCAAACCATACGAGGGGGAGACAAACCATTGAACCTTGGAAAAAGGATTATTACATGGTTTTAAAATGGTTTGTTAAACAATGTTTCCCTAGGTAACTATGTGGATTAACCCTTCTTGTTTAGAGGCTGTCGCATGGTTTGAAAAACCATGTGGCCAAACCGTACACCCCATTAAAAAATAAAAAATTACGAAAATTCCCCCTCATGATTTTAAGTTCCTTACATAATTTCATACCCATTTATCATCCTCTCAACCCTAGAGATGAACCAAACTCTAACAATATTCTAAGTAACCTTTCAAATTTTATTCCAGGCTGTTTGGAGCACCATTTGTTGGGAGGTCAAAGCACCAGGTAAGTCTAACTCTCTCCTTGCTTCTCGTTTCAATATTTAGGTTTCTATATTTGTTATTACTCCTCCAAATCCCAGAAAAACCTCCTTTTTATGATGGATCATATGTATGGGCTTTAAGGGGTTCTTGAATCTGTATATAAGGCTAAGGATAAGGGTTCATTGAGCTTTGGATCCATGGTTGGTGGTATACAAGTTATATCACATAGTCTCTATGTTCATTGGTGCTTGCATGGTTATGTGTTTTCTTATCACTTTTCATGAATTTACTATTATTAGAAATATTTGGTAAAAAAATGTTTAAATAGGGATTTGAACCCCTCACGATATCCATGGGGTGTGTTGTGGTTGACTAGACCAATTTAGGGCCGCACATGGGGTGCACCAATGACTCCACACATAGAAAATAGTAGTGCCAAGCCAGGAATTGTTTCATGATAAAGTGGAGATCATGGAGATCATGTTGGTACATTATATTGAATCAGAAATGGAATAAGAATGGTGGTTTATAGACTTTGTTAATGGTATAAGGTATTGTTTATCTTAACATGAATTGAGTTAATTATAATAATAGAAATTGAGCTAAGTAATTTATGAAATGTACTTGAAATACTAAAGAGGGTTAATGCATATGAAATGGTAAACTTGATATATGGGTAAATTATTGTGAGTTGAAAAATGTGTTAAATGGGTTAGCATAAGGGAATTGATGTTATGTTAAGTAGGCTAATGTATGTGAATTGCTGAATACACTTAAATGTTTTAAGGCATGAGAAAGGGATATGGGTTAAATAGGATATGTAATGTAATTGGTAAATATGATAATGGGTTAAGATTCTATTCTAATTATATATGCTAGATGATTATGAAATATGAATGTTAAATTTATTGCTTTTATATGTTTTTTGATATTCTATATGTGGTAAACGGATAAATAAGAATGATCTCATGGCTTGATAGTATGTGGGGTATTGACTAAAGTTTCAATGCCCATGGGTCAGGTTGGAATGAGGCTCTAAACCCCACCCCTAGAATGCACAAGTTTGGGAGTTGGAATGAGGATATATGACCCTAATGGTTATATTGGATGTAACTACCTTGATTGAGGCTCCAAGGTAAGTATGATTTATTTGGTTATGATATGTTTTCACTATTAAGACATGGAATTTGACTTATGACCTTATGCATAGTACTTTTTCTACTTAGGAAATTGTTTAAATGAAGTAAATGAATAAACCATAGAACAAGTATTGAAAATGAACTTATTAGGGAAGATGATATAACTGATGGAAATGGAAAGAGTAAATAAAAATGTACTAAGTTAATATTCTTACCTAATGGATCCTAAGTTTTCTTCTGTTTATCTTGTAATTTATTTATTTTTTAATTTTCATGCACTAAATTTTTAGCCTCGATGTTTTGTAGACACCGTTTTTGGGGGCCTATTGAGTTGTACTCACACACTGGTTAGACCTCTATTGGGTACCTGAGCAGATTTCATGGTTACAGGTCAAGGAAAGTCCCAGGGCCATATTCTAGGGAGCTGATTTGGGCCCAGTATGTGCATGGTTGATGATCCATACTTGGAGTCAAGAACCATTTTGGGGATTCATATGTTTATGTTTAATTTGGTTTTCCACTAACTATAGCTCTATTAGCATGACATGACATATTTAATTTTTGGTTGTGTTGTACCCTGTTTGGGAAATGGTTGGAAATTAATGTTTCTATTTATTTGTTATTAAATTTTTTATTTATTATGGTTATCTGCTATGGATTTCTCTCATAAAGATGGTATAGTCTCCCCACATGTTTATATTAGTCCCTCCCCACTAGTCAGAAACCTCTCGCATATGGGTAGGCACACTTGAGGTTATGTGGTGACATAGATAAGGGAATTGGTTAATAGATTCCAAGTTAAGGATATTACATCTGCACTTAATAATTAGTCTAAGTATAAGACATATAAGTTCCTTATTATATTTTAATAATAGTTGGAAACTACCAAAAATATAGATCCATAGAAAAATAAAGTTCTCTAATTTCTAAAATGAAGAAGTCCAATCCAGATAAGAATAAATTTGATAAGGAAGAAAATTACATACTTCCCAAAGATGAAAAAACTTGGAGAATCAAGAAAGAATCAAGAATAAAGAGGTGTAAACACTTTTAACATTCATGGAAAGATTCTTCTAGGTTGAGAAATACTTCTTAGCCACATTAATGTCATTAAAGTGATAAATATAATCCACCTCATTCCCATATTTGTTTGTATTTTCATCATTGTAGAGGGTATTAAAGGTGGAGCATAAATGAAGAATTTTCCATCTTGGATTATAAAAATTGAATTTAATCCCATAATTGGTGTCAGATATATCAACTGTTATTATACATTATTTTAATTTATCCATTCTTAATATACATTTAAAAATATCCTTTAAGGGTATATTAGAGTTCTATTATATTGGAAATTAGGTATTTTACATGAATTTGGAATTATGGATATATTTTAGGATGTTGAAAGTAAAATTATTATTTTTATTCTCACATCATTATTTTGATTTATTATTTTTATCAATGGGGAGTGATCATCTCATAAAATGGTGGAAGAATTATCTTGTAAATAATTTTTTGGATGTGAATTTTCAAGAGAGTGTCGGTTTATAAAACTTATTGAAAATATATATAAAGAGGACATAAGATATTAAAGTTATAATTCATATCACATTGATGTTGGTTATTATAAAAAACTGTAGTCTCAATTACTAACTATTGTTTTTAATAATGGGTTAGCACATGTATACTTTGTGTTGATTAGTGTATGACTCATTTCTAGGAGAACATGTGGTTAAACCCTTCTCTCATGAAAGTAATTTAGTATCTCAATAAAATGGGAGAACATGAAAAGTGGATAACCAATGAGTGGAGAATATGTATTTAGAAAATTTAGAAAAATTATTGTAAGATAATAAAGCCTTATGTTACACCAATGGTATGCATAAGTGGAGGAGGATTACATTTCCTGTTCAGAAAATTTGGAATTGATAAAAAATATAAATGGGGTATTAAAGTTCCCATGGATTTTTGAATCCATAGTTTTATTTTTTTGTAATTAGTGTGAGTAAATTTATATTGGAAGCTTCCATTGAACATGAAATGGAGAAATTGGATTATGTTGGAAAAGGAAAATGAAGATGATTCCAATGAATTGTGGGTAATTATGTTGTAAGAGTTAGCTTCCATTTGAGAAAACCGTCACATTTGATTATTTTTGAGATGAAATTAATTTCCAAGACATGAACCATTGATATGGAGTACTATCAACACCAATTTAGAGATTTTTTGAAGAATACAACTAGTGGGGAGATTATAGTATAATTAATCAAGGAAGAAATCTTATAACGACCTAAAATTTTATTAATGAAAATTACTCTTGATCTAATTAAATGTCTTATTATGTAAAATGGTTATATAACATATGCACTTCCTTGGTTTTTTTTGGATTTCAAAATACTGTTAAGAATGGTTACCGTTGCTAATATAGTCATTGAACAGTGATCGATTTATTAGTATAAATATAGGGCTTTAACAAATCCAATTTACTCAGAAAAAGGAAGTGATGACAGCATCCAGTAGAATTGCTCCATACAAAGCCCATTTTTGGAGCTCAGAAAGGAGGTGGTGTCACTGAGATTCAATATTGACCAAGCCCAATCTGAGATTCAACACATTAAGCATGAACAAAACTGCATATAGAAGAAGTAGAAGTTTATAGAGATTACCATAGGAGTGATGTTATCTGAGCCACCCAAGAGTTTTTCACCATCTCACACCTTACCCTTTGGTCTTATGTGAGTGTTATAAGCGGTTATGTAAAAATACTCTAGAAATATAATTATGTACATTATTTTTGTATATAATAAAGAATATACATTCATTTTATTATTGTTACATTGTAAATAGTTTTTAAAGCACAAATAGTATTTTTAGTTAATATTCAATTAAGAAATATATTTTGATGAATTAATGGATTTTTGAATTAAATAAAATTTTAATACTATATTATTACTAAATTAAAATTTATTAAATATAAATGATCGTATAATTTTTATGAATACAATTGTAATTTTTATTAACGTTTGAAAGATGTTTTTGACAAAACCCATGAATTTTTGATAAATGTCAGTTTTTAATTTTAAAAGTAAAAATTCACATATTTGGAAAATTATTTAGATAAAATGAATATTATTTTTTTAATGAGTACATCTAAATTATACAACCGTGAATTTTTCATAATTTTATGAGACAACTGAATATTTGGGTAAAAATTAAATACCGTTTAAATATATAATGTGTTTTATGACATCATAATGACCCAATAGTGATATAATAAAAAAATATAAATGAGATGTTCAGCCAATAAATTTTTTATATTTAAAATAATGTGATTTTAGTTTTTTTTATTAATTTTAGGGTGCCTTAGTGGACCCTCCAAAACTTATAAAACATTTTATCATTTTAAATTAATTTCCTTGAGAGTGTGACTCAACTCCACATAGGCAAGCCAAACATTTTAACAAGTTTGGACATTAGAATTATAAAATAATTATTTCAAATTCCCTTTAGAAAAAACCATGGTAAAAAACCATGAGTTGGTTTATGGTTTTGATTAGTTTAATGTGTCGTGTCTAAAACCCAAATAATAAAGGATTCCTCTCTTTTCATATATAATCCCACCCAATCTCCAACTTCCTCTTCAGTCAAAGACTTTGGAGCTCGACCAACCTCTTCCCTCCTGTCCCAAGAATCCCCCAAAGGTTCCCCAAGTTCCAAAGAATCCTCTCTCATTCCTCTCCCAAGCCTTTGAGATCACACTTCCAAGTAAGGAATTTCTTAATTTTTCATTTTTGTCTAAATTTCATTATATTGTTATACCATTTTTTTAAAATTAATTTTTTTGTGTGTATGATTTAAAAACTCCCCCATAATTCCATACTTATGTTTGAATTATGATATACCTTTTTCTCTCTTATTAATTCCTCCCATGTACACCCATTACCATGCTGAAATTACATAAGGAATTTCTCTCTTCTCATTTACATTCAAGAAATTATTTTGTGGTATGAATCTAAATTACATTACATATATTGAGACATGTATCTATATAACCCCATTACTTTACATTTCATGTATATATTATGAGACACCCATTTCTCTCTCATAAAACATTTTTATGAATTCTTATGTCTGGTTGTTATGCTGCCGAAATTGCTCTGCGATTTTCCAAGAAAAAGTCATTATGTAGTGAATACCGTGACCATTTTTCTATCAAGGGTATTCAAATTTATGTGAATTTACTTATTGAATATATATTTTCATGTCTAAATTTTACATTCCTTTATCTTGGAATAAATTATTATGTTTAATTAATCCACATTATATAATCCATGTGGCACACTTATACATGAAATGAAATGATTGAGAAAGGTGCGCCCTGATAGCGCTTTAATACATTTGGTAAAGATTAGTGTCATGATACATCAAGTGAAATGAGGGTTTAATCATGATAATTCAAGTTCAATGAGGGTGTACTCATGATTCATGTGCAATTATCCTTGGCTCATGCTAATATCTTGTTAAATGTTGTTTCTAGATTTATATGTTATGCTAATCATTATATATCATGCCTTTATGTTCATGATTATCTTATAAACCATTTATATACCTATTTCCTAACACATATTGTATTATTCATGTTATTCATTATTTACTCCCTTACTAGGATTTATTTCTCACCCCTTTCTTATGCATGTCCTCAGGTTATCCCATGCAATGCTATGTACAAAGGAACATGTGTGGTCATGTAAAAGAAGTTTTCAATAAAGATGTGTATTTCATGTTTTAAGTTGTTATGTAATGTTCCTAAGATTCAAAGACACATTACCTCTCAATCTTATATGTTATATCAAGTGAGGATTTTATGTAATAAATTATGTTTAAGTGTGAAATAAATATCATGGTTGTTATAGTTGGTATCAGAGGATTGGTTTAGTTATTTTTGGGATTAGGATTAGAAAACACTAGTGGAATCCTTAGTGATAAGACCAAGTATAATAAATCCATCCAAAAATTTTGGTGAGTATTGAGTAAGTGGTTTATCAAGAAAATGCATCCTTGTCTGGATACGAGCAGGTTGAGGCGACTATGGCACAAATGTATCTAGGGGTAAATCCAAAAAACACCAGTTTTAGCTAAACTCTATTGAGAAATGGTTCAAGAAAACGGGCTTTGTTGCAATCTTTATTATGACACTCTCAGGAGATATGATTTGGAAAATTCATAATCTTAATATGAACCATTTTATGGGAATAAAAAATTTACTCTAAGAATATATGTTGGGAACTAGATCATGGATAACATAGATTAAAACCTATAAATTAATATCATAATGAAATAAAATTAATTTATAAGTCATCCATTTTTGTCTTTGGATTACCCTTTATGTGTTACCCATAACTTTCATTTTATTCCATCCAATGGTCAGTAATTGGAGGACTCAGTCTAACAACCGATGAAAAGATCAATGTGATGATTGTTCTAATGAGATGCCCAATCTGATGGGAGTGGTAATCACAAATGTTTTCATGATACTCTCTCAGTTAACTCAAGTTTTTAATAGAAACATGGTTCAAGAGGAACATTTAAACCCCTTAAGAAATAAAATTTTTCAATCGAGAGCATCTTGAGACAAAGTCCTCCTACTTTTAATGGATCATTTGATCCCTCAATTACTGAACAATAGATCAACTCCATTGAAAAGATCTTCTCCATCCTCCAATGTTCTGAAAAATAGAAGGTTATTTTGGATTATTATTATATGGAGGTTGAAGCTGATCAATAGTGGACATTGATCAAAAATAAGAAACCTGAGCAGGATATCGAGGTGTTGGAATGGAAGGATTTCTGAAAAAAAAAATCGATAAATATTTTCCTCGTACCCTCCGACTTATGATGGAAAGGGAATTCCTTTCCCTCAAGAAAAAAAGACAGTGAATCTATTGGAGAATATGAGGAAAACTTAAATAGTCTTACATGATACACCTCTGGATCTTTTATTACCCCTGAATGCAATGTTGACTTCTTTTTTGGTGGGATAAAACGTAGCCTATGGAAATCCCTAGAGATCCATGACTTTGAGAGCTATGAGAAAATTGTATGGTGTTCCCTCAAAGTCAAAATATAGATTGGAAAATATCAGGGTTATTATGGGGATAAGAAGCATAAGTTGGACTTAAATTATGGTGGTATGATGGTTAAATCCAGTGGTTCTAAGAAAATACAACACCCCACTTGCCAAAGGTGTGGAAAGAAGCACCCCAAAAATTGCCTATAGGGGATGAGGAAATACTTTATGTGTGGAAGAGAAGGGCACATGTACATTAAATTCTGACAAGAAAAACCCGCGGCTATGAAAAAAGAGAGGAATCCTCTGTTCGAACCTCAACACGTTGTTCATTTCTTCAACAACAAAGAACTAGATCACTTTTCAAACCAGTCCCCTAAGACAAGGCTTTTCAGAGGAAACCAACATCCTCCAAGGTAGAAAAGGAGATATTTTACCATCACTACCACCGAAGGGAACCAGAAAAATGAAGTGGTTATAGGTACTATAGTTATTCATTCAAGAATAGAGAATTTACTTTTTTATTTTGGTTCTATGCATTCCTTTATATCCCAAAATATTATTAGAACAATCCCAACACCACCAAAAATCATGGAAGTAAATATTTATTTGAGAAACACAAATGGGGAAATCATTGAATCCCATGAATATAACTCCTCCCATGTCATAATTCATGGATTGAACTTCTTGGTGAACTCTTCATACTCCCTCTATTGGAATTTGATGTAATTATTGGCATGTATTGAATTTCCTTGTATAGATGCAACATAAATTTCCATGAAAGAGAAATCACTCTCCATAAGGTGAATCGACCCTCAATTTTGTACAAGTTAAAGGAGGAGGATGAATCTTATTTAGCACCATTATATCAAGACTGGATATTACTACCCTATGAGAATGCATATATTAATCAGATGACTGAGACTAAGGAAGCATCCATCCTTGAAGATATTCCTATTGTGAGAGAATTTGTTGAAGTGTTTCCAAAGAAATTTCCTAGTATTCCTACTAGAATAGATGTTGAATTATCTATTGATATTATACCTAGGGAGTTTCAAAACTCCAAGAATCTATATAGAATGGGTGTTGTGGAGCTTGAGGATATGAAGAAACAACTATAGGATAATCTGAATAATGGTTTTATATGCCCAAGTACTTCACCATGGGGTGAACCAGTCCTCTTCATCAAGAAGAAGGATGGGTTAATGCGCCTTTGCATTGATTATCGTGAGCTCAAAAAAAATTCGATAAATAAATAGTATCCTATTCCCAAAATTGATAACTTGTTTTGTATGTTACATAGAGAAAAATACTTATCCAAGGTGGATTTGTGTTCAGGATATTACCAAGTAAGGTTGAATAAGGATGATATCCCTAAGACTGCTTTTCGTACAAGATACAGGCACTATGAATTCATATTAATTCTTTTTGTATTCACTAATGCTCTATAAATATTTATGGACTTGATGAATAGAGTCCTTAGAGATTACCTTGACAAATTTCTTGTAGTCTTTATAAATGATTTTCTAATATACTCCAAAACTCATGAGGAGAATGAGGAGCATCTAAGAATTGTACTAAAGAATTTCCGAAAGGTGAATATCTATATAAAGTAAATCAAGTGTAAGTTCTCGTTGAAGGAGGTCCCATTCATTGGTCATATCATCACAAACAATGGGATATCTTTGGATCCCTCCAAGACAGATGCAATTGAGGGATATATGAGGCCAACATTGGTAACAAATATCTGTAGCTTCCTTGGGTTAGCTGGATATTATCGCTGATTTGTGAGAAATTTATCACGATTGTACAACACTCATACCGATATACCTTTGAAGGAATTAAAGTTTACTTGAAGTGATGAATGAAAAGATAGCTTCAAGGAGTTGAAAAGGGGGCTTATCACTGCACCTGTGCTCACACAACCCATAAGTGGAAAACTTTTTGTGGTATTTAGTGTTACTTTGAATAAGGGAATTGGTTGTGTATTGATTTAAAATGACAATGTAATTGACTATGCTTCCAGGTAATTTAAAGTTCCTGAGAAAAACTATCCAACCCATGATCTAGAGTTGGCTGCAGTAATCTTTGATTTAAAAATTTGGCAGCATTACCTCTTTGAGGAGAAGTGTGAAATATACACGGACCTCAAAATCCTTATGTATATATTCACATAGAAAGACTTGAACAAGAACCAATGAAGATGGTTATAGTTGATCAAAGACTATGAATTCTTAATCCATTACCACCCAAGGAAATCGAACAAGGTGGCAGATTCCCTAAGTAAAAAGGACCTAGTGATTCTATCAATGATGAGAATTGAAAAGGATCCAATATTCTTAGATTTAATGGATATGGATATGGGAATCATAAAAAAGGGAACATCATCAATAATTTCTAAAATAATTGCTCAAACATATCTTTTGAAATGCTTAAAGGATTATCAAAAGGATTATGTGGGAATTTAGAAGAAAGTGGAAATTATCAGAAAAGGGAAATCCTTAGAGTTCAATGTTAATGAAGAAGGAATTGTGAATTTTGGATCAAGAATATTTGTTACATCAAATCCAGATTTAAAGAAATAACTTTTGGATTATGCACATAGTTAAAATTTCTCCATTCACCCAGGAAATGCAAAGATGTATCAAGATCTCCAAGAGCATTATTGGTGGGATAACATGAAAAAGGAGATTTCTGAGTATACATCAAAGTTCCTGGTATGTTATAAAGTGAATTATGAGAGGTAGAATTATAATGGGATGATGTAACCATTACCCGTACTAGTGTGGAAATGGAAGAACATCACTATGGAATTTGTCACCGGACTTCTGAAGACATACAAAGGAAACAATCTTATCTGGGTTGTTGTGGATCTTGTTACAAAGACTGCACACTTCTTTGAAATTTGAGAGGATTTATAAGAGGATCAACTAGCACAGATATATTTTAGGGAAGTGGTATGGCTATATGGAGTACCACTATCTATTATATCAGATCGAGATCTAAGATTCACCTCTAAGATCTAGAAGTGTCTTCAACATGATCTGAATACTGAGATCAAATTTATTATGACTTATCATCCTTGAACTGATGGCCAATATAAATAGACTATTCAAACACTTGAGGAAATGTTGAGATCATACTCAATAGACTTCAATGGAGGATGGGATCAACATCTTCCTCTGGTTGAGTTCCCTTACAATAATAGTTTTCACTCAAGAATCCAAATGGATCCTTATGAATCCATTTATGGGAAGAGGTGTAGAGCATCGACATGTTGGGATTAATTTGGGGAGAAAAAACTCCTAGGTACAGAAATTGTCGAAGAAATGGTGGAGAAGGTTAAGACCATCCAACAAGACATTAAAGCTTCTCAAAGTTGAAAAAAGAGTTATGATAATAATCGTCAACAAGACCAAGAGTTTCATGTCAGAGACATGGTATTCCTCCACATATCACCATGGAAGAGATTTATGAGATTTTGGAAGAATGGAAAGATTAGTTCAAGGTACATCATCCCTTTTGAGATCCTTGATCGCATTGGAGTAGTGGCCTATTGATTAGTAGTCCCACCGAACCTATCTAGAGTACATGATGTATTCTATGTATCACTATTGAGGAAGTATATACTTTACCCATCACATGTACTCAATATAGAGGTGGTACCATTAGAGAATGACCTATCCTATAAAGATAATCCAGTGAAGATCTTATATCATATAGAAAAAGTTCTATGAAATAAGACAATGCCCCTCGTAAATGTGATGTGAAAAAACCAAAAGTTTGAAGAGGCAACATGGGAATCGAAGGAAGTGATGAAGGAGAGTTACCCTCATCTGTTTTAGTGTGGAAAAAGGAAATTTCAAGGGTGAATTTTCTTAAAGGGGGAATATTGTAATGAGCCAAACTTTAACTAATAAATTTTTTTATTGATCTAATTAAATGTATTATTATGTAAAATGGTTATATAAAATATTCACTACCTTGGTTTTGTGTTTTTGGATTTCAAAATTCCATTAAGAACTGTTACCATTGGTAATATAGTCATTGAATAGTGATCAATTGATTAGTATAAATAAAGGGCTTTAACAAATCCAATTTACTCAGACAAAGGAAGAGATGACCTCATCCAGTAGAATTTCTCTATACGAAGACCATTTGTCAAACCTCCAAAAGGAGGTGGCATCACTGAGCATTGCTCTTGACCAATCCCAATATAAACTTCTATATGTTAATCTTGAACAGAACTACCTACGGGAGAATTTGAAGTTGATAGAGATTACCACCTAAGCGATGTTATCCGAGCTACCCCAAGAGTCTATCACCATCGCACACCTTACCCTTCGGTCTTATGCGGATGTTATAAGGATTTATGTTACAAGACCCTAGCAATATTATTATGTGTATTATTTCTGTATATAATAAATAATATACATTCATTTTATTATTGTTACTTTATAAATAGTTTTTAAAGCACAAATAGCAATTTTAATTAATATTCATTTAAGAAATCTATTTTAATGAATTAATGGATTTTAGAATTAAATAATATTTTTATAAAATATTATTACTAAATTAATTTTTATTAAATATAAATGATCATATAATTTTTAAGAATACCATTGTAATTTTTATTAAAGTTTGAAAGCTGTTTTTGACAAAACCCATGAATTTCAAATAAATGTCGGTTTTTAATTTTAAAATTAAAAATTGAAATTTTTTAAAAATTATTTAGTTAAAATGAATATTTTTTTGTAATTAGGATGTCAAAATTATTCAATAGTGAATTTTTCTTAATTTTCTCAGATAGTCTAATTTTTGTGTTAATATTAATTATCGTTTAAATATATAATGTGTTTTAGGAAATCATAATGACCCAATAGTGATGTAATAAAATACTATAAATGATATTTTATTACAATATATGTTTTATCTTTAAAATAATGTGATTTTATATTTTTTTGATTAATTTTATGGTGCCTTAGTAGACACTCCAAGACTTATAAAACAAAATTTAACATTTTAAATTGATTTCCTTGAGAGTGTGACTCACCTCCACATAAGATAGAAAAAATATTTTAATAATTTCTTCCATTGGCCTTATAAAATAATTTTTTACACCCCCCTTTTGAAAAAACCATGGGAAAAAACCATGGGTTGGTTTGTGGTTTTGATTAGTTTAATGTGTGGTTTCCAAAAACCTAAATAATAAAGAATTTCCTCTCTTTTCCAATATAAACCCACCCAATCTCCCACTTCCTCTTCACTCAAAGAATTTTTAGATAGAAAATACTCTACCATACTCTCTCTAGAACCCCCCCCCAAGGCTCCCAGTCTCCCAGAAATCTTCTCTCATGCCTCTCTCAAGCCTTTGGGATCACACTTCCATGTAAGGTATTTCTTCCTTTCTTATTTTTTTCCAAATTTAATTATATTGTTATACCATTTTTTTAATTAAAAATTATGAGGTATGATTTATAACCTCCCCAATACTTCCCTCCTTATGTTTTAATGATGATATAACTCTTTCTCTATCATTAATGCCTCCCTTGTACACATGTTACCATGCCGAAATTCTATAAAGATTTTCTCTATTCTCATTTATATTCAAGCAATTATTTTTTGATATGAATATAAATTCCATTACATATATTGGGAAATTTATCTATATGACTCTTATTATTATCTATTTCATTTGCATATAATGAAACACAAATTTATCTCTCATCAACCATTTTTAGGAATTCTTATGTCACGTTGTTATGTTGCTAAAATTGCATCGTGATTTTCAAGCCAAATTAATTGTGTAGTGAATACCATAACTATTTCTATATCAAGGGTATTCATCTTTATGAACATTTAATTATTGATTGTATAGTTTCATGTATGAATTCAAAATTCCTTTATCATGGAATAAAATATGATGTTTAATGAATCCATGTTATATGATCCACGTGGCACACTTATGCATGAAATGAATTGATTAAGAAGGGTGTGCCCTGATAGCGCTCCAATTCATTGAGTAAATATTAGTATCATTATATGTCAAGTTCAATTAGGTTTTACTCTTTCTCCATGTGAAATTAGCTTTGGATCATGCTAATATCATGTTAACTGTGGTTGCCACATTTCCATGTTATGATAATCATGTTATATCATCCCTTTATGTTCATTTTTCTCTTATGGTCCATTGATATTAATATTGCCTAAAATGTATTGTATTATTCATGTTATGACTTGTTTAATCCCTTACTGGGCTTTATAGATCAGCATTTTCTTATGCATGTCCTCAGGTTATCTCATGCAATACTATGTATAAGGGAATGTGTGTGGTCATGTAAAAGAAGTTTTCAATAAAGATGTGTATTTAACTTTTTAAGTTGTTATGTAATGTTCCTAATCCCCAAAGGCACTAGACCTCTAAATATTATATGTTGTATCAAGTGAATATTTAATGTAATAAATTATGTTTATGTGTGAAATAAAGTGCTGGTTTTTTATAAAGCTACTGATGTTTGGTGTTGAATCCGTACTTGAGTTAACAAGTATGGTGGAAACTTTAATGAGTCTTAAATACTATTCGATGAAGGTTTGATAAGGTTGGAGTTTTATTAGAACATCCTTAAAGTTGTTTTAATAATTATGGATTTTACAAGCCTTAGTAAAGTTAAAAATTTCTAAAACCATAAGGATGAAGTCCATGTTGTGTTAGGATGATCCCCTGATTTGAATAATAATCATCTAAAACTATATATATTGAAATATATAAAATTAATATAAATGTAAGAATCATTTATTCCCTATATAAATATTATATGGTCTTTATTAAACCTTGTTCTCCCTTTGTATAAACATTGTCTGGATGCATAGCTATAAAACCTTTTGTGTATAAGGATCTTCCTTCTACATAAAAATAAAATATAAAATTCATAAAGATCATAAAAATATACATAAACATCATTGGAAATATACGTAAGCATTACTTGTAAAGGAATAAACCTGTGAAAGGATGATATGATATCTATTTAACCATGATCCGGTCTGTTTAAGCATTAACATTTTGATAATTTTCGGGATTTATAAAGATTGAAAACATAATTTTATAAGTTTAAAATATGATAAATAAAATAAATTCAGATTATTTTAATAACATTAGATCATCTTTAAAACATTGTGATGGTTAATTAAGAAATGATCCAATCCAGTTTTGAGTAAGATCACATGAGATGAGGATAAGAAGATTAAGAGGATAACCCTTTGAATAAATGAAAATATATTTCATGAATTTTACAGAATAAAAAAGATGAAGCTGAATTTCCTATCAATATATACATCAGAACATAAATCATTTTGATCCAAGATCAAAGAATTATAATGAAATTGATATGAGTTGAATGTTTAGAAATTTTCAAACCCTTAAAGGAAGAACTTATAGATTTATAAAATCTATAATTATAAAATTTTAATGATGTTTTATATGTTATTTATTGGTTTAAAAACCCCAAAAGACGTTATATTAATCATGTAAAAGAGGAAGAAGAGTTGAGATTCTAGATGAAGTGTACAGGTACAAGATATAATTTATATTTGTTTCATATAAGCTCTCATGCCATAATATTTTTCCACATTACATGATAACATTGTTCAAATATTTTAAAATGTCATGAAAAAGATTTAAGTATGAATTATATGAGATTATTTTGAGGAAGAAGAAGCTAATACATCTTGGGATGTAGGAGAATATATATTTGGATGAGTTTGAAAAATGATAAATAAAGATAAGGTCATTTCATTCAATTAAGTTTGAAAGTCCTAAAAATAAGTTCCATGGTGTATCTTTTGAGAATTGCACTAAATATTATGGGAACCCAAATATAGTTTTTTATATTCATAATTTTTTACGATAAATGATAATGTCAAAAGTTTTTCTATTTATAAATATTGAAAATTAAAGGATGAATATAATGTATATTCTCATGAGAAGGTTATAAAATCAAGAAAGAAAGAAAATTAAGAAAGAGAATGAGCTATTACTTTTTTTTGTGTAACTGAGTTGGCCAATATGACTGAATCTATCAATGAATAAGTTCAAAGAAGTTGTTGCATGTTGTAGCAAGGATGAAGAGTCTATTGAACCAATATTGAACAGAATGTAATCTTTTTTTGAAGAATAAAAATAAAAAAAATTAAATGAGGAAGATTATTAGGGTTGTTTGTGTAGTGCCAATGATTATCTATGTAGTGTAAAAAATAAGAAAAGATTAAGAAGAAAAATAAATTCAATGATATACATGAGTGACCAATAATAGGACCTAGGGTTTTAGTGTATAAATTTCCAGGTAGGATTCTAAGTGTGAAATTCAGTATAGTCACTTGGTAATATTTTTTGGGGATTTATTTATGTACTTTGGTTTGAGGGAGAGGATAAAAATTAGTTTTTTTTGAATAAATGGGAGAAAAAAATTGAGGTTGAGTAGAGTAATTTAGTGGTAACGATTTCAAGGCAGTCGAAGACACTCTATTTTGTGGAAGGAGATCTATTTATAGGTGAATAGACATCCCTAAACAATATAAGTAATCAACATAAAAAGAATGAGGAAAGATGGGAAGGAAAGTTGGTGGGTTCCAATTTAAATAGATGCTATGGGATGCAATATATGTTCATATGTTTACTATTTTTAACCCACACCTATGTAATTTTGTGAGAGGTGGTAGATATAATAACATTCCACTCTTCACTTGTATTGATAAAAAAATTGGGGATAATCTATTACTTGGACATCCGAAGCAAAATAATGATTAGTTTTGGACCCTCATTACTTTAATGTTCAAAAATCAACTTAATTATCTGAATAATAGTTAAACTATTTTATGATGGTATTTTATAATAAATGGTAGTCTGAGAAAATTTGTATAAGTTTTGAAAATACCAACCATTAGACATGACTCACTGTTGACGATGATTCACCACCAGAAAAGACTCACGATTAAGGATGAGTCACCACTATAAAAGATTCAATATTGAGGAAGTGTCTCCGAAAGGAATGTCTCACCACTGAAAAAAGACTCACCAGCAATAATGAGTCACCATTAGGCCTAAATCGCTGCCATAATTTACACACATCTAGAGCGAAGTCACCACCAGACTTCACCCACCACTGAGAATGTCCCACCTCCTGGATTAAGTACCATCAAACGAGTCACCATTTAAGATGAGTCACCACTAAGAATTATTCACCACCAGACTTGAGCTACCGTTAGATAACCTATCACCATACTGACTCATTGTTATATTACCTCATCGCCATCATGAGTCACCTCCATCATGACTCACCATCGCTATTGTAGGATATTTAAATTAAATTTTTATAATGGCTATATTATTGAATTTAATGTTGATGATTATATTAGTCATTATTCTTAAACTATCAAAGGGAAGATTAGATTCTGTGTCAGACCTAAGTATGAGGATGTAGAATACATGAATGATTGTTTCTTGAACGATCTCTCCATCCTATAGTGATATATATTCAATGAAGTCACCCTCATGCGTGATATACTGAGAGTGTAATGAAAAAATACATGTTGGATAAGTGAAAAAAATGATCAAGTGTTCTATTTAGTATAGATCTTTACACAATGCATCATTCCTACACCATACTCTGAAAGAGTCAAGCTTATTAAACAAGAATATCTTTTACTATAATCAGAACAAACAGATCTTATGGTAGAGTTTTTTTAATTATAGATTATAAGAAACTACTCGATCTCCTCTCCAAGATGTATATGAGAAATATCAAGATTCAAAGTACATCAGACTGGCCAACACTATATTCTTCACTCTCTACATTTTTTTACGCATGGTGTTCTGGAAGAGCTCCATGTTCAACATGTAACTGTTCTATTCCCATGGTTATTATGTAATATGTTCCTGCATGGCAGGGACAACTGGTTAGCTATTGTTTATTTACCTAATCTGGGTTGTGTATCATAATTATATTTATATAATCTTTTAAGTAGAGGGTGATTTACAAGTTAAGGGGATTATCTCTCAGCCTGAGACTGAACCTCTTTTTTTTAATTCTATGGTGTGTTTTGTTTTGTTTTATTTCCAATAATTAAACTGAATATGTTTTAAATTATAAAAAAAACCACTAATTTGATATTTATTCTTAACTAGTGTTTATATATGGTTTTGATTAAGTAAATAGATTTCAAAACATAATGTAATTTTCATATATTATTTTAAATGGTACTTAATCACTCTTGGAAAAATATTTTAAAATATCAGAACTTATATAAATCTAACATTTTGATTAATTGGGTTCTTTTAATTAAATTGGGGGATTTTATTTATTCTTTTTAGAGATATTTTATTGGGTACTCATGGGACCTCGTTCTTAAGATACTCACTCTGACCAACATTTAGTATCAAAGGATTTCAAAATATTTTCAACTTTGATATTAGTTGTGGTTTAAAGATCATAAATTTATGTTAATTCTAAATTTAATTATTTAAATGGGTAATATAAAGTAAGGTTCTAATACCAATAAACCACCTTTATTTAATGGAAATAAATATTCTAAAAGGAAAACAAAGATAAAAATGAACAAAGAAAGTATGGGTTTTGAAATATGGACTATAATAGAGGATAAATATTAATTACCTACAACTGCTAGAGTCACATGGGCTGATGCTAAAAAAACTGATTATAACAACAATTATAAAACCGTGAATTCTCTTTACAATTATTTAGGAGATGAAGAGTTTAATTGGAAATCTGATTGTAAAAATTCTTTTGAAATTTGGGATACATTATCTATATCTCATGAAGGAACAACTAATGTGAAAGAAATGATATTGAACACTTATACAATTAAATATGATAAATTCAAGATGAAACCTGATGAGATAATTTTTGATATTTATCTCAGGTCTAATGAGATAGTGAATACCAAGAGATCCTTGGAAAATCTAGTTTCAGACCAATATCAAATCGTGTGACTACTTGATATGTCTTCCGGAGAGATGGAGATGGACATCAGTTTCAATAAATGAATCTTACGATATCTACAAACTACCTATTAAGAAATTGATTGGAAAGATTATTATGTTTCAAGAAGATATTAAAGTTAATCAAGATGTGGAAGATGAGCCTAAGGGGAAATTTTTAGCCTTCAATACCACTACATCAAAATAGAAAGGAAAGGAAAAAAGTATAAGCTGAAAACTCTAGTGATGACGATTCACTAGCTGATAGTGATGAGGAGATGGTGCATATGGCTAGAAGGTGTAAGAAATTCTATAAAAAGAAGAAATTATTCAAGAAACTGACTCACAAGTAAAGCATGATAATAGAGGGAATTGGAAGAAGGACTGGAAAAATGATGATAAATAAAATGAGATTACCTATTATGAATAAAAGAGAAATGGATATGTCAAGGATGAATGTCCCAAGTTAATGTAAAAAAATAAGTATGATGATAAATATAGAAAATATAAAAAAGACATGAAATCCACCTGGTGTGCCTCTGTAGAAATATCCAGTGACCCAGACTCAACTCATGAAGAAAAACCTGAATGAGAAAATTTGTGATTCATGACCAACATATCTAAGGTACCTATTATATCTCTTATGCATAATTATAATCATTATCAAGATAAAAATGATGATGATATTTCAAAATAGGAAATGTTCTAATATTGAAATATGTGTGATGATAAATTCAATGATCTTAAAGATAAATACCAAATTATAAAGAAACAACATGATTTATCTACTAATATCAAATTTTATTTTTCTGAAGAAAAAGAAAAGAATGATCCATTGATGAAAGAAAATACTAAAAATAAATTTTCAATTTAACAATTAAATATAGTCTTAGAGATATTGAAATTTTTTATTGAAACTCTCACTCAAATACTATGAAAAAATAACACCTATATATATTACTTGATTAGGAAATAAACTAAGAAAAAATGATAAATGAAAAGAACACTTTTTTCTTAAATCTAATTTTGTAAATTATACTGCTAATTATCAATCAAGTGTAAATAATAATGTTTTTCTTAAAAAGTTTACAATATGATTATAGGAAACCCATTATGGAAATATAGGTTCCCAAATCTCTCATTACTAACATTTCTGGAACCAATAAATTTTGGGTACCAAAATCATTTTTGTTATAAATATTTTTATAGGGAAATTTCTTAAAGATATCCTATAGAAGTATATGGTATTAGAATACTTATTTTTTCAGACATACGATAGGAGATTACTCAATCTTTAAGAACCTGATAAAGGTTAATGGTGAACATTTCACCTTTGGTGAAAATTATAAAGGAAAAATAATTGGCCTTGGAAAAATCAGTTACTCTAACTCGGTTTTAATTTCTAAAGTTATTTTTTGATGGTTTATAATACAATCTTATTAGCATTTTACAATTATGTGATGTTGGTTTTTCTATGAAAATTGAAAAAATGCATGTAATGTTTTGGATTATAAAAACGTTTTAATGTTTAGTGATTTGAGAAATAAAAATGTTTATGATGTTAATATTGAATCTTTAATTTAAAAAAAAAATACTTTCCTAAGTGACTTTCATAGAGAATATTGGCTTGGGAATAGGCCATTGTAACATTCATTCACTTAGAAAGATCTCCTGGAAAGAGTTAGTCTAGGGTCAACCTAAACTTGAATTCTCAAAATACAATGTTTGTAACCCCTATCCGAAAGGGAAACAATATTAATTATAATTTAAATTAATGAAAGAAGTTTCATCTTCTCAACCTCTTGATCTGGTTCACATGGAATTGTTTAGACAATCTATAATATGCAGTTTAAATAGGATATACTATTTAAATGTACTTGTAGATTAATTTTCAAGGTATACTTGGGTATTCTTTTTTATCTCACAAAAGTGATGCCTATTCTTATTTTATAATGTATGCTACATAGTTAGAAAAACTAGGTGGACATTTAATTAATACCTTAAGAAGTGATCATGTCTGTGAGTTTTAAAAACAAGACTTTGAATCATTTTTCTTAAAAATGGCTATAATCATAACTTATCTTTTCCCAGGACCTATCAGCTAAATAAAGTTATATAAAGAATAAATATAAAACTTCAATATATATCCCTAACAATGATTAATTCACATGACTTTCCTATCTAATTTTGAGAAGAGGTTGTGAACAAAAATTTCTATATAATTAATAGAGTTATAATTAGACCTATCTTGAATAAAACCCATTATGAACATTGAAATAGTATAAAACCAAAGGTTAATTAATTTAGAGTATTTATATGTAAAGTATTTATTATTAACACTAAGGATAATCTTTACAAGTTTTTCTCTAGAAGTGATTAAGGAATTTTCCTTGGTTATTCAACTTCAAGTAAATCCTATAGAGTTTTTAACAAAACAATCAAGAGCATGGAAGATTTTTTCCATGTAATATTTTATGAGACAAATCAACATGAACCTAAAAATAATTTAGAAAACATTGAGAATTATTTATCCACTTTGAACATAAATGAAAAACCTTTTGATACTACTACAAAAAATGGAAAAAAACCATCCAATTATAATTAACTTATAAAACCTAAAATAGAACCTATAGAATATAATTAGGTGACTACACCTTATTTTTTTAGTGTTGCTAGGAATCTTAAATGCCATTCTTTAGATGTAGCACTATGATAATTAAATATTGGTACACAAACTAGAGCTTCTCTATGAAATCAAGTTGAACATCAAGCTTTCTTGTCATATATTGAACCTAAGAAAATCATTGATGCAATCAATGATAACTACTTGTTAATGAATATGAAATAATAATTAAATCAATTTGAAGGAAATAAATTTTGGGAAATTTTTGAGAGGCCCAAATAAACCTTAACTATAGGAACTAAACTGGTGTTTATAAATAAGTTTGATGATATTGATACAATAATAAGAAATATAGAAAAACTAGTTTCAAAAGGATATAGTTAAGAAGATGATATAGACTATGATGAAACCTTTTCACCTACAACTAGAATTGAATCCATTAGAGTACTACTTTCCTATGAAGCACATCTGTATTTCCAACTATATAAAATGAATGTCAAAATTGAATTCTTAAATTGGTATATATCTGAGGATATATTTTTTGAATAACCCCATGGTTTTCAAAACCCTAATTTTCAAAATCATTTTTTCAAATTGAAAAAAGATTTATATGGATTAAAATAGGATCCTAGATCTTTTCATGATAAGATCATCTTCTTTCTTACTTATTAAAGGTTTTCATAAGTTATAGATAATCCCACCCATTTTATACAAATAATTTAAAAATATTTTTTTATTGTTCAAATCTATATAGATGATATTATCTTTGGATATTATAAAAATTATTTATGTAATGACTTTTAAAAAATGATGAAAAATGAATTTGAAATGAGTTTAATGGGTGAAATGAAATTATTTCTTAGTTTTCAGATTTTTTAAAATAAAGATGGAATTATTTTAAATCAAAGTAAATATACTAAATACATTTTAATTTTTTTGGGTTGGATAGAAATAAAAGAAGTGAAACTACTATGATTACTGGCAATAAGTTGGATCTTGATGAATCTAGTAAATCAATGGATCAAACTAGTTATAATGGTATGATTGGAAGTTTTATCTACTTAACTACTAGCTGAATTGTCATTATGTTTAGAGTGTGTATCTGTCTTGTTTTGAAGAAAAACCCAAATGAGTCACAATTAATTACTGTTAAATGAATTTTTAAATAGCTCAAGAATACAACTAATCTAGGATTATTATACCCTAGACGACATTCATTAGACCTAGTAAGTTATTCAAATGTGGATTTTGGTGGTTTCAAGTTAGATAGAAAAAGAACCTCCAGAAAATGTAACCATTTAGGCTAGTCTCTAGTTTCTTGGTGTAGTAAAAAACAAAATTCTATTTCACTATCTACTACTAAAGCTGAATACTATAGGTAGCGGATAAGATCAAACATTATGGATGAAACACACTTTTCTAGATTATGGATATCAATTAAGGAATGTCCATATAAATTGTGATAACGCAAGTGCTATTAATATCTCTAAGATACCTATATCTTACTCTAGAACAAAACACATTAATGTAATACATCACGTTTTGAAATATAATTTTCAAAAGGGAGTTATAACTCTTGAATATATTATAATTGAACATCATATTTCTGATATTTTTACTAATATATTGAATTCAGAGAGAATAAACTGCACTATGAATGGATTAGGCACGATTAATTTTGGACAGACTTAATTTTTCTGAGGTCCCACCATTGTAATTTTATGCACCATTGTATTTTAACCACTATTGGAGTTTACCCACCATTATAGTCTTACCCACTATTATAAAATCCTACCATTAGAACAACCCACTACTAGAACAACCCACCTTTGGAAGAACCCACCATTAGAACAACCCACCATTAGAATTTAAGTTGTTGTTGTTAATTTTTATTTTTGGGTTATTTATCTATTTAATTTTTTATTTAAATATTTTTTTTTCTGATTTAAAAATCCCTAAATGATATAAAATGGGTACATAGTCTAATATTGATGCTCTCTCTTCCTCATGCATGAAACTTCTCTAGGACCCTTTCTCTCCTGGTAGTTAGGCTTCCCTCGACTAAGTATAGGCCTTCCACTTTGTTTGAAATCGTTAGAATGAAGCGATAAGTAGTGTCTTCCCCTGATTATTTTCCTCCTTTTAAGAAACATATTGTATAATTGATCCATCAATATATAGGTCTACGAAACTAAAAACTTGTGAAGCATACAGTAGTTCCTGAGAAAGAAGTTAATGTTGAGTGTTTAATTTCAAGTATATTATTTGTGTTGGAAGTAATAAAATATGAGGGATGGTTCGAGTGGTTCTCAAATTAAGAGAGTCCATTCTATCCTAGGTTAGTGCCTCATTTTTATTATAATGTGGAGTTTATCTTTGGATAAAATAAAGACTCAGTTCGAGGAAGGATAAATTGTTAGAAAGTTGTTTTTTCTTCAATTTTATGGGATAGATGTATTAAATTACCTCATTAATGTTTTTCAAATGATTAATAGTTATCAATTCCATGTGATAGTGATAATTTTTAAAATGTGGAAGCCTTATTAGAGCTGATTGGATATGGGTATTTGACAAGACCATCCACAACTGATTTAGATGGTGAGTTCCATTTTATATTCAATTTTATTCATCAAATGATGTTCCTGAGAAAAGGTGATTATAGTAAAATGTGGTACCAGGATTTATATTTGTTATAAAATATGAAAATATGAGATAAAATAAACTTTTGTAGCTATTTGATGGTTCATATGATTGATATGTGAAGGACGTATTCCTTGTCAAACTCCCTAATTTACCCTATATTCATTTTGGCCATGCTGGACGCTAAGGGATTGGTGAATGGGGAAAAGGAAACTAAGGTGAAATGTGGAGGATTATGTTTCCCCAAATTAATTTTTAATATAATGAAAATTAATTAGAAACTATGGAAGAGGCAATGGGTTGATGATGTTGACCAGAGTTATGAGGATTTCAATTCAGTTGATCACCCTACAAGAACTAGGAATACTGTGGATCTTAGATTGGATCAAGATGAAGTGGTTATGTATGATGATAAGGAATAAGAGGATGTTTCTAAATTAGGTAATCAAGATCAAGTTTTTTTTCGATGAGGGAAGTTACCCTAACTTTCCTAAAAACCCTAATGTTGTCACTTTTGTTCTAGCCATTCCTCCGGAATCTCTCCTTGTTAGAGAGACTCTTTTTAAAGAAGGAAGTGAAGAATAAGAAACTAGTGTTTTTATATAATAATAGTAAAAGAGTTCTTCTAAATCTACTAATGATGAAAATGGGGAAATGGAACTGATAAAGAAATTTTTTAAAATCGTGAGAATGACGGGGAAGGATAAGAAGAAGAAAATGAAGAAGAAAATTATAAAGAAGAAGAAGAAGAAGGAAAAGATAAGGCATATGGAGATGTGAAATATTAGAGAAATTATGATGAAGATGGTTGGGATGGTGATTCTAACCATGATAGGAATGATGACCATGAGATGCCTTAGGAAATTGTTTCTTCTATAGGTTTATCTACTACATCTAGGTCTAAGGAGAGACTGAGATTAGTTCTAGATGTTAATAAAGCTTCTAGAGATGATTTAGGAGAACCTATTAAGTGTGATGGATCCAAAATCCTTGTTATTTAACATGTTTAGCATGCCAATGGTGAATCTGTTGATCCTACATTTGTTGAGAAGATTGTTGTTGAGAATGCAGTTGATGAGAAGATAGTTGATAAGAAAATGGTTATTGATCCTACAGTTGTTGAGCCGAAAATAATGTCTTCTATCTAGTTGGGTACCAAGATCATGAATAATGGGAAAGATATCAAGGTTTTTGAGGCTAGGACTAAACTACCCAGACTCATATGATGATAATAGTCCACCAAAACATGGTGGACCTACTATTCTAGTTTTAGTAGAGGTGGATCATAAGTGATAAATGGTGGACTCGATAGATGTTGCATGGGAGTTATATGGATCTACTTCAGATATGCTTTCCATATCTAATATAGTATAGGTTGTTGTGTCCCCTTCTATTTCCTCTACACCATTTATTTCAACTAATGTTACGTTAGTATCTTTTGTTGTTGTATACAGATATGACCCAGAGTCCTTTAGATATAGGATTCTATATGATTTTGGTATGATGTTGAGAAATTAGGAACCTCATATCTGTAGGATTAGTGAGAAATATGAAATATACTTGTTTGTGTTGGGGAACCACTATAACTGGCCTAAGAAGACACATCATATTCATGAAGTGGACATTGAGAAAAGAAGACTAACCAGTGAGCTGGAGTCTTTTAAATCAACAATAGAAGGGATGCAGACTTCTTTTAATGCCAGTATGGATGTTTTGAGGGAGAGTTTGGGTTCATTACCATCCTTGGATTCAAATTATAGTGATCCACCTCCTCTATTAGTCACTGAGTTGATCATATCAGTGGTTGGAGAGTAACTTAGATCTGTTTCAGGTGATGTTCCAGGTATCCCTTAGGAGAGTTTGAGGAATATTATGAGTAATAGTGATCATGTCTACAAGATGAAAATAGAATGCTTTAATGAAGTCATAGTTGACTGAGAAACAATTACCAAAGCTAAAAAATGTTATTTTTTTAGGATTTAAAATAAGAATGAGCTCAACTCCCACTTTAAGTTTCGTGTTGAGAACCTCAGGATGCCTCCAGTTACTCAAGAATTCAATGAACAAGTCAATTAGTTAAAAGTGATGACCCCAATGATCATGTTATTTATGGAAGAGATAAAGGACTCTTTTAGTGACATAGAGTGAGCATGAAATATTATTATGTACTTAATCAGTATAATGAATCCCTTCTTGCATGTGTCTAGTTCCATAGTGGTAGATTAGGATGTTATTTTGGTGATTGTTCATCCCAATCCTCTAGACGCTACTCCAGAGATGTTCAGAGCAACTGTTACCTGGGATCCTCATGCACCCTTACCTGCTTAGTTCCATCCCTTTAGTATGACTCCTAGAGAATATTTTCAGAATATTTTACCCATTATCATATGTGGGACTTCTTATCCACTTGATACTCTTACAACCACAACCACAGTAACCTCATCTTCTACCACTGGGCCCTCTGCTTCTGACATGGTAAAATAACCTTTTGTTCCTACCACCTAAGATGAGAAGCGTTGAATTTACGATCTATTTTTAAAAGGAACTTATTTGTGAAATATTTTATATCTATTTTTGGATGTAATAAAATTACTTTTATCCTTAAATAAAAATTATCTTATGATTCATATTTTGATTCTTTTCATTTCTTATTTTCTACATTCACTTTTAATAATCCCAAAAGGGGGAGATTGATTATCGCATTTTTACATTTATTTTTTTATATCCTTTACACCTTCATTAATATTATTCCTTGATACCATACCTTGAATGCCATATGTATCTAATCTATACATTTCATACCATCTTTATTAAATACATTTTATAGAGTATGTTACTTAATATCTCTAATACCTTTTTGTTTTAAAATATAAGTTAAAACACATATATTATATTTTTAGATTTTTAAGAAGATCTATTCTAAGAAAGTTTATTCTATGAATGGTGTATAAAAATCCATGATTTGTGACAATAAAAAATGGATATATTTTTTTCACCTCCTTATTTTAATGATAAAAAACTCATGTTAATTATGTGACTAATGGTTTTTCTATTTTATGATAGTATTTTATAATATTAGGTAGTTTGGAAAAATATAGTAAGTGTTAAAAAGACCCACCATCAAACATAACTAAGCATTGAGGATCAGTTTCCAGTAGAAAATTCACACCATTGAGGATGAGTAACCACAAGAAAATACTCACCGTTGAGGATGGTTCACTTCCAAGAATGTCTCACAACTGAAAAAAGAGTCATCACCAAGAATGGGTCACCATCAAACCTGACTCAGCACCAGAATTTACCCACCACCAAAGTGGAGTCACTACCAGAATTTACATACCACTGAGGATGTCTCACCTCTAGGATTACATACCATTAGACAAGTCACCATTGAATATGAGTCACCGATTAACATGAGTCACCACCAGTCCTAACCCACCATTAGATGACCTACCTCTAACCTGACTCGTCGTTGGATTATCTCACCACTAGACATGAGTTTCCACCATCCTGAGTCACCATCTCTATTATAGAAAATTTAAATTAAATGTTTCTAATGGCTATATTATCAAATTTAATCTTGAGGATTTTTTAATGGTTATTCTTAAACTATTTTAGGGATCATTAAATATTGTGTCGGACCTAATAATAATAATGCAGAATATCCAGATGATTGTTACTCAAATAGTCTCTCTATCTTGCAGTAATATATATTTAAAGAAATCACCCTCATTCTTGATAAGCCATGTTTATAATGAATTAATGCGTGCTTTATTAGTGAAAATAGATGATCAAGTGTGCCATTTAGTGGAGATCTTTACATGGAGAATCTTTTCTACACCAGAATATGAATGAGTAGGGATTATAGAAGATACAGATCCTTTCCAAGATACATCCAAGGAGTCTCATGATTCAAAGCACATCATACTGATAAACTCTATCTTTAATATATTCTTTATAACTATTATTTCTCTTTTTTGCATTTAACTTCAAGCAATGTGTGGTTCAAACTATTAATTAAATAAACACTATCTCCAACACTTTAACTAGAATATAAAATATATATTCTTTACTCTCCTTACATTTTTTACCGATGGTGTTTTGGAAGAGGTCCATGTGTTGCTTGTAACTATTTTATTCCCATAATTATTATGGGAGAGGTCTATATATGGATTGAATAGATGGTAAGCTATTGTCTGTTTACCTGATTAGGTTGTGGATAAATATTATATTTATATAATGTTATTGGAGGCATTTGATTTCTAAGTGGAGGGGATTAGGTATCATCTTGAGACTAAAATTCTAATTCTAATTATTCAGTGTGTTTTGTTTTATTTCAAAGAATTATACAAAATTTTTTTTAAACTATAAAAAAAACCAATACTTTGATAATTAGTCATAACTAGTGTTAATATATGGTTTTGATTAAGTAAATTGATTTCAAAAGTTAAATTAATTTCTATATATTATTTTAACTGAGATTTAGTCACTCTTTTAGAAATGTTTTAAAATATCATAACATATATTGATCTATTATTTTGATTGATTAAGATGTTTTAATTAATTTGGGGGATTTTATGTAAACTTATTTTTATACTGATTTTTATTAGGTACTTAATTCACCTCCATCTGGAGATACTCACTCTGAATAATAAGTAAGATTCCTAGAATGGGTCAAACAATATAAAAACACTTATACCAATTTACTACTTTATCTATATGTAATATAGGTATATAATAGGTTAAATTTAAAAACTTATTATATTCCTATCCAACATCACATATTCAAAGACTAAATAGGATAAAATTTTAAAAAATAAATTATAATTTGGTATAATTTGGAAAACACATGATTTACCACTTATTAGGTGTGTCTGCACGGTCCTTGAGGACTCTAGATATGTAATTTATAAATCATGAAATCTAAATTAATTTAATTTAATTTAAAAAACTCTACCAAAAATCTTATATTAATAACTAGATAATAGTTAATAAATATTAAATATAATATTATAAGACCAAATAAATAAAAAGATAAAATAATACATTAAAATATTAAAGACTAGAAAATCCTCAAAGTCTTATTGATTTTTTTTTTGGAATTTTTGAGAAAGGGATTTCCTTAAAAATGTTGGAAAATTTAATGAGGGAATTAGAGGAATGTAGTTGATGAGAAATGTGGTTAAGAGAGTGTAAAATGGTTTAACACACAAAATTTATCTATAAAATAATAAAATCAAATCACGTGACATTTTTCATTTAGAGACAAAAGCATGAGCATCAAACCATTTTCCACTCATCTACAAACAATAAGAGAATCATTCCTGTTTGATTATCTTACCATAGTTTGTATTATTGTAAAATATTTTGATACTTTCCTGATATAGCATCATAAATTTTAAAAACCCAAACCCATTATTATTTTAAAAAATCCATATTCAAATTTTATACCCCCAATACCTATAACATATACATATCTCTTCCTAATTTAACCTCATAATCAACATCCTCCATATGGCCTTTTATTTCCTTCAATTTATTCTATTATATTCATGATAAGATCTCTTTTTCTTACCTCTTATCATAATTTCATCATTTTATTCTCATTTAGTTTAGTTATATTGAGATAAACCCCAATATATAATGATAATGGGTTTTCAAGGTTTGTTTTCAATTATTGAAGTTGATTTTCATTACTCAAGATTCATTTTTTTCTAGGTTTGATGGTGGGATGTTGATAACATCATATATCCTAAAAACATATTAGTTTCATATTGTTAGATATATACATGGTACGTTGTTTCAACAACACCACATAAATATTTTATTTTAGGGGTTAAGTTTTTTTTATAAAATATACATGGGAATTAGGAATTGAATTCTGATGACTCATGAGTGAAAATAAATCCCTCAAAGAAGTCATAGGGCCCTAGAATAATTTTAATATAAGTTGTTAATTTTATTTAAAACTATAATATAAATTCTTATTTTTCTCATTATTGGATTTATATTACTTTTTTTCACCAACACTGGTTTATAAATATTATAGTTAATTTTTAGTAAAATAATTGTAAATTTATATAATTTAATAAAACATAAAAAAAATTCATATGTAAAATAATAAATTAGTTATCATGATGAACTAAAACTATTGTTTCCATTTATTTATTCACTTATATATCCAAAAATCTCACCCAATATTCTCCTTTTATCCTTGTTCAACAAAAACCTTAACCTTTTTATAGTGAAGATTCCATAAGCATGCTAAAATTTTTAATTTAATAAACAATTCCCCTCATTACCCTCCATTTATGGGATAAAACAACCCATTTATTATATTTTTATACTTAGTAACAATTCCTAATTGGAGATACATGATATTAATGTCAATTTATTTCTATAGGGTAGATATATTAGTGATTGATCAGTTATGGTCATATATAATATGTAAGAAAATGTTTGACATATCAATTATTGCTTCCATTTCTAGTGATAAAAAATTTAGTCATTTTTTAATCATGTAATTATTTATGAACAACTTATTTTATCATTTTATCAATTGATATCATTATTTATTTACAATAAAGTATTTCCAATATACTAATTTCCATTAAAAATATAATTAATTCTTCTAAAAACTAATCCACTATGATGTTAATTACTCGTGAATTTATGGCCTTTATATCCATTAAAACATTATTAATAGTTGTTTAACTTTTTCTTACACAATATCATCATTAAAGAGATGTGACTTTGATTCTATGATCATCGGATCATTATAGTCATTATCATGGTTCAATGGAATTATTGGACATATTCACAAACAATAATCTATTTCATTATATATTCTTATTTCATACGTTTTCATTCAAAATATCTAAACCCTTTGTCAATATATTATTATTGTGATCTAAACATATCACATTATCTTCCTTATAAATCTAAGATCATTGTATTTTCTATAGAAAAATAATTTCTTATTTATCTAAATAATTTGTGTAATAATTTATGTTATGATTATTTATCTATATTAATGTGTAAGATATAAAATTATTATTTAAAATCATTACACATACAATTAATGTTTTTCCATCTATCAATATAGATGGACAATCCTTCATTTCTATAAGGTAATGTTAATACATGTGCATTGTTATATATTATTTATCTCTTGAAATCCCTTACCATACTCTATTTACCACTTAAATATGTAAAAATTTTATGTTAACATTATTAATAACTAGTTATTTACTCTTTTAAAGATAAAATTAATTTTTTTAATATTTTGAATGAAAATTTATTATTTTATTCGTAATGGTGTATATAAAATTTTATAATTTTCATGTGTAGGTATATTGTAATGAACTAATGCAGAATATTTTATCTTAATAATCAATCCATTATTTCGCAGGACGCAAGGTGAATTAGCGATCGATGTGGGTTACCAACAAGTTCCATGGGCATAGACTATCAATTTTAAGAATTATTTCATCCTTGGATATATAATTAATAAATGAGACCAAAATAATAAAACACATAATATCCAATAAACAATCACATCGTAGGGAACATGTAAATTTAATATGTGAATAAAAGGACTACACAACCAATATAAATGGTATAATACCATATGAAAATAAAAGGAAAAAAAATAACTTCACATGTCACATAAAAACCTTCATATTTCCCCACCCACATTGCTCTATAACTGAGCTAATGGTCTAGTCCCTATGGAAAGTAAGGAAACTATTCACACCTATAAAACATATCTTGGAGAGAAAATTTATATACACACAAAGGTGTGTATATAGGGTACGAGTGAAAATTTATAGAAGGATTATAACAAATTCTATATATATAAACTTCTTATATAATAAATGAAACAATTATATATTTTACTACAATAATTAAAAAACTTTTTTATTTTTAATTAAACCAAGTAACATGGTATCATTCCTTTTAAAGTAGGGCATAAAATAAAGCAAATAAATATAATTTATCTGGATAATGTAAAACATCTAGGACATACATGTATATGTAAAACAATCCATCAATAAAATGACCAAGAATCATGGTACTAGACTTAGGGAAACTACGGATAGGAATCCAAGGATCCTCATACTAAATTAAATATTCAACAAAACATAGAAATATATAGTCTATAGTATTATCGTAATGTAACATGAGGTCTATAATGTGGTTAACTAAAATATATCCAATGACCCGGAATTTATCATGAGCTTTCATAAACCCATGTTGGGATAAAAAATATATTATCCATTACGTCAAATTTCCTCATAATCATAGTGTGGTAGTTGTAATATATTTTTACCTTAGTACCCAAGGTTTCCCATGAGATAATTACCAAAATCGTAGGATTTAATACTTCAAAACAGAACTCATGAAGCCCTAAATTCATATTAAACCATTGTACTTTATTAAAAAAATCATACTTTTTCAATTTTTATATCACTTGGAAATTATTTACAAGAGTATGATACACATGATAAAGTTGAATTTATTAAGAAAAATTATACTTTATCCCATGGATTCCAACATAAATCTATTTCCATAAGTCATTATAATTTATCATTAAACATTCTAGTAATTTTTTTTAATTCATAATAAATCATTAGTTTCTTTTGGGTAACCTACTTAAGTGTATCTGATAATTAAAAACAAAATATATACTTATTAAGAAACCTCATTACCATATATTTTGAAAATAAGGTAAAAAATATAAAATCAACCCTATCCATTATAAATATTATATATAAATTTATTTTAGTTGAAGACGTTGATTAAACTAATCAAGTATTAATTGTTTCTTGAATAAATGAAAACACATTGATCCACCTAACTCTTTATGTAAGTTAATGAATTTAAGAATGTATTAATAATATAATACTATCTATGAAGACCTAAAGAATATTCAATAATAAATTAGAAACCAAAAAGAATAAGATAAAGGGAAGAAAAAGAATAAATGAAGACATACCTTGGTTAATATCAGAGAGTTGGGAAGGAGAAGATCCTATAAGTTGAGGGAGATATCCCTCCCTTCATGTGTGTCAAGGGAAATGAGGGGAGGAGGTGGGATTTACCTATTTTAAATAGTGAAATCAATAAATAATAATTACACTAATATCAAATGAAATTATAAAATACTATCTAAAGTACATATTATAAACATTTTATTCTCCATTTTAGTCACCCAACTATCCACATTAAAAAATCATCTACATGCTAATGGGAGTTTAAAACAATATTTATATAATAATTTTAATAACAAAAAATATACATTAAAAATAATAACGTGTATATTTTATAATAAAACATAGTTTAAAATTTCAAAACACTATAAATTAATTACAAAATACTTTAAAACAATTTTATATAACATAAAAACAAGGTAATAATAAATTATAATATGTATTAGGATGTTCAACTATAAAAATTAAGTTTTTTGGGAAAATATTCATGAGAGGCATGATTAGTATACAATTTTAGGCTAATAATATTTCTCATCATGTAGACATACTATCCCCCAAGACACTATATACAGTATGTACAAATGGTCATGCTGGCCATGCATATAACCAAGCTTCCCTTAAATATTTTCAAATTTTTAAAAATTCACTAAAATTTACATAAATAGTTAATATATTTAATGTAATAAAGGTGGTAATGTTACATTTTTTCCCACCAAAAAATTTTATTCCCCTATAAATCCCTTCTTAGGAGTTTTTTTATAACCATAGTTTATTTTGAGTAAATAATAATTCATCATGTTGACAATATCAAAACCTAATAAATTTAATTTCCTTTATTAAAACATTTTAAGTCAAAATTCAACTTCTAGATGATTTATTTTATCCCCATTTTGGGTTCTCCACACCATTTTAAAGATCCTATTACACATCAATTTCATATAACAGATCTATGTAATTATTTACAATAGCTCTTGTGGATACATCCCATTATAATGAAATAGAATAGAATTAATAACACAATAAAATGGAAACGTTACCTTATTTACATTTTATTTTAATAATTACCAAGGAATATAATCAAAAATTCATTTTCCTTATACATATATGTGAACTTTGAATAAAATCATATTTTTTTTAAATAAAACACTTTTGATAAATTTTCATTCACTTATAAAAGTATGGATATATATAAAAATAAAAGTTTCAAATGAAATTTATTGATAAAAAATATAAATTTTCAAGTAAATACATTATATTTTCCATAAAATATATAAAATATTATATTATAACTTAAAACTCAAATTTAGATGCCTTTAGAAAATATTTGGACAAAAAACTATCTATAGTTTACCTCAAATATAAGATGGGGAATGCAAGCTTCGATTTGACATCTTTTGGAGCTCAAACAGACACCTAGATAAAAATTAATTATTATTTGAAGTTGAATTACTATTTTCAATTTCCCCTTAAGATATTTATCAGGTATAAATACTATGAATGTGTATTTTTAGAGGTATTAATGGGTAAAAGTAAGTAATTCCAACTATGAATGTTTAATATGTATGGTTTGGAAAACCATGAAACAAATAACACTTTGATACTACCTCCTATAGACAATACACATGGTTTTTATGAACATTTATGGGAAACCATGATTCAAATATTGTATAGTTTTATATTGGTTTTCAACATGCTCAATTTTTCTTTATTTAATCAAATTTATAAATTGTTGATTCTAATCATTCCTGAGACATATTGAGAACATTAATTCTTTATATAAAGATATATTTTTATTAGAGATACAATGTAGAAGGGGATTTAATCACCCATTACATTATTTTCTTAAATAATGTCATAATACTTATGATATATTAACAAATATATTGCTCATTTAAATGCCTTGTGAATCATGTAGACACATATGATGGGGGTGAATTAAGTGTTAATCAATTTTGCCGATTTGAATTTTATTATTTAGCCTTTTTATTCCTTTGAATATAAACCTCTGATACTAGATAAAAGAGATGGATCTTATATAGTAGAACCTAGAAATAAAATACAATGAAGATATTGAAAGTAAAGTGGCACATTTATTTTTAAATGTTCAACCCCTACCAGGATTCCTAATCCTTATTGTGCTCAGTAAATCCAAGTCATATGTTCTACACTAAGAATGAATCACAGATTGCAAGTGGAGTTCACTAGGTATCAACCTAACACCATGGTACACCATATTGCAAAGCTATGTTAGCACTAAATTACACAAATGATCATGTGAATCATCTCACTGCTCTTATTTATACTAGTATCCCTCTAGTTAATCTTTAGTTCTTTATTATATTAAAGTAGATTTCAATTATATATGGGGATGTCCTTACATCTAGAAATACTATTCTCCTTCCCTTCACATTGAGAACTTCGACTACTATAAGGTCTTCAAGCACAACTGATGTAACTCAACCTATACCCTTTGCTCAATATTATAGGTATTTTTAGAATATGATCACTTAATGATATCAAATCAGAGTCATAAGAACACAACCCATAATATATATAACCTTACTTTTTATATTTTAACACATCCTAAAAATTTTCACATGGATATTCACAGTGTTATCCTCGTGTAACTAATCTTTCTCACTCTTCATTATGTCATATTAAAGGATATTCATTGGATTTATCAGATTATATTATTCTCTTATTTAAAGACCTAGTACATGTATAGGCTCTATTTTATCTTATTCCTCTCTACAACAAGTTGTGATATCTAGTTATTCTTACTTGAGAGATCTGGTTCTCATGGATTGTCATATATTTTTTAACATTTTCTTTCTCATTCATCTAATTATTATCTTCTCAAAGATTCTTGGACACTTTATCTTCTTATATTTCCATTCACACCTTAATTTTTCAAGTAAAAAATAAATATGTTTGTTCACCTTAGTTTTCAATAAATAAAAATATGTTTAACACTAAAAAACAAATATACAGGTGTTACAAAAAATTTCTCTTTCCCATGATTTGCACAAATATTATTCATAAAATATTTCAACTACTTCTCATGTAGACATCTCATGTAGAATTTTAGATTTGTATTCATTCTCTTAATTTGGTATTTAATAGCTTCTCCACTCAGTATATTTTCTTAAACCCAGTTCATTTAGATTAAGTCAATAAAGAAAAACATGATATTTGATGTGAATACATCATAATTATTACAAAAAATCCATAAATTTTTTTTCAATACACTCTATTTCACATATGTTTTTCTCATTACATCTGATATTCTTCTCCTTTCTCTTGAACAACAGTTTTCTCCAGATTGGATCATGGATTTATGATGCTTCAAGATGTATGGATCACTTAAGAATAACATAAACATCATCATATTTATTTATCTTCAAATATACCAATTTTGAAAATTAATTTTTTATTCGATAGGGTTTTGAAATTTATATAATTTAAATACCATACACTTATTATAATGTTACACATGACTTCGAAATATTATAATAGATCCAAAATATTATACATAGTTACAAATCCTCCTTAGTACAGATAAAATTTCTTACAGTCTCACCCTTTTTATAAATACAATAAACTTAAATATCATATGTCTTGTTGAAAATGTTTTCCATAATAAATTTTCTATTTAAACATGTTTCCCACTTAAATAGTATAAAATGAAGCCAATATTTCTTCCCATACAACTTTTACCTTTTTTATATCTCAAATATCTTTTTTATAGATAAAACTTCTCATGAGATCCCATATCACTTGAACTATATGAATTTTACCTTTTTGGAATATTAGATTTCACAAAATATCATTTTTACTTCAAAAAAATATCACAGAGGCATCTCACATGGCTCATTTCACTAATACATAGATCAAATATCATACATACTCCATAAAATTTCTTCTCATATGATAATTCTTCTATATGGGGAAAATTTTCCTACTTTATATGATTATTTCCTTTTTGATTTCTCAATCCTTTTTCACTAGGTGTTATTTCATACAAAGTTGTCATGTAATCATGGTGTAACATCAAATGTTTTTGAAATGTAGAAATTTACAAAGGAAAATGAAACTTTTTTTGGTTGATGGCCTAAAATTTTAAAAATAAGAATGTAAATAAAATAATTTGTATACGTAATATATTGTTTTTAGACGTGACTTATGATCCCTGAGGTGTCTCAGAATTTTGGATGAATTTTAGGGGCTTTGAAAACTAATAAATCAATTTCTAGAGAAGCTGATAGAGGCACATAGTTGGCATATGGTTTATACTAATTATGTGCCCCAAAATAGTACAGGTTGTTTTCTATAGGGACATGGTGTGTTGGAATCATAAATCTCCCTATAGGAAACCATGTGGCTTATTACAGGGTCGTAGAGGGTGTCCCAAAATTTAGAAAATCGTGCACCCTCAAGTGCACAGTCGTGGGGATGGTCTGTAGTAAACTAAAAAAGTGGGTGCATTGGTTGTTCATGGCTTGGTCAAACAGTGTCCCTATCCTGTATTCTTAGTGATACATATGATGTAATCCTACAAAGTTGGTTCATGTTTTTCCAAACCATAAATCTCATTAAATAGGGGTGAAATTCAAATTCTTCTCCTATATCCTTATTTTTTCTCCCCCTCTTTTCCTTCTATCTTCTCCCACACACTCCAACCACTCAACTTCTCTCCTAGGTTATCCTATATGATTACATGGATCTCCCTCACTTGGAATTAGAATCAAACTCCTTCAATATCATTGATATTTATTGGAAAGCTCTTGATACCTATTACTTTTTATTTAATTTTACCTCACTGTATGGAATTGTAAATCCATGTGGGATCTTTTCCCCTATTTTTAGGATGCTTACCAATTTCATTAATTTCTCTCAAACTAGATTGAATCAAAGACCAATAATGTATGAGTGAATAATCCTTGGTATAAGGTATGTGGTGTATAGATTTCCCCATAAGGTCTTTATTTTATATAAAACACGGCATTGTTCCATACATCATAATTTCCATGAATCACTCTTAAATTATGAATTGATTTAGTTTGAATTGTTTAGAACAAGTATTTGATTCCATTGACACCCCTTTATATGGTTGGAGGTTGAAGAAATAAAATTGAACCACACCTTAGGTCAGTTATTTTAATTCATTAACACATTTATCAATACCTAAATGAATTAAATGTTTTGGATAAACCTTGTATTCCAGGATATCTCACCTAATGCTTGATATTTACAATCTAAAAATATTATTATTTGATTTTTATTGGAATATATTAAATTGGATATGTCCTAATGAATTGTATTAGGGAATGGGTGTTTACAATGGCCTTCATGTTGTTATAAAAGAAATAATTAATTACATAATTAAATTGATAATGATATGGATTGTAACCCTTAAACTGGTTTTATAATAAAACCACCTATGAGGTGCAATATATTATTTCAGAAAAATAAAAAATCAAATTTTTTTAATTGAAATAATAAATGTTATATATTTTTTATGTCCTTCCTAAATACTTATAAAATGAATTACCTAATTGTATAATTTAATTGAGAGACGAAATGCATACAAACCTAGCCATCTTTATTATTTAAATTTTAGTGGTATATTAATTACATCACACATTGAGTAATAATTTGGTTACTTTTATGGAATACTATTTATGGGATCATGGGTACTTGAATTATATTCCTCCTTGAGTGATACTTGGGTTTATTTTTATGGATTTACTTGTACTAGCTCATAGAATAGATGTTTTACTCATGCTCTAAAAAATACTTGGATTTCCTTTTTTGGAATTCCCTTTTCATGCTCATAGGAGATTGTAAGTTACAAGTGATACTTGGGTTTCCACATTACATAATTCAATGGACTGGCTCATAAAATAAAAAACATTACATTACTCTCTGGGAGATACATGGGTTCCTCTTTATAGAACACCTTGAACTGACTCATAGGATAAATGTTAGCACCAAAAGAGGCCTAGATACCCTGAAGGGGGAGGGGGTGAATCAGGGTATGTATATTCTATTTCAAAATTATTCCTTCCCCACTAGATCTTGACCTATATATTATAAGGGTCACTTAGTTTTCTCTTATGATGTTAACATTTATCTTGTCCTTTCCTTATTTATCTCATAAGGATGCTTTGGATGCAATATAGGGAAGCAAACAAGAAGACCCAAAGATTTTTACTTGGTTCACCCTCATTGGGCTACGTTCAAGGAGCATACAACTGTGATGTCCCATTGTACCAAATCCACTAAATCTCACTTCCAATTTACAATGCTTGGGATAGATCATTTATATTCCCATGCTCACTATCTCTATAATGTTTAGGGATAGCTCACTGCTTCCCCAAGGGTCACTCCTTGTTTCCCTCTCTTCGACGCACTGTCGATGGAGAGGATCACCTTCTTCCTCTTCCTTTGCTCACTACTCTGGAAAGGATCCACTCATAGTTTATAGACCTGTATTTCTCTTCATTATCTCTAATAAAATATGCATCTTTAACTATTGATATATGCTCTGTTGACGTCCAAATTTCACCCGCATTTGAATCTTACTTTGCACTGGGTGTACTGGGCAACTCCAATTTTTACGCACAACCTCTACACTACTTTGCACATAATTTTATACTTTTGTGAAAAATTCACATTTTTCTCAACACCACTTTTACACGCAACCACTTATTTTAAGCACACTCTTTGATTTAAATTCAAAAACTTCTTTTACGTGCAATAGTTTTCTTTTACGTGCAACCTTTGCTTTGCGTGCAAAAAATTCTTTTACGCGCAAACTTGTCATTTTCACGCAACTCCTTTGTGCCCTCCAATTTCACACGCCAGAGCTCGGATACTCTCTAAGTCTTGAGATACTTTGAATGAGGGGGTCACTTCATATTTATAGCCAAAATCGACCTTTACGTGAAAAAATCCTCCTTACGCGCATAATTCACTTTGAGTTTGAAAAACACATCTTCCACGCAACATCGTTTTTCATGCACTGCCCTAATATTTCACGTACCTCATGTCTTTGCCAATTGTAGAGCTTCTGATCTCAAAACACCTCTTGCGTGAAAAACACCAATCCTCTATTTCGCACACCATACTAATATTCCGCACACCACTTTCATTTTTCGCGCACCAAACTAATATTCCAAACACCACTTTCTTTATTTTCAACCATGTATATGCTCTTTTTGTACCACCTCCAAATCACTTGTTCCCTTGTCGAGGTTCTTCTGTCAAACATGGATAGGCAACAACATCTATTGAACCTGACAAATCACCATGTAAACCCCCTTTGTCAACAAATTTTTACATTGTGGTCTTCTTTGTCAATAAACCCAACATGGAGGTCTGATTTTTCAATAAACACCATCACCAAAAAAAGATTCAATGATACAATGAGGGATTTTCCCCCAAAAATAAATGAATTATATATTGCTTTTTTATTGTTACATATTATTAGTGGTATCTATTGATTATGAATATTATACTATTATTGTTTAGATATGTCCCTCAGGTCCTTGAAAAACTAATGGTCTTATGTTTAGATACTTATGGCCAATCAGAATTACTTTTTGGTTTACAGACACTCATTCATAGACACCTAGGATTATAACCATGGGTTTTAGTTCAATGTTTACATAGGATTCTATCCATGTGTCCTAGGTCTGTGTTTTTACCATCAACTTTACCACTATAAGGATATCCTGGTCTTACACCATGGATCCTCACTAGTGCATGTATATAGTTGCATGTATATATTTTCATATATGAATACATGTAACACACCTAGATTTCATAGTATGTTATTTATTCAAAGTAATTCAATAACTTGAACTATAAACAATATCAAGTTCAAGCGCACCATGACTTACCAAACTAGTCGTTAAAAAGAGGCTATGAATAGTATTAAATGAATTTTGAACTTTATATAATCCTTACAATTTTAGAACTCATATTATGAGTTTCTTAGACATAATGTAAGAATAAATTCATTTTTTTAGATAAAAGAAGTATTTTTCAAAAAATGCAATTTTACCGCCCTTTAATGTCAAACCCTTTTTAAATCCAATATTTGAAATTTTTATATATTCAATTTGAAAAAATAAAATTCTTATTTATAAGTGGGACATAAGAATTTAGTTTAAAAAATGTTTTTGTATTTTTCTGATAACTTTCATATTTGGGTGAATAGTGAGAAATACTATATTTTAACTAAAAACAATTTTTTTGATCAAAATAATTTATAGTGTTGAATTATAAATTTTAATGGTTTTTAAGTATAATTAGATTTTATTTTTACCATTTAATCCAATGATGGAAATTTTAAGTAATTTTACTTTGAAATTGGACATAAACAAGTGTCAATCTTTTGACAGTTATTATTTCTTAAAAATACGCTTTTTGGTTTTGACAATGGGAATTAATTTTAAATTAATTAATGAAACTTCTATGTTTTGAAATTAGTACAATAGAATTCATTTTTGAATTAGTAATATCAAAATTATCTTAGGGTGATTTTTTGGTATTTTTCTGAAAACTTTCAATTTTTCATGAATAGTGAAAAACACTGAGTTATTATTTCAAACAGACTTTTTATTTAAATAATTATTTATTTTATTTAAATTTATTTTAGGTAAAAATAAATACATAATACCTATATAAGTTCAATTTAATTCATTGTAGTTTGTTTATAATAATTTTATATATATATAAATTTTATTGAACTTTTTACCGCCTTTTACCCACCTCCTAGGATCATTTGAAAATTTACATAAAACATAATTTTACCACTTCTGTGAGTTGAATTTTAAAAATCCAAGAGACACAGTCCATATCAAGTTGTAAAATGTGGTTCAATAAGATAAAAATAATTTTTGGTGAATAATAACTTTTTTACTTTTATTTACCATGATTTAAAGTAAATCGGGTAATTAAGGGTAAAAATTATATTATTATTACCCTAAAACATGTCCTAATTCAATTGGATAAGTGTTATTAGACCAAAAATAACGTTAGGAAGAAAATATGATCCTTTAGGTCCACTTGGATTAGATTAGGGAATTTATTGTTATTTAATTCAAAGAAGAGTTAAAAGTGTTAAATTCAAAGTTTAATAACTAAAACATTTTTAATATAGGATTTCAAATAAGATAAATTCTACTATAAATATTCATTAGAAATATAAATATATTTCCTACATAATGGTATTTTATTTATAATTTTTAGACATTAAATAATTAAATTTATTTATGACACAATGATGATTTTGTAATTACCTAATTAATGAAATGTTAAAATAATTGATATTATAAATATAAAAATAAATGTAATTTGAGACTTTTTATGAATTAAACTAATTTTATAGGTTAATATTACATATTAGGGTTTTTTAGATAATTTTTTTCGAATGAATAATTCTATTATGAGTTTAGAAAAAACAAAATACCAAATAGTTTCAAAATTGACATAAAAGGGTTTTAAAAAAAATATTATATTATTAATAGATATTCTATTCCTAAAAAATCTAAAGTTCGAAAAAAAGACTTATATAATGATAGGTGTATCATTAATTAACCACTGGGGGTTTTCTTGGAAGTATATAGTAAGTTTATTAACCATATAATATAAAAATACAAAGAGACATGGTAAATGTCAAACTATTTAACTAAGAGTTAAATCTAAAAGATTAAGTTAATATAGTGACCCAAAAAAATATAAAACCTATTGGTTGAAAGGTTTTTGAACCATCCCCACATTTGACTTTAAATAATTAATTTTTTATCCATTAAAAAATGAAAATGATTTTATTATAAAATAATATTTCCAACTTTTCATAAGGCGCCCCACCCCTCTTATAAAAGGGCACTCCCCCTTCTTTATAATTCACACCTTCAAAGCCTTTTTCCTAGGACAAACCCTTCCAAAATACCCTCTAGACTATCCTACTTTAATCCTAGAGGCCTTACTTTAGTCATACAGCAAACCTAAGGAGCCCTTTTGATCAAATCAAAAGGAAGAACCCGGAGAAGAGGTAAATATTTCATCACCTCTTTCAAGTTCCTTTCTTCTTTCAATTCCTCTTTCTTTGTTGCTTACATTCTAAAATAATAACTCCAGTATCTTCTATATACTATTATGTTATTATAAATATGGTACAACCATATTCATTATTCTATCCATCCTTTTAATGACATGTCACCATATGTGCGTGCGTACGGCTTAACGTCTCTACTTCATGGTGTAATTGTTATTAAATACATTATTATTTGGATGGGTATAATAATGATGTTTAATTGCTGTAAATAATAAATATAACATGATAATGATTCTTTATATATTATATACCATCCAATTATATATTATTTTAATATCAAAAGAATGATATTTTCACTCGTGCATACGTACGGATTAAAGTCTCCACGAACACGATGAGATTCATTCCCCATCGTATCCATTCAAGAATAATTTTCATTAGGTGATTAAAAATATTGTTTAAAGACTTAATATCATTCTGAATATGAATAAGATATATCCTATCCATAACAAACATTACTTAAGTAACAAATCATATAAAGGAAAACAAATTAGCTAACATCCGAAATGACGATAATACTAAGATATTATTAACAAAGAAATGTTAAAAGATCATATATGATATCATATTAATGTATATGATTCTTTTATAATTTAATAACAATTATTTCACCGTTATACAGGAGTTTAACCTACCCTCGACCAAGGAAAATTACAAGGTAAGGGTTAATTTTACAATCTCTTTATTATCCAAGGTTGTTTTTACGTAAGTATCTACTGGGACATATTTATTATGCATGTCCATGATTCATAAAATTGTTTTCAAAGAGATTATTTTTAAGGGACATTTTTTACAAAAAAATCATTTTAAATGTTTTAAATATTTATTCTTCTAAAAAATTCTCATTAATGTCCATGTTTTCAAAGTGGTTTTTAAGGATTTATTTATATGAAAATGAATGTTTTTAAAATGTTAATTCCTTTGAAAATTTTCAAAGTGGTATGGGACACTTTGATTCAAAAATGTCTTTAAATGTCTTCATTTCTAAATTTTGTGACTTTTAAATGTTTTTATGAAAAAGGGATATTTCACTCAAAGACTTTTACAAATAATTTTCATCAATATCAACTTCCCTTGATGGATTTTAAACTTGTTTGAAGTTGATATATTATGATACAAATATTCCATATTGTATTGAAGTTTTTGTGATATGTATGAATGTGGATGTTTTATTTTTATACCATTCATGGTTTATGGATAAAGTATTGACATTTCATATTCTAGTTTTAATACGAATGTTTATATTATGTTTAAAACATTTCATATGAGGAATGCATTGGACTTAGTAAGTGACGGGTGGAGCCTGCTATAGCTCATCGATGCATCGGTAGGTCACATGAGACAAACTAGTGTCTTGGAACAAGGCCTTGACAAAATCGTATTTGTGGTCTTGGAACAAGGACATGACTATGTGGTTATGAAAGTCTGACATTATGCATTCCATCATTATGAAAGTGGTTATTAATATTGCATGTGATTATTCGACTAGTATAATATCAATGTGAGAAAGTAAATGGAATTATTTTGATTTATATTTTCCTTATTATGATGATGTTTATGTTGAAAAGTCTTTTGTTTTACTTCTATACATTTACTTAAATGTTTATGCTTATTTATGAATGTTTCTGCTATATTGTTATCCTTACTGAGCATCTGAGCTCACCCCTTTCTATGTTTTATTTTTTTCAGGATACGAAGAAGTATATTATGAATTACCTATAGGGATAGTTTATGGGATCTCAGTGTTGTCCATAGAAACAATTTTGTTGTTTTTTTTTCATTATATGATGTGATGAAAACCTTATGAATGTATCTATTACTTCTAAGGCTACTATACTAATCGGTATTTCAAGACATGATCTTTTTTTATCATGCCAATGATATGTAATAATGCACCGACTCTAGGAAACTAGGGTTAGAGAGTTACAGCTGGTATCATTGGAAGTTTAGTACAAACCTTGGAAACTAGATTTAGATAAACTCTAATTATATCACATATCCCTAAGATAGAATTTTAGGATTATCATACGAGAACTTCCTAGAATTTTGGTATTGTAGAGATCTTGTGAGTTTTCCAAGAAATAAATCACTTCCTAGATATGATCAGGTAGAGGTGGCTCTGTCACTAATGTAGCTAGGGATAAAACTTGAAAACATCGCTTTGAGCTAGACTCGAACGGGAACTGGTGCACAACAATGGGCCTTGCTACACTCTTGGTTACGACACTCCCGAGGGATATTATTAGGATAATTCTTATTTTCATTACAAATAATTATGAAGGATTTAGTAGTATATACCTCCTCAAAGAAAATATTTTTATGATTATTTATTATATACATAAACTGTTCAATTTATGTTTGGTATTTTACATGTTTTGAATTATTCATTACAATTCATAAACTTACCTAGTGTATGCCATTGTATAGAAATGGTTCCCAGTAGAAGAAATCTGAACTCCAGTACTACATATGATCCAAAGAGTAATAAGGATAATATATTTCATAGTATTATTATAGATACCCTAGCCTTTTACATATAACAATTCATGATTTTAAACATAATTCATCATCAGATTACAAGCCAAGGATCATTAAGTCTAGTGTCTTGGAAGACTAGGTACATATAACACAAAAAATCTGGCTAAAAAACACTTCTTTATTTAATCTCCATAATGATCTCCAAACTTCCTTTGAGCCCTTACATCTGCATAGGGTACCCTGGGGAACACATGAACAAAGGGATGAGCTAAACATGCCCAGTAAGGGAATGAACATAAGGATACATTTCAAGCACATGAGTTAGGAGGCATGACATAATGATATCAAAAGCATGAAACTTATAAAATAATTTAATATAAGCATGGGATTTGATAAACATGGAATCATATAAATATGGCAGAATCATAAATCATTTTTTTAGTATGGGTCAAGGCTAACCGCTAATCCTTTTTCCCATTTCAGTACAAGTCAAGGCTACCACCAATCCCATTTCACATTGCATCTCATGAGACTTTACCTTACCCAATGCATTGGAGCGCTATCTGGGAACACCCATATCAACATATTCATGAATATCCTTTCCACATAAATATTCTTACCACATATAAAATCATACATATTTAACCATACACAAACATAAGTGTACCCATGAAATGAATTGGGTACCACAATTATGACATCAATCATAACCAATGGGTGTATCATGAAAGTGTACATATAAGGAAATAATTAGAGATACATGGACACTCATAGGGTAAAATAGGCTTATAGCATGGTAAGTGGTTTCAAACATAAGTGATAACATATGAGAGATGTATTTTAGAAACATTAGCATTAAAATATTTTTGTGCGGTTTTAAGGGAAATACCATAGAGCTTTTACAAATAGTAGAGAAGAAATTATTTTATATAAAACCATAATTGAACCAAGAAGGTTTTCATATTTAAAATACAGAATTTAAAAAGATAATGGTGCCTTAAAACAGATGGTAGTGTGCTCCTGAAATTGGGTAAAAGTTTGGAAAGTTCCTTTAAGACAAGTGTGCTTATTGGGAAGTATCGAAGAGAGATTCACTTATAAGCATGTATAACCATGAAATAGAGTGAGAGGTGGATCTTGGAACATTATATTTGAGCATATAAATATAATTTTGAAGTTCTACATAAATGAAAATACAACAAAAAAAGATAGATCAACCCGAAGGAATAAAGGAAGTTCGGGTAGAATCCATCATGATTTATTGGCATGATATCGTGTATAATTAAGAGGGATTGATGAGAGATGTAAGGGGTTTCTCATAACTTATAAAACAATTGGGTAGTATGTTTAAGGTGTATAAATATACCCCATTACTTGGTATTACACAAAAAGTCATATCATAGAGATCAATCTTGATTATGAGTAAAAAAGGTGAGGATCCCTTACCTTAAGTCTGTTGGTGTCCTCCACTTGATATTAATGACCTGAATAGCCAAATTAGGTTTATCAATAAATAGTTCTAGAACCTTATATACATGTAAAATATTTATTATAACGTTTTTAAGTTCAGTCATACCCATTTTGATTGATTATAAGGTTCAATTTCATGGTTCGGGTCTGTTTGTTTCCTTGGTTTTAATGATAAGTTCACTTGTATTTAGGTTCGGATAAAAAGTAAGATGAAATTGGTTGTCCAGAATTGATTTTATATAGCATTATTGAACATCTAAAAGGTTACAAAATTCATTTGGTTAATTGGAGTGAAAGAGAACCATGACATAAGACATTAATGATAAACGCTTGAATTAATTTTAAGGATTTTACCCATAATTAACTTGTTTTGTATTATTATTTGATATAATGAGTGTATAAGGATTCCAGAACCATAAATAGGATATATAACATACATAATAATCTGGTTCAACCATAACATAAATGGTTTCATGACCCGAAACAGAGATTATAAAAGAAATTGAAAACATATTATCCACGATGTCGATCACGGACGGTGTTTTAATTTTAGAACATGAGGGAGAGGAGAAGAAGCATGATGCTTGAATTATTACATAAAAATGATTAAAACCCAATATATATGAGATTTTGGAGCTTTCATGTCTTTTGGATAAGTTAAGGGGAAGAGGGTATAAGAAAAGAAGGAAATTGAAAACAAAACACTTGAAAATGAAAGGGGATCCTTACCCTTTGATCTCCTCTCTTTGAGATCCCTCTTAAAGCCTTTAATTTTGGCCTTTTGGTAAGAACAGCAGGCCTTGGACGTGGGGAAGGATATTGGGAGTATTTTTGGGCAGAATTTGGGTTAGGAACAAGGCTTGAGATGTGTGTGGGAAAGAGGTAAAGAGAGGGGGTATTCATAGTGAGGGAGGGGAGGTTTTCCCCATTATTTTAAGTATTTGTTTATTATTTAAGGCCAAGACTATGAATAATTGGGAATTATCATCAAATATACTAAAATAATCAAGGATGTATTGGTATTATCATCTTAAATCACCCATACATCACCTATGATGCAGTATTTAGCATTTATTGTAATTTATCGTATTTTACTACTCATAAAAAATTCAAGTTTTTCAGAAAAATCCCAAAAATTCACCCTAACCATTTTTTGATATGTAGAATCCAAAAATGAATTCCATTTTTCAAAAATAATTTTCTAAATATGATTTTTTTAATATTTAATTAATATAATAATTTATTATCAAAACCAGTTTTAAAACATTCATTAACTCATTCTAAAATATAGTTATATCGTACTTCCAACTTGAATATTATTTTTATACCACCATAGGTGAGGTTACTATTCATTAGGGAATATAACTATTCATAAAGGTATGTTACTATTCATTAGGATAGGTTACTATTCACTAAAAATTATTTTTGTTTTATTAGACTCCAAAAAACATCTTGAACACAACCGTGTATGCCGGATTTTTGAAATTCCAAACACAGAAGTGAAAAACTTATGTTTAAAGGCCAATTATCACTTAGTTGTTCATTATGTTGTGCTTTCATGTGGTTTTATAACATAAATATAATAAGGTAATTTCCATTGAAAAACTTTGGGTTGTTATAATTATTCCAACATTTAGATGGGAAATAGTCTCCCATGTATTCTCAACATATAAATAAATAGTATCATGTGTTAATAAGATAAGTAAAGAGTTGTATGGCTTTGAAGGAAAGCAAGAGAATAAAAGGATGGAAGAGAGAAAGATGGATAAAGGGAAGAGGGAAAAGAAGGATTTTCCCATATGTGATAATTGTAGAAAGAATCACCTTCGTAAATGCTTAAAGGGAATGAGAGTTTGTTATAAGTGTGGAGAAAAAGGACACCAAGTACATGATTTCTAGGGTAAGAAAAAAGTTTCAAATGTAAAATGCTTCATCTGCAAGGCGTTGGGATACTACACGAATCAATGTCCCAGTAATCAGAGTATATCTTAAATGATGCTATTAGATAATAATAATGTTATGATACTACCTCAGATGAAGAGAAATGATTAGTTTTATTTTGTTTTTATTATAGAATTATTTCATTTGAGTGTTGTATTAACGATATATTGGTTATATGAATTATTTAGTAAAATAAGGATTGTACTGCAGCACTATTTTATTGAGAATTTGAGATTATATGGTTCTATGAAAAGTGACTTAATAGTAAGCTACACTTTTTTGAAAAATTCATGGTTTAGGGAAATGTAATCCTTAATATGGTCTAGAAAATGTAGTAGTTATTTTGGATTAAGAGATGGTTGATTTGGAAAAATTATAATGGATATTCTTGACTTCCTTAGAACTGATTAATAGTTTAATTATTTCATAATTGTTGGAATATTCTATATTTTTGGATATAAGAAATATATCCAGTATTATATAAAGGATAAGGGAGCATTAATGTAATCAATAAGGTTTTATGGTAATTCAGGGTGTTATCATGTTTTAAAATAATAAATGATAAAGGTGTTAACATGTTATTATGTGGGAAAAAGGATCTTCATTGTGTTTAACTTCCTTATAAATTTTGGACTGTGTGTTTAGATAGAATTATTTTGGATAAGTATAAAGGATGGAATGGATTATGTTTGCAATTGGATACTATTGTTAAGGTTATTTTTGGATTTCTATAAAAAGGACAATCTGTAGGTCGGCCGACAACCCGTCGTGTCCGGTAAGGCCGCAAGACTTGAACCCGCAACCGAAGGGAAAGAAGGGTGTATCACCTACCACTGGCCCATGTGATGTCTTGGATTGAATAATGTAGTTTTTTAAAGGTCTATTAGATGAATTATAAAGTCATCATTTTTGGAACCCTATACGAATAGGATAAATAAAATATTTTTTTAAGTTCTATTATCTTTTAGAGTGAAAGATGAGTTTGTGGTAGAAATTAGTTAAAGGATGGAACTCTAATTGTCTAGTATATATATTTTTTATTATCTCATTCTATAAAGACATTAATTTTTAAACTTTAGGTAAGGGATCTTAAAAATAAAAATGTGTTATCCTAATACCTTATGTTTTTTTCAACTAATGGTATTTTAAATCATCATAGATCAATGGCTTTGAGGCCCTCAATTCTAAAATTATTTGTGACTGATGACCTCAATCACTCCCTATAAATATTTACATTTTTCCTCCAATTATGTAACTCTAATTTCCACCAATCTTCTTCTAATCGAGATTTTAATTTGGTGGTGACTTTTGCATTCTCCTTTTCCTTTTATTAAGACTAAATTTTATTAACCCAATTTCTGATATGGGTTTTCCAACAAAATTTTTTCCTATTTTCAACCTTTTATTTTTAAAGAACAATTTCAAATTGCGAGGATGAAATTTATTGAAGGAGGGAAGAATGTAACACCCCAATATTTCATAGTACGTTATTTCTTCAAAATAATTCAATAACTTGCACTACACACAACACTGAGTTAAAGCGCACTATGACTTATCAATCTAGTTGTTCAAAAGAGATTATGAATAGTATTAACTGAATTTTAAACATTATATAATCCTTATAATTTTAGAATCCATATTATGAGTTTCTTAGAAATAACGTAAGGAAAAATACATTTTATTAGATAAAAGAAGTATTTTTCAAAAAAATGCAATTTTACCGCCTTTTAATGGAGAACCCTTTTTAAATCCAATATTTGAAACTTTTATATATTCAAATTGACAAAATAAACTTATTATTTAGAATTAGTACATAAGAATTTAGTTTCAACAAATATTTTGTGTTTTTATGATAACTTTCATATTTTGGTGAATAGTGAGAAATACTATATTTTAACTGAAAACAACTTTTTTGATCAAAATAATTTATAGTGTTGAATTATAAATTTTAATGGTTTGGAAGTATAATTAGATTATATTTTTACCATTTAATCCAATGATGTCCATTGTAAGTAATTTCACTTTGAAATTGGACATAAACAAGTGTCAATCTTTTGATAGTTATTATTTCTTAAAAATACGCTTTTTGGTTTTAACAACGGGAATTAATTTTAAATTAATTAATGCAGTTTATATGTTTTGAAATTGGTAAAATAGAATTCATTTTTTAATTAGGAATATCAAAATTATCTTAGGGAGAATTTTTTGTATTTTTTCTGAAAACTTTCAATTTTTGATAAATAGTAAAAAACACTCAGTTATTGTTTAAAACCGACATTTTATTTAAATAATTATTTATTTTATTTAAATTTATTTTTGGTCAAAATAGATACATAATACATATATAAGTTAAATGTAACTCATTAGAGCCAGTTTATAAAAAATTTATATATATAAAAATTTTATTGAACTTTTTACCATCTTTTACCCACCTCCTAAGAGCATTTGCAAATTTACATAAAATTTAATTTTACTGCTTCTATGAGTTAAATTTCAAAAATACGAGAGGCACGGTTAATATCAATGAGTAAAAAGTGGTTCAATAAGATAAAAATAATTTTTGGTGAATATTAACTTTTTACTTTTATTTTCCACAGTTAAAAGTAAATAGGGTAATTAAATGTAAAAAATGATATTATTTTTACTCTAACACATGTATTAATTCTATTAGATAAGCTTAATTTGACCAAAATAACTTTAGGAATAAAATATTATCCTTTAGGTCCACTTGTATTAGATTAGGACATTTATTATTTTTTAATTCAAAGAAGAGTTAAAAGTGTTAAATTCAAAGTTTAATAACTAAAACATTTTTAATATAGGGTTACACATAGGATAAATTCGACTATAAATATTTATTATAAAGATAAAAATATTTCTTACATAATTGTATTTTATTTATACTTTTTAGACATTAAATAATTAAATTTATTTAGGACACAATGATGATGTCGTAATTACCTAATTAATAAAATATTAAAATAATTGATATTATAAATATCAAAATAAATGTAATTTGAAACTTTTTATGAATTAAACTATTTTTCTTGGTTAATATGACATATTAGGGTTGTTTATAAGAATTTTTTTTGAATTAATAATGCTGTTATGAATATAGAAAAAACAAAATACCAAATAGTGTCAAAATTGACATAAAATAGTTTTTTAAAAAAAAATATTATATTATTAGTTGATATTATATTCCTAAAAATATAATGTTTGGACAAAATACTTATATAATGATATTTTTATCATTAATTAATCACTTGGGGTTATCTTTGAAGTATATAGTATGTTTATTAACCATATCATATAAAAATACAAAGAGACATGGTAAATGTCAAACTATTTAACTAAGAGTTAAATCTAAAAGATTAAGTTAATATAGTGTCCCAAACCTATCTAAAACCTATTGGATGAGTGTTTTGAGACCAATCCCCACCATAGACCTTACATAATTCATTTTTAAGCCATTATAAACTGAAAATGATTTTATTATAAAATAATATTTCTAGTTTATCCTAAGGTGCCTCTCACCCCTCTTATAAAAGGGCACTCTCCCTTATCTCTAATTCACACCTTCAAAGCCTTTTGTCTCAGCCAAACCGTACCCAAATACCCTATAAACTTTACTCTCTTCATCCTAGAGGCCTTAATTTAGTCAGAAATCCAGCCTAAGGATCCCTTTTGATCAAATCAAAAAGAAGAACCCAAAGAAGTGGTAAATATTCCATCACCTCTTTCAAGTTCCTTTTTTTCTGTCACTTACTCTTTCTTTTTTGCTTCCATTATAAAATAATAAATCAAGTATCTTCTATATAATTTGATTTTATTATAAATATGTTACAACCATATTCATTATTTTATCCATCATTTGAATGACATGTCACCATATGTGTGTACGTACGGCTTACCGTCTCCACGTCGTGGTGTAATTGTTATTCAATACATTATTATTTGTATGGGTATAATAATGATGTGTAATTGGTGTAAATAATAAATATAACATGATAATGATTCTTTATATATGTTATAACATGTAATTATATATTATTTTAACATCAAAATAATGATATTGTCGCTCCTGTGTACGTACGGATTACCGTCTCCACGAACACGATGAGATTCATTCCCCATCGCATCTATTCAAGACTAATTTTCATTATATGATTAAAAATAATATTCAAACACTTATTATAATTATGAATATTAGTAAGATAAATCCTATCCATAACAAACATTACTTATGTAACAAAGCATATAAAAGAAAACGAATCAATTAACACCCGAAATGACGATAATACTAAGATATTAATAACAAAGTAATGTTAAAAGATCATATATGATATCATATTAATGTATATAATTATTTTATAATTTAATAACAATTATTCCACCATTATACATGAGGTTAACCTACCCTTGACCAAGGAAAAGTACAGGGTAAGGGTTAATTTCACAATCTCTTTATTATCCGATGTTGTTTTTACGTAAGTATCTACTGAGGCATATTTATTATCCATGTACATGATTCATAAAATAGTTTTCAAAGAGATTATTTTTAAGGGAATTGTTTTACAAAAACATCATTTTAAATGTTTTAAATATTTATTCTTCTAAATCATTTTCATTAATGTCATGTTTTCAAAATGGGTTTTGAGGATTTATTTATATGGACATGAATGTTTTTAAAATGTTAATTCCTTTAAAAAGTTTCAAAGTGGTATGGGACACTTTGATTAAAAAATGTTTTTAAATATCTTCCTTTCTAAATTATGTGACTTTTAAATGTTTTTATGAAAAAAGGATATTTCACTCAAAGATTTTTACAAATCATTTTCATCTATATCAACATGCCTTGATGGATTTTAAACTTGTTTGAAGTTGATATGTTATGATACAAATCTTTCATATTGTTTTGAAGGTTTTGTGATATGTTTGATTGTGGATGTGTTATTTTTATATCATTAATGTTTTATGGATAAAGTATTGACATTTCCTGTGCTATTTTTAATATGAATGTTTATGTTATGTTTAAAACATTTCATATGAGGAATGCATTGGACTTAGTAAGTGACGGGTGGAGCCCGCTATAGCACCTCGATGCATGGGTTGGTCTCATGAGACAAACTAGTGTCATGGCACAAGGCCTTGACTATGTGGTTATGAAAGTCCGACTTTATGAATTCCATCATTATGAAAGTGGCTATTGATATTTCATGTGATTATTCGACTAGTAGAATATCCATGTGAATAAGTAAATGGAATTATTTTGATTTATATTTTCCATATTATGATGATGTTTATGTTGAAAAGTCTTCTGTTTTACTTCTATACATTGTCTTAAATGTTTGTGCTTATTTATGAAAGTTTCTGATACATTGTTATCCTTACTGAGCATCTGAGCTCACCCCTTTCTATGTTTTATTTTCCCCAAGATGCGAATAAGTATATTATGACTGACCTGCAGGGATAGTCTATGGGACCTCAGTGTTTTCCATGGAAACAATGTTGTTTCTATTTTCCATTATATGATGTAATAAAAACCTTATGAATGTATCTAGTACTTCCAAGACTACTAAACTAATCGGTCTTTCGAGACTTAATCTTTTGTGATCATGCCAATGATATGTAATAATTCACCGACTCTGGGTAACTAGGGTTGGAGCATTACAATATATATATATACACACACATGATGGAATATTAGAGATATTTTAGCTCAGTAGGAAGAAATTATGGTTAGCTATGTGTCCTTGAGGAACCTGAGCTCACTTATTTACTTCTATTTATTAACTGCTTTTATTTATTATACTTTAAGAATGTTTTATTTTATATTCACAAAATAGATATCATTAGACACTATTGGTGGTGTCCTATTAAGTATATATAAAACCCTATTCTGGCCATTATTTCACTAAGGTATCCAAAAAACCTCCTGGTTATAGTTTTTGGATTATGGATTCATGCATGTTCCATTACACTGTACATGTGAGCATTGGAGCATAGGACATAGCTAGAGGTCTGGATTCTCATGGAGATATCCTTTGGTATTTTTTTCATTTCTTTGTATATTTTTATGCATTTATTGTTTCATGTATATTTTTCTTATATTGTATCAAAACATGGATATGCATGATTTATTCTTGTCATTGGCTAGTATATTCATTATTTATTTATTTCGAGTCATTATTATCTTTTGTTCCTCAATTATTTTTCATCTTCTTATGTTGTTGTTTTATTTATTGTGTGTTGTCTTGATACTCAAAGAATGAGGGTATAATATCCCCCTTATACCATCATTGGACCCTCATTTCCAGTTGATAGCCTCTACTATAAGGAAAATCGTTCTTGAGGCCATGTGGATGACCAGCTCAGGGCACCAGTTTAGTGTCTCCAAGGTTGGGATGTTACAAAGTGGTATCAGATAAAATTTTCCTTTGTATTAATATTTTGGTCTGGTAGAAAGGAGTCTAACAACATGTCAGCTCTTAGTGAATATATATGTGTGGGATTGATAAACTCTTGTATTGGGAAATGATCCATAGGATAGAGATGAGACTATTTTTCATGCTATTCATTTTTATAATTGTTAATTATTTTGTCTTGTGTGATTGATGTGACTTCTACTTCTTACTCATTTATGATATTATGGTAGTTTAGCCTCATTTGAATGGAAATAAAGAATCATTACATGTACCATTATAGGAACATAGAGATTCACATTCCATGCATGTTCCATGCCATGTAGGTTTCATTCTTAGAATGCCTAATATAGTGATATCTACCATTAGTGTATAAAATGCTAGTGTGATTATTTGTCATTCTTATCAGTGTACTATTATTAGGTGATTATTTAGAATGATTTATTATATAAAATGATATGTGATAAATTAAAATTTCTACTTAGTAACTATTTCCATGAGATACCATTATTTGAGATAGTTATGGTATATGGTTTGTTAAATAAAATGTATACATCAATGTAAATTGTGTTTAACTAAATAAATTGATGGCGACATTCTATTTGACTATACGGTTATGACATGTTTAAGTTAGGGATCATTGGTCCCATGGAATGAAACTTGAATGGTTACAATTAAAAGGGTGTTAATTTTTAAATTTATAAAGTGTATGGGAACTCTTTAATTTGGGAGTGGCAATCCATATAATTGAACCTTTATAATGATGAGTTTCAGTTACATTAATTCCAATTGTAACTTATAAAGTAATGTACCTTTATAATTTTGGGAATAATGATTTATCTAACCATAACATTAAATAAATATAATTTTTTAAAACTATAAACTATAAATGATGAAATTACTTATGGTTCAGATGCCTAATTCGACCCAAGTTGTCCAATATTATCTTGTTATAGCTTTGAGATAGATTTAACTCAACCTAAGTAGGTTTTTTATGGTGTATTATTCTTATTATATGAACCCAAAAAGGGTGTATTGAATATTTAATAAATAAACCCCCAATTAGAGGAATCTACATGGGAGCTTGAGGATATGATGAGGGAGAGGTATCCTCATCTGTTTGTTACAAAGTGACGAATTTCGAGGGTGAAATTCATTTTAAGGGGGGTAGAACGTTACACCCGACACTTTTATGAGAAATATTTTGTTTTTATGTTATATAAATCATTAAAGGAATCTTTCACTACACACAAAACTAGCTTGGCTTTATTTACACGCAATCACGACCTTCCACGATAGCTTGCGTCATACGCAATACCGAGTTTCACTAAACAACGATAGGCTATTAAAATATTAATAAAACTAGCCATTATGAATAGTAATACCTACTTTTTGAAATTTTGTAAATTTTATTTTTCAAAATGGACTTCATTTTTGGATTTGGAATATCAAAATTAGCCTAGGGTGAAATTTTTGTATTTTTCTGAAAGCATTCAATTTTTTATGAATAGTGAAAACACTAGGTTACTATTTAAAAACTGACTTTTTATTTAAATAATTATTTATTTTATTTAAATTTATTTTAGGTCAAAATTGATACATAATACCTATATAAGTTCAATGAAATTCATTGGAGTCAATTTATAATAATTTTAGATATATAAAAATTTTATTGAACTTTTCAACGTCTTTTACCCACCTTTTAGGAGAATTTGCAAATTTACATAAAACTTAATTTTACCTATTTTGTAAATGGAATTTCAAAAATCCGAGAGACACGGTTTATGTCAGTAAATAAAATGTGGTTCAATGAGATGAAAATAATTTTTGGTGAATAGTAACTTTTTACTTTTATTTACCACGGTTAAAAGTAAATAGGGCAATTAAGTGTAAAAATGATATTATTATTACTCTAACACATGTCCTAATTCTATTAGATAAGTGTAATTCGACCAAAAAAAAACCTTAGGAATAAAATATGACCATTTAGGCCCACTTGGATTAGATTAGGACATTTAATATTAATTTATTTAAAGAAGGGTTAAAATAGTTAAAATCAAAGTTTAATAACTAAATAATTTTTAATATAGGGTTATACATAAGATAAATTCGACTATAAATATTAATTATAAATATAAAAATATTTCCTACATAATTATATTTTATTTGTAATTTTTATACATTAAATAATTTAATTTATTTACGGCACAATGATGATGTAGTAATTATCTTATTAATGAAATATTGACATAATTGATGTTACAAATACCCAAATAAATGTAATTTCAGACTTTATATGAATTAAAAAAATTATAGGTTAATATGAAATGTTATTATTGATTTAATTAACTTTTTTCCAACTAATATTTCTGTTATGATTTTCACAAAAATCAATTACCAAATAGTGTCAAAATTGACATAAAATAGTTTTTAAAAAAATTATTATATTATTAATTGTTATTTTATTCCTAAAAATATACGGTTCAGCCAAATGACTTAGATAAGGTTATATATATTAATAATAAACAACTTGGGGGTTTTTTGGCTTGTTATTGTATGTTTATTAACCTTATAGTGTAAGAAAACAAAAAGACACGGTAAAAGTAAAATTAATTAACTTAAAGTTAAATCTAAATGATAAGGTTAAAATAGAAACTTAAACATGTCTAAATTCTATTTTATGAGATTATTTAGACCCATCCCCACCTTATCTTATAAATTAATCAATTTGGAGCTATTAAAAACCGAATATGACTTTATAATAAAATAATATTTTTAGTTTTTCCAAAGAAGCCCCTCGCCTCCCTTATAAAAGGGTACCTCCTCCCTCTCTTCCCCACACCACTTTGAGACTTCAAGATTAGACAACCCCTGCCAAATTATCTTCTACACTTCCCTAGAAACATCCTAGAGGTCCTGGTCTTCTTCAAAGACCAATTTTAGTGCACTAAAAGGAGGTCTCAAAGAGGCGCTTCAAAGAAGAGGTAATGTCCGTTACCGATTCCTTCAACTTTATTTCTTCTTGAACTTCTTCTTCTTTAGTGGTTTCATTATGAAGTAATAACATCAGTATCACTCATATATTTATATGTTATTATAAGTATGAAACAACCCTATTTCATCATCTATCCATTCTATAGAAAACGAAATCACCGCGCGTGCGTACGTACGGAATACCGTCTCCATGCCATGGTGTAAACTATTTTCCACCACCAACTTACTTGGATGGGTATAATGGTGAAAATAAATAACTATATATGATTATTTTAGAGTGTTATTTATTCTTAAATAGTATACATACACTCTAATACAATTCCATGATCATGGGAATGATATCATCGCTCGTGCGTACGTACGGAATACCGTCTCCACGATGTGATGCAACTCGTTCTACATGATATTCAGTGCATAATTATTATATAAATGGATTTAATGAATGAATATGGTATATATTACACTAATAACATTCTGGAAATGAGGTATCTATAACCTAAAAAGAAGAATAATAATTTATTCGACAAAACACGCATAAGAACAAAAAGCAATAAACACCCAAACAACAAGTAACAATGAAATATTACTAATAAGAAGCTAAGACTATGACCATATATGATATCATAAAAATAATTATGATTATGGAATAAGTCAATAACATTATTTAAATCATTATACAGAATGTTCATACACTTACGAAACAAATCGGACCTAAGGTAAGGGAAAATATCACAATCACATTTTTATCCGAGATTGTTTATACTTCAGAATTTACTGGGGAATATTTATCATCCACATCCATGTTTCCTCAATATGTAATATTATTTCCATACAACTACAATTGTTTAAATCCAATTTTACCCATCGGTGAGTTTTTAGTAAAATGTATGAAAGAATCTTTTGTCGTTTTTTGTACGAGGTACTTTTTGACTTTTCCGGCCAAAGTACGGGAAGAATGTTTTTTTAACTTATACGGCGTGAATGGATTTTTAAAACATTATTTCCATGAAGATTCCTTTACAAGTTTTCAAGTTTATTTTTAATCAACTTCTTTTAGTTTAAAATTGTATGACATGTTAAGAAAGGAAAAATGTTTTTGAAGTAAAAAGGATATTTTCCTCAAGAATGGAGTTCAAGTGTTTTATCAAAAGTATTTTCCATCTAAGATAATATAGGGTTATGTTTCTATCCCTATTATTACATTGATTTTATTATATTGTGATGGAATTATTTTTATGAATTCCTTTATCTTATATGAATTTTTTTATGATGTCACGATGTTTAAGAATCCCATTTTTATTACATGGGTTATGCAATGATGTCTGATTTATGATTTTGTGACACACATAAGAATGGTATCATTATGAGATGGGTGGGACCTATATCTCCCTCCAATTCATTGGGTAAAAATTTATATCTCATGAGATAGACATGGCTGGAACGGCAGGTTAAACCGGTTTAGTGAAACAGGACTAAAACGAGGAGTGAACTCCATTCAGAAATGGACTTTGTCTGCTAAGATGGTCTTGGCTATGTGTCTTGGCTACTAAGAAATGATTCTCTATGATTATGTGTGTATGCCACAAAGTTTCATGGTTTAAGTTATGATTTTTGGGATTACATTTCACTACTATGATTTATCCTATGTTATGAAATTATGATTTCTTTTGCAGGTTAAGATTTCCAAAATGTTATGTTCTTAAGAATATGATGTAATTGATATTTCTTTTGTTTACCCTTAATTAGCATTTGAGCTCACCCTTTTGTATGTTTTCTTTCCCCAGGTCAGGAAGAAGTATATTAAGAAAGATATTCCAAAAGGGACTATAGATATGATGAAATAAATGGAAGACTGTGTAGATGCTTTATGATCCAGTGGTTTATGTTTCCCATTTTCTAAAGATACTATACCTATACGGTCCTTTCATTGTTTTTTTATATGTTGTAATAAGTTTACTTCAATTTTGAAGTAATAACCATGTATGTAAAGTATGGGTCATTATAGTAACCCTTAACTCGGTCTTATAATAAAACCACCTTTGAGGAGAGCTATATCGTTTAGTAAAAATGGGACTTCAAAAGGATTAAATTGAAATTATAAATGGTATGAACCTTTATATTTATATCCTAAATAATTATAAAACTAATAACCCAAATTTTATACTTTAATTGAGAGTTTAAATTATTACTAACATGTCCTTATTTATTATTTAAATTTATGTGGTAGATTACTTGTATCACACCTTGAGTGATACTCAGGTTCCTTTTTATTGAATACCATGGGCAGGATTATAGGATATTTGAATTATATTTCTCCTTCAATGATATATAGGTTTCATTTTTTTGAATTCATTGGATGTGCTTATTTGATATATGTTTTCATCATGCTCTTAGCGATACTTGGGTATCCTTTTTATGGAATGTCCTAGACAAGATCATATATAAAATTTAAGTTATGAGTGATACTTGGGATTCCTTGTTATTGAACACCATTTATGGGCTCATAGAAAAAATAGTATAAAATTACTCTTTGGGTAATACCTAGGTTCTTCATTATGGAATTCCTTGGATGGGATCATAGGACAAACAAATTATATCTACTTATTTATTATTACATATGACTAGTGGTATCTCTTTATGGTGATTATTATACTAGGAAACATTGGATATGTACCTTAGGTAATTTACCAACTAATGGTATTATGTTTAGATACATAGTACTACCCATAATTTCTCCATGGTTTAGAGAAACATATTCATGTATTCCAAGGATTATATCCTAGGGTCTTAGGTGTACATTTTTACCATCATCTTTCCCACTATGTGGAAGTCTTGTTCTTTAACCTTGGATCCTCATTGGTGCATGTATATATTTTCATAAATATATTTTCATATATGCATACACACACACACACACACATGCACCTTATGGAATCTCATAGATATTTCTGCTCAGGTTGAAGCAGGTATGGTTATTTGGGTGTTCTTAAGGATCCCAAGCCGAATTATTTACCTCAATTTATTTACTGCTATATTTATTATACATACACATTGATGTATTTTATATTAAATGATTGGATGGAATTAGAAATTGTTGGTGCTGGCCTACTGAGTATATCTCACACCTTGTTCGGGCTGCTGTTGCATTGGGGTACCCAAACAGACCTCCTGGTTGTAGGTTTAGGATCATGTATTTCTGTGTGTGTCATTACACTCGTACATGGGAGAATAGGAGAACCGAACTAAGCCGGAGCTCAGGATCCTCATAGAGGGAGACTTTGAAAAAAAAAATCTTTTCTTTTTATAATATTATTCATTATGGATTATATGTATCATACTTTTATATTTAAGCATCACATAGACATGCATAATTATATACTTAGCATTGGAATGTTTATTCATTGTTTATTTACTATTAGTCATTATTATCTTCCACTGCTCTATTTTTCATTTGTTTTCACTGTTTATTTATTTATTATGTACCATTATACTACTATAATCATGAGTTTAAAGTCTTCCCAGTTACCATCATTGGACCATAACTGTTAGTTGATAGCCTCTGTCGTATAGGGAGGCACACTTAATTCCAAATGACCAATCAACTCAAGGCACTGAATTAGTGGCTCCTGGGTCGGGATGTTACCATGGATCATAGGATAATTTCCTTTTTAATTATTTATATAATATAGAAATTCCATATTTCTATAAATAAAACTTAGGGAGAATTAAAATGTTATATGACCTTCTAAGAAATCTTAATGTTTTCTTGGAACATCTTAAAATTATTTTAAGAATTATTAAAATAATCCAAAACACCTTCAATAACATTTAAAATATGTTTTTTTATAATAAAACACCTATATTAGAGTATTGAAAAGAACTATCTTACACAATAGAGATCATATTATTTTCAAATCAATCCCGATCCATCTAAAATAACCTCATCCATCATCCAATAGTTTTTCTCACTTATTTCAATAACTGATGTATTATAATATCGAATGATGGTTTCTCTAAAATATTACATAGATTATCTTAAAACATTCAACTTATTTTAAACATGTTAAGAGTAATTAATCAAAAAATCAAGTCATGGTTAAATTAATTAAGATTATTTTGGCGATTCAACATCAAAAGTTATAGAGAATGATAATTCTTCTCTTAACACTAATCTTACACATGAAGACCAGATCAACAATCAACATATGTAAATATGAAACTACCTAAAACCAACCATTAATATAATTAAATAATAACTTAATATTTTAAACTTTTACATAAAATATCTATACATTTAAGATATCCCTATATCTTTAGGAACAACACATAAAATTATTAGATGTATCTCGTCTAATTAATTTGTCCAATTAGTTATTCTCAGGACCTTGGTTCTTCTCCTATGCCATGAAAACAAAAATACATCATCTTTAACTTTGTTCATGGTTATATTCATCAATCTATCTCCCAATACATCTTGATACATTTTTTTTCACAATAAAAAAAATAAAAACATAATATAAATGGAACTTCACCCCCCCCATTGTATCTATTATCAACAACAATATCATGTCTAAATCTAATATATTTTATAATAAATACAAAGTGAGGAAATTATTTTATCCCTTATAACACTATAGGAAGGGATCTAAATTTCTATTCTCTCTCGTCCTTAATAACACAAACTTTTGAAGAAAGGAAACAAAATCTTCTAAATTTAAGAAAACATATTCTTCCCATTCTACATGATCCACTTTCCAATGTCTATTCTCTCCATGATGGAAAAATGGAACCACAAATTTTTCTTAGAAAAGTTCCATCAACCAACCAACTCTATGCCTATGTGGAAGAACCCATTGTGGAAAAAAGATATGTTAATTTAGAAAAATATATATATATCTATATACCAATGTCATTGTTTTACCACATATAATTTTCAAAAGATGGGGCTTATTAAATAGATATATAAAAAAAGAACACTCACTCACTTGAGAAAATACATCAAAACATTTCAAGTGGACAATATTACCTTTTTTTAGATAATCACTAACCATTATTAAATATAATTAGTAAAATATAATTTATAACTAAAAGAATTAAAATCATATTGCCTGCTTCAATTATTAAAGGGGATAAACATATTTCTAGATTTAATATAATTTTATAAATCTATAACATCTTCACACATTTTTTGAGCTCCCCATTAAGGGATACTCTCCGGACTTCATCACCTTTAATTACCATTAGTAGAACACAAATATAGTTAACTTAAGAAAATGTTGGATCTTCAAAAAATTATTAATTTGAGCAATAGGGGTGGGATATAGTTTTTAACCCAAAAACTAATTTTCACAGAGGTGTGAAATGTCTATAACTCTCCATGATAGCCTATCTTTTAATTTTCCATATTTGTTCCTTCTTGGGTAGTATGGACTCATTGTCTTATTAAAATCTATTCCTAGTTGGAATTATTTTATTCACCATATAAATAATAGTAGTTTGATTGTTTTTAGCTTTCTCTAGTCTTCTAGGGTATTGCAACTATTCAGGCATTATGATTATTAAATCATTAGTCTCATGCTCAGATCTTTCTTTAGATGTGTATTTCTTATTTGAAGAAACTATTTTAGAACATATTTTAATAATTGATTTTAATTTTGGATATATACATCAGTCTTGTCGAGTATGAAAATCAATACATTTGGAATCACCATAAACAACAGTCTTCTCCTTACACAAACTTCTTTGTCTACTTTTAGGATACACTTCTTGTGAAACCATTCTGTTTCTTCCCTGGCAGCATCAAACACTAGTCTAATCCAACTATCTCTCTCATTGATAGACTCATTTCTTGGTTCAATAATTCTCTAATTTTCTTTTACATTCTTGACCGTTTTGTAGCAGTATATGTTGTGACATGATTTTCCACAATAAAAAATTTTCTTCTATAAAGTGTGAAATTTATTTTCTTAGGAGTTTTATATATATACTTGTTTTATTTTATACCTTCATTCTTATTTATCATATTGGGTGAAAATATGTGTTTCTTTATACACTTATCAAATTATTGTTGTCCTTAATCCATTTCAACATAAGGATAACAACTAGTAGGGTTATACCCCCAGTCATCATACTTATGACAACATATGTTTCAAATTTCATATAAATTCTTAAAGATGTCATATATATTTCTTATGGATAGATTATTCCATTTCTATAAGGTATTTGTAGGGAAAACATATTTACTTAGTCTTTTAGATTTTCTCCCCATGATTTTATCCTTCTAGAACTTGTAAACATTAATATATTTTTGCAATATTATGGATCTGTTCTAAAATATATAGCAACACAAATATCTTCCAATAAACCCTATTATTTTATTTATTGGTGCAGTTTTTTCAGAACTCTATGGTTTCTGATTTTTTGGAAGGAATGAAATCATTTTCAACTCAATTTGGTTGAAAATTTTTCTTAGCCTTGATTGATCCCACACTTTACTTATTCTTGGGTTATATAAATTTTTCTCCTTCTAAATTTATATATTTCCTGAATTTCCCCCCAAAAATATGTTCAGTATTTAATGACTCAACTGAATAGTGGGTTACATTTTTGAATGAGATAGAGGTGGTTTAATCTCCAAGTAATCTAAATAATACTTTCCCTCAATATGAATATTCATTTATAGAAATATTATCATATATTCTTGGGTAGAAATTATTTCTATCTCAGTGGTTTAGGAAGTTACACATTTTTCTTATTCTATATTCCTAAATTGGAATCATAGCTCTTGTAATTTGAGTTTGAGGGTGTTCTTATCATCTTTCACAATTCTCAACCTATCTTCCAAATCAATATTAATCTTCTGAATTCAATCTTTATATATTTTCCTTATCTCTATTAGATAATTGTCAATCTCTTTCACCATTTGTAATTTAACTTCTAGCATGGATGAATTGAAATCTATGGATATTTTATGAAGCTTCTCTATTCCATGGAAAACCTTCATGAAAAAATTATCAAATAATTATTTCTCATAGATAAATAATGTGTATTATTAATTAATTAATGAATAAATTTTGTTATAAAGTGTATAATATTCTTCTTGGTATTTTACAATATTTTTTATAGTGTTATAGGAACTTTTTTTCTTAGATAATCCCTCTTCCATTGCATCTTATTATACTCTTATCTTTTGTTATTCATCAATTAGTCCCTCAATATATGTAAATATATATATAATACCTTTTTAGGAACAATTTTCATGAAATCATTAATTTCAGAATAGAAGCCACTAAGTAACTAATTAAAATAATTTCTTACACAACTTGTTCCTTCTTCATTTGATTGATTACAATAAATAAATACATTGAAAATTTTTCACTCTAACTACTTTCCAAAATTTGGGGTTCCTCTTCTTCTTTTATGATTTTATTTATTTTTAAGCCTCTTTTTCCTTCCTTTTAACTAATGTTTTGGATAAAACCTTAAATTTAGCACCAATAAGGATGGAGAGTAATTATAAATTTTAAGGATTTTAAATCTCAAACATGTAAAATATGTGCTTAACTTATATCAAGTAAAGAATTTGGGAAAATAAAATTAAAAATTATTTGAGGGAAACTTTTTGTTCTAAATACAATTGTGATAGGTCAACAAAGATCCAAATAGAGGGACATATTAACTTATAACACTTGAAATTCCCTGTGAACCGTATAGACACACCTATGCGAGGATTGAATTAGGTGTTCACTGATTTTAATTTTTTTTAATTATTTAAACATTTAACCCCTTTGAATTTGAACCTCTAAAGCTGGTTAAGGAAAATGTATTTTTTTATTTTGACCAAGAAAACAAAAAATTTAATAAGAATACTGAAAGTAAAGTGAAAAAGGTATTTTTGAAAATGTTTGGACCCTACCAATAATCCTACTCCTCATACTTGGGATATAAAAGTCACACATTCTATACTAATACATAATAAAAAATTACAAGTTGAGGTCTATAGGTATCACCTTGAAACCATGGAACCCCATCTTATATAGGTGTGTGATCACTCCATTACACAACAGATCGTGTAAAAAATCCCATTTACCTTCATTATACTGGAATCTAACCCATTTCTCTTTTTCCCTCTCCTTAAGTAGGTCACAAGTCAATATGATTGATTCCATGCATCCTAATATGCTGATCCCATTCCCATCACATTGAGAAATTTGACATCAAAAATCACTTTAATCTTAGTTAATGTAACTCGACCTTTGTATTCACCTCATCTTTATGGATCGTTTTAAAATATGTTCACCCAATGATATAAACTCATAATATTAAGAACATAACCTTGAATATATTTACCCTATATTTATACAATGAAACACATCCTTATATTTTTCACTTGGATATTCATAATTATCCCCTATGTGACTTTTCTTTCTTACTCTTCAACAATTCTTATCAAAGAATCTTCACTGTTTTTTCACTTCTTCTTCTTATCTTCCCCTGAGACCCGACATATTCCCAAGATTAGTTCTCTATTCTAATTATTTAATATAATATGAAGTCACTTCTAGTTTTTCTTCATTGATATATTGAGTTCTCTTAACTTCTTTGTATTTTTCTCTCAATTTTTTTCTCATTTGTCCTATTCTTTTTATCTCATAGATACAAGGATGGTTGTTCTTTATAGAGATCCACATTCACTTTATTGGTAAATGAAACACTCAATATGGGGTGTCACATAAATTTCCAATAAATGGAAATATTTGTAGCACTAAAAATCATTGACCCATGTGGTACACTACTTTTTATTTTTCATATGTTCTCTACACATATTATTCATTAAGTATTTCATCCTCTTTCCAGATTGATTCCATATATAGAATTATAAATATAACCTCATATTCTTACTTTGGTATGCACCACCAAATTAACTTAGATTCATTTCTATAACTAATTAGATCTTAGTTCATTCAAATTAATGATATAAAAAACATGAAATTCAATTTGAATGCATTTATATTATCCTTCGAAACCCATAAAATTCATCTTATCAAACTTGGTGTTGGAGAGGTTCTTCTCATTCTATTTGATCATATTTTAATTAACCTTGAAGACCAATATTATCATTATTAGATAATAGCTTTATAAATATTCATGATGTTTTGATCACTTAAGAACAACATCAACATCATCTGATTTAATTATCTTTAGTATCTTAAAAATATTAAGATTAAATTTTTTATTTAGTAGAATTTAAGAATTTTTCTATATAAAATATCATGTGATAGTCATAAATTACTACATAACTTTGAAATATATTATTTAATTATAAATATCATATGTGTAAAAAATATCCCATTATGTAGAAAAAATATCTTACATGATCACCCTTTTTCCAAATTTTGAAAATTCAAATATCACACGACTTACAAAAAATGTGTTCCATATAAATTTTCCCTTTGAAATTTTTTTCCCACTAAAATATCATACACTAAATTATATATTTCTCCCCATATTAATTTTTTCCCTTATTATATATCAAACATCACTATATATATAAGATATCATACAAGCACCTAGATCAACTATGTTATATGAATTTTCCTTTTTCAAATTTTAAATTTCACAAGATATCATACACACTTCACATAATATCATATGAGTGGATCACATAGATCATTTCACTTATTCTTATATCAAATTTCATTTTCACACAAAACAATATTCATGTATTATAATTTTTTACCCAAGGAATAAATACTTTATGCTTTAGAATTATTTCCTTTTATATTTATCAACCCTTATTCATTGGATGATTTTGATAAAAAAAAATATTAGGTGAGCCTGAGTCATAGGATAATTTTAATTATCATTTTTTTACTCCAAAAAATAAATTTTACCTTTCTATAAATAGATCTCAGGGAAACTTCAATTTTACTTATTCCTTCTCATACCTCTTTAAATCATCACATAACATAATCAAATAACTATAGAAATTATAGAAATAATTAGAAAATCATTAAAGAAACTTTAAGAGATATTTAATCAAGATAAAACACCTATATTATATTATCTAAAATAAATATTTTTCTTGATTAAGATCATCTAGTTTTCTAATCAACCATATGCCTTTTATAATAACATTGACCTTCATCTAGGTTTGTTTCTCACATATTTTGATGACTGATTTTTTGTAAAATTAGAGGATGTCTTCAAAACCTCCACCAACATTTCTATATGATTTGAACCTATTTAAATTTTTTTAGAAAAGATAATATAGCCATCCAGTAAAAGGTTCAGTTCTACTAGATTTTCATTGATCTTTTACTTCGAATGTGACAAATAAAGACAGTTATTCTCTTAATACTTGTCATAAACATAAAGATAAACTCAATTATTGTAATATATAAATAGGATACTACTTAAAGCTAAATTTCTGGATAATTAAGCAACAAACAGTACTTATATTTTTTTTAGAAAATACTTCTTCAGTTTAATATATTATTGTAACATTAGAAATATACATACAATCATTAGATATGTTTTTTCCAAGGAATATTACCAGCTAACTATTCCAAACACTTTGGTTGTACTCCATTACAATGAAACAATAATGGGAACAACTTCAACTCTTTTCATCAGTGTAAACTTCAATTCATCTCCTAAGTATTCTTGATATATTGTCTTTCCCAATTATAATAAATACAATCATTAGACAAATGTCACTTTTATTCAATTTCTTAGGTCTCAGTAATAATTATATAAACTAAATTATAGTTTTCCTATTTAGTCATACTATACAAACTTTAAAATTGAATTATAACTTTTTAATTCATGTGAAACTGAAACAAACAAATACCTCTTGAAAATTATGAAATCAAAATAAAATATTTTCAAAATATATCTAAAACTAAACATGTCTTAACCAAAAATCCATGCACTTTCAATGAATTGGAATGAATAAAACACCAGAATTTAACCATGATTTTTGTAAAAAAGGATCCACTGTTTATATTTCATTTGTAATTAAATTAACACATATTAACACTATTAAAATTTACCAACTATATGGTTCAAATTTCTTTAAATAAAGTTATATTTTATTCCAAATCCATTAATAAACCATTCCATAAATTTTATATAAAATTAAATAACTTCTAAATTAAAATGAGAACCAAGTAGAGTTTAAAAAATTGGATAATGAATCTAATATAAATCCATCCACCCCTAGAAGTTTATTTTCAAAAATAACCCTAAACCAAACATAGTCATATTCCTTAAAATAAATTTCCCTTGAAAGATTACATATACAAAAAATTTAAATTCTATCTCTATTTTTAAAATCTTTCTAAAGAAATGATTTGTTTTCAGTAAATAATGCAACTTTAAATCCTATTTTTAAAAAATAAAACTACCAAAGTCACAAATTATAACAAATTTCAACAATTATATCTTATTTACATCACTCCATGATTCATTTCATGAAAGTATGCAATAAAATGTTACATATATATACAATAAATATAATTTTTTCCTTATCCAAACAAGGATTGAAAATAAAAATATGCATTTTCATAATTTAAAATCAATTTTATGAATTAAATTTATTAATAACCATCTTAATATTGATCTTGAGACATTACACTACATGTTAAGAAGAATTTACAAAATGAATTTATGGAAAAAATTTAATCAAAAGTAGTAGGTTTTAAGCATAAAACTATATAAAGAACATGTGATTAACACACACAACATTAATATGAAAATTTTTATTCATAAATCATCATTTAAATATTTTAAAATGAAACTAAATTGTCGTTAATAATCATAAAAACACATCATCTTATAGTATATTTTTAGGGTATAGAAATGAAAACCCATTCATTATATTTAACAAGTACAAGAATAATAAAACTAACTTGAATCTAAATGAAACACCCTTGATTTGAGGTATTTTAATATTTTATCTTGTTTATTTATGGTATGTAGTGGTTTGAGTTAGTTTGTTTTGAATTTGGTTGAGTTATAAACTTTTAGAGACATTATAAATGGGACACAATTAGTACATGTTTAGGATAAACCATGAATGATTACCATGTAACCATGTGGGATGTTATTGGGGTATAGGGTTAGGAACGAGTTTGGTGCATGGTTTGGGTAAAAAATGAGACAATCCATGTGATCCTATTTTTATATAATGTTTGGTGTATAGTTAGGGTGCATGGTTAGGTAAACAATGCCTCCAAATAATACAAACCTTGAATTGTTTATATAGTGGCATCTACATGGTTGGTTCATAGTTTGAAAAGTTTTATAGCCCAACCATGTGTGATTTTAAAGGGATATTAAAATTTTAATATTAAAATCATTCTTTCCCTATAACACTCATTTTCCACTCTTTGATATAGCTCTTGAACTAGAGATCTTCCTTGGGTGATTTTAGAAATTTTATTTCTTCTAGAGCTCTTTACCTTGGATTCTTAGAGGGTTTAGACTAGAGGGAAAACATAAGGATCCTACAAATATTTATCATCTATAATATTATCTTTTTATAATGGTAGGAATCCAATTCCAAGTCTTCCATGATTATATCTTGTGATTTTGGTATGTTTTTGTTAGGGATTTAGTTGTAATCTATAGTAGGAAGGTTGTGAAAGCCTATATCTATAATTTTATGGTTTGATTATTTGAGACAAGATCATTTATGGTAGGCGGATCACCAATCCTTCTTATTCCATAAAGAACTTGATGAGTTTTGGTTTCCAAATTTAAATTCAATTTTTTATTAGTGGAAACCCCTTTTTTAATCTCATTGAAGTATTATGTTATTGTTATGTGGGTTTTTAAATATATATTATGGTAAATTCCCATAATGAGTTTGGTAAAATTCATTAGTACTGGATAGTATTGAAAATAATGGTTTTTGGTGTATGTAAACAAATCATTGGAATGGGTTGGTGTGAATTGATGATACATAAACTGGGTTATTTTTGTTATAGACTTGGATTCCTTTCCAAAATTAGGTCACATTGGAATACACCTCAAAGTGATGACTTGGGTCATGGGGATAAGGTCTATCTTCATGAGTTAGGTACATTCTGGGAGTTCCACTTTAATAAGTAATGTTTTGGGTTTATGACGTGGCTCTAAAAAGGGAAGATTTAGTGATTTACTTGGGTGCATGTATTCATGGCATTGGCATATATTATGGTGTGATTTGTTTACACTATATTATGTAAATATCTTGTTCACTATTCTTCATGATTCTCTTTTTTTATATAAAATTTGAGTTAATTTGTTCTTGAATTTTGGGATTGGGTGGATATTCTTTGGGGGATTTCATACAGGTTTGTATAGTCAACCCTTATAAATGTATCATGGTATATATACAAATTTTATAATTCATGATACATGTAATGAAAAATGAATCTTACTACTCATTCAAATAAAATTGATGTTGTGATCATGGTTGGTGGTGGTTATAACTTATAGGTGTATATATAGTATATTTTGGTGTATTTCCATGTTTTTCATAATATATATCTTTTGAGTTTTGGGTTTTTTAGACTTTTTGGGTATTATTTTTTATTTCTCCAACTCTGATTATTATTTTTCCATGTATTTTGAGTCTTTATTGGTTTATCAGGTATCATATTTATATTATATAATTTTATTTTTTAGACATAAAGTTTTATCATATTCAAGGGAATATCATCCCCTAATTATTTAGTGAATCCCTAAGAATTAATTTCCAACATTTCGTATTCAGGGGATACACCAAAAGTTAGTTCCATTTAGATCATATACAGGAAATGAAATAGGGTTAGGATGTTTAAAATGGTATCAAATTGGTATGGACAAAAAATTGGGATGTTAGGTGTAGACATATGATGTTTCATGACTTGAAATATAAGTGTAAAATCATTTAGATAATCTCATTATAATAAACATAAAGTTACTAGGGATTTATCTATAAAAATGTTTTGTAATTTCCTTCTAGGCATGTCGTCACCTCATCATCATGATTTTAGTCTATGAGATTTTGTTTTCATGTATTAGTAAAGAGACTTCCCACTATGAACTTATTATTCATATAATATTTCATGGATCATGATTTTGGACTTTTTATTTCATGTTATTGGTTGGTGTTGTGTGGTGACTGACTGGTGATTTTTTCTATGGTGGTAGGAAAATGACACTAGAATGGATAATTAGAAACTAACAAGAGGTTTCCACTGAGAATGTGGTTCTATCTAAACCCCAAGTAAACCAATTTTACATAAAAATAATCATGAAATCTTTCAATTTATGGAAATATAAAATCATATGGAGGAACATGATATGTGGATGAATCTCTATAATATCATAGAAAAGAGCCACTAACTTTTTAAGGTGACTTGAAACCTGGACATACAAAGGTGCGTCTTAGTATGATGAATCATATCTTTAATTTACTAGGTACTATAAATGTAGTTAAATTTAATTTAGCTATGTACATGTTAAAATAATTTGCATGAAAATAGTGGTATTTTTTTATAAAAGGTAATGTTAATCAAGTCCATACATGGGTTACATTTGATTAATTATTTAAAAATCAAATCTAGAATTATACCATCTGAGTATCACAAAAAATAGATTTATCTAATATTAAGTAAGGATATATCTCAGTTATTGAATACATATCTTGGTTAACTTACGATTTTCTCATTACACAAAAGGTTATAGTTATTGAATCCCTCAAAATATACATTTTTGAGTTGGGTATATGACTAATCATTCTCTTTAGAGTAGTGATGTTATGAATCGACAATTAAACTAACTTGGTTAATAAGGAGATGGTGGAAGAAAAAGACATCACTAGAAATTTTAGTGGAGGGAACACCTTTGTCCCCCATGCACTGGTGGAAATTCTAGTGATGAAAATAAGTTTAGAAGATAAAATTACATTCAGAGTAGAAGAGATCCTATAAACCAGTCCATGGGGACATTTTCTTTTTCCCCCGCATGGTAATAACTAGTTTGGTTAATTTTAGTGTGTCTCTTTAGACCACTTTAATATGGAATATAGGAAACCGCTTGGGTAGTGTCACAAATATGGCTGAATGGAAAAAATCAATCATTCTTATACCTATCATTTGAATTCAAACTATATAAATGTTATAATATGACTTGGGCCTCTAATTATCTACCTAGAAAAACTCTCAAGATTAGGTCTCTTCCCTAACATTGATTTAGTGATAGGTATTCCAAGAGTACTCCAACATTCCTACTATCACCATATCAACCTGATGGTAGTTATAATCTAGGAGGGATTGGAAAAAAAACTTTTTGTAGCTTATAATTCCCTAGATAATAAAGAACTAGGTCCCTTAAAGGTCAAAGGTACTATTTTTATGGATTCATCTTTATGGAATGTTTTATTTAACCTTGGAATATACCATACTTTTATTACTTATAATGTGGAAAATCAAATTGGGTTGTATGGAGAAATTATGTCTCATGTATTGAGCATTAATATGCCTCTCAATATATGGTAGTACAGGGGATTTAGGTGATAATAATGTTTTATTACCATTGATTTAGTATAGTTTTTTAGGTAGTTCACTTTCTTATAGGTGGATATTTTTACCTAATCTTGGGGATGAACTGGTTGATATTATTCAAATCTTATATTGACATTATGCTCAGTGGGTTACATTTTCATCTCATGATTGTGTTTTTAAACTATTAAAAGGGGAATGATACTTGAATAATGGAATAGTAAGTCCTTTTGTGATAATGGTTGGAACTATTTTATATCATTTGGAAATAATAACATTTAGAGACAGTGATAAAATTGAAACTATAAATTTTCATAAAAGAGTATATCAACAACCTAATGTTATTATAGATGATTTATATATACTATCACATGGAAAGAAATTAGAATTTTTTATAGGCCAACTCCCAAGAATGAGTCCTATTTTTCTCTCATCATTTAGAATAGAATCAATATAATTTCATTTACTAAAGGTATAGTTGAAAGAATTCGAATGCGAGGGACTTATTAAACTAAGTACATCACCTTATTCCACTCTATTTTTATTTTAACGAAGGAATATTCTACTATTTAACTTTGTTTTTATTAGCATAAATTGAATCAATTAATAAGAAAAAATCAATAATATCTTCCTTGAATTGATGATCTATTTAATAAATTAAAGAGATCAAAGTAGTTCTCTAAAATTTATCTATTATCAGGGTACCACCAAATTCGAGTTAAGAAATTGGATATTACAAAGGAAATTATTTGATTACATTATATCTATTATTATTACTTATTTATGCCCTTTGGTTTTACAAATTCAACAATAGTATTCATGGTGTTGATTAACTAAATCTTTTATAGGTATCTTGAATCTTTTATTAATGTATTTTTTCATGAAATATTAGTGAATTATTTTATAAGGTATGATCAAGAAAGGAACATGGAAATTATCTTGGCCGCATTGCTACCAAACTACCTCTATGAAAAGTTCTCTATGTGTGACTTATGGATATAAGAAGTTTTATTCCTTATGAAATTCATTTATGATAATAGTGAATTAGTAAATCCTAAAAATAATAATGTTATCATTTAATAGGAGATTCTTAAGAATTTATTCGAGATAAAAAGTTTTCCTAAATTAATATGTTATTATAATTTCTTTTTCTATGATTTCTGATGAGATGTCCCCCTATGAATGCATTAACAAGGAATCGTATCTTATTCTATTGAAGAAATTATTTCCAATAATCCTTCGAGGAGATTAAGGCTCAAATTACTTTGACACCAATCTTTTTATTTCCATAACTTTTTATGGTATACATTGAATATTGGTATGAATCTAGATCATGATTGAGTTTTGTTCTCATATAGAGATATAATGTTATCGATTATGTATCTTGATAGTTGTGGGTACATAAAAAAACTATCCAACACATTATTTTTTAATAGATGTGATGATATATGCATTGAGAACACGGAACCACAATCTATTTGTTGTGAAACTCATGATGTTCATCGATCAAAAAATATTGAATTATATCTTTTTAGAATGGGAGATGAGCCTTAAACATTGGTTTTGGATAGAATATCTTTGAAAATTTTACTTCCACTTGGTTTTTATGACTCTAAGATGGAATTAAATGGTTTATCCCTTAGTCACAATTCACATGATTAAATGGTGAATGAAGCATAAGATCAATGGAAACTAATAGAGGTAATCACTAACATGGATTTATATTGTACTGAGTAGAATAATGTTATAATTTTCTTTCCAATCACCCAGGTCCCTGCCCTGGTTGAACGTTTCACGGAGGATAAATGATATGAACTTGACTTCCTTACCGTCAAAGTGAATCTTAATGGAAAAGAAACCATTGATTGATGAATAATGGATGAAAATTTTATGTCCCACTTTCAAGATAATATTAATGTTACTTCTTATTTATAGGATCATTTTATTGATTCTTACCATTATTAAATGTGGTTTATTCATACCGGTATTCAAAAAATGTACAAGGTAATGAAGGAATAATTTTTTATCAAGTTTAAAGAAAAATGTGGTGTATTACATTTTTAAATGTGCCTCCCACAAATAAGTGAATACTAAACACCAAAAACCAATTTTATGTTACAATTATTACCCATACCCATATGGAAGTGGTAGAAGATTTATATGGACTTTGTCAATGATTTTCCAAGGATTATTAAAAAGAAAAGTGCTAGTTAGGTGATTTTCTATTGGCTCACCAAGTCAACACACTTCATTGCATTCCAGGAGATAGAAAATATAGATGATTTTCCCAAAAATTATATTTTGTAAGTGTTGAAGTTGTATGGGGTAGCGGTTTCTATTGGATTTTCATGAGATCCTAAATTTACTTCTTGGTTTTTGTGGTTTTGAAACTATCCTTTGGAACCTAGTTGACTATGATCATGGAATACCATCCTCAAAGCGATGGGTAGTTATAGCGTACGATCTAAATCTAGAAGAGATTATTAAAGAATATGTTATTTACTTTGGTGTTTTGGGGGAATATTGTTTTAAATTAGTTATGTTTTCATAGATCTATAGTATTAGACTGATTCTTGTGCATGAGACTACAGATAAAATTTATTTGATAAATAAATTTATGGAAACATCATAGAGTTTTCATAAATCATATGAATATCATTTTATATGTTCATTATCTTTTGAAGTAGAAGATTATGTATTATGGTGAGTGTCTTTGAGGGTGAGGAACTACCATATGGGTAAGAAAGGGAATATAACTCCTCAAAATGTGGGGCCTTTTAATAATCTAGAGCTTTTCAGAAAAGTTTCTTATCAGATAATTTTAGCACAAAAATTTAGTTTAGTTTATAATGTTTTCCACATATCTTAATTGAAGAGGTACGAGTTGGACCCCGCTCATGTGCTTAGTTTGGATCATGCGACACTTATATAAAGTACTACATTCATTTGCACCGTGATTCGTATTCCTAAAAGTAAAGATAATCTATTGTGAGGAATACATATCTCTTAAGTACTAGTCTTATTTCATCATGTCTAAATGCATAAAGATAATTAATAATGATAAAAGACTATGTAAGAGAAATGAACTAATCTTTCCAAAGAAACTACCAATTTCTATCTTTATATGGAATTAAATTCCAAAGGTAGTCAGAATGTAACACTCCTAGTTTGAGTTATTTTACTATTTTATTATGTATTATTAAGTTATAATGTGGTTTTAGTTGGTTTTAGATGGTTTTAGATGGTTTTTATAAGATTTGGAGAGTTTCTAAAGGATACATGATTGATGCATGGTTTGGGAAAATGTACGAGATTCCAAAGTAACTATGTGGGATAAATTGGGGGTAGATGCATGGTTAGTTCCTAGTTTGAGTATACTATGTAACCAATCATGCTGACCTATTATCAAATAAGGGGTAGTCACATGGTTTGGGTGCGCGATTTGGTATAATGTGCATCCAAACAATGTACACCAATAATTTTAATATCAGTGACATCCACATAGTTAGCGCATAGTTTTGAAAACTATACAACCTAACTATGGATGATTTTAAATATATCTAATAATTATACTTCTTAACAAAAAATACCCCCAAAACATTCATTTACCCCCTCTATCTAGGTCTATCTTACTGAATAAATTTATTTGTGGTTTTAGTGATTCTATTCTTTCCAAATCTCATTCCCTTGGATATTTTGAGGGTTTGAACTAGAGGTCAAAGGTAAGGCTCGAAAAAATCCTCTTACTCTATTATAATATAATTTTCTATTGGGAAGAACTCTGGTTTGTGGATATAATTCCTAGTTCCTATTGAAACAATATTTTTATGATGTAGATTTAGTTGCAATTCATTGTTGGAAGCTTATGAGAGTATATATCTATATTTTTGTTGTGAGGTTCTTTGAGATGATCTCATTTTATTTATGTGGATTCTCTCTCAATATAATTATACTAATAAATTGATGGATTTTTCTTTACAATGTTAAATTATAATGATTATTTGAAGAAAATCCTTTTTAAAATCTCTTTTAAGTATTATCTTGTTGTTATACGAGTTTTGGAAATAAGGTCCTCCCAAAAAATGTTTGGTAAAATAAAAAATTGGTGGCTGTTTAAAAAAAAATATTTTTGTGTGTTTTAATACATAAAAATAGAATCAATTTGTGTGAATCCATAATTCATTGGATGGAACCTTGTTGGTTTGGACTTATTGTAACTTCCAAAATCAGGCACACAAGATTACACCACTAATTGATGACTTAGGTCTGGGGGGATGAGTTTCCACTCATGATTTATGCCTATTTAAGGAGTCCCACTTTGATGGGGGAAACATTAGAATCCTAAAAATATCTTAGAAGGGAAGGTTTAGTGATTTTTATGGCTGCATGCATTTATGGTATGGGCATGCATTGTTGTGTGATTTATTTATAGTGATTTATTTATATATCTTGTACACCGTTCTTTATGATTATCTTCTTTTTATATAAAATGTGAGATAAATTTTACTTATTCTAGTGGAATGTGTGGGGATTATTTGTGGGAAATCCTACTGGTTTGTATACTCACTCCTTTATATGAATCATAGTGCATTTGAAGAAGTTTTTAATCATGATAGAGGTATGGGAAGACATATTAATTCTCTAGTGGATCACCTTGATGATGTGTTCATGGTTGATGATGGTCATATATTAAAGTTTTATGTGGATTGAATATTCGTATAGTGCCACATTTGGCACTATTATTCTATTTTGGGTTTTGGGTTTTGTATAATTTTTGGGTAATGTTTTGGACTACTACAACTATGATTATAATTATGCCATATATTTTGAGTCTTTTTTGTTTTATCATGAATCATATATTAATTATTCCATTTTATTTCATCTTATTTAGTTTTTCTTGTATGAAAGGAAAAATCAACCCCCAACAATTTGGTAAATCCCAAGGGATTAATTGTTAGCCTTTGGTATCTAGGGGATTCACTTAATGTTAGTGTCATTCTGATCATATCTAGTAAATATATTAGGGTAAGGATGTTACGTAGATTAAAAAATGTTATATATAAACCTTTTAGAAACTAGACTCTTAACTATATAAAAAACTACACAATGATTATACAAAAAAGTCCTCTTTCTAAAATTAGGATTTTAATATTAAAACATATGAATTTTAAAATTTCCATTCAAGAAAACACCATAAATATTTAAATGATTTATACTTTTAAAAAATCCCTTTTTCATTCTTTATAATGGGTGATGATAATATAAAAAATCCATTTTAAAATAAATATTAAAGGTTATTTATCTATAATATTTTGAGAAATTGAACAAAAACATATTTTATATTTCAAAATAAAGAACTAAAATAAAACAACTTCAATTCAGTCTTAAATGGTATATCAAATATTTAAGCTTTTATGTTTATGGTTTCCTTAATAAAAATGAAATAAAACCACAAATCATTTAATAACATTTTATATCATTTGAGAAAAAGAAAATATCCACTAATAGTCTATAATAACATGTTCATTAAATCTTATTACATTCAATATGATGATATATAACTTACACTGAACCATAAAATGAAATGTCAACCTATCTCTAACTTGGTGTTCATGGAAATGATTGATTAACTAAGATTTTTCAATTATCCCACGAATTTTAAATTGTATTTGGATCTAGTCAGTTTTATAGAATCCCAATATCAACCAATAAATTTTCCAAATTAAGTATATTTAACAAATATAACAATTTATTAACCCAAAAAACACAATGAAGTGTCTTTAATGGAATTGATATCATAAATCATGTCCATTAATCTATATCAAATCACATAACATCCATTACAAAGATTCAAAAAGTGTAACAAATAAAATACTTTCAACTTATTTAATTTAAAACCTCATGTTTCCAGATATTTTTTTGAAATACCAATTCTATAAATTTAGACTTGTCACATTTCAATATATAATAACATAAACCTTTCCATTTACAAATAAATTATAATAACCTTAGGTTCATTATAAAACATTGATTATAATTAAAAATTAATTCTTTTATAACCAAAAAATATTAAAACCCTTTTTGCGAACCCTTATTTCATTTATAATATATTAAAACATATTTCCTTTTTAAGTCAACATTTAAACACTTTCATGTAGAGGTTTAAATTTTAAAATTTTCAAATTCTCGAGGTAGTCATTATAAAAAAATTTAATAGAACCACATAATAAAATAAATCATTATATTTCTCCCAATAATTTAATAAATCATTACACACATATCATTTACCAATTAAAGGAAACATATCAAAAAAATACTAAAATATATTAATAAATTCCCAATCCATCATATTACCACAAATAACCATTTTTTAAAACCCTAATTATTAATTAAAGTAATATAGTCAACAAAAAAATAGGTTATTTGAAATTATATGAGTAATAACACTATTTTCCATTAACATAAATGTTCAAGATTCTTATATAAATAAAAACAATAAAAGGAAAATCAAAAAATGGTTCATAAAAACCAATCTATCTTAGACAACCATACCGACTCTAATTTTTTGATAAATAAGGTGATCCTGTCTGTTTATAGTTTACATCTCATGTTTTGGAAATCCTATTGCAACCTAGCACTAACGTAATTTCCTTTTTGTTTTATAAAAAACGTTTGTAATGAAATAACCTTATTGTAGTTTCCCACTCAATATAAATGTTTATTTATTTTAGAATAAAAAGATGTATTTGAATGATGTTGATGGAAATAAACCAACATGAAATATTCCATCTCAATAATTGATCTAGTCCATCAGAGCATCCAAAGTGAAATCCTGATGGGAAAAAACTTGAAATAAGTTCCATGGGAATTAACTATCAATGAATTAAATTATTTCACCCTTAATTTTTTTAAATAAATGAGACCAAAATAATAAAATGAATTATAACCAATAAAATTCACATAAAATTCAACACATACCTATAAGATGTTAACACATGAACTATTCAACCAATACAAAATAAAAAATATTAGGTACAAATAAAAAAACATTTTTAACTGCATATGACACATGGAAACCTCTATAGGCCACCCCCATATTTCTTCATAAATAATATCATGGTCCATTATCTATGGAAAGAAAAGATTCTATCGAAAATATTTAAAGAGACCTCGTAAAGAAAATCTATATAGACAATGAGGTTTATATATAGGTTGTGAGTAAACATGCCTAGACAGATTCCAATATATTCTCTATGTATAACATATTTTAAATAAAGTAAAACATTTTAGTTTAAACTATAACAATAAAAGTATATTTTTCATTTTTAAGTAAAACAAGTATCATGAAAACATTTTATTTAAAATAGGGATTAAAAGAAAATAAATCTATAAAATTTCTATGAAAAATGTAGAAGAAAAGGAACATATATGTATATAGAAAATAATCCCATAATAAAATCAAGAATGAATCTTGTGATTAAACACATGGAAACTATTGAATGGGAGATAAAGATGTTTGTACTAAATATAATATACAGCAATACAAAGTAAATTTATTTCCAGAGTTTCATAATAATCTAGAATATGGACCGTAATAGGGACAACTAAAATATATCCCCTAATAGTGACTTTATAATATTGTATAATGTGTCCATGATGAGTTAAATAATTTAAAATCCAGTAGGTTGAGTATCCTTATAATCCTAGAAATCTTAATTGTCAGCTAATGTCCCAAGGTTTCCCATAAGGAAATTACTAAAAAAATGATTTAATATTTCAAAACATAACTCATAAAGTCCTGACTTCATAATGAATGATTATATATAATAGAAAAATTACATACATGTTAATTTCCATATCACATAGGCATTATTTATATGAACAAGATATATATGATAAAGGTAATTTGATTAAGACAAATTCCACATTATACAATGTCTTTCCCCATAAACATATTTCTATAAATCATTATAGTTCATCAAAAAAATACAGTATCACAATTCTAATTAATCCATTAAAATCATTATCTTCTACTTATAAAACACCATATGTGATTCTTATAATTGAAAACAAAATGTATATAGTTTAAGAAATATATTTCATATATATTTTATAAAACAAGAATATAAATATATATAATATATCACATCCATAAAAATATCACATTTAAAATTAGTTTAGGTGAAAACCTTAATTAAAAAAATTAAGGATTCATGATCCCTTGAATAAAGGAAAACACATAAATACACTTACCTATTTGGGTTGATTTATGAATCTTAGTGGGAAATAATGACTTCATAACCTCTATCTTTACCAAAATAATCATCATTAATAAATTATAAATAAAAAATGAATCATACAATACTTAAAATCATGATAAGTGAAATCAATTATTCATGATTTATATGAATAAATCAAAACCAATAACTCATTTTTAACACCACAAAATGGATTCTACAACACTAGATAGAAAATAATATTTGAGATTTTGGTTTTTTAACATGATATGGGAAAACCACATTTTTCCATTATGCCTAAATGGAAGAATTAATTTTGGGAAAAAATAATAGGAGAAAATGATGTAATGAAAAATAAAAATAGAGGACATAATTTGAGGAAGATTATGGATTGATGGAGGAGAATATCAGAAGTTGAGGGAGAGAGTTTCCCCCACCTCATCATGCATTTTAGGTAAATTAATGGAGGAGTATGGATAAAAATCTCTTATAAAAAGTCAATAAAAATAATTATAATAATATAAAATGAAATTCTAGAACACTCTCTAAAATAAATCATACAAAAATATATTGGGGAGGAGGATGTATTTCCTTATGATTTATTTATATAACCCACTTGATTCTGATAACCATTCTGACATCCAAATATTTTGGGTTTAGGTTGCTTTCCCAGCATCATGGTTAGTGATGGTGGAAGGTTGGATACCCCAGGATTCCCTAATCTTTCACATATGTGTGCTACAATAGATTGGTTATATGGATGACAAGATGATATATATTGGCGGTCAAGCATTGTGGGAGGATGGAATGAGGTTGATATCATTTATTTTCACTATACCATACTATAATGGATATGTGATATGTCAATGAGATGTGGTAGGGGATATTGGATGATTAGGATGATGTGTCTGAGGTTGGTAGAATGTTTGTGGTTTTAGTATGTATGGTTTGATGCTAGCACCTAATGTTGGACATTTTGGGAATTTAGGGTTTGTAGGGTTATGACCCGACACACATCAGATGTTGGAGGTGGTAAGAACAAGAGATTATATAATGGGGTGTGATGGATAAAAACTAGTAGGGAAGTGGTTTTAGGGTACCCATTTTTTATATTCTTAACATTATGCCATTACACATGGTTGTGATACATGGTGAGTGATCCTTGGTGAGGGTGGGTTTTATTCAACCTAATAGGTGATGGTTGATTATGACATTTTTTCACTAGAGGCTTAGTATGATTCTACTAAATTTATACAATAGTCCTTGGTTAAGATCCTACTGATTATACACATTATGCTATCACCTATATATGAAAACTAATTTTCAAGTTTCTAGGGTGAGTTTGGTGTCTGACCAGGGCAGTACTATATTAGAGAATGATTTTTTCTACTGGGTCACTTAATAATAGTTTTACAAGTTTTCTATTTGGGTTTTTTATTTTTTATGACATTATTCATGCATTTTATATCATAGGTTACCTATATTATAGTGTTTATTGCTTATTTTTGATATATTTCATGGGAAATATGAGGTTAATTCATCCCATTTTTATGATTTCTACTATTGGTACTAGTCACCAATCTAAGGACTATTACAGGTTTGCCTCAAGGGGTCACTATCGTCTTCACTATATGCCCAATAGGAGTTCTTATTAGGTGCATGTCATGGAAAAATGGTATCAAAGATATTGGTTGACAGATAGAATATAGATTTGAGTTCGGAATATGTGAAGATTACATTTAATGGTAGGGAAACAATATATGTTAATGTTTTTCAATGATTTAGTTCGGTGAGAATAGATTGGATACTAGATTTTAGGTTCCCCCGTGATCCGATGCAAGAAATACGAGTTTACCAAATGACCAAGTGAAATATTGTTTTTTGAGGGGTAAAGACCTTGGAGGGGTTATTTTATCATGTTTGGTTTTACATGTGTTTGAAATGGGATGTTTCTAGGGAATTTAAATGAATCCAATTAAATAAATTTATTTAAATAAATTATATGTGATTGGGAATAGTAGTTTGTTCCCTTATTTAATAATATTCTATTTGGTCATCTTCTGCATGTAGTTCATGTTGGTAAGGCTTATTACGTTGACATATTTTACCATAGTTGGGTTGGCCCAACTTTAGAGGATGATATGTGGAGAAATAAATTATACGAGTTCAAGAATCATGATATGGATAAGTATGAGGGGAGTGTCTATAATCTAGATATAAAGTGACGGATAGAGAAGCTTGATATCACTTTAAATTTGATCCATTTTGGGGATGATAATCAGGTTTCATTGTTAGTATTTATATATGGAGAGTTCCATAGTAGTGGTGGATCATGTATTCAGAATAGTGGAAGGAGGAAGATGTCCCTTTGAATGATTTCAAATGGTGGTTTCATGTTGAGTTTTGATCACCTAAGATGATACTGACAAATAGGTAGGAGATTCTCTCACCTCAATAGGTATCATGAGTGTACTGAATATTGGAATTTTGTTTAAGGACCTCCTTCTCTTCACCCATGATCCATTCCCTAATGTTAATTCTAGATCTTTCCCTTTTTAGGAGGTGTTTTATCTTATGACGAGATATAAAATCGCCCCATTTAAATTACATATGTACTTGTAGGTTCAAAAGATGATTGAGGTGATCAAGAAGATGCACTCTTAGATATGTTCTTCTTGAGAGGGTACCCATTATGGTTCATTAAGGAGCAGGACTACTTATGATGGATCATAGGTGTTGGGGTAATCGATTTTTTTGGTTGGATGGGAGTTAACCTCAACAATTTTCTCCCTCAAATTTCTCTATTTTTAGTAGTTTCCATGCCACCACTAGAAGGCTTCCACCAGGGTTCTTTTCCTATAGAGTTTATGGCCATTAATTTTATCAGTATCTGACCATTCCTAGGGAATATAATTGTATGGGAGGAACACTCCCTAATCATCCCCTACAATATCCATTTATGTAGAGGCTATACAGTCAACAGGTGTAGTATGATTATGTCCCAATGAGAGGATATGAAGTTGTAATAGAAACATGCCATTATGTTCCTCACCCTCAACGATATATGATCGAACGTGTCTATGGTAGTAATCATTACTATGAAGAAGATGATCGGGACTGGAAAACTTCATGCTTTGAATGTGCCAGTGCCTAAGAGGAAAGATGTCATCCAAGGTACTAACTATTTATCTTCTATAATAGATTATTATTTATTAGATTTTATATCATCACGGTCCTTTTTTCACCCATATTAGCATGTTTCTTAGGACTTAATTTGGAGAGGCCTCCATTGGATCTGGTGTTGACTATACTAGTTAGACATTAAATGAGTATGCTATATGTGTTTTGGGATTGTGATATGATTATAGGGAAGAATTAATCATCTATGTATTATTTCTACATCATATATAACCATATAATTTCATTTTTGGTATCATATTATTATACTCTATGTGTGGGGTTATCAATTTATGATGAAGCATAGTTGTGTTATGTAATTATGAGTTCCAACGTGTGGTGTTTATTGGTGATAGGGAGCATCATATATGTCATAGATATTTGGATTCATTTTTGTTCCAGTTAGAATCCTTATCATTTGTCTAGATAAATAAGTATATGGTAGATTTTTTTAATGTTTTTAAGGGGTTACCCAATGTTTTCTCCCAGAAGGTTGTGCCCTTAACCCCTCAACATGTTATCAAGTTCTAGATCTAGTTGTAGCTTGGGGCCTCTCCAATTTCAATGGATCCATATTGGATTACACCCTTAGAGTTGTGGGAGTTGAGGATTCAGGCTGGTGATTTGATGTTGAATGGTTTTATCTGGCCTAGTGTGTCCTCACAAGGTACTCCTACATTGTTTTCTAAGAAGGTGAATGGTGTTTTGAGGTTTTTTGTAGATTAATGATAATCAAAATAGATGGAATTCAAAAACAACACTACTAGAAACTGGTCCCATAGAGACCGCCATTTTTGGTCGCTGTAGTTGACCAGAAATTCGGTCCACCACGACTGCCTGGTGGTTGTTCTTGGGTGGGCCTATAGAGACCTCCATTGGCAATCGCTATAGAAGACCAAAAAAATGGCTTATAGCGACTGCCAAAGGTGGTCGCTCAATAGATACTGCCAACGGGGGTCACTCAATAGGGACCGCCATCGGCGGCTACAAACCAATAATTTTTTTAAAAAAATCATTTATACATCACATTCCCAGCAATCACAAAAACTATTTCTGAATAGATGAAACACAGCTAAAAAGAAAAAGAAAAACAATTAAAAATAGCCTAAACATCAGGTTGCTCAAAAATAATAAATGATAGACATACTTCTTCACATACAACGATCCAAACAGCTCTAATACATTCCAATATTCTACTTCAATAAACCAATAGTAAGATATAAAAGAAACAACTAAATGAAGCAAAAGAAAATTGGACATATTTATTTACTTAGTATATATATATATAAATCAAATTGGACCATTAGGGAATTTGGGAATTTGGTCAATTGGAAATTATGCCAATAGGATAATATAACATTAGGCCATTTGGTCATTACGGCGTTACACTAATATGCCATTAGGGTGTTCTGGCGGTGTTAGCGCGTCCCCCCCCCCCATACAGCCCCCCTTACTCCGTGTGTCATAAATGGACAAAACATGCTCTTAACAATAAAATGAAAACTGAACAACATCGGCATGAATTAAAATCCCATGACAATACCCTAATTATTATTTGTGAGGTGTATGAGGAGACGGAACATCATTCAGACGTGCGGTTTGCACGGCATGGCTGAATATGTGTTTCTTAGGTGTTCGGCACACTTGAAAAGCATGTGTGGGGTGGTTAAAACTAGCCGGACGACCTCAAAATTTCATGAAATCAAACGGAAACAAAGGGTGTGTGAATTTTAAAATGTTTTGGAAGACGACACATCAATCAGAGGTGTTGTGTGACTGCAGTGACCAAAAACACACTCTGCATGTCGTAAATGGACAAAACATGTGTTTAATGGTCAAATGCATACTGAATGATATAGGCATGACTTTAAATCACACAAAAACACATTAATTATTATTCTTGAGCTGTACGAGGAGATGTCAAGTCATTCGGATGCACGGTTTGTGCGGAACGACTGAATATGTGTTTTTTAGGTGTTCAACATGCTTGAAAAGCATGCGTGGGGTGGTCAAAACCAGTCAAACAACCATAGAATATCATGAAATTGAACGAAAAAAATGGGTGGGTGAATTGTGAAATGGTACGGAAGATGGAATGTCAATCAGAGGTTTCGTGTGACCGCGGTGACCGAAAACGCACTTCACGTGTTGTAAATGGACAAAACATGCATTTAACAGTCAAATGAATACTGAAAAACATCATCATTAATTGAAATAAAACAAAAAAACCTAATTATTATCCATGAGGTGTACAAGGAGACGGAACGTCATTCAGAGGTGTGCTTTACATGGAACGGCTGAATATGTGTTTTTTAGGTGTTCAGCGCGCTTGAAAAGCATGCATGGGGTGGTCAAAACCATAAGAACGACCTCAAAATGCCATGAAATTGGATGACAACAAAGGGCTGGTGAATTTTGCAATGATATGGCAGACGGCATGTCAATCAAAGGTGTTGTGTTGCCGCGGTGACCGAAAACGTACTCTGCGTGTCCTAAATGGCCGAAACATGCGTTTAACGGTCAAATGTTTACCTAAAAATATCAACATGACTTGAAATCACACGAAAACACCCTAATTATTATTCTTGAGGTGTACAAGGAGATGACACATCATTTGGACATGTGGTTTGTGTGGCACGGCTGAATATGTGTTTTTTAGGTGTTTGACATGCTAGAAAAGCTTGTGTGGGTGGTCAAAATTGGCTGAATGACCTCAGAATGCCATTAAATTGGACGAAAACAAAGGGAGGGTGAATTGTGAAATGGTATGCCAGACAGCACGTCAATTGAAGGTGTTTCGTGACCGTAGTGACCGAAAATGCACTCCACGTGTTCTAAATGGCCAAAACATGCGTTTAACGGTCAAATGCATACCGAACGACATCAACATGACTTAAAATCACACAACAACACACTAATTATGATTCATGAGGTGTACTAGGAGACGAGATGTCATTTGGATGTGTGGTTTGCGCGACACGGCTGAATATGTGTTTTTTAGGTGTTCGACGTGCTTGAAAAGCGTGCATGAGGTTGTCAAAACCATTCGAACGACCTTGAAATGCCATGAAATTGGATGAAAATAAACAGTGAGGGAATTGTGAAATGTTTTGGTAGATAAAATGTCAATTGGATGTGTTTTGTGACCGTGGAGACCTAAAACGCACTCTGTGTGTCGTAAATGTCCAAAACATCAGTTAAACGTTCAATTGCATACTGAATGACGTCGGAATGACTTGAAATCAAATGAAAACACTCTAATTATTATTTTTGAGGTGTATGAGGAGACAACACATAATTTAGAGGTTCAGTTTGTGCGGTATGGATGAATATGTGTTTTTTAGGTGTTTAGGGCGCTTGAAAAGCATGCGTGGGGTGGTTAAAACTGGCCGAACAACCTCAGACTGCCTTGAAATCAAATTAAAACAAAGGGTGGGTGAATTTTAAAATTTTCCAGCAGACTGCACGTCAAACTGGACATGTTATGTGACCACGGTGACCGAAAACACACTCTGCGTGTCGTAAATGGCCAAAACATGTGCTTAACAGTCAAATGCATACCGAACGACATCAGTATGACTTGAAATCATATGAAAACACCCTAATTATTATTCTTAAGTTGTAAGAGGATACTTCACATCATTTGGATGCGCGGTTTTCATGGAACGACTGAAAATGTGTTTTTTAGGTGTTCAACACGGTTGAAAAGCGTGCGTAGGGTGTTCAAATCTGGCCGAACGACCTCAAAATGCCATGAAATTGGATGACAACAAAGGGTGGGTGAATTTTGAAATTTTCCAGTAGACGACACGTCAATCGGAGGTTTTTTGTGACCACGGTGACTGAAAACGCACTCTGCATTCCCTAAATGGCCAAATCATGCATTTAATGGTCAAATACATACCGAACGACATTGACATGACTTGAAATAACACAAAAACACCCAAATTATTATTTCTGAGGTGTATGAGGAGACGACGCATCATTCGAATGTGTGGTTTGCGCGGCAAGAATGAATATGTGTTTTTTAGTGTTTGGCATGCTTGAAAAGCATGCGTGGGGTGGTCAAAATCATCCGAACAACCTCATAATGCCATGAAATCGGACGACAACAAAGGGTGGGTGAATTGTGAAATGGTCCGGGAGATGGCACATCAATCAGAGGTGTTGGGTGACCATGGTGACTGAAAACGCACTTCGCATGTCCTAAATGGACAAAACATGTGTTTAATGGTCAAATGCATACCAATCGATATCGGCATGACTTGAAATTACACAAAAACACCTTAATTATTATTCATGAGGTGTAAGAGGAGACAAAATGTCATTCAAACGTGCGGTTTTCACGACACAACTGAATATGTGTTTTTTAGGAGTTCGGCGCACTTGAGAAGCGTGCGTGGGGCAGTCAAAACTGGCCGAACGAACTCAGAATACCATTAAATCAGACGACAAAAAATGGTGTGTGAATTTTGAAATGTTCCAGTAGACAGTACATCAATCAGAGGTATTGTGTGACTGCGGTGACTGAAAACGCACTCCGCGTGTCGTAAATGACCAAAACATGTGTTTAATGGTCAAATGCATACTGAACGACATCATAATGACTTTAAATCACACAAAACACCCTAATTATTATTCGTGTGGTGTACGAGGAGACGACACATCATTCAGATGTGCGGTTTCCATGACACATCTGAATATGTGTTTTTTAGGTGTTTGGTGCACTTGAAAAGCATGCGTCTGGTGGTCAAAAGCAGTCAAACAACCTCGGAATTCCATTAAATTGTACAACAACAAAGGGTGGGTGAATTGAGAAGTGTTCTGGTAGGCAACATGTCAATCGGAGCTGTCGTGTGACCGCAGTGATCAAAAATGCACTCCGAGTGTCGTAAATGGCCAAAAAATGTGTTTAACGTCAAATGCATATAAAATGGAAACGGAATGACTTAAAATCACATGAAAACACCCTAATTATTATTCATGAGGCGTATAAGGAGACATCATGTCATTCAGACGCGCAGTTTGTGTGACACGACTGAATATGTGTTTTTTTGGTGTTCGGTGCGCTTGAAAAGCATGTGTGGGGTGGTCAAAACTGGCCGAATGACCTTGTAATGCCATGAAATATGACAAAAACAAAGGGTGTGGGAATTTTGAAATGGTCCAATAGACGGCACGTCAATTAGAGGTTTCGTGTGACCGCGGTGACTGAAAATGCACTTTGCATGTCGTAAATGGCCAAAACATGCGTTTAACAGTCAAATGCATACCGAACAATATCAGCATGACTTGAAATCACACGAAAACAACCTAATTATTAATCTTGAGGTGTACAAGTAGATGGCATGTCATTCAGACGTGCGGTTTATACTGCACGACTAAATATGTGTTTTTTAGGTGTTTGGCACACTTGAAAAGCATGCATGGGGTGGTCAAAACTAGTTGAATGACCTCATAATGCCATGAAATCCGAAGACAAAAAACGTTGGAGGAATTGTGAAATGTTCTAGTATACGGAACGTCAATCAGAGGTGTTGTATGACCGCGGTGACCAAAAACACACTCCGCGTGTTATAAATAACCAAAATATGCATTTAACGGTCAAATGCACACTGAATGGCATTGGCATGTCCTGAAATCACCAAAAAATACCCTAATTATTATTATTTAGGTGTATAAGGAGATGACACATCATTCAGACGCATGGTTAGTGCAGCATGGCTGAATATGTATTTTTTAGGTGTTCGGCGTGCTTGAAAAACATGCATGGGGTGGTCAAAACCAGCCAAAGGACCTCGGAATGCCCTGAAATCAGACTACAACAAAGGGTGGGTGAATTTTGAAATGGTCTGGTAGATAGAACATCAATAGAAGGTTTCTTGTGACTACAATGATAAAAAACGCACTCCGCGTGTCATAAATGGCCACAACATGCGTTTAACGAATAAATACATACCGAACGACATCAAAATTACTTGAAATCACACGAAAACACCCTAATTATTATTTGTGAGGTGTATGAGGAGACAACATGTCATTTGGATGTGTGGTTTTCATGGCACAACTGAATATGTATTTATTAGGTGTTTGGCGCCCTTGAAAAGCATGCGTGAGGTGGTCAAAACTAGCCAAACGGCCTCATAATGCCATGAAATCAAACAACAACAAAAGGTGGGTGAATTGTGAAATGGTCTAGAAGACAGAATTTCAATCAGAGGTGTTGTGTGACCGCGGTGACCGAAAATGCACTCTGCGTGTCGTAAATGGCCAAAACAAGTGTTTAACGGTCAAATACATACTGAACGACATCAGTATGAATTGAAATCACACGAAAAATCCCTAATTATTATTCGTGAGGTGTAAGAGGATATGAAACATCATTCAGATGTGTGGTTTTCATGGAACGACTGAATATGTGTTTTTTAGGTGTTCGACGTGCTTGAAAAGCATGCGTGAGGTTTTCAAAACCGGCCGAACAACCTCGGAATGCTATGAAATCAAATAAAAACAAAGGGTGGGTGATTTTTGAAATGGTCTAATAGAAGGAACATCAATCAGAGGTGTCGTGCGACCATGGTGACTGAAAATGAAATTTGCGTGTTGTAAATGGACAAAACATGCGTTTAATGGTCAAATGCATACCAAACGGCATCGGAATGACTTGAAATAATACGAGAACACCCTAATTATTATTTTTGAGGTGTAAAAGGAGACAAAACATCATTCGGACATGTGGTTTTCACGGAACAGCTAAATATGTGTTTTTTAGGTGTTCAACGTGCTTGAAAAGCATGCATAGGGTGGTCAAAACTGGCCGAATGATCTCAAAATGCCATGAAATCGGCCGACAACAAAGTATGGGTAAATTTTGAAATGGTCCAGTAGATGGAACATCAATCAGAGGTTTCATGTGACCGCAGTGACCTAAAAAACATTTTGTGTGTCGTAAATGGCCAAAATAAGCGTTTAACGGTCAAATGAATACCGAACGACATTGGCATGACGTGAAATCACAAGAAAACACCCTAATTATTATTTGTGAGGCACATGGGGAGAAGAAACATCATTCGGACACGTGATTTGTGCGGCACGGCTAAATATGTGTTTTTAGGTGTTCGATGTGCTTGAAAAGCATGCGTAGGGTGGTCAAAACCGGCCGAATGACCTCAGAATTCCATGAAATTGGACGATAAGAAAGGGTGGGTGAATTGTGAAATGTTCAGTAGAAAACACGTTAATCAGAGGTGTCGTGTGACTGCGGTGACCGAAAACGCACTTCACGTGTCGTAAATGGCCAAAACATGTGTTTAACGGTTAAACACATACTAGATGAAATTATCATGACTTAAAATCACATGACAACACCCTAATTATTATTTATGAGGGGTATGAGGAGACAAAATGTCATTCGGATGCATGGTTTACAAGGCACGATGGAATAAGTGTTTTTTAGGTTTTCATCGTGCTTGAAAAGCATGCATAAAACCGACCAAACAACCTCAGAATGCAATGAAATCAGATGAAAACAAAGGGTGGGTGAATTGTAAAATAGACTGGAAGACGGCACAACAATCGGAGGTATTGTGTGACTGTGGTGACTGAAAATGAACTCTGCGTGTCGTAAATGGAAAAACAAGTGTTTAATGGTCAAATGCATACCAAACGACATCAGCGTGACTTGAAATCACATGACAACACCCTAATTATTATTTTTGAGGTGTACGAGGATACAACACATCATTAGAATGGACAATTTGCACGGAACGACTGAATATGTATTGTTTAGGTGTTCGGTGCCCTTGAAAAGCATGCGTGGGGTGGTCAAAACTGGTCGAACAACCTCAGAATGCCATAAAATAAGACAAAAACAAAGGGTGGATTAACTATGAAATGGTCTGGTGGACGACATGTCAATCGGAGGATTTGTGTGACCACGGTGACCAAAAACACTCTCCGCATGTCATAAATGGCCAAAACATGCGTTTAGCGGTCAAATGCATACCAAACGACATCAGCATGACTTGAAATAACACGACAACACCCTAATTATTATTTATGATGTGTATGAGGAGACGACACATCATTCAGACATGTAGATTGTGTGGCATGGCTGAATATGTGTTTTTTAGGTGTTCAACACACTTAAAAAAGCGTGCGTGGAGTCTTCAAAACTGGCTAAACGACCTTAGAATGCCCTGAAATCAGACAAAAACAAAGGTTGGGTGAATTGTGAAATGGTCTGGCAGACTGCATGTCAATCGGAGGTGTCATGGGACTGTGGTGACTGAAAACGCACTCCGCGTGTAATAAATGTCCAAAACATGTGTTTAGGTCAATAGGCTAATATGCCATTAGTCCATTTTGTCATTACAACGTCACACTAATATGCTATTAGGGAATTTGTGAATTCTTTCAATTGGCCATTAGGTTAATAGGCTAATATTCCATTAGGCCATTTGTTCATTACGGTGTTACACTAATATGCTATTAGGGCGGCGTTAGTGCGTTAGCCCCCCCTCACTCCGTATAGCCCCCCCCACCCCAGACATCACCCCCCCACCGCTCGGACATTTCCCCCACCCTGGACAACCCCCTCACCCCCGGACAACCCCCCCTTAACCCGGACACCCCCCGAACATCCCCCCCTCACTCCGGACAGCCCCCCCCCCACCCTCGGACATCCCCCCTCACTCCCAATAACCCCCCCGCAACCCCAGAAAACCCGCCCCTCACCCCCGACAGCCCCCCCCCCCCCGCACCCCACCATAGACAGCCCCCCACCCCCTGGACCACCACCCACCCCCAGACATCCCCACCTCACCCCAAACATCCCCCCTCACCCCCAGACAACCCCCATCACCCCAGACATCCCCCCCACCCCGGACAGCCCAAACCCTAGACCGCCCCCACTGCTCCGAACATCCCCACCTCACCCCAGACAGCCCCCTCACCCCGAACAGCCCCTATCATCCCGAACACCCCCCCCCCCCCCCGGACATCCCCACGCACCCCGGACACCCCCCGAACATCCCCCCTCACCCCCCGGACATCTCCACCTCACCTCAGACAACCCCTGGCACCCCTGAACAGCCCCCTCACCCCAGAGAGCCCCCCCCCCCACCCCCGGACAACCCCCCTCACCCCGGACAACCCCTCCTCTCACACCCCCAACCTCCCCCCCCCCCCCCGGAGATCCCCCACCCTTGGATAGCCCCCCTCACCCCTCGCACCCCCGGATAGCCCCCCTTACCCCGGATAGCCCCCCTCACCCCTGAACATCCCCCTTCACCCTAGAAAGCCCACCCACCCCCGGACAACCCCCCCCCCCACCCCACCCCGGACATCCTCCAACACCCCGGACCGCCCCTGGCCCTTAGACATCCCCCCCTAACCCCAAAAATCCCCCCACCCTCACCCCAGGACAACCCCCACACACCTCAGACAGCCCCCCACCCCACCCCCAAACAGCCCCCCCCCCCCCACCCCTCTTACAACCCCCTTACCCCCCAGACATCCCCACCTCACCTCAGACAACCCCCCCCCCCCCTCATCCCCCATACATCCCCACCTCACCCTGGATAGCCCCCTGCACCCCCTTACATCCCCCTTGACCCTGGACAACCCCCCTCGCCCCCGGACAACACCCTTACCCCATATATCCCCCACCCCTGGATATCCCCCCACTCCCTGGACCTCCCCCACGCCCCAGACATCCCCACCTCACCCCCAGACAGCGCCCCCCCAACCTGGATAGCCCTACCACCCCCCAAATATCCCCCTTAACACTAGACAACCCCCCTAAAAAAATTACATTTAATGTCTAAATCAATATATAACATTAATACAATAATAAATATAAAAAACACACCTCGTGAATATGATGCATCATGCACGGTCATGGATGCTACCTCCATCCGGTGTCTGAGGGTCCTACAACAAATAAAAATTATAAAGATCTAATAATGAAAATAATATAGTGTAGATAAATAAATTCAGTATAAACCTACGTCGTATGATCTCTGGCACCAGTACCCAGACGCACATATTTCCGCAGTGTTCTATCCTCAGCGATCAATTTCGCATTTATCTCCTCAGAAGCGCGCAACTGTGCCTTGAAATCTGAAAGATGCTATGTCATCTGAGAAACAATAGGACCAACAACTTCATTGCATGATACTATAGAATGAGGAATCCCTATTCTATAGGTCAAACTATATCCATGTCTGTCACGACCAATAATGTGATGGAATATCTCATCCCTTCACATGGGAAGTTGTCGTTGATCCTATGGAAGTTGTTATAACTTAGCTTCAAATTGAGCCTGTGAAATATTTAAATATATATATATATATGTTTATATACAAATGCATATAAGTATTGGTAATGAGTACAAGCACTTACTATAAGAGTAGTAGCCTCAGGATCATTTTGATCACGAATCCTCATCCACACCAACATTTTATCAGTCGGTGCACCTTGCTCCCAAAACTGTATACCAATAAAATATAATAATATGACACTAAACCATAATAAATAAATAAAAAAGAATAATAAATACCTCATGTTGAATCTGAGACACGTGACGAGTCCCGAGCCTATGAGGTGGTCCCTGCAATGCTTGATTCTCGAAATGGCGTGCTGACACCTCCTACATACAATTAATTCAAATTTCAAGAAAATATAATTACACACATTCTTAAAAATATATATTCCAAAATAAATATACTAACCATGGTGTCCTCAGTAGACCAATATGGAACTAATTCACACCATTGAGATTGGAGAACACCTCTCGAGACTTTTTCCAAAATGTCTATAACACCCATATTTGGTACCTGGTTCTCCCTCTTGACTTTGCCTTTATAATATTTCAAGATATTACAACATTTTCTCATACACACAGGCCTAAAATCATCAGGACACACTTTCAGATTATTCTATTAAAGAAAAAAAATCACACATGTTAGTATTTTTTAAACATATGGAAGAAACTAAATTGGTCTTCTTACCTAAACTTCCCTCCAAAGTACATCCAATGTATCCTGAGGGATAGAAGCCTAGTCATGTGTGGACAATGGAAATTGATGTGGGTCGTGTATGGTATGACCCAGCTGATGAATAAATGCATGGGAAATCAGTCCCATAGGATGAAATATTTCATCAAATGAAACATCATAGATCAAGTTGGAATTCCATGCTAAAATGCCACGACCAGGGCCTCTCTTGTGAGGGGAAGAAGCAGTCGAGTATGATCCTATTGAGAACAATTTTATATATAATTTGACATATGTCCATATATATACATATATGTGTGTGTGTGTGTTTTTAGAAATTACATAAAAAATCTGAAATAATTACATTCAAACATACCTCTACCCTGACACGTAGATGGATCAAATTGATGATATGGATCTCCTACATGTTCCCCTGAAATGCCTGCGATCGTACAAAACATTAATAAGGGGACCATCCACAATATCAAAAAGATAAATTGGATTTTTAAAAAAAAATCAAACTTGTACAGTAGTCAATCAAACAATAAGGGATAGAATAATTAGTTGTAAATAGATTTTAAAAAATCAAAAAAATTAACAGAACATAAATAAAATTATGTAAAAAAAGTCTTGTGTATTTAGAGGGGGGTGTTGTGGGGATACCCTGGGGGTGGGGGAGAGGGGGTTGTTAGGGGTGAGGGGGGTTATCCGGCGGTTGGGGGCTATCTGGGGTGAGGGGTGGATGTCCTGGGGTTTGGGGGATGTCTGGGGTTGGGGGGGCTATCCAGGGTGGGGGTTGTCATAGTGTGAGGGGGGCTGTCTGGGGTGCGGTGAGGGTTGTTTGGGGGGTGGGGTTGTCCAGGGGTGAGGGGTTTTCCGGGGGGGGATGTCCGGGGTTATGGGGGGTTGTTCAGGGGTGGGGGTTGTTAGGGGTGAGTGGGGGCTATCCGGGGTGGGGGGCTATCTGGGGGGGATATCTGGGAGGGGGGGTTGTCCGAGGTGGGGGGATGTTCAGGGGGGGTGGGGGTTGTCCGGGGTTCGGGGGTTGTCTGTTGGGTGGGGGGATATCCAGGGTGGGGGGGGAGCTTTCTGTAGTGGGGCTATCCGCAGTGGGGGTGGGGGTGTTTGTGGTTTGGCGAGAGAAAATTATGCACCTTTTATTAAACCTACAAATCGACAGTTTCTCCTTCAATGACCATTCTAACCCAATAAATATATTCTTTATGTTGAACTATGGTATATTGATCAAGATCTTGGGAAACAAAAGGATCAGTCTTGGGTTCATCTTGTTCAAATAGAAACACTTCTCACCAAGACATTTTCACAAAAACTTGCCAACTAGGATCTGAAGGCAAAGTAACGGAGAATACTTGTTCCACTTGTGATTTAAAAATGAAAGGTTCATTATGAACTTGTTCATTTCTGTATAACATATAGTTAAAATTCACCATTGTAAACTGATATTGATTCACTTTACTTCTACGCATTGTATTAACACAATTACAATTTAACAATATGCACTTCAACCCATGTGCGTATAAAAATTCAATGATATCTGTCAATTAACCATAGTAATAACCAGAATCGACAAATGGACAACTGATTCCACTATTTTGTGTTTCTTGTTTGTCGTAAACATATTTAATGCAAATTCAAAATCCATTAGCATCTATATCTTTATAACGACAAGTAATTATAGATGGACCCTCGACTAGTTGGATAAATTCTTTAGTTAGTGTGGGGTCACCTAACTCCCTCATCTTATGAACCTACATAATTCACATAATTCAATAATGATTTCTGCAGAAATAAATTATTATAATACTTTACTCATAATGAAAATCAATTTATACATACAAAATCCTTGAACCAATCATGAAATGATGCATAACTAGATTGTTGAATTTGATAATCAGTCGCACGATACATCTCTTCTTTTAGATCATTAATGTGTTTCCTGCAAATGAACAATCTCAATATTTGAATGAAAAACTTATGCAAACAAAAAATGAAAAAGTAAAATAATAAAATTGATAAGACACTTACGACATTAATGGTGCAACTGATGGAGTATTTAACAATATGTATATATGTGCTTGTATCCACTCGATGTTGTCCATATCAAATGTGGTTCCTTATCCAACTGGACCATCATGAATTCGAGAGGGCTTATCTAATTTTGTTTCAACATCCATAAGATATTCTGCATAAAAAGTAGTACACTCATCCATCAAATAACCATTGGTTATTGATGCCTCTAGATGAGCTCTGTTTTGTACAAATCATTTCAATGTATTTGGATACCACTCAATAGGATACATACACCTGAATTGCACCGGACCATCAGCCATTACTTCATTAGTTAGGTGCACTGTCAAGTGAACCATAACATCAAAAAATGAGGGATTAAATAGTTTTTCGAAGCGACAAAGCGTAAGTACAATTTGGTCCTGCAAAATTTTTAAATCACTCATTTGTTGATTTCTTAAACAAAGATGTCTAAAAGAAATTACACATATCAATCAATGGTTGAACAACATTGGGGGATAAACCATTACAAATTGCAATTGGAATCAACTGCTGATGTAGTATTTGATTGTCATGACTTTTCAACCCTTGCAATGTCTTGCTCATCAAATTCACACACTTTGAATTATTATAAGAGTAACCATCATGCACCTTGAGCATCTTTAAAATGGAAAGAAATGTCTCTTTCTCCTTTATAGTCATTGTATACTGTGTAGCAGGCATATATGCCTTATTTCCCTTAGCTAACTATAAATGAAACTGTTTCCTTAAACCCATTTCTTCCAAATCACGACGTGCATTAACATGGTTCTTTGATTTTCCACTAACACCAAAAATGGTCCACAATATATTATCACAAACATTTTTTTCAATGTGCATGACATATAAATTGTGATTTGCATGTTAGTTTTCCAATAGGGGAGATTGTAAAAAATAAATTTCTTTTCCCAATTGTGACTGTGTTGTTTACCTGCACCACGAATATTACATAAGGTATGAGCCACTAAATCCTGAAATTCATATATTTTGTGGATGTTTTCTTCCTCAATACGCGATAACATTTTAACTCCTTTAATGACCTTTGGTGAAGGGATGAACTCTCTAGAACCATAAAATGTCGCTCTATCCTTTCTGAACCTGTGTTGAGGGGAGGAGAAAAATTATGTGACCCATGTATGCCCATTTTTTGGAATGTTTAAGCCATACAGATTTTTTACTTTTATTGCAATAAGGGCATGAAAATTCCCCATTCGTACTCCTGCCTAATAAATTTGCATAAGCTGGGAAATCATTGATTGTCCACAATAATGAATCCTACATTTTAAACATTTCATTCGTTTCACAATCATAATTCATCACACCATCACCCCAAAATTTATTCAACTCATAAATCAATGGATGAAGGTAAACATAAATCTTATCCCCCATACTTCTAGGTCCATAAATAAGAATGGAAAGTAATATAAATTTTTTCTTCATACAAAGCCACGAAGGAAGATTATATGGAACGAACACCATGGACCATGTGCTATGAGCTTCACCAACCATAGACTTTAATGGATTGAAACCATATCCTGCCAACCCCAATCATACATTACGAACATCTTTATAAAATTCGATGTGTCTCTTATCTAAATATTTCAATGCACGAGAGTCTATCAGGTGGGTTAACATATCACTTTCCAGATTCCTTTCCGCATTCCATCTCATTAAATTAGAAACTTTAGATGACATATAAAATCTTTTCAAAATTGGATTTAGGGGAAAGTAATGCATTTGATTTATGATAGTTGGTTTTCCCTATTTTGTATTCTAACTTTGATGAGTCTCATTTCTCATGTTCTCTTTCCACCTGAATGTGCCACAGACCATAAAAATATCCAAATGGGTAGTTTTCTTTCTAAACAACATACAATTGTTTTCACATGAATCTATGGTCTCATATGTAAAACCTAAGTTCTCTGTCAACTTATGATCATGGTAATACGACTCAGGAATATTAGCATCGACAAGAATAACATTTTTCAATAACGCCAACAGCATGTCGAATGATGTGTCTGACCACAGATTCAAAGTCTTCAAATGAAACAACTCCATGATAAATGAAATTTTTTTGGAAGCAGTACATCCAGGATATTATTCCGTTTTCGCATCATCAAGTACTTCATAAAACCATCTTGAATCATGATCTTCACCAGAGTGAAAATTTATCTCACCGGTCTCAACATTCTAGATGTCAATGCCTTCAGGAGCCAACCCACGTACCATTTCAGTAATAATTTCATGCATTGGATCATTCATATTCACATCAACATACATCTGAACTACATCTGTATTTTGAAAATGAATATATCCTTCCCCATGACGAGTCCAACTCTTATAATTTTCAGAAATCCATTCATGAATAGGTTCTCCCTCACGGCATCTCGTGTGAACTGATATCTATTAGCACATTTTCTACATGGACAACTAATATAGTCACTTTTAAATCCTCTAGTGAACTCAATAAACTGTATAATTCCTTCAAAATATTCTCTAGACATTCAATTTGGAAGATCAATCCAAATCTTATACATAATAATATTTGTATAATGGACATTTACACAAATGTGGTCAAGACTCAAACATTTTCTCATGGAATACACACACAGACTCAAGAATTCTATAAATCAAATAACAACAAAACATAATATTAATCCAGTCAATATATACATGGATTTTACATTTTATGTAACTTCCAACCACTAGTAAAGTGTGATGTCTTCTTATACAAACATTATTAACACACATTGTTTCATAATTCATCATGCACACAAGCCAGTATACACATGAACTTCAATTTCCCCATTTTTATTCATACAGAATATTCATATAATCTTCATAAATTCCAAATGTGTGTTGTAAAATGCCAAAAATAAAAACTCTTAAATGGAAGTTAGGGAATACATGATAGCACTACAAATCTGGAAGGGAGGGAAGCCGAAGGTGGTGCTGCGAGAGAGAGGAGGGGCAGTAGAGTGGAGCCGGAGTCTGAGGCGGTGCGACGAGGGAGGGGAAAGGAGACAGCAGTGGTAGGGATATGGAGGAGGAGGATGTGTGGTGAGGGAAGCAGTGGACAACGTCGATGGTGCGACAAGGGAGAATGGGCACGAGGGCGGTGGTGGTCAGCACGAGGGTAGCAGCGGTCGGCGCGAGGGCGGCGAAGATCAGCGTTGCGGGGTAGGGTTCCGGCGGAGTGAGGGGGATGTACAATGGGGGTTCAAGCACAAGGTGGTGGGGGACAGATGAAGTTTTTTTTAAGCTTAGCGATCACCAATGGCAGTCGTCCATATCAGGGGGGCTCTAAAGCCCCCTTTTCTAGTAGTGTCATCACCCTCCTCTGAGGATTCAGAAAATTTTCCACTAGTTGGAGGGATTCTAATAGAAAAAATATTTTCAATTATTTTATTCTGAATTTCTATTTTTTTAATCCCACCAATGTGTTATTTTAAGGCCAATTGTCACATTTTATGTTTTAGAAGTATTTTGAGCTTAATTCCTAAAATGGATTATTTTGGATTTAAATGGTTTTCATTTATTATAATGTTTCAGCCATAACTTTTTCTAAAAGGTTCCTAATTGAAGAAATATTATTTTTTAGGTTTCAATATTCGATGAGATTCATTTTATCCTTCTAGACCCAAAGCTGAAGAAATCATTTGGAATCTCAAATCCATCTCACAAACCAGGCCTCGAAAACTGTGTACATAACTGGAGAATTTTATTGTTGGGACCATATATCATAAATTGACAAACCATTAGAGCTGAAATTTTACATAGAGCTATAAGACATCCGGATAAAGAACTTTAATTAATATGGTATCACAAGATTATTTAATTTTAAAGGTCATTAATGCATTGGAACTCGGTTCATTGGAAGACGAAGATTATGTTTGGTAGAATTAAATATCCGGAGTAATTTGTCTATATCTATCTCCCCACTTGTCCAATTATTCTCAAATTTTGTGGATCTATAGAGGAGAGATATATGAACAACTTTAAATAAGTACCAAGTTCCAAATTCTGTCATTAAAGAGGCCATCCACACGCCTAAATTTGGAGATGATTTTTGGATCCAAAATGTCACCCCCTCTCCCTATAAAAGTGTATCCCTCTTTCATTTCAAAGGGTTGTAAACTTAAAAATAGCATTTTTTGGCCATTTTATGCAGTTTAGTATTGTATTATATTTTATTTTCATTCTGTAATTTCATTTCATGTTTTAATTTAAGTGTTCTACTTTCTCCACTTTTCTATATCTCTTTTGTTTTCCCTCCCTATTTTCTTTTTACTGTGAACTCTTATACTAATGATCATGAGTAGCTAACCCAAGGAATTTATCAGGGGAGTAATTCAGTGGTGAACCCAAGTCTTTGATCATTAATGTTTTATTTTTTCTTATTTACTTAGATTTAGGATAATGGGGATCTTAGTGGGTAAGGTTCCTTTGTGTCTCCACTTACCACCTGAGGTTTAGCTTTCACTTCTGCAATATTTTCCCTCGATCGAGGAGGTGAATGTGTGGTCTCTCGTCGATCGTTGAGAGTACCATATGTTCACAACCATATGAAGAGGAGGATGTTCATGCATACAATGGATCATTTTCATTAAGTAAATTCAAAACTAATAATGAGACGATGAAGGTTCACTCTGGGTGATGCTCTCAGGAATGTCTCCTTTCTATCTTAACATCTTTTTGTCTGCATTCATTCTGTTGCACTGCATCTACATGTTTACTTTTAGTTTTTCATTTTCAATTCTCTAATATCATTTCGGGTCATTTTAGTGTATATATATATAGAGAATTATAATTAGTGAGTGACTGTCTGCAAAAGGTTCCTCAAGAGATCGACCTAGGTCAGCCACTGTGCTGCACTTAGTATAAATATTTTTGAGAGTGTGCACGACAAAAATTCATCAAATTCATCAGGTTATCAAATATCATTTTTTAGATTTAATATCATTAGAATATGTTAAAGTAGAAATATATCTTGAATATATATTTTTTATGTCTTTATTGTAACTTTTAGTTCATTTTCATGTCATTTGATGTCACAAATTCCTCAATTGTGTTCATGGAACATATGAACTCTATGTTATGTGAGTTACTTTATCAATTTTTGGACATTTTAATCAGTGATATATTAATATAACTGAATTCATATAAGGAGAATTGTGAGAAACATAATGTTATACTATAGGTCCTTCAACACCATCATCTTTATAAGAAGATTTCAAAGTGTAGGTTTTTTATGTATGAGGTGAACTTGCATGGACATGTGGTGTTATTGTAAGGAGAAGAAGTTGATAAATTGAGTATTTAGTAATTTTATTCTTAGAAAAACCTTATGAAAATTGAATAGATAGATAATTTCATCATTCTCATGGGATATTATTAGTGTTCCAGGTCTTAATTCTCTCAGTTCACAGCCTCAATGACAGGCTTCACCTAGAATGACTAGACCTTCTTATAGAATGATCATTATCAATATTATTTTGACGATATGAAGGAGAGGTTAATTTTTTAACATAAATTAACACATATAGGTGGAAGTAATATTTTATGGGTTCATTGAAACTTCTCATATCATCTTATTTTGTGTCCTAATGTAGTAGAGAGTAGTGATATTATAGGGGACTAGGAAATTGAATTTTTATGAGTGTAATTATATGACCCATTATATTGAGTTGGTAGTGGTGGTTTTTTTTAAATTTTTGGAGATAGTATTTCATTAGAAAATTATTTATATTTTAAAAAAATCATTAGTTTGACGTTTTTTTTTGTAATATATAAATCTGTTACAAAGGAGTTGGAGGTATTTTCTCCATGATTTTTATTTTAAGATACCCTACACCCCAAAGAAAGGGAATTTTGTTGAAAATGAACTAAATATAAATTTAGTCAGAGATGTTTTTATGAGTTTGGAGATGCTTACAAGGTGATGGTGGATATTATTGTGATTTATCTTGATGCATATGATGAAGATGGTAGAGGTTGCATATTCCAGATGATAGTGAAATCCTTATTGATGATGCGATTGAAGGAGTCTTAGTGGTGAGCCTCAAATATGAATGTTATGTAGGATCATATCAGCCATGATGATTCTCTAGATTGATGGTTGGAGGATGAACCAGATCAAATGATGTTTTAGGGAAGTATTTATTCTTATATGTAGTGTTTGAGGAGGTTCTCCTTGAGTTATGTAGCTTATTAGTATCATTTAATCTTGTTTTGTCTTGGATTTATCATTCCTTAAGCGGTAACCTTTGGTTTCTTATGATGAAGTGTCTAATTGTGGATTTATTATTGAGTTTCTTATTCAGTTACTATTTTTGGGAAAATAATTGTGTTATAGGTAGTTTTTTTGTATCCATTGGATGTTCTCGAATGGAAATGGGGGTAAATATTGATGGATTTCATCTTTTTTTGAATTGTGATCCCCAAGAGAATGTGATTCTAGTTGGGTGATCAATTTTTTTTATGAAGTCAACCCACTTCCTGGAAATCAGGGCTTTGGGTTATGTTGAGGTCTTAGAAAATTTGTATATGTATGAGTTTAAGTATCTTTATGGGGTGCTAAGTACTATATCTCTTATTGGGATTTTCATTGTACCTTATGATTCTAAAGAGGATTACATCATACTTTTGGATCCTTATTTAACTTTATCATTTCTTTCCATCCTTAGAAGGATGATAAGATAGAGTAGATCATCTATATACTAGATTATTTTTTATAAGACTGCATTCTAAATTTTAGTGGATATGGATGAAGCATTTTCTATTGTTCTATTTTTCTTATAATAATAATTTATACTCTTACACTGACATGGATACATCTGTAGAGTTTTATGGGAGTAATTTTCTTTCTCCATTATGATAGAATATGGGTTGGGAAGGGGTATTACTTGGTCGAGATGTGGTTTAGAGTACAACAGAGAAGGTTAAGATGATCTGAGATCATATGAAAGTGGAACAAAACCATTAGAATTCATATAAAGATCATAGGAAGATCCCATTATAATTTTTGGTTAGATAAAATGCGTTCTTTATTGTTTCCCCTCATCATGATAACTGGAGGTTTAGCTAAGGTGGTAATATCTCTCTTCAATTTATTGATCCATTCATAGATTTGTAGTATGTTGGCTCGGTGGTATATGTTTTTTCCTCCCTCCACTCCAAGATAGGAACTATTATGTCTTCTATATGTCATAACTTCATTTTTATCTTTAATAAAATTATCATTTCAAAAATTTGTTAGGTTAAGATATTAATGTGATGTTCATCAAGAAATCAGTTGAGTTCAAGGCTTTTAGGAGAATTTTTTTCCAGAGAAAGCCATTCCTTTGGCTCAAGTTTTGTGGAGGTATAGTGGTATAGAGGATATTAAGTGATAATGTGAGTCATAGATTCTTGCTCAGTAACCTGAGTTGTTTTGAGATTTTTTTTGTGATGTTTGTTATTATTATTGATATTTCTTATAGAAGTTGGTCATTTCTTGTTGATGATTATATTTGATTATTTGTTTATTATGTCATTCTATTTTGTATATGGAGTCATCTCATTTGATAGGTAACTCTAGAGGATTGATTGGATAGTGGTGTATGTTTTTGTTTACTTATTATATTATCTTTGAATATCAAGAAAGAGAATAATTTGAGTGGTATATAATGTAGTCATATGAACATTCCCAAATTTTACTCTATACATATTTGATGTTGGGGATATTGATAAGGAGTTTGGAGGTGTTATTAAGGTAGGAGTTTCGTTTTGGTTATCCATGGGTTCACTATTCCATGTATTTAGTTGTGGTAGAGGCAGATTTTTCCCTAAGGGCCTTGTGAGCTTGGTATTTTTTAGTTAAGGATGAGAGAGCTATCTATTTTCACTTATGGTGCATCTTGGGGTCTGAAACACCTATGGTGGCAGATGTTTTTCTAAAATAATTACCCTATGGAAAATAAATAGAGCTCCATGTGCATAGTGTTGGTCTTGGTGTTTTTGGAGGACATGGGGGTTTCCCTATGTAAAATATGCACCCATACATGTCTAGGTAATATTATAATGGTTCCCTAAGTAGAGGTAGAACCACATGCATGAGGAATAAGTATATATTAAAAGATATAACTCATGGCACTCTAAAAATGGTCATGAGGGTGAAAAAGAAAGGATATTTTTGTTATTCCATAATGAAGGTCATGGTGGACTTATGAGGAACTGAAATGATTCCCTCCTTATCACAAAGTATGTTATTGTTTTGGAAAAATCTTTTTAAAATGTTTTTTAAAAACACATGGAATTTGGGGGTTCAGAAGCTAGAAAATAGGATCTTTATTAACTGGGGGCCATTATTGATGTTTTGGTGGACAACAAGTTTTAGTGTCAGTATATTCATCATTCTTACATAATTATTATAACCTTAGTTATGATTTCATTTTCCTTCTACAAACCCTAGTAGAACCCATAACCTTTTGGCGCATGTTGGTCATCCATCCTGAGGACCCTAATCTCTTGGTTCATCGAGACCAATCTTCCTTGATATAACTTATTCTATTTTCAGTATATATATATATATATATCTCTTTTTTCTTGAACTATAATTTTTTAGAGGCCCACTATATTGAAATAGGTCGATTTTGGGTTTTAGGATCAAGTTTGCATTGATGGTGGGTTGTTATGGTAAGTTTTTAGTGTGTTTATATACAAGTTTCATGATGGTGGATCCTTAATTCCTTTGTTATTATGCAATGATTTCTTTAAATCTTCATATCAAGGTAGGGAATTCATGAACTCTCCCATTTGTGTAAACCATTGAAGTTTCTTTCCTGTATTATCCTTTGGGTGGATTGTAATATTTTAATTGATGAATGATAATAAACTAGAATATAATAAATTATAGGGGTGGGGTATATTTTTACTTGTTCTTTACTAGGTTCTTGTTATTACTTTTTTATGATGAATTTATTATATCTTGTATTAAAAAATTATTATTTTTACTGTGAAAAACATGTTTCTTAATGAAATTATGCTTCTTAATCTCTATTAATAAAAGGATTAATCATGTAAATATGGTAATGAATCATATATGTGTAATATGGTAATTTCTTTGTGGATTATTAAGTAATTTATTTTTAGAGAATGTGAACAAAAAATAAATAATGGATTTTTTTGAATATGTTGTTATTAGGATTGGAAATTTATTTATTGATAGTTGTTGTTTTTGTGGTTATGTTCTGTGTAAATATTGAATTATGGATTTTGATGCTTTTCTTGTTGGTTTTTTGAAGTGTTATGTGTTTAGTAGTTGGGTATGAATTGGTAGGAATATGATAATAATTGGGGTTGGGTTGGTTAGCATGGGATGTATTGAAATATCATTTTGTAGTGGTCAAATGATATTAGTTGGGTTGTTAGTGTGGGTTGTATATTGAGGTAGTGGTTACCTATTTTGGTTTAAAATATGGACTGAGTGGTTTATTATGGGCGATGTCTTGGTTGGTTGGCATGGGATTGTCTCATAGTTTTTCTAGTGGAAAATATGTTTTTTAATGATTTAATGATAAATAAACATGGATTGAATTAGGTGGATAATGGGATATGACTTAAATATCAATCAATTATAATGAAATGTAAATGGTTGAAGTTAATGTGGGTGTTTTCAGGTAGCATTTATCATTTAATGTGGGAATTGAACGAAATAATGAACTTAACATGGTAGATAATTGGAAATCCATGAATGGTTTAATGATGGGTTGAAATGGGAATTTGAGAAGGTTTTGTGTATATTTTAGGAAGTTTTTTGGGCCTAGTTTTCATTATAGATAATAGTGGTAGAAGTGTGTGTGGTGATGGTAGTGTGGTGATAGATATGGGTTTTTATGGGTTTTTCATGGAATTGACACTTTATGATGGGCTAGTGTGTGTGTGTGTGTGTGTGTGTTTGTTTGTGTTTGTGTGTGTGTGATATATTTCCTTATGATATGTTTATTCACCCCAACCAAGTTTAATAACCTCATCGACACTCAAATGTTTTAGGTTCTGGGTATTTTACCAAATATCCAAGTTGGTGAGGATGAATTTCTAGGTAACCCCTATTACCCACTCTCTTTACCGAGTGTGGTATAGTAGATTGGTTTTGTGGATGATGTGGTGAGATATGTTGGGATATATTCATGATAGGAGTAGGGAATGATGTTGATTTACTTCATGTTCAAGATACCTTACTATAATAGATATGAGATGTGTGGATGAGATCTAGTAATGGATTTGGGATTATGAGGATGATGTGGATGAGGATTGTTGTATTATGGTGGTTATGGTATGGATGGACTGATGTTAACACATGATGTTGGACCCTATGGGAGGTTGGGGCAAGTAGGTCTGTGACCTGACCCATGTCAGATATCATACAGAGTGAGAACAATATATTTTATGTTGTGGTATGATAGTGAAAAATAAATTTTTAAGTGTTTATAGGGTTTCTATTTATATATTATTTATATTATGTTATTATACTTGGTTATGATACTTAGTGAGTGAGCCTTGGTGACATTGGATGGTAGTTGACCATGATAGGTTCTAGTTGATTCTGTTTTTTGTTAACTGGAGCATTAGTATTATTATACCACATTTTCGTGAGAGTTATTGTGTGTGACATTATAAAGTATACATTTTATTATCATCCCTATATAAATAAAAAAATAGGTTTCAAGGTCATGTTTGGTGACCAATATGGGTATAACTAGCTTAGATATTGTCTTATGATGTAGATTTTATGCCTAATAGTTTAATAGGAATTTATTTTTGGGTTTATATTTTATTTGATAGTATTTGAAGACATTGGATATTCATTTACCTATATTATTGTGTGTATTTGGTGGCTTGTTTCTATATTTCAAGGGTTATATGAATGTAATGCATCCAATTTTCATGTTTTATATGTAATTCTTCAGCTTTAATTATTTAAAGGTTTTCCTTCTAGAAAAAGAATAGCCAAATACACATAGATTTATTCAAGAATGTGATTTAAATAAAAATTACTTAATTTTATAAATTCAAATTGATGAAATAGATTTCATTTTTGAATTTATCATTCCAAAATTAGCTTAAGGTGCATTTTTTATATTTTTCAAAAGTAGTTGATTTTTGGGTGATTAGTGAAAACACATATTTTTCAAAATACTATCACTTTTATGATATTATTTTAATTTAATCATGACTTAATAAATTTTAAAGCCTTTTTATTATCCAAATATGTGTTTAAGAATTAAAAAAATTATTTTTAAACATTATTTTAAATTTGGGAAACCATAATGAATTTCGTAAACATAAGTTATATTTTATTCAAATTAAAAACAATTTCTGGGTATCTGTATTTAATGGCATGGTTGGAAGGTTTCATTTTATCTTATCATGATAAAAAATTCTAAAACCATAATTTTTATATTTAATAAAAAAAATTGGAAATCAACTATTTTCTTGAATTCAATGTAAATTTAGTATTTTTTGTTTAATCCGGTGTTTTCCAAAAAACTATTTTTCAGGAATTTTATATTCTTAAATTAAAAATAATTTATGCTACCTATAGAATATTAATATGATAAAATGGATTCCATTTTTAAAATAAAAATGTTATAATTTTTTTAAACATCCCCTTTTATTTTTTTAAACATAAATATGTTATCATAGTGACAAGTAAAGTTATCACGATTAGGGCTAAATTGATTTTAAAGGGGTAGAATAAAGAGATAAGGAATAAAATGTCCCAAAAACTTTTCCAAATTTTATTATTTTGGTTTTTTAACCCTATAATATATTATCTATGAATCTTGGATGCATTGGGTCCACTTTACTATGAATAATACCTTTTAACATTTTAAAACATTTAATAATTATGAGAGTGCCATTCACCTCACTTATAAAAGGGAACCACTTATCCCCTCTTCTTCACACAACTTTATTCCTTTATCTCGACCAAAACCTACCCAAATACCATCCCAAAATTCCTACCCATGACCTATGGGCTCTTTTCTCAAAAAGAACATAACATCTTATTAGGCTTAAGGTGTATTACAGAGGAGGTATCTCAAAGAAGTTGTGATCTTCTTTATCAAATCTTTCAAAATTTATTTCTTTTTATGCATCCTATAAATAAATTTTACCCATACTAAAATAATTAATATAAACCTATAAATATACTTATAAGTTATTATTAATATGGTACAATTGTTTTATACCACCTTTACATCCTATCTAAAATGAAAATGTAGCTTGTGCATATGTACGACCTATTGTCCCCACATAGTAGTATAATTTTTTTTAATCTCCACATTACATAGAAGGTTATAAAGATGAAAATAATGAACATATATATATATATGTATATTATATTTAATAAATTATTATTATTTTGGAAATATATGATATCATTTTCCATCTTACCCTTCCTCCCATTAAAAATGATAATGTCACTCGTGTGTATGTATGGACTATCACCTACACAAAGTGATGTGATTTATATTTCATGTTATCCTCTCATAGATGATTGTAAATTTTTATATTAGTAATATATATGATATTTTTTCATAATAAAAATCTAGATATGATGATACCATGACCAATATTTGATGACTATAGTTTCATATTTGAAAAATACATGAAAAATGAAGCATTTAACTTCTAAAAAGATGGGGATAATGAAAGATTATTAAGGAATAGGTGATAAGATGTTATAATAAAAAACATGTATGATATTATATGTATTAATTTAATTCTATTACAGAATTATAATAAATTAAAATTTATTATAAAGGAGGTTAAAATAACTTATGAATCAAGTTGAACCTAAGGTAAGGGTATACATCACAATCACATCCTTATTAGGGATTGTTTATGTTTAAGTTTAAATTGGGGGAACAATATGATCATTATATCATAATCCTGATATATTTTCTTCTATATTATTATTTTTTCAAATTAAATCTTTTCATTTTCCTCTCTCTATGTACTGAAAATTTCACAATAATATTTTTAATGAAAATCGATATTGTATTTTTATTCATTGAGGAATGGTTTTCTTCCATGTTAATATTTTCTTAAAACAAATCTAGTATGTTTTTACTATTATAGAATTATTGTTTAATATCATTCTTACCCATGTTTGAATTTATATAAAAATGGTTGAAAGGAATCTTATTACTGTGTTATGAACAAGAAACTTTTTATAGAATGTTTGAACCAAATATTTGTAATAATGTCCACCGCATGAATGTATTTTCCTATAAATACGACTATTATTATTCTTGAATCATACTATAAAAGTTTCCATAGTCCTTTTGAAATAATTTTTTCCCATAAGATTCTTTATTTTTTAAATATTTCAATAAGTGATTTCAATATAAAAAAATTATTTTTCACAAGAAATGTTCTAGTGATATTTTAAAAGTATTTAAATTTGTGTAAACATACTTTGATGAATATTAGAATTTAACTGATATATATTCTAAAGATACCATCCAAAATTTTACACTGGAAGGCTTATGATCATGTTGTTCTATTTATTGATTAGGGGAAACATTAACATTTCATATGGTATTTTTTCAATATTAATGTCTATGTAGATTAATTCTTGAATTTTTATTCATTTCAGTCACGTGAGGAATCTATTAGATATATTATATGGTGGAAAATTCCAAATATAGCACCTAGATACATCGTTAGGGGTCTTGATACAAACTAGTTTGGGTATTTTGTGTACACATTACCTATTTATGTATGATATCATGGAATGAGGTCTTGAATTTAAGATTATGATGACTGATATTATGTATTATATCGTGATAAAACTAGTATTTTTAACCATGTGATTATTTATGTTTATTTTTAATTGGTGTATTTCATCCTCTTTTTATGATAATAGTTATATGGAATATATGATTGTTTTTTATCTTCACTGTATAATGCATGCCTTATTTATCATTTGATAGCTTCTGTTGTATGTTTTACCTTACAGAGCATCTGATCTAACCCATTATTATGTTTTTCTTAACCTATGTTTCCAAGAATGTATTTTTGAATAATTTTAGGGATATAATAGAATAAATGTTATGTTATCCCTAGAATATTAAGTTGTATTTAGTTTTTTCAAATTTAATGTGAGAATAATTTATATATATAGTCTCCTAATACTATTAAACTATTTGAATCTTCAGGATGTGACCCCTAGTATCTTGTTCCAAAATAGTAAAATAACCTCCAACTTAAGGTTAAAGGAGGTGGGGAATTACAATTGGTATTTAAGGAAGTTTATTATAAACATTTGGAACAAGATTTAGGAAAACATATATTATAAAAGATAACAATATGACCAACTTTTAGGTTAATTATAGGTATATGAAAATATAATAATGTTTTCTAAAAGTAGGTATTGAGATGTTTTCCAAGAATATATATAATTTTTTGGATACTGTATATTATATGTGGTTATGGCATAGATTCCCCTAGGGGTAAAAACTATAAAATGGGTAGATTGGGTATTAACTTGATTATTATCGGTACACAATGAGTGGACCTAAGACTACACACCTAGATAAAACCTCCTGGGTGTTATGATTTTGGTTGATTTACATGCATATTACAACCCATTATTAATTATTTGAAAATATATTTAAGATTTTAAGATATTCCCATTGATACAAATATTATGATTTAGATATTAGGTATATGTAAATATTCAATTTATGTTATATGCTACAACATATTTAGAATTAAAATTAATAATGTTATGAGGTAATTCAGTATATTACATTATTTAGATATGATTTATAGAAGAAGTTATAGAAAATATGTCAATTCGTAAAATCTATGTATGGGTTTCCCTCCTGGTTAAGAGAATGAATATTGATTTGGAGTTAAACAAATTATAACTACATTGGGGTAAAGACTAAGGTTATGAACAATTACTTTTCCCATGTGAAGAAACCTAAAAATCCAAAACATGTTGCAATAATGTTGGACCATATAATGTGAAAAAACCTCTACTGTTCAATGGTACTGTTAATACCTCAGTAGCTGAGAAATGGTTCAAGTCCCTAGTGATAATATTTATTTCTCTATGAGGTGGTGAAAGAGAAAAGGAAATCGGGGTAGTTTACCTTCTCAAAGAAGACACTGGTCAATGATGGTCATTGATCCATAACACTACAGAGTTTTAGGAAATAAATATTATGGTGATGAATAAATTTAGTTATATATTATTTGAAAAACACTTTCCTTATGATAAATGAGAAGATTTAGAGTGGTAATCTCTCAGTCTAAGGAAAAAGTTTTCCTAAATATAAAGATAAATTAACAATTCTAGCAACTCAGGATGCATATTATGTATAAAATATAAGGAAAATTTTTGATCATTTATATTATAGGATAAATATTGTAATTCTAATGGTATTATTCTCTTACTAATTTTCATTATATGAGGATATAGTATCAAGTTCCATAAAGAGAGAGAAATAATTCTCTTAAGTATTATTCTTTCTTGGTAAAATGAGAAAAGGAGTTGGTGGCAAAGAAATATGGAAATGGAAATAAAAAAAGGGGGTAAGGGTGGAATTTATAACTTGTATTAATTATGTAAATAAAACTTGTGGAACATTCTTGATGTGAATGGGAGTTTTATGAAATTGTGGATGGAAATTCCACCCCTTCATAATTGAAAAGGAAATAAAGAAGGATACAATATCCAATGATTCAACAATAAGTAAGTGGATAACTATGCCAATAAATTCTCTAAGTGTCAATGAAATTACCTCAGAAAATTCCAAGGGTGAAAGTACAAGTTTATGAAATCACTACAGCTGATTTTGGGGTTCATAATAATGTATTAGAAATCATTTTTATCATAACATCAAATTTAAATAATGATTTATTTTATTCTAGAAATTTTATCTCTTTTATATATTCCATGTTTTATAAGGAAATTATATATCTCCCCATCTCCTTAAGATGGTATTTTTTAATCAAGATTACTAGTTGAAATATTATGGGAACAAAGATATGTCTTCCAGTCCCCATTGTGACACATAGACATACCCTTTTTTCACTCTTGATAATTATATCTATGGATACCATTGATATAATCATTGGTGTGCATCGGATTTAGAATTATAATTTGAAAATTTAATAAAAAGAGAAGAATATTATGATTTTTGATGGGGATATAAAATCCATTATCTTCTAGGGGGACTAAATCATCTAAGTCATGTATGAATCTACCTCCAGTATCTCTTCTTAATGATATTCTTGGAGAATAATAGGAGATACAACCTTTGAATATGAAATGTATCCTTTAAATAGAGGATTTAAATTTTTTTCATGAATGAATTGATATGGTTCCTAAAGAACTACCTTGACACCCACATGATATTAAAGTTTAGTTTTCTATTGATCTCATCATATGTGAAAAACCTTTATCTTTGACTCCCTACTATATCACCATTGTGGAATTAATGGAACTGAAGAAATAGTTGTAGGAGTTGTGTTATAAGGTATTTATACACCTAAGTGTTTCACCACGGGGATCCCCAATTATTTTTTACAATAATAAATATGGTTCTATAGATTCCAAGGAAATAAATTCCATTAATATAAAGAATAATATTCCATTTACTCACTTTTATGACTTTTTTAATCAACTACAAGGTACTCAATAGTTTTCCAAGATTGATCTTCATTCTAGGTATAATCTACTTCAATTAAAAAATGATGGTATTAAAAAGATAAAATTTCATACAAGGTATCAAGATTATGAATTTATAGTAATTCACTTTGTATTAACTAATGCACCCTCTATATTTATGGATCTGATGAATATAGTATTGAAGGATTATATTAATAATTTTATTATGAAATTTATTTATCATATCGTGACATACTCTAAAAGATATTATGACCATAAAAATCACTTTTGAATTATTATTTAGGCTCTTAGAGAAAGGGATTTATAGTAAAAATTTAGTAAATGAAAATTTTGGATTTAGAAAGTATCTATTCCTGGATAAAGTTTATGTAAAATCCTGAGATTTAATGAATATTTTCAAATAAATTTAAATTTTTAAATAGTTTATTTTATACACAACTCTAGTTTTATCTTGTGTTACATGGAACAATCAATTTCTCTAATAGCATACATGACACGTGACATTGAGCCTCAGTGAACCATGAAATAATATTATTTAAAATTTGTCCATTAAAACATATTCATTAATTAGGTGGGTATGGATATTATTAACTAATTTATGAAATATAAATATAAATTCCTTAAGAAATATTAATTTATATATAAATTCTTAGTAAATAAACAACCAATTTTTAGTAATATAATTATATTCATCAAAAATATGTTTTCTTCAAAAATGATTTTTATTAATTTTTATGGGAAACTATTATAAATAAAAAATTATTTTATAAAAAAATAATTAATTTTTAAATTCATCATATCAAAATTAACTTATGATGAAATTTTGGTATTATTCAGAAAATTTTGATTTTTCAGGGAATAGTGAAAGCTATAGGTTTTGTAAAACTATCATTCCTTTTAAATAAATTAACTAATTTTAATTACACATTATGTTTTGAAGTAAAATAATTATTATTTATTTATATTTAATCTACTTAAATACTTATGAATAAAATTTTTATTTTATTTTAGTATAATTTTATTTTTTGGATTTAAAAAGGGCTTTTTCTGACAAGTATTTTAAAGTAGATAATGTTTCTCTATTGTAATTAATTAAAATAATACATAATGAGGACTATTTTAAAATAAATTTATAGATTATATAACCAAAAAATTTATTTATATTCATACAATATTTATTATTATATATATAATTAATATAAAATTATCTTGTGCTTAAAATAATACACTTCTCGAAAACCCAATTTTTCGAAGCGTCTGTGAGATCTATTTCAAATTTAAAATTTTCCAATTTTATAAAATATATTTAAAAAATAAAATTAATTTTTTATATCTTCATTTTAAAATTATATTAGGGTTATTTTTTATAATTTTTAGAAATGATTAATTCTTTTGATGAATAGTTAAAAATACTGAATTTTAATTGAAAACTTCCATTTAATTTGAACTATTTATAAAGTTAAATTATATTTTAAATTTATTTTAAAGTTAATTTAATTCAATAATATATTTATTGATCCAATTTAGGTCATTTTAGTCAATTTAATTTTGAGATTGGATATAAAAACTCTGTAAACTTTTAAACATTTTCTCCTTGAAAAGCCTCTTTCTCATCGTATATGCAAGATTAATTTTAAATTAAAATTATCCACTTATATGAATTGAATTTGTAAAAATGGATTCCATATTTAGAACCAGATTAATTTATATTTTATAAAAATTTCAACTAAGTGTTTTTCTGAAATGAATAGTGAGATAAATAATGAGTAATTGTAATGGTTATGGTAAAAATGGGTTTATCGGGGATTAAACTAAAAAAATATGGGTTCCAATGACCTAAAACTTGTATAAACTATATTTTATAGTCATATTTAAACACTATAATGTATAATTATATATATTACTCCATTTTTAATCATCTTCCCATGATAAAAATGTTTCTACACATTTTTCTTGTAAAACAAATTACAAGTGTACCACTCACCTCACTAAAAGCCCACCAACTCTCCTTTCTTCTACACAACAGAAAAAAAACATTTCAGCCAAAACATGAAAAAATAAATTCCCACAATACCCCCTCTCATATTATAATCCTTATTTTGAGAATAAATCTAACTTATTTACGATTTTTGTTCCAACCTAAGGTGCTTATCTGAAGAAGAGGTAATGTTCTACAATGAGAGTTTTTATTTTCTTTCTTACTCCACCTACTTAAATTATTTTTAAAACGTGATGATATTATAATATCAGTATATTACATATATTTATATGTTTTTATGTTAAATTAATGACCTAAACCCATCTCCACTTTCATCAAATAAGTCATGAAATCACCATTCATGTGTATGACGGACCACCGCCTCACAAAATGATGTAATTTTTTTTCATTACCACCTCCCACATATGATTATAATGATGGATTAAATATTTATATATTATATTAATGATATTATTATTATTTTTTAATCATGATACCACATTTTCATTTTTTACTTTACATTTCGTATGAATATGATAATGTCAGTCATGTGTACAATGGACTACCACCTCGCAAACCGATGAGATTCCTTAACTATTTTCATGGAAGGTAATAAGGATGGGTTTAATGAAAATATATAATATATATAATAAAATTATTTTATAATAGTAATATATTATTTACCTTCTTTTCATTCTTTCCATCTGGAAAATGGAAACAATGTTCATGCGTACGTACGACATACTTTCTCCTTGAATGGTGTATTTAATTTTCTATCTATAACTTTTATGGATCACTCTAAATATATATATAAAGAATATATATGATATTTATATAATTTTTAACATTATTTTGATAATTTAATGATGAAAAATTTTGGAGGACCAAAAAAATTACAAATCAAAACATACATGAAAAACAAAGCAGTTATTACCCAAAATGTGACTTTAACATGGAATTGTTAATAAATGGGTAATAAAATAACATAAGTAAATATTATATGGTATGATATAAATATATATATATATATATATATATATATATTAATATATTCATAGTAAAATTATATTTATTATATATGGTTTTTTCACGAGTGTAAAGGAATTTGAGACATACGATAAGGGATTTGATTCTCAATTTTATTTTTCCATGAGACACATTTCATATTCACCTTGTGTTTCTTCTAGGTAGTGTATATACTTCACATGAATTTATTATATGATACTTATAAATAAATATTTGGGTATTTACATATCTATTTTAGTATCTCTCTTTCATGGAATTTATGATTCAAAATTTACCAAAGTGGTAAGGGATTTTAGTCTCAATTTTTCTTCTTTGAGACATATGATTATGGTATGTACCTATCTTCAACTAAGAGGTGTATATATAGAAAAATTGACATTTAATATCATGGATTTATTTATTCTCATGATATTTTAAGATTAATTTATTTTTATTCTTTCATTATTCTTACAATTCAAATTTACCAAAGTAGTAAAGGTTTTTTGTTACAATCGCATCATTTATCGGGATTGGTTAAGATTATATTTCATATGATAAGATATTATAACACATATATCAAGAAACTCAAGAATTTTATTCTTCTCTGGTTATTCTATGAGAAAACATGTTTTCTCTTCAATTTGATCTCCTATTGTACTCAATATTTCAAAATAATTTTTTAATAAAAAATCATCTTTATTTCTCTCTTCATCCAAAAACCATTTTTCTTCGAAAAATATATTTTATAAAAATGTTTTTATAATTCATAAATTTATTTATTAAAGAAATTTGTATCCATTTTTTAATTTTTACAAAAATATTTGAAAGTAATCTTCATATCGTATTCCAAAAAATGCTACTTTGTATTTTACTAAAAATATGAAAAGAATATTTGTTTAACGTGTAAAACATGAACAAAATTTCCCACCATCATGATCATTATTTTCCCTTAAATATTCTTTTATAATTTTTTAAAGTTATTTGAAAGGAAAATGATATTTGAAAAAATAGGTTTTGAAAAGTTTTTTCAAAATTAGAAAGGATATTTTCCTCAAGAAATTTTTTAAATGCTTTTTAAAGACTAATTTATAATTTTTCAATGATATTTTCAAAGAAAAGGATTTCCAATTTTTTTGAGTATTTTTATTTTTAAAAGGTGGTTTTCAAAGAAAATTTATCTTCCTTAAGAAATGTTCCATGTGATTTTCAAAATCATTTTCCATTTATGATGACATCCTTCGATGTTACTTACGATTTAATATGTATATGATCCAACAATATCATATTATTATTTATTTGAATTGTTTATGTTTATTTTGGAATGAATACTAGCAAAACCTGTCTCTTTTACATTGGTTATGATATGATGTAATTTTTATGAATCCCAATTCATTTCATGGTTTATAATGTGATAAAAGTTTATGATAATGTGGAACACATAAATATGGTTTTAATTATGAGATGTTTGGGACTTATATCTCCCTTCAAGAAATTGAGTATGGATTTATATCTCAAGAGATTAGAAAAGACTATAATAGTGAGTGAACCCTAATCTTTAAGGTACCTTTTTCACTATGATGGTCTTGGGAGTGAACCTTGATTACTATTATGGTTCAGTGAGTGAACCCATTACACTATGATATCCTTGTAAATAATCCTTGACTACTATGGAAATTATTTTCAATGTTTATGTTTATGCTACAATTTTATTTCCTATGAAAATTTTATTCTTTCATGCCTCATGTTCTTTGATTTCCTTATGATATTAACATTAAGAACTCCAAAACATTATTCCATGTATTAAGAATTTGATATTTGATATGAAGGTTATGGTTTTAAAATTTTAATCTCATATTCATATACCCTTATTCTCATGTCAATCTTATGTTATCATCGATATCTCACATTCTTGCCCTTATTGAGCGTCTGAGCTCACCCTTTCTTATGTTTCATTTCCCTAAGTTATGAGAAATATTTTAAGTACGATATATTTTTCAAGAGTAATAAAGGGTAATATCTTTATGGGATACATTGAAGATATTTCATGAATTAATAATACTATGTCACAATTTTACAAAGGCACAAAACTATTATGGTTTTGATTGTTTGTTTTTGTAATGTAATGAATATTCATATAAAATGATGTAACATATTTATATGAGAATCCTGGGTCGCTGCAATTGGTATCATAGGAAATGTTTAATTAACATTTGGAAACTAATATGATAAAAATTTAGTGAGATACCTAGGGATATTTCTAATTTTATTTATAGGGATTTCTCCAAGGATAAGTCTAAGGATGATTCAAAGTATAAGAAATGTCTTGGAATTTTGGTAAGGAATAGAGTAAGTGGATTACAAGAAATTACATCCTTTTTTGTATGCTATGAGTGGATGTGGATCTAGGAAATAGGTACCTAGGGGTAATAAATATGAAAAGGGAACACTGATATGGGATTAATCATTACATGGTGAATGAAAATAGGCCTTACTGCAAACCTTTTTTGACACTCCCATGGGATATTGTTTTGAAATTCACAAACTCTTTACAAACCATTAGGAAGTGTTTAAATAAATGGTGGTTATTAATGTCCTACGATAAATATAAGGTGTAACAATTTAAAAATAAGGTGTCATGATTTTAGCATATAATAATTGATTCTTATTAATTATATGGTTTCTCACTATGAACATTGTTATTGACACAATGATTTTTGCGTTTGGTCAATAGTGGGAACCAGAATAAATTGGGTGAACATTGAATATAAAGGAAAATTTGATTTTGAGCATCCAAAAGGTATGATGAATAAATCAAATGATGTTGTAATTATGCCTAATCAGTTATCATGGATCATTATTAACAATGTGAACCTTTTACAACTCTCATATTTAGCAAAGAAGAGAAGTATAGAGTTTACTAATTTTTTGGGTAGTGGAGACCATGGAGGAAAGAAGATTATGTTTCTTATATGTCTATAATATGGGAAGAAGCACTCAAGGAAATGTATTAAAGGGATGAGAATATTATTTTAGTTTGGAAAAGGATTAAAAGTAACTATATTAGAAAATGAAAAATTTAGTTAATGAAATTGATAAGAATAATAGTCTTCCTAAGATATCATCAATGGTGGAATGTTTCAAGTTTATAAATTATAGGAATTATGAGAATCAATTTATTAAGGGGAAATATTTTAAATAGAATCAGCAAGGTTGGGAGATTAATTGTTTTTCTATTGATGGTGAAGTGACTACGAATGAAATATTAAAGTAAATAGGTATTAAGGAATAATATGATGATACCTAGTTAACGATTTAAGAAAGAAGTAAAATGATTGAAGTTTTAATGTATTGTAAGTCAATAATTATTAAATATATAAGGTTTATTTAGTATAAGTTTTTCATTAAGGATTTGAAAGAATATATTGAATGGTGTTGATGACCAAGAAAAGTTATTTAATGGTAAGGTGATATTTCAATAAAACACATGATTAAAGGAAAAATAACCATTACTATATTCCTAATGTTGAGATAATGATGTTGGGTTGAATATATTATTGATATAGATAAATTAAATTAGATAATACTAATTATCGTGGAACTGATAAATATTTTGTGGACAAATTGGTTTATGTTATCATTGATAGAGCTTAAAAAATTATTTTATTTATGGAATATATGAAATAATATATGGTTTTATTAAATCAATAAGGAATCATGTTTATTTTAAATAAGTTTTTATAGTAATTTAGGTTATTACCATGTTTCAAGAGAATACATGGTGAAGGTATTCACATGTTTGGTATATGACAATTGAGAGAAACACTCTGTTGTTTGGGGGATTAATGATAAGTTTATTTTGAAAAAATTAATGACCTTATTTATAAATTTTTAATTTTTAAGGCCAATGAGGTTAACCATTTATGTATTGGTTTACTTACAACTTTGGAAAAATATTTAGAGATTAATTTTTTACATCACTATATGAAAATTTATACTTATTGGAAAACCTTTGCTAACAATTTTGTTGTGATGACACCTAAAGATATAAAAATGAATTATCATTCTATTTATTTATCTTATGATTCCGTAATGCTTTAGGGTTAAAATATTTACCTTCATTTCTTGGAGTAAGAGATGAAGTGTAAATTGATTAATGAATAGTCAAAGGGTTGTATTGTTCTTATGAAATGGAATGAATTCAGGTGAGTAGATCTTCTCATGAAAATTATTTATCTTTAGAAAAAGGATCATAAAATAATTTTTTTTTCTATTATTATCATTTTTATTGATATCAATTACCTTTTTTAGAACTCATTGGTTTATGAAATTGTGGTCATTAACTTTTTCTTGATCATGTTATACATCACTCTCCATTAGTATTTGGATGTTATATTTCTCTTCTATATAAAATTTTTCACTTACCAATAATGTTATCATCTTTATAAACCTAGTATGTGTTATTCTAGATGAATTTTTCACATCCCTTTCTCTTTATTAAGAAAATTTTTGGTTAACCCTTTTATGTTGTTGGTCTCTATGAAGAATTTTCAAATATTAAACCTTTGATGAATGAGATAAATTTTGAGGGTGAAATTAATTTTAAGGGGCTTAGAATGTGACATCCAAATATTTTATGAAATATTTTTTTTAATTAGCTAATTTTTTTTGGATACATTTTGTTATATGAAGTATATATTTTATCCCTCATTACATGAAATAATGAGTTTCTTCGATAGAATGCATAACACGCGACATTGAGCTTCAGCAAACCACGAAATAATATTATTTTAAATATGACCATTATAACCTAGCCAATAAATAGGTGGGTATGAATAGTATTAACTAGTTAATGAAATATGCATATAAATTTCCAACTCAATATAAATTTATTTATAAAATCTCAGTAAATAATCAATCAATTTTTAGTTAAGTAATTATATTCATCAGAAATATATTTTCTTTAAAAATGATTTTTGTTGATTTTTATGAGAAAATATTATAAAAAAATAAATTATTTAATAGAATGAAATTAATTTTTCAAATAATCATATCAAAATTAACTTATGATGAAATATTTTATTTTTTGGAAAATATTTATTTTTCAATGAATAGTGAAAAAACTGATTTTTGTAAAAATATCATTCATTTTTAATAAATTAAGTAATTTAAATGTCACATTATGTTTTAAAGTAAAAAAAGTAATATTTATTTATATCTAATTCACTTAATTACTTCTGAATCAACTTTATATTGGATTTTTAGTATCCGTTTATTTTTGGGTTTAAAAAAGTTTTTTTTCTGAAAACTGTTTAAATGTACATAACATTTCTCCACATTAATTAATTAAAATAATACCTAATGAGAAATGATTTAAATTAAATTTATTGATTATATATCAATAAATTTTAATTTATATTCATACAATTATTATTATTAGACATAGAGTTAATTTAAAATCATCTTTTTCTTAAAAAAATATTCTTCTCAAAAACCCACTTTTTCATCACGTTTGCGTGTTTTATTTTAAATTTAATTTTTTAAAATTTTATAAATTTAATTTTAAAAATAAAATTCATTTTTTAAATAATAATTTCAAATTTTATATGTGGGTGATTTTTTTAGAATTTTCTAAAGTGATTTTTTTGATGAATAGTAAAAATATGGAATTTTAATTGAAAATTACCTTTTGTTTTAATTATTTATAAAGATAAATTATATTTAAAATTGGTTTTAAAGTTAAATTTGTTAAATTATATATATTTTAATCCAAATTAGTTCATTTGAATCAATTTCATATTAAAATTCGATAAAAAAGTTTCTAAACTTTTGAACATTTTCTCTTTGAAAACCTGCTTGCTCGTCGCATCTTTGGGATTAATTTTAAATTAAAATATTCAAATTATATGAGATGTATTTTTAAAATAGATTCAATATTTGGAAACATAATAATATATTTTATAATAATTTTATCATATTTTTTACCATAGTGAATAGTGAAAAATGTTAAAAATAATTACTATAGTAAAGGTAAAAATGTGTTTATAGGGCGTTAAACTAAAACGATAAGGGTTAAAATGACCAAAAAACTGGTTTAAAATATATTTTATGGAAAAAATTCAACCCTATCATGTATAAGTCTTTATATTACTATATTTTCATGTCTTTTGGAATGATAAAAATGTTGGAACACCTTTTTATTTTCAAAAAATTACAAGTGTGACACTCACCTGACTTTTAAAAGGTCACCCAATCTATTTTATTCTTCTCACCTAAAAACCAAATTTTTTTATCTAAGAACTAAATTAATTACTTAATAAATTAACCCCCCCCCCCCCCCCACCCCATCATCTCAAAAGCCTTATTTTTATCATAAATACAACCTAGGATGTTTTTTGGTGCAAACCTAGGAAGGTTACCCAAAGAAGAGGTAACACTCTTCCACGAGCATTTTTTATTTTATTTCATCTTATGAATTATAAAATTATTATTACAATGTGGTGATATAATATCCTCAGTATCTTAATTATACTTATATGTTGTTATGTTAAGTTAATTACCTATAACCATATCCACTTCTATCAAATGGGTTATGAAATCATCATTCGTTTGTAGATTGGACTACCACCTTGCGAACCAATGTCATTCATTCTTCCATTACATCCTATCATACATGGTTATAATGATGGAATAAATGTTTATATATTTTATATATGATATTATTTTTCATATTAAATAATTATATCATATGTTACTTTTTACATTCCATTTCTTGGGAATACAATAACATTGTTCGTGTGTCCAACAGACAACCGCCTCACGAAGTAATGTGATTCATTCACGATTTACATGGATGATAATAAAAATGGGTTTAATGAAATTATGTGATATATATGAAATAAAAAAAATTAATTATAATATATTATTTATCTTCCTTTCTTTCTATTTATTAGGATAATGGAAACAACATTTATTTTTACGTATGGCCTACCATCTCCATGAATGGTGTATTTCATTTTTTTATCTATAACTTTTTTGGGACCCTATAAATACATGTATAATGAGTATTAATGATATTTATATCATGGTTAAATATCTTGATATTATGTAACCTTGATCAATGTAAGAGGAACAAAAAATAACAAATCAAAACATACATAAAAAACAAAGAAGTTATTACCTAAAACATGAATTTAACATGGAATAGTTACTAAAAGATCAATAAAAAGACATATGTAAATAATATATGGTATAATATATATATATATATAGTTATGGTTCCTTAATATACTTATAATAAAATTATATTTATTATATAGTATGTTTGAATGAGTATGAAATAATTCGAGACTTATAGTAATGGATTTCTGTCTCCTTTTATTTTTTTGTGAGAAACATTCCATATTTACCCCGTGTTTCTTATATGTGGTGAATATACTTCCCATTGAGGTATTTTATGATTAGTATCCTTAATTTTTTTGGGATTTACATATCTATTTTAGGATCTCTGTTTCATGGGATTTATGTTTCAATAGATAACAAAGCGGTAAGAAATTTTTTTCTCAAATTTTATTCTTTGATATATATATGATTTTTTATTCACCTATATTCTTTTATAAGGTGTATATACAGCCCGATTAACATTTAATATCATCAATTTTATTATTATACTTTTATTTTATGATTCATTAAAATTTATTCTTTCATGGTGATTACAATTCAATGTCACCAAAGTGGTAAATATTTTATGTTTCAGTCTCATCATTCATCGAGATTTTTTATAATTATGTTTCTAATGACAAAATATTATAATCCATCTCCCAAATAACTCATGAATTTTCTTATACTATGGTTATTTCATGAGAATACATGTTTTCACTTTATTTTCAACTCTTTATATACTCAAGATTTCAAAACAATGTTTTTATAAAAAGTCGTCTTTATTTCTCTATTCGGTCAAAACCCATTTTTCTTATAAAACCATTTTTTCTAAAACAAATTCTAAAATATTTTTTAAATTATTAAATTTTTTTATAAAAAATATATCTACACATGTTTTACTTTTTAAAAATTATTTTTGAAGGAATATTCATCTAATTTTCCAAATAATTCTTGTTTGGATTTTACCAAAAATGTGAATGGAATCATTGTTTTAACATGTATCACATGAATGAAATTTCTAGATATCATGAACATTATTTTAATTTAGCATTCCCTTATATGTTTTAAATTTTATTTTCAAAGATAATAATTTTCAAAATGTTTTAGGTTATAATTTTTTTTCAAAGTGGAGAGGTAATTTTCCTCAATAAATGTTTTAAATAATTTTTAAAGATTCCTTTATTAGTTTTCAAGGTTATTTTCAAGGAAACAAAATTCCAAAATGTTTCAGGATTTAAAAAAATATTTTCAAAGAAAATTTATCTTCCTCAATAAATTCTCAATGTGATCTTTCAAAATCATTATCCATTGAAGATAACATCCTTTAATATTACTTATTATTTAATAGGGATATGATTCAAGTATATAATTCTTATTCAATATATATATGGTATATGTGTATGATGGAATTATGATTATGAAACCCATCTCTTTTCCAAAGGTTATGATATAATGAAATTTTTATGAAACCCATTTCATTTAATGGGTTATTATATGATGAATGTTTATAATCTTGTGGTTCACATAAATATGGTTTTCATTATGATATGGGTGTGACCTATATCTCCCTCCAATGTATTGGGTAAAGGTTTATATCTCATTATATATACAGGAATGCAAAGGGGAGTGAACCTATTTCAATAAGGGATTATCTTCCATGATGGTATTAGGAGTGAACCTTGACTACTATGATGGTTTTGGGAGTGAACCCATTCCACTAAGATGGTCTTGGTATTTATCCTTAATTATTATGTAAATGATTCTTTATTCTTATGTGTATTCTATAATTACATGTCTTATTATAGTGTTATTCTCTCACAACTCATGTTCTTTGATTTCCTTGTGATTTATGCCTTATGAAATGCTATTGTTTATGACATGTCTCCATAATTTGAACTTTTATATGCAAGTTATTGTTTTAAAATGTTAATCTCATTTTCTCATACCCTTATGATCATGTTATTCTTATGTGATCATTGATATCTAACTTTCTTAGCCTTACTAAGCATTTGATCTCACTTATTCTTATGTTTCCTTTCCCCAAGTTATAAATAATGGTTTTAAGTAGGGCATGTTTGTGCACAATATTAATGGGGAAGATATTTATGGGATACATTGAAGAAATTTCATGAATTAATAAGAATGTGTTCTAAATTTCCAAATACACTAAACTATTATGGTCCCCGAGCATGTTTCTGTGTAATGTATTGAATATTCCTATAAAAAATTTAATATCTATGTATGACAATCCTATGTCACTAAATTGAATCTAAGCATGGAATGTCAATTTATCCTTAAAATACATAGGCAGTTATGGAATGGTAAATGCCAAGGAATATAAATAAGATATGTTGTTTCTTTGGATCAGCAGGTTACTATTGAATATTGATTCAAAATTTTACCTTATTAGAAAACCTATTAACCAAATTAGGACATAAAAGGGTTAAGTTAATATGGTACAAATAATTCAAGTAATTCTTTGAATAATTATATAGGATATTGGTCAATGAATTGGTATTGACTTTACCATTATCAAGAAGAAAATTTTTTATATATAGTTATGCATCAAAGAAAATACTTGGATGTATCCTTATGCATAACAATAGATTTTTTTACTTTGTATCATAGTATATAAAGATTCATGAATAGAACTATCCAACCTATTATCAATATTTGGAATCCATATTCATTATATAGATGATATATAGGAATTAACTTTATGGTGAAATATGTGAAATAAATATTGATCATAAAATATTTAAATATATCTTCTCATAAAAAATAGCTCCGCATGAGGAAAATTTGATGGTTCAAACTACTCAATTACTATGATTTAACAACACATTACCACCTTATAAAAGAAAATTAGGCAGTTGATTCATTGAGTAGGATAGATCATAGAGTTTTGATTAAAATGATAATTAAAAAAGATCCCATATTCATGTATTTATAAAATTTGGATATGGTAATATTTATAGAAGGGGAAACATCACATTTATTACAAATGTATTCCAAGCCATCCTTATAAGAGATAATATACAATTTCTCTCTTGATGATAAGAATATTGAAAATTAAATCAAAGTCATGAATGAAGGGAAATTGGTATAATTCATCTATGAATGTGGTATATTGAAAGTTGGAAAGAGGCTATATATTTCATCCATGCTTGAGATAAAAGTAATTTTTAGATGAATCTCATGAAAAAAAATTCTTATAAACCCTAGTAGTTCCAAAATGCATTAGGATTTGAAGTAATTTTTTTGGATAGATAATATTAAATGGGAAATTACAAACTATATATAATGATTCTTGGATTTTCAACAAGTAAAGGATAAAATAAAACATTCTAAAGTATTTAAAAAACCTTTACCTATTCATATGTGGATATGGGATGATATTACTATGGACTTTTTCACTAGATTTCAAAGTAAACCTAGAATTATTGGTTAAATATGGGTTTTTTTTTCTCCTTACCAAGTATGAAAATTTCTTCACTATAAGGGGTGAATTACCACTTAATCATCTCACACTGATCTTTATTAGTGAAGTCGTAAGGCTTCATGGTGGATGTATTTTATTTTTATCTGATCATTATTATAATTTTACAAAAAAATCTATAAGATACTTCATAAGGATCTTGATACCAAGATATATTTTATCACTGCCTTAAATCATTAAAATGATCGTAAGATTAAAGGGACTTTACATAAATTAAAAGACATGTTGTGGTCATGCTCACTTGACTTACAAAGTACGTAATACAATTATTTAACTTAGATTGAATTCAAATATAATAATAGCTTCCATTTAAGAATTAAAACTTTCCCAAATGAGGTATTGTACAAAAAGAGATGTCATAATCCAACTTGTACGGTCATGGTTAGTGAAAGGAATCTTATAGGACAAGATCTTTTTTATGAGACAATGGTGAAATTAAAAACTGTCCAGAATCATATTAAGACATATCAATGTAAAAAAATATTCCAGTAAATAAAGGAATTATTTATATTTTTAAGTGGGAAATCAATTTTTCTCTAAGGTATATACATGGAAATATTTTATAATGTTTGGTAGGGAAGGGTAACTAAGTACTAGGTACATCAGGCCTATTAAAATTCAAGAAATAATAGGATAAATGGCCTATAGTTTGGAAATACCAACTATCCTATCTAAATATCATGTATATTTATATGTGAATATATATATATATATATATATATTCCCATTCATATATATATATATACATAAATAAGTATACACATGAGTAAGGTGAAAAAAATAACATAAACCAATAGCATATGATCCTTGGGTCCATAATCTCGATCATTTAGACATACTTTAAAAAAGGAATTTAGCTGGGTGTTGTAGCATTCAATTCATGTATATTTAATTCAATATATGGGTCTATAATACCAATCAATAATACCTAATTTTTTCAGTGCTATAAATTTCTCTAGTCAAGCTACATCACTATAGGGGTATACATGTCCTAGCCATGGGTTCACCCGCACTAACCTCCAATCATTATAATAAATGATATCATCTACCGATATACAATCCTATAAATATGGAATTAAGATAGATGACATACTACTCACTCCACATGTATTCTAGTCTGATGTCTTATTCCCAAGCTTCAGTCTATTGGCAGTCATGAAATTGCATCTTAGATAATCCCTAAGGGGATCGCCCTTAGGAAATCTATAATGAATGCTCTCCCAATCCAAGTACATGCTCAACATCCATTTATATAAATGGATCAATAGCCCCATCCTCAAGAAGTATCTCGACGTTATGTGGTAATAGAGCATCCACACAGTCCTATAGAGCATACTAGGAATATCTCAAAGATAATGTAATTATATATTGATAATGTCTCAAAAATGTTGTGGGTGTGGAGTGTCATTTCCAACATCTAATCATATAAGGATCAAAATATTGACCCCAGGAAATTCCTATGGTTATCCATGAAATATCAATCATGTATTCTAAAAATTTTGATCCTATAATTATTTCTGAGCATCCCAATAATATCAATCATATAGGCTCAGTAACTGGATCCTAGGAAGCAAGTCTAGGCATCGCTGATAATAATAAAAAGACTCAAAATCTAGATTCTAGGAAGTACCTATGGAAATACAAATATAAAAAGACATAGAAAACATATACCATGATGTAACTCTATCAATACTTATAAAATACCAAATCTCATCAAACTCATCATCTAAAAACTAAGAAATGCATATGGAAATCATCATTTTATCAGTAGTAAATAGGTGAATTCATAAAAAGAGTAAGGGTTGTCGAATTCCTAACTCAACACTACTATCATAGCCCTATGGGATTACATGTTTGGAAGGGGTTATAAGGTGACCCTTACTACATTAACTACCCAAAACCCCAATACACCATCTCAGGTTCAATCAAACACTAGGGTACCCACTAGGCCCCTCAAGTCAAAACACTGAAGTGGTATCCAACTCAGGATCATTAAAGTCTACACATAAATGAATGAATCCTAATTGGGATCCTTAGATATAAAATAAAAATGGATATACCCTATAGGTTATCCTCTAATGGAAATAAAACTAATTTATCCTACACTGGATCCTCTTAGTTGAAACATAATCATATCAATCTTACTTGAGATCCTTAGAAATAACTAATCTCAAGTCCTCTTAGGACAAAAAGGAACATCTCAAAAGGGAGATAACCATAAGGAAAGATATTAAAAACAATAGGTTAATATATATGTCTCATGTCTCATCTTACATTAAAGTCTCACTCTTAGGAGACAACTGGATTCAATTACTAGAGGAAGAACCTCTCTATTAAACAAAGAAGCCTAAAGCACACCTAGGAGTCCTTAAACACATCAAGGGTTTTACCATCATGATTTACATATATAGATACTAAAAATGGAATAATCATGTGTCCAATTTTGAATCATGGGTTTAAATATATGAAAAATTATCAAAAGGGTATCAAGGGGTAGTACACGTTGTGTATTCCCAGTACACGGTGTGTACCCCCAATGCTCCACGTAGACATGCACTTCAACTAAACGTTTTATGTAAATTACCAAGTACACAACATGTAAGATAGGTACATAGTGCATAATCCATACAAGGTACATACCTGAGTACATCACATGGTTTGTACATGTACTTTTCTAGGTCGTGTACCTGTACACGGCATATCTCCCATACTAGATCTGGTTGTGTACTCTACACAGCCATGGGCCCCTACACAGGATATCTGGCCTCGTACTTAGCTGCATGGTAGAGTCCTAGTACATGGAATGTATAACCCATACATGGAGTGTACTTATAAAAAGATCATATTCCCTAAATGGGAATAATACATGACATTTTTTTCAGAACTACACGCCATGTGATTGAGAATTATAAATAGAAAATGCCTCAAATCAGCCTAAAACCCCCATTTTCTCCCCAAAAGGTATATATCGACCCACAAGTCCTTTTAAATAGTCATAATAAGTCATTAAAACATGAAAATGGTAAATATTAAAGGATTTATGGAACAAAAACAAAAAAATCATATCTTTCAGTTGAATCTACTAATGCTTCACCTGTTTCCATGATCCATGGGAACTACATGATGATCTAGCTCATCCCAAGCTCTACGGTGGAACGTTCTTTATCCTCTCTCTCTCTCACACACACTTTATCAATCTCTATAAATTTCTCTCTCATCAATTTTCAACAGTACCACTGGGGATGTGTACACAAAAATCCAAGGTAAGGAGAAAGAAAAAAAAGAATAAAACGAAAGGACTAATAAAAAAAGAAAATGGGGGACAGGACGAGCTCCAAAGGCTAGCCTGAGTTTATGCCAAGCCTAGGAAGAAAACCATTTAGGACTCAATTAAGGAGATGGAAACTCAAAACAATTCTCCCTTTAAAATATATGGAAGAACAAACCTACATGAACAAATTAATATTAAATTAATTCAATATTAAATTTTAATTCTTCCACTAAAATTTGAATGATTCATAATTCCACAAAACTTATATATTAGGTTAAAAATATTATCTCAAACCAATAAAGTGATCATTAAAATTATATGAAGACATATTCTAGGGTAAAATGACCTTTTTACCACTTACAGTAATTCAAAGGCCAAAATTCATATGTTCGCTCAAAATTATAGTCTAGAATAACATGTTTCATTACAAACTCTCCACCATAAACCTTCTCAGCCTCAAGAAACCTTGGTGGAAAAACTAGTATCCATGATATCTTCCTGATCATTTACACAACTGTGTTATCTTGACTATCCAATGACCAATCATACAATATCGAGAACTCTTCCATCAAGGAATATGTTTAACTTTGGTTGATATACTACTCCCCATCATAGGAATATGCTTATCATCATCTCAAAATAAAACTTTGGCCTCAACGGCCCATGTAAAATGACAAATTTCAACTAAAAATAAGGTTCAACACCCTCAAATGGCTAACAGTGCACTCCCCACCATATGGCTTACCTCATACCGCTCCTTGAGCATAACCTCAACAGGTTACTTGATAAAACTGGGGAAGGTATAAAAAAGGAAAAAAGCACAGTATATATTTTTATGCTCGCTCGACGTACTCGGGATGATACCAAGATAGAGCATGATCATATCTAACTAGAATTACACTAATATTCCAATGATAAGCATGTACCGCTCTCTTCAAGCCATGCTCAAATCAAACAGGATGCACTTTCCTTCATCTAACTCCTTGTACCACATCTCCTGACAATGTGCGTACAGGTAAAAACATGGGTCAACCATCTTGTGATACCCCATTAATTTTTGATATCTCTTCTACCACAAAGGTACATTCATCATTTTAACCACAAATCTTGGGCAACCACACCCATGTTAAGTCTTTGAAACTATCATTAATTGGCTCGCACACAACCACTCATTGATTTACAACTAAATAATACCACATGAAATCATTATGTACCTTTATAAAATGACTCACTCTCTTGTGAGTCGTCTTATGTTAAAACCAAGATGACCATATAATGCAGAAGAGATACCAAATTGACACTCACCGAGCATCTACATAAGGTAATGCCCCCTTGTGGTCTAGTTCACAAGAAATTTCTCAGTACTTATCGGCATCATACTCATTGATCTGAAGAGGTAACCAAAATGAATGATAGTTAAGTGGAATTTCATTCATAGCTATATATAAAAACATTGTATAGATTCTTGATGGAACTTTATATAACGTAACCGAAGAAACACAATACCCTACAAGGGGTCCAAAATTTGGGCATCAAGTTCCCTATCAACCTAATATTTTCATTGCACCTCCCATGCATGAGGACTAAGTCATCAACCTCACCATTAAATGTCTCAATGTAGATCCACATCACTTACCAGCAAAATGAAATATATATGAATGTCATCCCAATTGAGTATAATTACACCAAAAAACATTATGATAAAAACCATTTTGGTTTCTATTGATACTTTAAATAATTTAACTTTATAATTAGTAAAATCACACACTATTAGACCTATAACATGTGAACCCTACTTTTCAAATATGATGCATGAGACACCTCTTTCCTTTTCCTACCAATGGCCAAAATCAATCTCTAGACACTTCTAAATGGTAAAGATCCAAAAATCCATAATAAATCATCACATCCACCCAACATGTGTGTATCCCAAGGAAAAATCATATACAACTATACATTACAAATCAAAACAGAAATCCTATAACCTGGTAACCCAGATTCTCATTAGAACAAGTATTCTCGAAACACCAATTCGATATCCATCCATGGTTCAGACACATTCCAAATACACTTGTCTACCATATCCCAAATAGTAAATCCAAAGGAAAATAATACCTATAATACCCCTCTGTAACATCCTGACCCAAATGCCACTAATCTGGTACCCAAGTGAACTCACTACAAGAAATCAATCACACCTCCCCATATTCCAAAGGCGTTTGACTAGCAGAGAGGGTCTGAAGGTGGTGAAGGGGGGAAACTATACCATCATATTAGAGTAACATGGTGGAAATAAATAGATATTATCTAAGCAGTAAATAAAAATAGTTTGGAAGTAGTAAATAACTAAAATATAAGTTTGTTGTAATAATAAATGAAATATTATAAAAGCATAAATAGCCATGTCATACATAAAATACTGGTCACCTACTAGGCTAACCATACATAATATTACATAAAAGAAAATAAAATAATATTATAGGGCTCCACTAATAACTCTTAGGTAGAACAAATACCCAGTCTCCAGACACTATCGAATTGAACTAATCCAATCATAAGAATCCACAAAAATTACTCCGCTCAATCATGAAACTCTAGGCCTCAGCCCTATCCATCACTAATGTTTTCTCAACCTAAAATAAATTCATAAGGTCTGAACACACACCAAAGTTCACATAAAGGGTTGAGAAATAATATTAGTAACCCAAAGATGAACCTATAAATCAATTGTCAAAAATGCATTCTCGTGAAATACTCTTAGACTAGCTGAGATGCAAATAGAAAGATGAATCAAATAAAAAATGTGGAACCATAGTCAATCCCCGAGTACATGATCCTGGTCAATCAGTAAATGTTCCATAATGTATATTTATATTTATACAAATATATATATATATATATATATATGAATACACATGTGTAAGGTGAAAGAAAAAAACATAAATTAATAGTAGTGGATCCTTGAGTCTGTAATCCCGATCGTCTCTAAATCCTGTGAAAGGGGAATTGATCGGGATGTCACATCACTCAAGCAATGTATTTTTAAGTCAGTCTCTAGGTCTCTAATCCCAATCAATAATACCTTCCTTATCCAGTACCAAAAATTTCTCTGATAATGATGCATCACCACATGGGTACACATGTTCTATTCCTAGGTTTACCCCAACTCGCATCTAATTAATATAATAAAGGATATTATATACTGATGGGAAATCCTCTAAATGTGGAATTGATCTAGATGAATTACAACTTGATCCACATGTAATTCAGTACAATGTCTAATTCCTCGGTCCTGATCCGTAGTCAATCATGACATTGCAACTCGGATAATTCCTAAGGGCCTCACACTTGGTAAATCTATAAGGAATACTCTTTGGATCCAAGTATATGCTTGAAATCCATTCATATAAATGGATCAACATCCCTGTCCCTAGGAAGTACCTAGTGAAGATGTATTAATAATTCATCCACCCAATCCTAGGGAGCATATTGGGCATTTCCTGATGATATTATAATCATCCATTGAGTATATATCAAAAAGAGTGTGGGTGTGGAGTGTCATGTATAACATTTGATCATGTAAGGATCAAAATTCAGACCCCGAGAAGTACTAATGGTCATCCCTATAATATCAACCATTCGTGATCAAAATTCAAATCCTAGAAGTATGTATAAGAATCCCAATAATTTCAATCAAGTGGGATCAACATCCATATCCCAACAATCAAGTTTAGGCATCCCTAATAATAATTAAAAGGCTCAAAATCTGAATTCCAAGAATTACCTCTAGAAATCATAATATAATAGGGCTCAAAATCTAGATCCTAAAAAGTACCTCTAGGAATCTATATCAAATAGAAAATTGTGTCAATCTCATCAGCCACTAACCAATAAGCACCTCTGGTAATCATTAATGCATAAGCAATAAATAGTCGAATGCATAAAAAGAGTGAGTGTGGTTTAATGCCTAACCCACCACTACTGTCATAGACCTTTGGGATTACATATTTTTCATTGATTCTGACATGGCACTCACTACCATCACTACCCAAAACTCTAATGCACTAGCTCAGGGTCAGTCATACATTGGGGTAACTTCTGGGTCCCTCAAGTCAATACACTCGAGAGGAATCCTACTCGAGATCCTTGAAGACTTTACATAAGCAAAGGCATACTAGTTAAGAACATTATTTATGAAATAAAAAGGTTATAATCCTACAAGGGATCCTCTAATGGTAATTAAACAGAGGCATCCTCTAGTTCGAAATGTAAATAGAGGCATCCTACCATGGATCCTCAAAACCAACTAATATCACAACCTCTTATACCATAAGGGTGCATCTCGTAATGGATAATTCCTCAAGAGAAGAGATAAAAATCATCAGTCAAGATATACGTATCATGGGTCATCACATATCAAATTCTTAATCTAAAGAGAATAATAGATTCAATTTTCAGATATGGACCTTTATGTTAAAATAAAAAAACTAAATGCCACCTAGGTGTCCTCAAAACACCTCAAGGGTTTTATAATCGTATTGTATATAGAAAGATAATCAAAATGGAATACTCATGAGTCCAATTCTATCTTCTAGTAATAAATATATGAAAGGCACTCAAAATTGTATCAAGGGGTGGTACACGGTGTGTATACCCAGTACACGGTGTGTACCCATAACGGTCCACTTATGTGTGTAATTCAACCAAACATGGCATGTAAAATAAAAAGTACATGGTGTGTAAGATAGGTACATGGCATGTACCCTAAAAATGGAATCTAATTAAGTCCCTAATATGACATTTAAATTTAATTTTCCTATATTTGTACCACTAAATGACATGCGAGCCATATGGGATCTTGTTGTGTACTCTACACGGACATATGCACCTACACGGGCTGTCTGGTCAGGTACACGACTACACAGCAATTCCCAGTACACGGTGTGTATTATCCGTGCACATATTTTACTTATAAAAATATCATCTTCCGAAAATGGAAAGAACTAATAGCATGTGTTCCTGAATTACATGTTGTGTTATCGAGATTTCTGAATGAGAAACCCCCGAAATCGGCTCGAAACCACCATTTTACCTCAAATTGGTATAGAACAAACCAAAAAGGGATCTAAAAAGTAATAATATGGCATAAAATCATGAAAATGGTAAATATTCAAGTATTTATAAAAAAACATAAAAATTCCCTACCTTTGGGATGAATATACAGAAGCATTGCGTGTTTTCGTGATCCATGGCTATCGCATGACTATCTAGCTTGTCCCGAGCTCTGTGGTGGCACCTCCCTTATCCTCCATATCTCTCTCTCCATATCTCTATACATATACATTTATATATCATTTCCATGGAATAATACTCTAGGTTTGTTTCTATGAAAATCTAAAGCAAATAGAAAGAAAAAAGAAAAGAGGAAAAGGAATGGAAGAAAAATAAAAGAAAAAAGAATAAGGGGCCTAGGCTGACCCCAGTGCCCAACAAAAGTTTATGCCCCACTTATGAAAAAACCCCATTTTGGAATCAATAGATAATAAATAATCTCAATCGTATGTTATGTTCAAAATATATGAACAAACGAACCTTTGAGAATAAATTAATATTTAATTAATTAAATATTAAATATTGATTATTCTATAAAAATTTAAAATAGTTTAAAATCCCACCAAACTCATATAATAGGGTAATAAACCTATTTTGGGACCAAAAGAGTGGCCATAAAAATTATCTGAAGTCTAATTTTAGGTGGAAAATGACTATTTTACCCCTTATAGGCATCTGAAGGAAAAAATTTAAATTTATGGTGAAATATTCTAATTTGAAAAAAAACATGGGTAGTTACACTTAGAATGACCAATAACTAAAATAATAACCTACCAAACCTCTTCCATGTTCCTTATAGGTTATTTTATTATAAAAATACCAACATATAGGTCTTAATTTGTAATCCGAAGGAGTTCTCTCAAAGAAGATGTAATCATTTTTACCGACTCTTTCAAAGTTCATTTCTTCTTATACTTACTCTAAATAAATTTAACCATCCTAACATCATGGTTTAAGTATCATAAATATAAATTGATTTTATTATTAATATGGTACAACCATTTTCTACCTCCTTTCAATCCTATAGAAAATAAAAATATCGCTCATGTGTTTATATGGCCTACCGTTTCCATAGAGTAGTGAAATTAATTTTTCATCACCACTTTACAAGGATGGTAATAAAAATGGAACTATTGATTTTATATTATATTTATGAAAAAAAATATATGATTCTATAAATCTAAAATATCGTTTAACTTTTTTCCATTCATCCCATTAAAAATGATAACATCGCTCATGCATACGTGTGGACTCCAACCTCAATGAAGCGATGTGATTCATTTTTCATGTTTTAATTTAATGGATGACTATAAATATGTATGTTATGAATATATTAAATATTTATATCATCATTAATATTCTATATATGGGGTAACTATGAAAAATATTTATGTACCGTGACTATCAAATCAAAACAAACATTAAAAGGAAGAAATTAACAATTGAAATGATGATGATAATAAAAGATTATTTATGAAAACATGATAAGATTCCATAAGAAAACCACTTATGGAATTACCAGTGTGAATAAAATTATGGTATAGAATTATAATAAATTTTAATTTATTTTACTATAGGTTAAAATAACTTAATAATAAACTCATATAAGAGGTAAGAGTTTTTTTGACAATCTCATCCTTATTTGGGATTGTTTATATTTAATTTTATTTTTGGGTAATTATATGATATTATATATTAAACACCATATGTTTTACTCACCTTTGGTTATTTCTATAAATTAAATGTTTTCCTTTCATTTTCCCCTCTCTAATAACTCAATAGTTTGAAAAAATGTTTTTAAGGAAACCCGACATTTTTTCTATTCCATCCGGAATCCTTTTATTAGATTTCTATATTTTTTTTAAACGTTTTGAATAATTTTTTCAATATCCTTCAATGATTTATTAAATTCAATTTTAATCATGTTTGATTTTATACAAAAAGTATGAAAAGGAATGTTCTTATCATTTTTTTATTGGAACACTTTTAGTACAAATTTTTGTATTGATTATATATTGAATTGTTATTCATTTATTTATTACAATGAAGGAATTGAACATATTATGTGGTATTTGTTGGATATTATATCCCATTTATGTATTTTTAGGTATCATTATACAAGATAGTTTGGTTGTTTGGTCTACCCCGTGCCTATTTATGTATGATTTCATAGAACAAAGCCTTAAATGTAAGATTATGGTATCTTAAATTATGAATTATATCATTATGAAAATAATTTTTGTTATCAATGTGATTTTTTATATTGTTATTTAATCCATGGAATTATTATCCTTTTATGTTATTAGTTATAAGTAATATTTGATTATTTTTTATCTTTGTGATATTATTCATGCTTTATTTATCCTCAGAAAGCTTTCATTGTATTATTTCTTTTACTGATCTTCTGAGATGAACATTTATTATATTTTCCTTTCTCCTTGTTATCAAGAAGGGATTTATGAATGATTTTAGGGATATAAAATAAGAAATGATAAATCTATCACTATAATATTATGTTTTATTTCTTTTTTTTTTGAAGGTAATGTGAGAATCATGTATGTATCTATCCTCCCAATACTAAAAAACTATTTCATCCTTTAGTATATGATCCCTTTTATCTTATTTCAATTTAGTAAAATAACCTCCCACTTTGGGTTACTAGAGTAAGGTTGTTACATTATACCCTTGAAGTTATTCACCGAATTAGGGCCTATTAAAGGCAGGCCCTTAGGGTCACTCTCATCTTTTCTACAGGCCTAGATGGGGTTCTAATTAATTCTGGATCATGATACGTATTAACATATTAAAATCCATCATTGGATTTTTTTAAGTTTATACGATAAAAAATGTATATTTTATAAGTTTTATAAATATATAGGAGCTCAAAATCAAGGTATGTATTGATAAGTTTAGTATTTTATATTGAATGTATGATTAAAATGGTTTTAAAATCACGGAGTTACATGTAAAATAATATTTCATCCTTATATGAATTGGGATAAACGATGAGTATTTTCATATTATTCCCTCAATACGATAGTAAAAGTTATTTTTTAGAAAAAAATTATTATGAAAACCATGAGATGATTTCCTGATACACATGGTTCATTATAATCTATAACATGTTTGAAAATGAGATAAGTATAAAGATATTTTATCTAGGATAATAGTGTTTTTCAAAGATATTTATTTAAGTATGAGGGAAAAATTTATCACTTCCCTTAGTGGTATATTTTATTGAATATATTCTTATATTAAAAATATTTCTTGAAACACATGGAATTCCATTTTATATATGGTTAATAATAGTTTTTTAATTAGTATTCCCATTATAGTAAATAAGTTATATTTCACAATACAAATGATTTTTTGTATCTTAGTATGATGTTATATAAAATATTATATTTTCTATAAGGATAGTGGGAATATGTTTGTACTTATATAAGTTCAAAGGTTAAAAAATAAATATTATACAAGTGATGATTCAATGTTAATAGTATATTTTGGTAAAGATAAAATAATGTAAATATTTAAATTTAGTAACCAAAAATGATCTAAAAAAGTTTAAGGAATAGTTGCAAGAATGATGATGATAATAAAATTAGAAGGAGTTCTCAAGGGACAACATAATCTATCAACATTATAACATTGGATCATGTGAAGTAAAAAGGTTTGAATGCTTATTCAAATAATTTTAACACTAGAAATATTATTCATAATTTCAACATTATTAAAACTAGATTTATTCATAGATGTTATTCACTAAAAGAGTTTATGGGGTGTGTTTTATTAGATAGTCACATAGATACGTGGAATGAATTACATTGAGATGTAATGAGTCTAATAAAACTCTAAAAATTTAGCAAACATAAGGCCTCTCTAGTGGACATTCCTCTAGGATATGATTAGGTGGACACTTATGAATTGATTTATTAGTTTTATTAAATAGTTTCAGAAAATAAAATGTATCATATTATAAAAAAATAAGTATCTATGTTATCATTATTTCACTTTAGAGAAAAAAATTGAGGTATTATGATAATTGGCCTAAAAAATAGACCTTTTAGTTACCCCTAAGTAATATTCATCATGAATTATTATAGGTTGTGATATAATTTTAGGGTTATCATGGGTAGTATTTCATATTGAGTTATAGAATATAATTCTGAGACGCAAATGTAGTTTTGAGTACCTAAAAACCTACCAAGTATATGAAATATAGTGTTATACACTATGTATATGGTAAACTAAGGGTGCATGTTTCATACTGAATCCCCATACATGAGTCTGTAAATATAACCAGCCTAATTACCTTCATACTTTTAAACCTTTCTTATACCATCCTTGAGGATAATATAATCATGGGGTGGTTGGGTATATTAGTTATTGTGTCTTCGTTTCAGGCTTCACCAAATATTCATTTTTCCTCTCACATGAATAGTATGAAATTAGAACCCTTGATGAAGATAGATTAATAAATATTATGTTTATACATAGATAAGGTACATGTGATATTCTTGACAATCTCGGTGAGGGTAATTCATTATGCTCACCCACTTAGATGAATGGCATGTGATGTATTCAACAACCTAACAAATACACACTCAATGAACTAAGAATATAAGAGTAGGCTATATAAGGTAGACATAATCGATCTCTCAGGACTACTCTATGTCTTGGACAAAAGGATTATATGATTATGTACACTTTTATATGATACATTTGGGGTACAAAAATGTGAAGATACATATTCTTAATAGATATCATGTTTAATCACTTTATAGATTGAGTGTCATTGATTCTTTTATTGAGGAATACCATTGGTTGTATTTATGGATTCAAGAATTAATAATTGTTTCCATTTTATAAATGCTCATGGGTTCACATTTGGTACTGGTTTATCTTTATGTTTGGATTTTAATTAAAGTCAATGTTATGAATAGTGTCAAATTGACACTATTGATATTTTATAAAAATAATACTTTATTAAATTATTTAAAAAATCAAAAAAAACATTAAAAAAATTATTATATAGTCTAAAATGTCATAAAATTTACATTTATGGACAATTTACATCATATAAGTAAAAATTTCTAACCTTTTAATATTGGAAATGTTATTACCAATTTTAAAATTAAATAGATTAATTAAGGGTAAATCAAAATTATAAGGTTTAAAATGTAATCAAAACATGTCAAAATATTATTAGATGAATAATATTAGATCCATATCACATTAATATCTAGTTTTATTTGTTTAATGGATTCATTTACTTGAAAATAAATTATATATAATTTAAATCAAAGATCGTTACAAAATATCACTATCTTGTATTTTAATACCTTTTATGTGTCCACATAGAGCCAAAATAAATATATGAACGAATATAAATGTCTATTTTTATATAAATGAAATAAGTTTCATTAAATCATTTTATTTTGAATTTTTTAAAGTTATATAATTACCTTAAAAGTCTTTTCAATTCTAAAACAACATTTATTTAATTAACATAAAAATAGAATAAATGATTTTAATAATATTAATATTGATATATTTTGAATTATTAAATGTGTATAATGAATTTAATAGATCTATAAGATATATTATATATGTTTTAAATCATTATATTACATTTCACACTTTATCTTAAAGTATTTTAAGTAAAATTAAATGAACAGTATTAAATTTGGAAATAAGGATATCTTATTGAATAAAATAATTTTTAAATTATATAAAAATCACATAAACGTTAAATAATCACAATGGGATAGTATATGGTCGAAACATTATTCTAATTTTCATTTATATTCCATTTTTTATTATTTGGGTCTAGAATAGTCTAATTATAATTTAATATTTTGAGAGTTTCCAAATGTGCCCCTCCACTTCCTTATAAAATGACACTCTTCATTCTCTATTATTAACACATATAAAGAAATTTAGTTTATCCAAAATCTACCCATTTCTCCTCCCAACTTCCCTCAATTCATCCTAGAGTCCATACTTTTGGAATAAATCCATCCTAAGGAGTCCTTTTGTGCAAATCCAAAAGAGATACCTGAAAACGAGGTAATTGTTTTATCACCTCTTTCAACGTTATTTTCTTCTTATACTTCTTATTTATATATTGTTTATATATCAAAATAATAAATACAGTATCATAAATATATTTAGATGTTATTATAATCATGTTACCACCATATTCCAAATTTTATCAATCATATAAATAACAATATCACCGTGCGTGCGTACGTACGACTTACCGTCTCCACGCTATCGTGTAATTTTTTATTCAACGATACATTAATTGGACAGGTATAATTATGATTATAATGGATATAAATAATGAATATAACATGATAATTATTCTATATAATTAATATACCATCCAATTCCATTCCATTTAACCATCAATGGAATGATATCGTAACCCGTGTGTACGTAGAGCCTACCATCTCCACTATGTGATGGGATTAATTCTCCACGTTGACCATTTAAGAATTATTATAAAATTATTATGATGAGTAAATAGAATGTTTATAAACTTAATATAATTATATATATGAATAAAATATAAATCCTATGTATAAAAAACATGACTTACATAACAAAACTGGAATAGGAATGCAAAGAAGTTAACACCCAAAATAATGGTAATACTGAAATATTATTAACAGAATGATGTAATAGTTTCATATATGAAACCATAAATATGGATATGGTTTTGGTATAATTTAATAATATAAATTAACCCTTATATAGAAGGAAAAATTACCCTCGAATAATGGAAATTAAAAGGTACGGGTTAATTTCACAATCTCATTATTATTCGTGGTTGTTTATATATAAGTATCTACTTAGACATCCTTATCATTCGTTTCCATATTTCATGAAAAGTATTTCAAAAAATTTTGAAATACATTTTTACCAATGTTTTACATTTTATATAAATTTTTTTGAAAGGAATCTTTCTGTCGTTTTCCAAATGGTGTACTTTAGGACATTTTCAACAAATTAAGGAAAGAATGTTTTTAAAAACTTATACAGTGTGAGAGAATATTTTATATTGTTATGATGACTTAACATTTTGAATATTCCCTTACAATATTACAAGTTTATTTGAAAAACTAATCTTTTATTTTACAATTTCATGTATTTTAAATAATTTCATAGTAAAAAAATGGATATTTCTCTCAAAGAGTTTTAATGATTTTATCAGATTATTTTTATCTATGTAAACATACTTTGTTGGATTTTACGTTTATTTGAGGTTGTTTTCTAATGATACAATCTACCATATTTTCTTAAATGGTTTATGATATGTTCAACTGTAGATGTTCTATTTTGATCCACTCACTGTTTATGGTTAAAGTATTAACATTCCATAAGTTAATTTTAATACGAATATTTATATTTTACCCATTTCACAAGAGGAATACATTGGACTTAGTTAGTGATGGTTAAGGCCTGATATAGTTCTTCAATGCACCGATGGGTCTCATGAGACGAAATTAGTTGTTTACAAACCCTTCATGTTTGTTTTCTAAGTAGTTGAACATTGTTTGGAGAATAGATCTTGACACAAATCAGACAAGTTTCTACCCGCAGACTTAAACTATCATGAGGATATATCTTGATATTATCTATCTCAAGGATATTTATTGATATTGCAGATGTCTATAATTATGAATTCCCCCATTATGATATTAGTTATGGATATTCTATGTGATTATTCGACTAGTATAATATCCATGGTTATGCATGTTTTATATGGTATTATTTATTCTTTCCATATTATGATCAAGATTATGTTTAAAGGGATTGTGTTTTAGTTTTAGATATTGCCTTAAGGTTTATGATTACTAATTAATAATAGATTTTATTGTATGCTTACCCTTACTGAGCATCTTATCTCACCCCCTTATTATTTTTATTTTACCAGGATTCTATAAATTGTATTATAACTGATATGCAGGGTTAAGATAAAATAATAATGGTGTTATTAAAGGATTATCTATGTTGTATTTTATATTTGAAATTGTAATGTAAAGTTCATATTTGTAATCAATTTTACAAAATTTAAATATTGATCGGTACTTTAGGATTTTATTCCTAGTAATCAGGCCAATGTATTAAAATAATGTACCAACTCTAACCTTCTGGGGTCGGGGCGTTATAGTTAAATAGTGGATCATTATTATAAAACCATTTTAATTTTTTCTTAATTTTTTTTATAAAATTTCATATTACTTATTATTACATGCTTTCATTCCCACTGTGCAATTTTATGGAAAAGTGTTATGTTTTCTAAAATTTTATAAACTCTAAAATTATGTCAAAATTATTAACCAATTTATAAACTATAATGTTCATATAAACATTATATTCTATATTTGATAATAAAAATGTATGAAAATTGTTATTTCTATTTTATAAATTAATATTCATCTTCATCTTATACTTATTCTATTACTCTTCGATCTTACACTTATATGGTATGAGAAATGAATTTGAAGAAGAATTTTACAATAATAAACCCCATGAATAAATTAAAATACAATTATTTTTCGCTAAAAATATTGAGACAACTAGTCTTTCAAGAGAGGGTGAAGATAATGAAGTATTGATAATATTGGAGGATAATAAAAATATAGGAAATAATGAAGAAAATAAATCAATATATTAATTAGTATTGTAACTAAATAAAAATTAAAACATTCAATTTATTATTTTTTCAATTTATAATTATTTTACATATTCTTTTTTTTAATGATCCAACTTATTTTTAATTTTAAAATTCTAAGGTAAAAAAATTTTGAAGTCTCTAGTAGATAGACCCTACAAAGTAAACATGACCCACCTTTACATTCATAGGACTATGAAGATTATCATATATGAGAGATAGATTTTGATCTATTATCTATACTAGATAATGTGGTTTCTCCATTATATGATGTTACTACTTCAATAAATCATTCTTCACGTCCATATTCTCAAGGAAACTAAAGGGTAACAATTATTGGCATCTATTTCATTATAAAAAAGTATATATTTATTTCAATTTATGAACTCTTTTATTGAAGGAATACAAAAAAAAACATGATAAATAATACCAATATGAATAAAATAGATTACTATGGATTAAAATAACATGAAATAGTTAACCAATTAGATGAATTGTTTGTGCCAACTAGCGACACAACTAAAATTTATGGACAAATCCCAAGGAAAATTTCTTTTGATACAATGAAGCTCATCATCTATTATAGAGATTGAATACATGTTGTGATTTATTCATTGAAAAACATATTCAAAAAACAATAAAAATCATCTATAATTTGGTAATAATTTATAAATTTTTTAAATTATTTAATTATAAATATTAATATACTAATGATTTATATGATTGTAATTTAAATTATTTCTTATATTTTGATGTGATTAACTCATTTCTTCCATAATTCGTATTAAAAAACTTGGGTAAAATTCTAAAAAATTAAGTGGAGGTTATTCCATGAGTTTAATCACACATAAATGATAATTAATTATATGTATAAAAATTTACTTGAAGTTGAGTCTCAAGTCTAATGAAAGATATTTTCTAACATTAAAAATGATTCTCTGTATAATGAATTCACTTATTTTTTTAGTAATTTTGTAAAATAGACATAATAAAATTAAAATATAAATTTACATAAATTTTATAATGCAAGATATGTGTAGGAAAATATCATTGAGTTGATGAAAATAAATAATTCCTCACAAAACTAATTGAGTTCCATAGGAACTTGATTCAATTTTATTCATCCCTTTCACAACATCTATTTCTAACATTAATTTTTTATTTATTTCCTTCCCTTTTCCCATTTATAATCCCCTACTACCATTGTTATCCTAATTTAATTACCTTATACTTCCATCTTCATTTTTTAGATCCATCACTGATTACTTGGTGACACTATATATGTTTTTATGTATCCAGACAGTAACGACCCACGAATTTACTGGACATTATTTTAAGAAGAAATTTTAATTTTTCGTTTCATAGATGATATTTTTTTGTAGTAGGTTTATAATTCCATAGTAGGGGAGGTTAATTCCATGAATAAGAGTTGATTAAGGACCACTCTATGGCCAAGGGAGGCAGCATAGCATGGAGGCAACCGGTCATTCCATGACTAGAAGGTGTTATGGAATAGTTGATTTGGTTATGGTATATTTTAGAAATGGAAAACCACCTACATATCAAAGTCACCCCATAGAGAGTGGAATGAAGTTATAATGATGAAATTTATGTATTGGGTGATGGTCCTTATATATGGTTACATCATAGTGAGGATGTCATTCTATTAAGGTGGAAGACCTATTTGTAATTCCTTTAAAAAATTAAATGAAGAAAGATGTTCATGTAATGACCCCTAGGTTCACACCATGATGAGGTCTATAATTTGATGGTAGAAATCCATTCTATAAATGGTGGATGAAACACTATGAAGGGAGTAGACCACAATGTGTATAATATCTTAGGCCTCAATCTAGTAAGAAAACACTACATCCCAAAACTATTGGACAAACCACACCCTCAAGAGCCTTTATTCATGAATATATTTAGAAGATATATTTATTAAAAATTATTTCATATTTATATTAATAAGTTAAAAATTATATTATGGTGATTTTTTTGTATATTTTTCTGGAATAATTGATTTCTAGTTGAATAATGGAAAATATTGTTTTTACAAAAAATCCTAATTTTTTTGACTATAATAAAATGTAATTATAACTTAAAAACTTATAAAATATATTTCATGGTCAGAAATATATTTATGGAGAGAAATTATGAATTTTAAAATACTATGTTGAATTTAGGAAACCCATGCTTAGTATTTTGAAAATTAAACAATACTTTTATAATAAAAATTATTTTTTGTGTTTCCATTTAAATTATGTTTTCACTGGTTTAAATAAGGTTTTGGGTTTATTTTAAAGTCAAAAAAATCTCATATGGTTAATAATAAAATAAGTAATTTTATAGAAACTGATGACATTTGATTCAAATGGATAAAATTCAACACTTTATTATCTAAATTTATAAAATCACAAACCACTACTTTGATAGTTTATACTCTTCTTCTATGTATAATTATCAAGTTATTTAGAGTTATTTTTTAGGAAATTTTTTTGTTGGATATAGAATTATTCTTACATCGGTTGGAACATCCCAAGCTAGTGAACACATACTTTTTGTATTAGATGGATAGATTTAATGTTAATTAAGAGATGGTTTATAAAGTCTGTAAGATAAAGTATAATGAATTCCACCAGATGAAGTTTTACCAAGTCAAAGAGAAAATGTTCATCAAACATAGACTAAAATTATTTTTGGATGAAATTTTATAAATTCAACATGAAAAAAAAACTTCATACATTCAACCGTATAGAGAAATTACATTCTATCAAAAGGAATTAATCTCATGCTATTGCAACAAATCCTCATAAATATAGAATATGATTCTTGGAAAATAGTCTATAAATAGATTCACATGATCAAGGAGTACAATATTTTATCAATATTTTTACATACCATGCTATCAAATGTTTCGGTGAAGATTTTTTGACATATTTTTACATTTATTTCACTTTATTGTAATATTTATAGAGTCTTTTATTAAGAAATACATGTGAGTACATTTTGTAAATGACTTGAGAACTTTTGTGTTTGTAATTTTTTGTGTCTGATCTGGATTGATCGAGGGATCTTAGGATAATGATAGACAATGGTTTTATGATATTCTAATTGAGGGTTCCCAGTTCTAGGGAAACATATATTTTTCCAATATTTATGTTGATGTATTTCAAGGTTTATAAAGATAGAACATACAACATGTTAATGTTGTGGATGCCTTAAGTTGGGTAAAATAATTCCTTAACACTGAAGGTTAAAGTGTAGTAACTTTATAAATATTTTTTTTGTATTTTTTATTACACACATTATAAAACATATGTTACTTTATTATTATTATAAGCTAAAAGTTTTACATATTTTTTACTATGCATGTTTTAATGAAATTGTATATTGTTTGTTATTAACTTTTCTAAAAACTAATTATAAAGTATATTGGTTTGTTTCTATGTTCGATTACTTTATTATAAGAGGTTGGTAAATTTTAAAACTTTATTTTATAAACTAAAATTCAACCCCATATTTTATATAAACACATACTCTTATGAACCTACATGACATTGATAATTTTATCATAAATATAATTTTTATGTTTAAAATACACTTTTTTAAAACAGTTTATTACGCATTATATATGCTAATTTAAAAAAATCATAAAAATTGAAACTTTATTTTATGACATTTACTTTTTATTTGGAATTATTAGGTCCAAATTATGTATATATTCCCATTTTATTTTTAGGTATCAAAATTAAAATACTTAGTTATAAAATTATTACCATGATAAAAACAAGGAATGGAAAAAAGTGAAATATATCTGAGTAAAAGATAAAAAAACATGTGATAAAATGTTTTATTGAGTATTTAGCAACCTTTCATTTTTATCACTCCATTATTTAAATTATTGAATCCATTGGCCCTTGGATAGGGATATTACCTTTTATATTATTATAAAAATATCACTCCCTCCACTTATAAAAGGACCCTTCTTTACCCCACTTATCCTCACACAAAAATCAAATTAGTTAAACCAAAACTCTATCCAAATACCTCCCCAAAATTCCTATACACATCCAAGTAGTTATTTTTTTCTCAAAATAAAAACCTTAAAAGGAATAATCATTTTTTTAAAGGATTTTTCCAATGAGTAAAGTAAAAAATCTATATTAGTCATTTTCTGTTTCATTTATTTTATTTCTTGTTCCACCTCATTAATATATAATTTATCCATCCTATTACAATGAAATAAAAATTATTAATATACTAAAATTTAATTATTACTATGTAATAATAATTAAATACCTTTTCCCTTTTACATAGAAAAACAGAAACATCATCACACGTAAGTGCGAACTACCACCTCCATAAATGGTGTGTTTAATTTTTATTATCCACCTTGAATGGATAGTTAAAAAGGGGTATTTAATGTATTAATATATATTTATAACCTTTTTATTATTCTTAAATTATAAACCACTACCAATATTCCTCACATTATATGGAAAAAAACATGTCTCATGTGAATATGTGAGGACTACCACCTCCATTAAAGTGGTGTATTTCATTTATTGTTTAGTATTTTACTCATTAACCAAATCTCAAAAAATATTATTGAACACCTTAAAAAATATAAATAATAACGTATTTATTATGTTACAATTATTTTACTCCAAAATAATCACTTCCTTAACAACACTAACCCATAGATTATTGTTTGATATTTTTTGATTCGGTTTAACCACCTACTTAAAAAATCATACAAATTTATATCATGTCTGACTATGGGAATAATACTAATTATTTTATTATAAATTATTTAGAGAATAATGTTTGGTTTATTCTTTTTTAAATGTTATATTAATATTTAACTCATTATTTATGTACCATTATTTTGTTTAAAAAAATAATTAAAACAAACTCATCCTCATCTTCATTTTCGTGAATCATTGAAATGAATTTAGAGAATTGTAAATAATTATAAATATATATATTTAAATTAATATAATTATCTTTTAATGATGATATATTAATCTATAAACAATAATAGATACCACCATTATGAAATTAGTAATAGACAAACAATTAAAACTATTTACATCTGATGATGAAAATAAGATATAACTAACAAGTATATTTATAATATGTGATTATAAATTATTTGTATATAATATTTTAAGAATGAATAAATTTATGAAATTGGATATTAAGATAGTTATTTTTTATATGTGAGGTTATAGTACCTTTTACTAATGAGAATTAATGGTAATGGACTTATCATCTAAGATTCTTTTTCCTTCAGACATATTTTTTATTATACCCATAAATTGAATTATATAGTGTATATAGTTACTATTGGATTTATTATTTGTTGAATTATATTATATTCCCGGTAATTTAAGTTTAATTTAATGTTTTATATTTCAAGGTGGTTTTATTAAAATATTACAAAAGTCATAAGGGTTTCTAATACTTTCATTTCCTTTTTAATTGAATTATTTTTATCATAATAACATTTTCACATTTTTTATTTATTGGAATTTATTGGAATTATCTACTATTTGATATTTAGTTAATGATAAATTACTTATTTACTTTCAATATATCCTTTTCTAAATCCATCATAAAACCCAAAAATAAAAAAAAGTTAAGTATTTGTGGTTTTTCTAAAACTTACATCCAAGACATGATATAGTAAATTTAATGCGATTTTGGAATAGAATATCCTAGTGGAAATAAACCTAAAAAAGATTGGTTGCGTATTAAATCAATCTTCACATGATGCAAAATTATTAGAGTTAATACTTCACATCTGGCTTGACACTTATGATGGATATTATTTGAATAACTTAAATTCTATTTAAAAGCTATAATAAAATATTTTCCTACCATTTCTTTGGTCTCGTACCCTTAAAAATTATTAAAATCAATTACTATATTATATTGATAACTTAACACTATAAAATTTCCCTTAACCACCCCTTTGTCTTTATTTATTTGATAAGGGTACTTTATATTACATTGAGAATACCCCATAGTTTTTTAATTGATTATTGGATATTATCCTAGATAGCCACATTATTCTATTGAATGGGGAAATAATTATTATTCATATTTCCATTATATGGATAACCATTGTTTTATTTATCCTTTAATAAGTAATATTTTTATTAGTTTCGTTATTAATTATATTATTAATTCATATGTTGAATGTAGTGGACTTAATTAGTGGTGGGTGGCGACCCAAATTATATAATTTCTCATTACATCAGTTGGTCTCATGAGACAAACTATCATGGGAATTGGATTATTCCTTACTCATTAACAAAATATTTTTTGGTTATGACCTTGATGATATGTTTATTATGTATGTAATTATTCATTTTATTAGTATGAGTTGATAAATTATTAACTATTTTTTTATTATGAGGGATATATTATTCCCACAGTTTCATTTGATTATGGAATTCTTCTGATCATTTACTTATTTCATAATATTTATTCCATGCTTGTGTTATAATAGCTTCTATGGTATGAAACTCCTTACTAAGCATCAAATATCTCCATTATTTTTTTCTTTTTCCCTAGAAAATAAAGAAGATAACTATATGTAATTATCAAGGATATTCTAGAAGGGATAATAATGTTCTCACTGAGTTTTCATGAAAAATTTTATGTTTTCAAGTGAAATATGAAAATCATGGATGTATCTAGTCTTCTATGACTACTAAGAAATTAGATCCTATGGGAACTTGTTTATTTTTCACAAAAAAAAATTAATATCACAATTTTCTCTTTGGAAATAGATTTAGGGGAAGCTAGTCAGATAGTACAAATATTATGAAAAACTATAAAGATTGTTATAAATTTTTCTATAAAACCAAATATGAATTTTAATTTTCAATTTAATATCATTATTTAATTATATGTATTCCATTGTTTAGATATCAATCCTAGTGGATGGAATATAAATTTTACCAACATCCATAGTCAATATAGGGATGTTCCTCTTGATAAAGTCAATGAGGATAGATATGTATCTAATCATATCGTAATTATATTAGGGAAGTGGACCAAGTTTATGATAAATAACATCTCCCACATAGAAAAAAATGGTGATCCATAACGTGGTTTGACTATTATAGAACACATCATGTGAAAAAACCTATATCATTAAATGGAACCACTGATCCATTATTAACTATATAAGCAGTTGTTCATGTTACTAGAAAATAAATTTCTTACCTTGGGATGTGGTGAAAGGTAAAAGTTTATCATCGTGGTATAAATTTTAAGGGATGTTCATATCAATTATGGTTACAAATTCATAACACTTAAGAGGAAATAGTGATAGATCTTATGAAATGGAGAACTTATATAGAGATATTAAATGAAAATTACATTCCTCATGGGAAAAGGGATGAAATGTAAAGGCAACTCATCAATCTCGGATAGGAGGAAGAAAATGTTTTCAAGTATGAAGAGAAATTTATGAGGTCATCAAGATATGTTTTGGACTATATAAACATACCAAAAATTAATATTGACTATTTATTTTATGGGATAAAGTCAAGAATTTGAAGGGAGTCATCCTCTTACAAATTTTTATCATATGAGGATATAGTATTAAGTACCATTAAGATAGAAAATGATTTATCTATGAATTATATCCTAAAAGTAAATTAGGAAAAAAAGATTTCAACAGATAATCATGGAAATAAATGTATATAAAAATGAAAGAAAGGAAGGGTGGGATTTACCACATGTAATAACTATGGAATGAAACACCAAGGTACTTTATATAAAGTAATTGTAGGTTTATAGAAAAAATATATAAATATTGTGAATTCAAAGGAAAGGGATATGTTTATAATGTTCAATTATTTAACTATAGGTCAATGGGGAACTATTCAAACCAATTCCATAAATTTCATGGGAAGTTACCTTAGAAATTCCAAGGGATAAAGGATGATGATATGTGATTAATACAAGTGAGTTTAATATCTCAAATGATGTTCTTGGAGGTATATTGATCCAAAACTTAATTTTTTTTAATGATTTATTTAATTCTATATCTACACACTCCTTCATATAGTGCACATTTACTGAGAACATTGAATCATACTCTAATAATCTGAGTAAGAAAATTTCAGTTAAGACTTTTATTGGTAATCTTATCATAATAAAGATATACTAAGTAGTCTCTATTACGATGTACATATATTCCAGGGTGGAAAAAAATTATTTATATACCCATGGTTGATTTTGATATAATACTTTGTATATATTGGATCTCAATTTATAATACAATTAATTATTTTTCATAGAATTAGATTACTATTTGTGAAGGGGGTGAAATAATTTATTTTCAAGGGTTAGACTTCATATCTTTATTCTTTTATGGACCCACCTCCAGTAGCTCACCTTAATAAAATTTTATGTGTTATTATTATAATTACCAATAAAATATTTTATTTAAATGATTTATAAAAAAATTGAAAAGAGGAGTTTGAAGATCCATGAATGGTTATGTAAGCATTAAAAATCATTATAGGGATTAAATTGAATATTTTAAAGGAGTTGAAACATTGGTGTGTTTAGTGAAACCCTCAATTAATATATGGATGAACATTTGAGTTCATTGGTGCCCATATAAGTGGTGTTATATGATGAAGATAACTAATATCTCTTATTCCTTAATGGTTTGTGGTGCAGTTGGAGATGGGATCAAGGTGTCCTGATGATGGAAGGCCATATTAGTATAAAGGTAATGTATATGATGGCACAATGATTGAAATGGAACATCTTATATTATCTACCTACATTAGATGAAAATTATTTTTCATCACTAATTTGGGACGTTGATTACAAGGGGATAGAGGTTTCTTAGTGATAGGGTTATTTTTGGGGTCAGGGAAGTGCCAGTGACTTTGCAAGGCATGGAATCAACCCCTATTTCACGATTATCCCTTACTCCCTCAAGGTTTTGAATTTTGAATTTTGAATTTTGGGAATATTGGTATAGCGACCCAGGCTTATCATACGTGATTATTACAACAATTTTGATGAATATTCATTACATTATACAAACACACACCTGAGGAACATAATATTTTTGTGTCATTAAAGACTTGAAACAAAAACACAGATCCATAAGTGAGCTACCCCATATCCCACTATGTTCTTTATAACTAGCACCCCTCTAAGAAATATTATACATAATACATATATTCATTACCAGGGGAAATGAAACATAATAAAGGGTGATCTTAGATGCTCATTAAGGGTAATAAATGGAGATACATTACAATAAAATGAGAATAAGGGTATTAAAACATGACAATAACATTTGAAAAGATTCCCTGAATAGAGAAGATCATAATATTGAATCCTGGAATGAATAGTGGAAGTTAATAAGACATGAATAATAAGAGAATCAAAGAAAATGAGTTAATAGATTGTAAAATTGGAATAAGACATATAATTTTTGGCATACAAAGATGCATAAAAACATTTCTATATTATTCAAGGTTTACTACCAAGACTAACATAGCAGAAAAATTACTTTTCTGAAATGGGTTTACTCCCTATTCCAATCAAGTCTTACTAAACCAGATTCAATTCACATTATAGAACTATCTTAATAAACTAGGTTCACTACCCATTATATCCCTTTCTATCTCATTAGACATAAATCTTTACCCAAGACATTGGAGGTATATATAGGTCCCACCTTTCACATAATGAAATCCTATATATGTGTTCCACAAGATCATAAACATCTATCTTATAATAACCCATGAAATGAAATGAGTATCATAAACATGTCATTATATCATAACCTATAGAAAATAGATAGGTTTCATAATAGTTTCATCATATCGTAACACATGAAAATAAATATATTTCATACGCATTTAATTATGGTATAACCTATTGATGAGAAATGGGTTTTGTAAACACATTTTCATCATAAACCTAAACCATTATGATAAAAAATAATAATTGTTTCATTGGATCATATCCTCGTTAAGGCATAGGTAATAGCAATGGATTTCATCATATATGGAAAATAATTTTGAAATAGAATTTAAAATATTTCTTGTTGAAAATACACTTTCACTTTGAAAAACTCTTTTTATAACATAAAACATTTTGGAAAGCTTTTTCATGGAAAATAACCTTGAAAAAATATTAAATAATATTTGAAAATAATTTAAAAAACTTTTTTAAAAAACATTTTTAAAACCTTTTCACTTGAAAAATTAATTTAAAATATCATTTAAAAAAATTGAAAATGATTTTTTGAAAACATGGTTTTGGAAGAAAATGGACTTCTGACCTAAGTGAGAAATAAAGTTGGATTCTTAAAAATATTTTCTTCATTATCTTATGTAATAAATACTGGGAAAATGGTACCATTATTTTAAGATATCATGAATAACTATAGGATAAGAAAATTTGTGATAATTATTGGGATTTAGATCATGATATTTCAACATTAGAGACTTAATAATAAATAATCCAGATAAATGATGAGATTTTAACATAAAATCTTTACCACTTTGGTAACATTTATTCATATGTCCCATGAAGGAATAATATAAAATAAAACTTCAAATATTAGTAGGATGAATAATTTCATGATATTACTTATCAAAGCATCTTTATATACACCTATTTAAATAATATAGGCACATAACATAACATATATCTCAAAGAAGGTAAATTGAGACAAAAATCCCTTACTAATTTGTTAAATTATGAACTGTGAACCCCATGAATGAGAGATACTCAAATGGATATGTAAATAAAAATAATTCTATTTATAATCATGACAAGATACATTCATGGTCATTATATACACCAAATAAAATAAACATGTAGTGAATATGGATTGTGTCTTATGGAAAATAAAATTGAAACGGAAATCCTTTACCTTAAGAATGAGTTTTTTCATACTTGTTAAATATTCATATATAATAAATATAACTTTATTAAAAATATAGTAAATAAAAAGATTCATATATATCATACCATATATTATTATTTTTAGGACCATTTATTAACCATTTATTAACAATTCCATGTTAAATTTATGTTTCAGGTAATAACTGCTTTGTTTTTCATAAATGTTTTGATTTGTTTGTTTTTTACTCATAATTTGAAAATGGTTCCATTATATCCAGAATTATAACCATGATATAAATATCATATATATTTAGTATATAATTATTTTTAGTAATACATAATATTTAGAGATAGAAAATGAAATACACCATTCATGAAGACAGTAGGCCGTATGTATTCATAAATGCTATTTTTTTATTTTTTTGTTAGGATAAAAGAAAGAAAATAAAATGATATATATTATCATTAAAGAATCTTTTTTATGTCATATATATCACAAATTTTTATTAGACTCATCCTTAATGCATTCCATGTAAAGTGTGAACTAATCACATTGCTTCGTGAGATGGTAGTCCGTCGTACACACAAACATTGTTATCCTATTCCTATGAAATGGAAAGCATGAATGTATGTTTAATATAAAAATTAAAAAATAATAAAAACATCATAAAAATTATATATATCATAAAAAAATAATAAAACATCATTTTTACTATCCTGGCCCATTTCCCAAGGCCTGTGCCACAACTACCCCAAGCCTGCATCCCAAAGGCCAGGGGCTGGTGACTAGTGATGAAGGTGTTGTCCTAAAAATGGGATTCATTTTCCAACAGAATGTAAAGTACAAGGTGGAAAACTGGGATAGTATACAAGGCCACCAAAAGAAATACAGAACTCAAGTAAGACTCCATGTCTCTAAAACTTTTCTGCTGAGAACCCCACCTAAAGGGTAGGTTGAGGGTAGCTACCCCAATCCATATTAGTACACCTCGTCTGTATACTCTCACTGAACACCACCTAGTTCTGGTCCTCCCTAGACTCCGTCAAAGCGTCGGTTGTCTTCACAAGACACGACACAAGCGATAAAATCCCTTGCAGGGGTGAGTAAAACAACACTCAATAGGGGATTCTGAAACCCCAAAGATAAATCACAAGAGAAAAACTCCAAATAAATGAATATTCATTTCTATTTAGGTATATGCCAATACATTTAACATGAACATCTAGATATAATCATCTCATCCACTAAGAAACATAAAGTCCCATACTTATAACCATCATCAGGATTATTACCTAAGATTCAAAAGGTAACACATAAACAAAGAGAAAATGCTCCATGATCTTAGCCATCCCTGATAGTACTGACCAAGAGATACACTCCACCAGGTACAATCGTATGATTCCTAATGGTACATCCCAGAGAACGTGCTCTATTGGGAACATTCTACTAGCTCAGCTCCAATGTCTGAAACTTGAGGTCTATTCATCACCATCTTACACCCAATGAAAGACTAAGGAAACCCAAGTGAAGAGGCATGATCCTTGCCACAAAGCTCAATTGAGGGAGCACTGATCCAGACTAACATGTGATACCTCAGTCTCTTCTATAAGGAGTGGCCCGCACCTTAGTCCGTCAAGAGATAACTTGTTCCTACTTAGTTATCGATCTCTTCCAGTGGAGGGGCACACTTCTCATTGTTGGGTCCAATAGTCGAGGGAGCTCCAACTCTTATGTAGAACCATCTCCCCATTACTACTCGGAGATAGGAGAGTATTACTCCATAAGTGAGGAAATGCTCCCTAGTTCCAATAGGAGAGTACTACTCATGAAGGACCTGCACCTTGTTATGATTGGATAGTACTAGTTTGTATATAGAGGACCTGCACCCTACCATGTAGGGAAGTACTACTCATTGACTAGAGGACCCATATCCTCGTACTAGGAGAGTATAGACTCAGTCAATTTATTCACTATGGGGTACCTGCACCCTAGTACATTATGGGAGTACTAACCCCAAGCTAGAGAACCTGCTCTCTGTCATGACAATGGGAGTATCGACTCTGTCGGAATAATGTGTAAGGAGACCCCCACCCTGGAATGATAGGGGAGTGATGACTCCAAAGTTAGGGAACCCACTCCCTAGTCCAACAGGGAAGTATCTACTCTTCCTTCAGGAACATCTTTGATAACTTGTGCTCTAGTTCTTCAGGTGAGTGACACCTCTAGAGGAAACTACCCGAACAAAACAAACCCACACCCTTGATGTGGGGAGTCTCATCTATACCTAAGTAGAGGAATAAGGAGTACTTGTGCCTGAGTCATCAAGGGAGTAACCATCCTAGCATCTCTTCAAGACAACCACCCGAATCTACTCAATGTTTTCTTTTATCGAGAGGTCATACTCTTCAAAATAATAGGATTTCCTCTAACTTCTTAAAACACTCTCTTAGAATATCTCAAAAGGACTTTCTCATTGAAAGGGTCCCAACACTGAATATGTCTTGTCAAAAGGATGCTCTATTTAAAATTTACAGGCATTTTAGCAAAACGGGGGCTGGTTGGGCCTAGGTCTGGTCTGACCCGGTCGAAACGACCTGACCCAGCCTAGCCCTCTGGCCCACGAGTCTAGACCACTACTATCCTAGCCTGCCTGGATAGACGTGGCCCGCCAGCACCAGCACCACCTGTTGAGGTGGGCCAGTTTCTCCATCCCATAAACGGATCTACCACATCTGTCTCACACCACGTGGTACCAGCTGGCACCACCTCTCTAGTCAACCGATATGCTCCGGAAGACCAAGTTTTCTAGTTCGCCCCGCCGCTTTCCGCATGACCCGGTCACGACATGGCTAGAACCGTGTTACGTGACTGCCATCGTCGCTGCTGTCGCGCGCAGACAGAACCTTCCACAGACCACTGAACACACTCCAGCGGTCTGTTATTCAATATGGAGTGTGTTCCAGAGTCCTTGTTTTCATTATTCATCACCTGGGGTTTAAATATTCATTGTGACATCTTTCTGGTGTGAAGACATTTGTGTTCAATATCTCTCGCACCGCCTCGACCTGATCATCACCATCGTCGCCGCACCTCTATCATGTCATTCTAATTCTATATCCATGGTATCGGATCATTGTGACAAGAATGGTTATGCAATGATGACCATTCATCAACCCATGAAGAATGTTAATAACGCACATTAAATGGGGGGAGGATAACCAAAAAACAAATCAAGGAACGAACCTCTGTCATCATTCATCATGGAGTCAGTCCACTACCGTTAGAAATATTTAGTAGATCAATTAAATAAGAGTTAATTTTCCCATAACATCCCGCATTCACGGACCTCCTGAAATAATGATCGAACTGTGGGTCAACCTATTTGTGGTTTGATCCGTGTTTGCCATTTTAAAACCAAGAACGGGGAATGATCAAAATCAAATTATAATCCTTACCTAGAGAGAAAGTTCGATCGAAGGGTGGATTTGTAGATGATGGTGATCCATCCCTAGAAGCACTCGATCCGATGTTGAAGGCAAGATCTATAAAAGAGGAGGGGGAGTGCTCAATGTCATTGGAAATTTCTACTCATCATTCTTCATTCGTCAATAGTGATCCTCTAGAGATTTCGGGTGTTTCTCCCACGTCAATGACCCACCCCCAAGTTAAAACATAAAAGGAGGGAACACATTTCTTTTACCACTGCATTTCAACATCATTATGTTGATTCATTAATGAGTTTTATTAATGAGATTCATTTTCACCTCATCGCTGCAGTAAAGTGCTGATGTGACACTACTTAATGCTGAAGAAAACAAATAAAATAACTTTTTAAGTTATTTTATTTTTCTTCTAAAATGTATGAAAACTATCTCTTCTGGTAGACCATCACCGATCAATGTTAGGTATTTTCTAAGTGAATCTTGGTGTTCTAAGTTCAACGGTTCCCTCGTATTTTTTATCTGAGCACCAGTTTAAAAAAATAAAAAACCACCCACACGTTTATTTAAAAGAAATTTAAAATAGTTTGAAAATTTAACTTTTTCCCTCGACCCGAATCGGTTGAGGTTAAAACCTACATAAGGAGAACATATCATTAAAAACTAAAATAAGGTATCATATTTTTAATCTAAGTTACCATTTGTGAGTTATGAGGATTATAAAACAAAATAACTTTTATTTTATTTATGGTTACGTATCAAAAAGAAACATTCACAGTCGGCCTGCGTCGGCCAATGTTAGGCTCTGTCTAAAGGAATAATACCCTCACAAACTCAACAGTACTATCATATTTCCAATCCAAGTTACTATTTATGAGTTATAAGGATTTGAAAATAAAATAACTTTATTCTATTATTTTATTTATAGTAAAAAACTACTTTCCACTATTGACCCAAGCCGGCCAATGTTATGCTCTTTCTAAGTAAAGAATACCATCACGAGCTCAACAGTGGTCTCAGATTTTTAATCTGAGGCATCGTTCATGAGTTTCAAGGATTTAAAAAATAAAATTAAATAATTTAATCATTTTATTAATGGTTATTTCATTTTTAAGTTTTCTCACTGGAGGCCCATGCAGACTAAAATTAAGTCGCACCTAGGGTAACCCTTCCATCCTGAACACAACGATGCCCTTGTATTTCTGATCTGAGAACCCATTTGAGAGTTATTCAAATTTTTTAGGAAAACTTCTCATGCACGATACTTAAAAACATAAATTTTTTTGACAGACCATTCTGGGCACACCAGGCCTCGGAATCGCAGGTTTTCTCACCGCCTAGTCTCAGAATAATCCCATTTAATTTTCAAAAAAATAATAGAATTTAGAGGTATTACAGTACTCCCCCCTTTAGGGCATTACGTCCTCATAATCCAAAATAAGGGTAATCAAACAAAAGTGGGTACTGATCATGAATATGAGCCTCCCACTCCCATGTGTTATCCTAGAGATCCCTGTGCTGTCAATGAACATGCACCATAGGAATCAACCATCCATAGAGGATTTTCTCCTGCTGATACCTTATCTCCACCGAGTACTTCATGAACGTCAACCCATCCAAATCTTTGTATCCCTCGTCAAGGAGATTCCCTTAGTAATATGTGGGCCCCATATTCAAATTCCAAGGTTCATTATCGCCTATCAGTATAGGACTTCTTTCGGCTCTATGAGGTCTTCATCTGCTCTCGGATGACCTGAACCTTCTCAGTGGTAGCATGTACCATCTTTGGATCCATGAGTGTTGACTCCCCTGGGTTTGTCCAGCATAATGGTGACCTGCATGGTCTTTCATAAAGTACCTCAAATGGTGAAATACCGATGACCACATGCAATTGTCCCCACCCATGTCCTCTAGTTTCCTGAGCCTGGCATAGACCACCTATTTCTCTTCCAACTCCTCTTCCTCTCCCACCATCTTGCATAACTCCTTGCTCCAAGCATTGTCTCTGCCAAGGCGGCACGTCAACCGGCTCCCTCTCAGCGGAACAAGTGGTTGGAAAATCTCTATAAATATTCCCCCAATCATTTCAAGCATAACACCTCCTCCCCTTCGACTGATCTGTCCCTCGGCATTTCTCATGCACCACAGTCCCACACCTCTGAGTTTGAGCATGGGTACGTTTCCTACACAATGATCTTGCCACCTTTTGTCTTCTACATCCTACAGATGCCTCTTCCTCGTGACCTCTATTGTAGGTCACATCCATCTATTTATCTTCCAAAAAACTCTTGACCACCAAATCTGGATCCAACACCGTGTTGGGACCACTTTGGGTATGAAGATTTTATTTTTTCAAGAGTTGTCAATGCTAGTCAAAATGAAGAAGAATATGAAGAAAGACTCCAAATTTAATGGAGATCGGATGAAGTGAGGATACTTGGAGATTTTTTATGCAATCATAGCATTGTACTTCACGCTTGGGAAATTCTCTATTAAGTAAATTTAGATTATTTTTGAGTTGATCCTAAGTTCAAAGCACATGTATCAAAGGTGATACATTGTCTACATCAATGATGGACGGTAAAAAATAATATGATGCTTTGATAATTTTATTTCACAAGTATCATAACTTAGGAGAACTTACGATTCAAGCCTTATGAAGGAAAGGGGAAGTAATGATATTTCCATTCATATATAGTTTTGATTGGAAGGAAAGATAATGGTGGAAGACAAGGAAGTTATAGTACTTTCAATAGAAAATCTGAAGATGTTAAAGGTGATCGATCAATGACTATATATCTTGATAGATATGGTTCATGATGAAAGTATTTATTTTTTGAATATGTTGCATGATAATGAAGTGGCATTGGTGTTCTTTCCAAAGTAGATTTTAAGGTGGCGTTATTTTTCAGTTTTTTCCAAATTTGTAGGCCTGAAAAATGGGAGATGGAGAAATGTGTTTTGGCAATTGATGTTGTGGACAAGTTTGAAGATGGATTATAATTTTTCAAAAAAGGTATGATTCTAAGTTAGAACATCGAAAAATGGAAAAGGAATGAAGTATGCAGAGAATTGGGCAAATTTCATGAAAAACTAAGGCTGCGTGAAAGATTGGTTTTGCGCGCAATATGGAACACGGTTCAAATTTTTTTACGCAAGTGGTATTCTGAGATCAAAAAAAATAAAAATGGTAAAGGAATGAAGCGCGTGAAAAAACTCAAGATAGTGCATGAAATATGATGTTGCGTGAAAGAGTTTTTATGTGCATTAAGAGGGTTTTATGCACGGATTAGTGTTTTTCACACAGGGTTAAAAATGCCTAAAAATACGAGGTGAACCTCTCTTATTTGTTAAGGCCTAACACTTAGACAAATCCTAATCTCTAATGTGTAGAAAAATTAAATTATAGAGTAGTGTGCGAAAATAATAATTGATGCACAAAAAAGGAAGTGTTGAGTGAAAAGTAAAGTTTTGTGTGAAAAATAATAGTTGCGCAAAAAGACTTTTTTGTGCCAAATGGTGTTTTTACGTGCAAGGTTTGAATTTTATGTACAATCCATCTAGAAGGGTGTGCAAAAAATTTGAGTGTGCCACAGGCCTTTGACAACTGAAGGCTGACAATTATTCAGGGGAGTTTAATTCTGAAGATTCCAAGTGAACTGATCTTCATTTCATGAATAATCACATTGGTGTGTGTGATTTTGGCCAAGAAGATAGAAGAAGTTTTAGTGCAGTTGGTTGTTTCACTAAGAAGAATAAAGAATAAGTCTAGTGTAGTTGGTGTTGCACTAGACAAGAAAAGAATGGAAGAAGGAAGAATTGTTTGCCTACTATTTTCCCAGTAATCAAGTGAAGAGAACTAAATAATACCATGAGCAGAACCTACCTTATCAAGAAGGAAGAAGACTGTCTCTATAGGCAGAATAAAGAACCAACTAGAGGCTGTAAGTTGAACTAGGCTTTCACCTATCCAGGGAAGAGGATTTTTTCTTACCCCCCTCCAAAGTGTAGTCACTCACACTATCTAGAGGATTGTTTTACTAGCCACACCATTGTAACAACATATTACATTATAGTGGATAATCCATGCACTGGTCATACCCATGCATGGAAAGGATTTAGTTACTCGTATTAAGTGGTGAACATTGTAAAAATATCATGTGTATATTTTTTACTACTTTATATTATTGCAAGTGACATGGAAAAGATAATAAGAGAATCAAGATCCTAATAGGTCAAGAGGTATAGGGATAGAATGTTGGAATTGGTTTCAAAAGTCCCCAAAACTAATTCACCCCCATTCTCAGTGTTAGATATATCCTTAACTGGTCCTCTCACCCCCCAGCAAAGGTGGAAATATTCAGCGAAACTACTGGCGCCCTGATATCTTAGTGTAATACCTACTCGAAGGTTTGAGCTCTAAAAAATTGGTCTTGTACCATGTCTAGGGAGTACCGTGACAAGTCAGTGAACCTTTCCAAAAACTCCTCCACTATTATGATGCCCTATCAAAGTTGTAGAAGCTCTTGGATATGTACTGACCTTAGTATGGTTGGGTAAAACTCTTCCCTGAAGAGTTGTTCAAAATCCTCTCAAGTTATTGTCACCTCATCATGCGACTATATTACCAAGCTCCACCATCATCCCGTCGAGACTTGAAGAAGTCTCACTTCTAGTACAACCATCTGATCAGGAGGTTTCGTCACTAAGTGGAAAACTCAAGTGACCGACTTGAGCCAGTCATTTTCTACCTAGGGGTCTAGATCACCCAAAGTATTTTAATGTTCGTTGGCACTAGAACTCATGTAGTGCACTTAGCCTATGTGCATCCTCATCCAGAACTGTTAGTAAATCATGCTGCTTTGTGGGTGGTGGCTCCTCCAGTAGACCACCTGGGGGAAACTCCATAGAACCAGTTCCCTACACTAAAGCCTCATCACAGGGAAGATCATCATCAAAATGACACTAAAAATCCTACATGGATATCATCATTGAGGCATCCTAAAATGGATAAAGATGAACCACTATTAATAGAGTATATCTGGAGAGATGACTCAAGAAGGAAATAGAAAACACAAAACATTCCTATATGATGCATGTACAATTTATTTACCAGTAACCAGTGTCCAAATATACCAAGTCAAAAACTGGGTTATCGGAGTCCCTACAAATGGATATGTCAGTCACTACACCAACACTAGAACCTCTAGCATGAGATCCAAACTCAAAACATCTAAACATTGCAGCTACAAAACCCAAACGAAGCTCACAACACTATGGTCCGAAGGTATAATCGACTGCCTCTGATACCAAATTATCATGAACCATCCCCCAGGGCTTGTGTTGTGACTACCCCAATCCTACCTCCTAAAGTCCAGGAGGTGGCGACTAGAACTGAAGGAATTATCCTATAAATGGGAGACATTTTCCAAGTACCTATACACCCTTACACTCATAACCACATCCCAAAAACCTGAAAAGTAGACACTAAGTAAATGATGCATGAAATCACTAAGTAAACCACAACCAGAGTACAATATAACATAAAGTAAAAGGTAGAAAACCAGGACAATATACAAGCCCACCAAAAGAAAGACAGAACAAAAGTAAGCCCCAAAGTCTCTGAAACTCATCCATTGACAACCCTACCTGAAGTGTGGGTGGAGGTTAGCTGCCTGAATCCATAAGAGTACACCTCATTTTTCTTCTCTCACTAAACACCACCTGGTCTTGGTCCTCCCTAGACTCCATAAAAGCATTGGTTTTATGCACAAGACACAAAATTTGTGGGAAGATACTATGTAGGGGTTAGTAAAACAATACTCAATAGAGGATCCTGAAACCACAAAGATAAATCACAAGATAAAACCCACAAATAATTGCACAGTCATCACTACTCAGGTTTATGCCCATAAATATACCATTAAGATCTAGATATACTCATCTTATCCACTAATAAATATAAGGTCCCAACCATATAACCAACATCGGGATTCCCAACGAAGATTCAAAAGGTAACACATAAACCAGGAAAACATGATCCATGAGCTTAGCCATCCCTGATGGCCCCATCTGAGAGATACACTCAATTAGGTACAACTATACCATTCCTAATGTTACGTTCGAAAGAATGTGCTCCATCAGAAACATTATACAAGGTTCAGCTACATTACCTCGCACTAGAGGTCCATTCATCACCATCTTGCAACCAATACAATACTAAGGAAACCCAAGTGAAGAGTTCTACTCCTCTCCCCTGTGCTTAGTTGATGGAGCACTAATCCATACTAACCTTTGATACTTCTGTCGCTCCTGTAGGGAGTGTCCTGCACCTCAGTCTCCCGAGGGAGCACTTTCTCTTACTTAGTTATTGATACCTTTAAGTGGAGGTAACTGCTCCTCATATCTGTGTCCCATAGTTGAGGGAGCTCCAACTCATATGGAGGCCCTTCTCCTCATTACTACTCAGAGATGGGGGTGTACTACTCCGTAAGTGAGGACCCATGCTCTGGTTCCAACAGGGGAGTATTACTCATGAAAGACCTACACCCTGTTACAACAGGGGAGTACTACTTCGTATATCGAGGACCTGAACCCTACCCTGTAGGGTAGTACTACTCAGAGACTAGAGGACATGTACCCTAGTACTAGGGAAGTACTAACTCTGTTAGTGTATTTTATATGGGGGACCCACACCCTGGTACGTTAGGAGAGTACTGGCCCTGGGCTAGAAGAATAGCTCCCTGGCACAATAGGGGAGTACCAAATCTTCTGGAACAATGTGTAAGGAGGGACCACACCCTGTAATGGAAAGGGAGAAATAACTCCAAAGTTTGGGAACCCACTCCCCAATCCCACAAGGGAGTATCTACTCTTCCTTCATGAACATCTCCGAGAACCTGTGCCCTAGTCCTTTAGGGGAGTAACACCTACGGAAGAAACTACCCGAAGGAAACAAACCCACACCCTTGACATGGAGAGTCCTGTCTTTACCTATGTAGATGGATAATAAGTACACATTCCCTGAGTCATCAAGGTAGTAACCTTCCAATAAACTCTTTAAGAGAAATACCCCAACACTACTCAAAGTCATCTTGTATTGGGAAGGTCGATCTCTTCAAACCAATAGGTCATCATATAACTTCTCCAAAAACTCACTTAGATTATATCAAAAGGAACATCTCATCACAAGGGTCCCAACACTATATATGGATCATCAAACGGATGCTCTATTTGAAATTTACATGTGTTTTAGTGAAACGGGGTCCGATTCTAATCCAACCTGGTCAGACCTACCTGACCCGACCCGAGTCAGACCCAGCCAATTGGACATATCCCAAATCATTTGGGCCTGGACTGCTACTAGCTTGGCTCTCCAGCACCAGCTCATCCCACTGAAGCTGGCCGGTTTCTCCAGCCTGGACGCGGCTCTGTTGTATCCATCTAGCACCACGCGATGCCAGCTGGCGCCCCCTCCTAGGCAAATCACTCCTCTCACATGGACTGGGTTTTCTAGTGTGACCCATGGCTTTCCTTGATTCCAGATCAAGCCACAGTCGGAGGCGTGACTCCTCCACGTAGGCAGCCGCATTATGCTTCTCCCACAACCACCACCATTTCCGCTACCGACACACTTGAATAACCTTCTGCGGACCACCAAACGCACTCCGGTGGTCCGTTCTTCGATTTGGAGGGTGTTTCAAATCCCTCAGGTTGTGTTCTTCATCACCTAGGGTTTAAATCTCTATTGTAGAATATTTTCAATGTGAAGATGATCGCCTGGGACATCTCCTGCACCGCCTCAATCCAATATCCACTGTCGTTGCCACACCTATGTCATGTCGTTTCCATTCAAGATACATGTTGTCGAATCATTGTGCCAATAATGGTTTCACAATGATGATTATTCTTCAACCCGCAAAGAACACAAAAAACAAGCCTTAAAGGGGAGAGTAAAACCAAACAAAAAATCAAGGAACGAACCACCACTATTGTTCATAACGACATTAATCATCTCCCATTAGAAGGATTTAGCAAATCAATTAAACAAGATTTCATTTCCCCAAACCATCCCTCATTCAAGAACCTGCTATAATGATGATCAAATTGTGGGTCAACCAATTTATGGGTTGATCCGCATTAATCATTTTAAAACAAAGAATAGGGAAATAATAGAATCAAATAACAACCCAAACCTGGAGAGAAAGTTCGATCGAAGGGAGGATTTGTTGCTGATGGAGATCCATCTGTAAAATCTCTTAATCCGACATTGAAGGAGGGGTCTCTCGAAGAGGAGGGGGAAGTTCTCAAAATCATTGGTGATCATCGCTATTCATTTTTCATTCTTCAACGATGATCCTCTATAGATTCAGTGTGTTTCTATCACATCAATGATGCACCCCTGGTTAAAACATTAAAAGAGGGAACATATTTTCATTACCGCTGCATTGAAGTGTCATTATATTAATTCATTAATGAGGTTCATTAATGAGATTCAGTGTCTCCTTATTATTCCACCACAGTGCTGACATTCCAGTACATAACGCTGAAGAAAATGAATAAAATAGATTTTTAAGTTATTTTATTTTTCTTCTCAAAAAGTCTGAAAACTATCTTTTCTGGCTGACCCTCACCGATCGATGTTAGGTATTTTTTAGGAAAATCCCAAAATTCTAATTTCAAATGTGCCCTTGTATTTTCAATTCGAGAAACAATTTAAAAGTTAGAAAAACCCACTCACATGTCTATTTAAATAAACTTTAAAATAGTTTGAAAATTAACTTCTTCCCTCGACCCGCCCAGTCGAGGTTAAGTCCTTATTGAGGATAATATCTCGTTATGAACTCAACAGTGGTATCTTATTTTTAATTAGAGTTACCATTTTTTGTGTAATTAATAATTAGAAATAATATAAATTTTATTTAAATTATTTTATTTATGGTCACATCCCAAAAACCAACCTTAATAACCAACACATGTCGGCCAATGTTAAGCTCTACATAAGGGAAGCATACCCTCACAAACTCAATGGTACTCTCTGATTTCCAATATGAGTTACTGTTTATGAGTTATAAGGATTGGAAAATAAAATAACTTTATTCAATTATTTTATTTATAGCCAAAAACTACTTTCCACTATTAAATAGTACTGCCCAATGTTAGCCTTTTCATAAGGAAATCATACCCTCACTAGCTCAACAGTGGTCTCAGATTTTCAATCTGAGTCACCATTCGTGAGTTATAATGATTTGAAAAATATAATAATTTTATTTAATTATTTTATTTACAATTGCACCATTTTCACGTTTTCTCTCTAGAGGACCACGCTTACTAAACTTAAGTCGCGCCTAGGGTAAACCTTCCATCCTGAATAAAAAGGTGCCCTCAGATTTTTTATATGGCAAATATTTTGGGATTTATTCTAAATTTTCAGGAAAACCACTCACAATCTCTATTTAAAAACCTAACATTTTTAGATGGACTATTCCAGGGACACCAGGCCTTGGAATCACATGATGTCTCAGCACCTAGTCTCGAAATAATTCCATTTAATTTTCAAAAAAAATCATGTCATTCTGAGGCATTACATTACTTCCCCCATTAGGGACTTGTGTTTTGTAATCCAAAAAATGGCTAATCAAAAAAAGGGGTTAATGAGCATGAATATGAGACTCCCACTCCCACATGCTCTCTAGAAGATCACTTTGATACCAATGAACAAGCACTAAAGGAATCAACCATCCAAAAAGAATCATCTCCTGCCAGTCCTCTATCTCTATCGGTTACTCCATGAATGTCACCCCATCTAAATCTTTGTATCACTCATAAAGGAGAGACATGTAGTAATACATGGACCCCCTCTTAAACCTCCAAGGGTCTCTAGAACCTATTATCATAGGACTTCTATCAGCCCTTTGCAGTCTTCATCCAATCTCAGATGACTTGTACCTTCTCACTGGTAGCATGTACCATCTTTGGACCCATGAGTGTTGACTCTCCTAGGTATCTCCAACATAAAGGTGACCTGCATGGTCCCCCATATAGTACCTCGAATAGTTCTATATCGATGATTGCATGTTGTTGTCCTCACCCATGTCCTCCAGCTCCTCGACCCTAACGTGGACCACCTGTTTCTCTTCCAGCTCCTCTGCCTCACCCTCCATTTTTCGGAACTCCTTGCTCCAAGAATTGTCTCTACCAAGGAAACTCGTCAGCTGGCTCCCTCGCAGCAGCACGACAGGTTGGAAAATCTCTAGTGAGATTCCCCCGACCATTACAAGAATAACACTGCCTCCGTTGTAACCAATCTATCCCTCATCACTGCTACTGTTCCATAGTCCCACACGTCTAAGTTCAGGCATGGCTATGCCTCCTACACCGTGATCCTATCACCTGTTGTCTGCTATCTCTTGGAGACACCTCTACCTCGTGACCTTTGTTGTGGGTCACATCCATCTATTCCTTGGCCAAAAAAATATCGATCATCAGGGCTCGCTCCAGCACCCTAGCATAGGTGGGAATATTCTGTAGAACCACCGATGCCCAGATCTCTCAACGTATGCCCCATTCAAAGGTTCGATCTCTAAAAATATGGTATCATACCTTGTCTAGGGAGTACCAGTACAAGTAGGTGAACCTCATTGAAAACTTTTCCACTATCATGCTTCCCTTTTGAAGCTATATAAGCTTCTGTATATGTACTGACCTCAACATGGTTGGGTAAAACTCTTCCCTGATGAGTTGTTCTAACTCCTCCCAAGTGAGTTTTGCCTCATCATGTGACTGTATTACCAAGATCCACCACCGGCCCGCCGATCCCTGAAGAAGGATCACTGCTAGAACCGTCATCTGATTGGGAGGTGTCCTCACAAAGTGAAAAACTTGTGTGATCGACCCGATCCAATCATCTGCTACCTAGGGGTCTGGATCACCCTAGTATTTCAAAGGTCTCTACCACTAGAACTCATGTATCACACTCATCCTATGTGCATCCTTGTCCCAAACTACCGGTAAAACATGATGCTCTGTAGGTGTTGGCACCACTGGTAGACCACCCTGGGGAAACTCCTCAGAACCAGTTCCCTAAACCAAATCCTCATCATGAGGAGATCATCATCATGATCATACTAAATAATCCTATCTGGTTATCATAATGGAGTCATCCAGAAATGGATCAATATGAACCAAGATTAATAGAGTATATCTAGAGAGATGACTAAATAAGGACATGGAAAACACAAACCATTCATATATGATGCATGTACTATTTATTTCCCAATGACCGGTGTCCTAATGTACCAAGTTGAAAAGAATGTTATCAAAGTCTTAGTGAATGGATCCTTTAGCCACTGCAGTAATACTAGAACCTCTAGCCCGATATCCGAACTCAAAAAATATTAATACTACCACTATACAACCCAAACCAAGCTCACGAAACTGCAGTTCGAAGGTAGAATAGACCACCTCTGATTCCAATTTTCCAAGACCTACCCCTCCGGTGCGGTGTTTTTACTAACTCAAGCTTGGATCCCAAGGGCCAAGGGCTGGAGACTAGTGTCGAAGGCATTATCCAGCAAATGGGAGGCATTTTCCAAGTACCTGTATATAGGCACACTCACAACCCCATCCCACAAAGCTGAAAAGTAAACCCTAAATAAATGATGCATGCAATAACTAAGTAAACCACAACCAGAGTACAAGAGAACGTAAAGTATAAGATGGAAAATTGGTCTAGTATACAAGCCCACCAAAATAAAGAAAAAACACAAGTAAGACCCCAAGTCTCCAAAACTCGTCCGCTGAGAACCCTACTGGAAGGGTAGGTGGAGGGTAGCTACTTGAAGCCATAGAAGTATGCCTCATTTATCTACTCCCACTGAACACCACCTGGTTCTGGTCCTCCCTAGACTTCATCAAAGTGTCGGTCATCTGCACAAGACACGACACGTGTAGGCAAATCCCATGTAGGGGTGAGTAAAACAATACTCAGTAGGGGATCCCGAAACCACAAAGATAAATAACAATAGAAAAGCCATGAATAAATACACAATCATCTCTACTCAGGTATATTCCCACAAATATACCATGAACATCCAGATAAACTCATCTCAGCCACTAAGAAACATAAGGTCCCAGCCTTATAACCAACATCAAGATTCTCACAGAATATTCTAACGGTAACAAATAAACTACTAGAACACGCTCCACGAGCATATCCATCCCTGATGGCACCCTTTGAGAGATACCCTTCATCAAGAATAACTCTACCATTTCTAATGTTATGTCTAAAATAACGTGCTCCATCATGAACATTCAACTAGGTAGAGCTCTAGTGCTCGACACTAGAGGACCAATCATCACTGTATTGCACCCAATGAAAGACTAAGGAAACACAAGTAAAGAGGCCCACTCCTCTCCACTACGTTCAATTGAGGGAGAATTGCTCAAAACTAACATGTGATACCTCATTCCTCCTGTAGGAAGTGTCCCACACCTCAGTCCATCAAGGGAGAACTTGCTCCCACTTCGGTATCGATCTCTTCAAGTGGAGTGGGACACTCCTTATTGTGGTGTCCCACAGTCGATGGATCTCTAACTCCTATGGATGACCCTCTCCCCATTACTACTCAGAGATATAGGAGTACTACTCCATAATGTAGTACCCACGCCCTAGTTCCCACAGCGGAGTACTCCTCATGAATGACCCACACCTTTTTACAACATGGGAGTACAACTTCGTATATCGAGGACCTTCACCCTACCTTATAACGACCCAAAATTTCATTAATGGAAATTCCTCTTGATCTAATTAAATGTTTATTGTGGTTATATAAAATGTGAACTTCTTTGGTTTTATGTTTATGGATTTTAAAATACTGTTAGGAATTGTGACCATTGATAATATAGTCATTGAACAGTGATCACATGATTAGTATAAATATAGGGCTTTAACAAATCCAATTTACTGTGATAAAGGAAGTGATGGCCTCATCCAGTATATGTGCCCCATACAAAGCCCATTTGTTAGAGCTTGAAAAGGATATGGCACCATTAGGCTTCGCTCTTGACCAAACTCAATCTGATCTTGAACACATTAAGCTTGAGCGGAACGTCCAATGGGAGAAGTGGAAGTTGATAGATATTACCACCCGAGCGATGTTATCCGGGCCACCCCAAGAGTCTTTCACCATCGCACACCTCACCCTTCGGTCTTATGCGGGTGTTTTACGAGGTTATTTAACAAGACCCTAGTATTATGTTTATGTACATTATTTTTTTATATAATAATGAATATACTTTTATTTTATTATTATTACCTTGTAAATGGTTTTTAAAGCCCAAATAGTATTTTTAGTTAATGTTCAATTAAGAAAACTATTTTGATGAATTAATTAATTTTTGAATTAAATATTTTTTCAATAAAATATTATTATTATTATTAAATTAATTTTTATTAAATATAAATGATTGTATAATTTTATGAATGTAATTGTAATTTTTATTAAGGTTTGAATGCCATTTTTTGTCAAAACCGATGAATTTTTTATAAATGTTGGTTTTTATTTTAAAAGTGAAAATTAACATATTTAGAAAATTATTTAGATAAAATTAAAATTATTTCTGGAATCAGGACACCAAAATTATCCAACAGTAAATTTTTCATAATTTTCTGAGACAATCAAATTTTTGGGTAAATATTAAATACCGTTTAAATATATAATGTGTTTTATGACATCATAATGACCCAATATTGATGTAATAAAATACTATAAACTTTATGTTCGTCCAATATATGTTTTAACATTAAAATAATGTGATTTGGGGTTTTTTTGATTTATTTTACAACTCTTTAGTGGACCCTTCAAGACTTATTAAACATTTTGTCTTTTTAAATTGTTTTCCTTGGGAGTGTGACTCACCTCCACATAAGAAACCCCATTATTTTAAGAAGTTCAGAATTTTTACTTATAAAATATTATTTTCCACTTTCCTTTTCCAAAAACCAAGGGCAAAAACCTTGGGCCGGTTTGTGTTTTGGATTAGTTTAATGTGAGGTGTCCCAAACCTAAATAATAAATAATTCCCTCACCTTTACTATATAAACCCACTAAAGCTCCCACTTACTACTCACTCAAAGCCTTTTCAGTTCTCCAAAACTTTATCCTCCTCTCTCTATAATCTTCCCAAGGTGCCCCAAGCTCCCAAGAATCCTCTCTCAAGCCTTTGGAAGCACACTTCAAAGTAAGGGTTTTTCTTCATTTCTCATTTGTATCCAATTTTCTTTAAGTTGTTATGCCCTTTTGTTTTCAATTAAAAATGTTGGGTTATGATTTTTTAACCTCCCCCATACTTCCCTATTTATGTTTTTGATAATGTTATACCCCTTTATCTCTCATTAATTCCTCCCATGTAAACCCGTTACCATGCCGAAATTCCGTAAGGGATTTCTCTCTCCTCTTTTACATCCAAGTAATCCTTTTGTATTATGCATCTAAATTCCATTACGTTTTTTGGGACATGTATCTATATAAACCCCTTACTATACATTTCATGTATATATGATGATACACCCTTTTCTCTCTAATCAACCATTTTCATGAATCCTTATGTCATGTTGTTATGCTGCCGAAATTGCACCGCATTTTTCCAAGCCAAGATCATTGTGTAATGAATTTCATACCCATGTCTCTATCAAGGGTATTCACCTTTATGAACATATACATATTTAATGGTACTTTCATGTATTTATTCCACATTAATTAATCGTGGAATAACTTATGATTTTTATTGATTCCATGTTATATGATCCATGTGGCACACTTATGCATGAAATGAAATGTTTAAGAAGGGTGCGCCCTGATAGCGCTCCAATGCATTGGGTAAAGTATAGTATCATGATATTTCATGGGAAATGGGTGTTTAATCAGGCTAATTCAAGTGCAATGCGGGTTTACTCATGCTTCATGTGCAACGAGGGTTTACTCATGCTATATTGCAATGAGGGTTTACTCATGCTCCATGTGTAATGATCCTTGGCTCATGTTAATTCCATGATAAGTGTTGTTTCCACATTTCCATGTTATGATTATCATGCTTTATCATGCCTTTTATGTCTAGGATTCTCTTGTGATCTATTGATATGCCTATTTTCTAACATGTATTTTATTCCACATGGTATTCCAGGATTAATCCCTTACTTGGGTTTGTAGCTCACCCTTTTTTTATGCATGTCCTTAGGTTATCCCATGAAATGCTAAGTACGGGGAAATGTAGTGGTCATGTAAAAGATGTTTTAAATAAAGATGTTTTTTTTTCATGTTTTAAGTTGTTATGTAATGATCCTAGTCCCCAAATACACTAGACCTATAGATATTCTATGTTGTATCAAATGAATTTTATGTAATAAATTATGTTTAATTGTGTAATAAATGATTAGGGTTGTCATATACCTTGAATGGGAGAACTACTCAGTGACTAGATGACCCACACCCTAGTACTAGGTTAGTACTGGCTCTGTCAGTTTATTCTCTATGGGGGACCCGCACCCTAGAATGTTAGGGGAGTACTAACCCTAGGCTAGAGTACTTGCTCCCTGGCACGACAGGGGAGTACCGACTCTGCCGAAACAATGCGTAAGAAGGTCCGCACCCTTGAACACTAGGGGATTAATGACTCCAAAGTTAGGGAACCTACTTTCTAGTCCCACAGGTTAGTATCTATTCTTCCTTCTTGAACATCTTCATGAACCTGCACCATAATACTTTAGGGAGTAACACCTCTGAAGAAAACTACCCAACGGAGACGAACCCACACCCTTGACATGGGGAATCCTATATCTACCTAGGAAGGTGGATAAGTTTTACCTGTGCCCTCAGTTATCAAGGGAGTAACCGTCCCAGCATCTCTTCAAGAGAACTACCCTGACTCTGCTCAAAGTCTTCTTGTATCGAGAGGGCCTACTCTTCAAAATAATAGTCCATCATTTAACATCTTTAAAAACTCACTTAGATTATCTCAACTGTATTTTCTTGTCACTAGGGTCCCAATTTTGGGTATGGATCATCAAATGGAGGCTTCATATGAAATTTACAGGTGTTTTAGCATAGTGGGGGGTGGTTGGGTCCGGTTTCGGTCTGACCCTGTCAGACTGACCCGACCTGACCCAGGTCCCACCCAGCACCGGCCCAGATTGGCTGGGCCCAGTCCACATAATCTGGCTGGTTTCTCTATCCCGGACGAGGCTCTACCATGTCCGTCTCACACCATATGGCACAAGCAGGCGCCGCCTCCCTGGACAACTGGTCCGCTCACGGGGAACAGGTATTTCGGGGCGACCTGTGGATTTTCATGGGTCTAGGTCACACCATGTCTAAAGCTATAGCTCCTCTACATAGGAAGTGGCATTATGTGGCTGTCTCCACAACCGCCTCTGCGGCGTGCCAACAAAACCTTTAACAGACCACCATACGTTCTCTGGTTGTCCGTTCTTTGATCGATGGGTGTTCCAAAGCCCTTGAGTTATGTTCTTAATTTCTTGGGGTTTAAATCTCCATTGTGATACCTTTCTGGTGTGAAGTTTTTTGTGTGTGACCTCTCCCACAAAGCCTCAATCTGTTCGACATTATCATTTCCACACCACTGTCATGTCATTCCCATCTTGGATCCATGTTTTCGAATCATTACAATAAGAATGATTTTGCAATGATAAACATTCATCAACCCACAAAGAATGTGAATAATGAATTAAAGGTAAGAGTAAAACAAAACAAAAAATCAAGGAACAAACCTTTGCCATCGTTCTTCACGACGTCAATCCGCTCCCATTAGAAGGATTTTTGTAAAGACCCGAAAATTCTATATAATTTTTTTAAAAAAATATTTTGGATTATTACGAGTCTGTGAAAATTGACATCACTTGATTCCGAGGACCAGTGTGCTTGGAATGGAATTTTGAACTTTTTTAAGGTATGTTCAGTAAACATGCGGGAGGTGTTTTCTATCTTTTGAATTGGTGCTTCAATTAAAAATATGAGGGCACCGTTGAATCTGTAGTACTGAGATTCACTTAAGGGATTCTTAATTCAACCATAGTAAGTTGGGTGAAAAATATAGTTCTAAAAACATTTTGAAGAATAATAAAATAACATAAAAATGTTATTTTATTTTTCTACCAACTGTTGAGCAGTGGTTGCGGGACCACTGGGTTGTCAAGACATTTAATGTATTGACTCTTTTGTTCCGTAAAATTTACATTCAGATTTAAGAGGTTCATTAATTAAAACTCATTAGTGAACCTCATTAATCATATGATGAAATAATCTCCCTTCCCCTCTATTTAAATGAATCTCGGGCTTGGGTTTTTGACATGGTAAAGAGGAACCTCTGACAAAGTGTCTCAACATCTTCCACCAATGAAGAATGGAGGATTGGATGAAAACGTTGGAGGAATCGATCTGACATTGACGAACACTGATGACTTCATCAAACTTGGATTCTTCTTCCATGACAATGAAGTCTCCTCCAAATTTGAGGTAGGGCTTTATTATATTTGAATTCAATAAATAAAATTCTTGTCCTCATTCTTAAAAAGCATGATGAACGTGGATCAATAAAAATGATTTGATCAGTGATTCATATGAAATTGTGGGTGGTTGTTTCATAAGTATTGAACGGGTTTTAGTTTATCTCAAATGGTTTAATTACTACCCGCTTGTTATGATGCTAATGCAGAGGGTGCGATCCAAAAGAACAAGGCTCGGACCCTCCGCTGCTTCGGTTTTTTTCGCGTTCTTTGGGGGTGTATTTTCAACTTGATGGAATCCAGAATCTAGTATCCACGCAGTGAAGGTCGCATCCTGAGAGGCCCGTAGGCATGAACGGTAGGGGAAATGGACCAGCAAAGCTCGCCCGATGGCCCGCAGAAGTCCTGCCAGTGTGGCATCGGAGCGACGGTGTCGAAGACACGTGACGGGGGCCGATGGCAGTGGCCGCGGAGGAGAGGTGGCATCCAAAGGTTCCATAGAGGAGAGGCGGGGCAGCCAGCATCGTCCAGCCACGGTGGCAGTAAGGCAGCACGCCGTCACATGTCGTGGAAGAAATTCATGGCATCGATCCATGACAAAAGGGACCCACGCCACGCGGGTCCTTCTCATGGGGGGGGGGGAACATGGCACCGCTGTTACTTAAAAAATGAATAGAATGTATATTCATAAGTGGGAACATCCCTCGCAAAGGCCACCCAGCTGGGGGTCGCACCATCCAGTAGGCTAGTCTGGTCCACAGTCCAGTGGGCCAAGCTCACAGCCCAGCGGGCCGAGCCTGCCGCGGCTCAGCCCACTCAGGCTGACCCAATCGGTTTGGGCCATTCAAACCTGGGTCAGACCCGGATCAAGACGGGTGACCTGAACTAGGTTAGGTCATCTCAATTCGGGATGGTTTTGGTCGGTTTGACCATGTCAGACAGGACCGAGACCCTTTTCGGCCCAGATACGCTTAAAAAGTAGTATCTCAAAAACTAGACATTTGTTTGATGAACCGTCTGTAGCCTTAGAATACTTGTAATGAGACGGTCCTTTTAAGATAATCCACCTATGTTTTTGAGAAATTCTATGTACATTAGGGTTGGATCAAACCCGAATCCAACTGGGCCCTCGGTACTAAAATGCTTATAACTCACAGACTGGGCGTCTAATTGACACGTCGTCTGTCACGTTGGGACCCTTGAAACATGGAGGTACTTTGGTTTTATAATTTTTGAAACTATGTGATAATTAAGGCATGACCAATATCTTGAGGATCAATTGCTATAGAACTCAAGCACACCGGGTGCGGGGGAATCCTTTGGCTGGCTATCAATTGAAGAGAGACCCTCGGTGGATCAGCATCATAGTGACCTTATGTGAATCAACATCATAAAGACCTTGTGTGGATCTGAATCATAGATACACTATTTGAATCAGTATCATAGTGACCCTATATGGATCAACATTCTATCAACCCTGTGTTCATCAGTAGTGACCCGATGAGGACCAGCCTTAGAGCGTCCCATCGTAGATCAGTGACATACGACCCTGTGTGGATCGAAAATGGAACAAATCCTTCATGGATTAGTTGTGTAAACTTCTAAATGAAATAAAATTCTATAGCTTAAGACTAATCATCTTTATTATGGAACTCTGAGTTGTATACCTGGTTTGAGCTGAGTCTTTTTCTTTATGCTTTGTGATTGAGATCATGCTTTGTGGTTTTCCTTTGTGGAATTATCAAAGACCTTTGGGGGTCTCAGGGTCCCTACTGGGTATTTTTATACTCACCAATGCACAGGATTTTCCCAAACCTTTTTGTGTATTTTGCAGATGACGAGTAGCTTAGCTGAAACTTTGGGGAGCCTGGACCATGTGGTATGTGGAGGTAAATGGTTGATGTGGAGAGCCACAGAGATGAGATGTGCCTACCCTTTAGGTAGGATACTTGGTAGATGATCTTAGAATCTGTTTTATGTTGTAGTTGTATCTTTTTAGTTGGGCTTGTATTTTGGCCCCTTTACTTTCAGTACACACTTTTACTACTTCATTTTTACTACATGGTTTGCATCTTGTCATGTTCCTGGTCTGTGTGTTTTCAGGATTAAAGTTCATGCATTCCCACTTTCAGGGATATAACTTTCTGGTGCTACTCGCCAACCCCTGGCCTATGGAAGGCGGGATTGGGGTAGTCATGGCACGGTCCCCGAGGGATGGGTCATGAAAAGTGTCATCAGAGGAGTTGGTTCTACTAAAGAACTAGGACTCTAATCTTTACAATGGAGCAATAGTGTTAAGTGTTTTTAGTGTGGTTTTCAGTTTGAGGAGCCCAGTTTTGGTGCGGTGGCCAATGTATCCATACACTTGGACCCTGAATTCTAATTTCTGACTCAGTGCATGAAAAAATTGATTGTGTTTGTTTTGGAAATGTTTTAATTTTGATCTCTCTTGATTCATCTCACTCGGTATAACTTATTGATTATGGAATGCATGTTCTTTTCAGGATTCCTCCACGTAGAAATCTATCTAGTATTCTAGAGAGAGTTCACGATGAAGGCCCACCGAGCGATGAGGCTTTAGTGAAAGTCCCTCTTACATCTATAGAACTTTCAGGTGGTGCACCTGAAGCACCACTACACATCGGGCAGTTGTTGCCACCAACCCCACTAGAAGACAGTGCACATAGACCGAGAACATTTCATGAGTTCCAGTAGTATAGGGCTTTGATTTGTTAAGGCGAGATAGATCCACAAGCAGCTGAGGACTGGTTGGAGGCTATGGCTAGAGTTTTCTGCCTTGTTGGGACACCAGCTGAGCAGATGGTGATCATAACTGCTAGTCTTTTCTCGATAATGGTAGGGAGATGGTGGAGCATGACGCTCTAGTTACACGATGAGGAAACCCTCACCTGGATGGACTTCGATATCCTCTTCAGGGTGGAGTTAATTCTAGAGACACTATGCTCTATGCGTACTTATGAGCTCCTACACTTATAGTTGGGTAGCCTGACAGTATCCCAATACTCAGCGAGATTCACTGACCTCTTGAAATACTCCACCAACATGGTACAAAATCATTTCTTCAGGGACTGGAACTTTGATTAGGGTCTCCGGTGAGAGATCAGAGCCTTGATGATATCACTCAATATCCTGACACAGGCTGGAGTACTCAAGCGAGCATTATTGGTAGAGAGATTCTTAGATGAGCAGACACCGACGGTGAGAGCCACCACTAGACAACAAGTAGATGATTTATCTGTAGTAGGATAGATGATGCAGAGGTCCAAGCGGGTCAGCCCTTCTGGAGGACAACCCCAGGATGTAGGGTCGGAGGTGCGTAGCTCACGAGGGAGATCAGGCTAGCATAGAAGTAGGCAGTGTTTCACATACGGTGGGCAGGGCCACAAGGCTTGTGACTGCACGACCCTCCATATCGATGATCAGTAGACGGTCGAGGGACCTTCAATGTAGAGGTAGATATTCGAGCAAGGAGGTCCGTAGGGCGGTGGAAATGGAAGAGGAGTAGGCCATGAATTAGGTTTTGGGGAGCGATTTATGGTTCTACTACCACCACTTCCATGAGGTCCACCCCGAACTCAGGGATCAGGAAGACAGGGATGAGAACATCTTTAGGTAGTTGAGGCCTACGACCTTGGTTCTCTAGAAATGATTTGAGGTATGATCTATGTCTACTCCACCCAAGATGTAGTACTTATAGACACAAGTTATAGTTACTCTTTCATTTCCACGACTCTTGTTCAGAGCTCAGAGATTCAGGTAGATCCATTGGATCGATTCTTACGATTAGAGACTTCTAAGAGAGAGGATTCGATGATTACACACTGGTACCGGTAGTGTGAGATTACTCTAGGAGGTGAGAGATTTGGCTGGGATCTCCTAATAGCAGCATCGAGGCCTTACAATGTCATCTTGGGTATGGACTGGTTATCCACAGTCCCTTCTCAGAGTGATTGTTTTAGGCACAAAGTGCGGTGTGTTCGTGAGGATGGAACCAATTTTTCCATCACCGGTGAAAATGGAACCTTTGAAGCTCAGTATGGAGTTTCTTGGAGGAGGTTAAATCCAATCACTCATCGATTGGATAGTCTTACCCTTGGAGAAGTTGATGTGAGGAGTCTGATTTATCCTATAGTGGTGGACCAGCATGATGATGTCTTTCCTGATGACGTTCCAAGAATACCTCCTCGCAGAGAGGTATACTTATAAATTGATCAATACCTCGGGACGGAAATGATATCTACTCTATCATATCATATGGATCTCATGGAGCTTCATGATTTGCAGGTACAATTGGAGGACTTACAGAGGAAGGGGTTCATAAGGCTTAGTGTTTCTTCATGGGCATCCCCGATTTTCTTTATTAAGAAGGCAGATGAGAGTCTGAGACTTTTCATGGACTATCAGCGCCTGAACCAGGTGACTGTGAAGAACAAGTATCCACTCCCAAGGATTTATGATCTCTTCGACCATCTTAAGGGAGCTCGATGGTTTTTGAAGATAGACCTCAGATCGGGTTATCTTCAACTCATGGTATGAGATGAGGATGTACCGAAGACAGCTTTCAGATGTTGGTATGTCCATTATGAGTTCTTGGTGATTCACTCCAGCATGACCAATGCTCTGGAAGTGTTCATGGGGATCATGAATAGGATATTCCAGCCTTACCTCGATCATTTTGTGGTTTTCTTCATTGATGACATCTTGATATACTCAGCATCAGAGGAGGAGCATGCCACACACCTATAGGCAGTTCTAGATTCACTTAGAGGGCACCAAATTTATGGAAATATCTCAAAGTTCTAGTTTTGGATAAGATAATTCTACTTCCTAGGTAATGTTATCTCAGATACTAGAGTTGCAGTGGATCCGGCGAATATAGAGGCAGTGCTTGCTTGAGAGCCACCCAGGAGTGTGACTAAGGTGTAGAGTTTCCTGGGATTGGTTGGGTACTATTGGAGATTCTTACCTAACTTTTCCAGAGATGTGAAACCCTTATCACCTTTGAAAAAGAATGGAAAACCCTTCGTGTGGACAGAGAGATGCTAGCATAGTTTTCAAAAGATCAGGCAGAGACTGATGAGTGCCCCATCATGAGGCTACCAGAAGAGGGCATTGGGTATGTAGTTTACTGCGACGCATCAGGGATCTGACTAGGTTGTTTTCTGATGTATGAGTGAGTGATCATATCCTATGACTCAAAAAATTTGAGAAATCACAAGAAGAACTACACTACCCAAGACCTGGATTTAGAAGTAGTGGTCTTTTCACTGAAGATATGGTGGCACTACTTGATGGGAGAATGTTTTACAGTCTACTCTAATCACAAGAGTCTCCTGTATATCTTCTCACAGAAGGACCTGAACTTGAGATAGTGATGATGGTTATAGTTCCTCCAGGAATATGAATTTGAGATAGTCTACAGTCCTGGGAAAGGGAACATAGTAGTAGATACACTTAGTAGGAGGTCTGGCCTATAGTTGCTAAGTGAGGTGACAGAGCTGCTAGCTGCATTTTAGTTATCCTTAGGGGATAGTGATGGAGCAGCTTACCTCTATACTATGACATTTACTCCCCCACTCCTTAAGTGAGTTGGGGAGGCATAGCTTGGGGATGTAGACTATGAGGCCCGATGTGCTCAGATATCCTCAGGACATGCTCCTGATGGATTTTCTAAAGGTGGGTATCATGCCATTCACTTTAGAGGATGCACTATAGTACCAGTGATTCTACAGGAGGAGATGTTGAGGGAGTTTCAAACATCCCCTTTGGTTGTACTTCCTGGTGTGTCAAAAATGTACCAAGACCTTCGGCATTAGTACTGGTGGCCAGGGATGAAGAAAAAAGTGGCAGAGTTCATATCACGATGCCTCACTTGTTAGAAAGTGAAGGTCGAGCATCAGGTACCAGTAGGCTTAGCTCAGACACTTGAGGTACCAAAGTGGAAGTGGGATGGTATATCTATGGACTTCATGACAGGGCTACAACATACGTCCAAGGTCCATGATTCCATCTGTGTGATCGTTGATTGACTCACCAAGTCGGCCCACTTCCAACCCATTCGAGAGCAGGGATCAGTAGAGATCTTGGGACGTCTCTACGTACAAGAGATTTTATGGTTTCATTGGATTCCATCGATGATTTTATCAGATAAAAATGATCATTTTACATTCTCCTTGTGGAAGGGATTACCGGAGGTGTTTGGGTATGCTTGAACATTGCCTTTTATCATCAAACAAATGGTTAGACAGAGTGGACCATACAAATTCTTGAGGACATGCTTCGTTCTTTAATCTTAGATTTTGGGTAAAGTTGGGAGGATCACTTTCCTTTGGTGGAGTTCACATAAAACAACATTTATCACTCCACAATAGGTATGGCACCGTTTGAGGCCCTATATGGGCGACATTGCAAATCACCACTATGCTAGATAGACCCAGGGGAGTTAGCACTTATGGGTCCAGAGTTGGTACAGGCTACCACGGAGAAGGTGCAGATCATCTAGGAGAGGATGAAGACTGCACCGAGCCGGAATAAGTCTTACACCAAGAGGAGATGGAGACCCTTGGAGTTTGAGGAGGGAGACCATGTCTTCTTATGGGTCACACCCCAAAAAGGATTACGGAGGTTTGGTCGGGGCGACAAGCTATCTACAGGTTTATCGGACATTTCCATATCCTCATCAGAGTAGGATAAGTGGTGTACCATCTAGATCTTCCCCCACAGATGTTTCGGGTGCATAATGTTTTCCATGAGTTGTAGCTAAGGAGATACGCGCATAATCCATCACATGTTATTGACTGGGGAGATCTAGACATCTACGATGGGGTGATGTTTGTAGAGTTCCAATGGAGATAGAGGATCGACAAAAGCGGGCCCTTTTTGGGTGGTCAATTCCTCTATTGCGAGTTTGTTGGTAGCACGAGAACCACCAAGAGAGCACATGGGAGTGGGAGGCTCAGTTACTTGCTCAGTACCTCCATTTGTTCCCATATTTTTGTTGTAGCTTTCAGGAACATAAATCCCAATGGTGGGGAGAATGTAAAGACCCAAAAATTATATTTAATATTTTTTAAAAAAAATTGGGATTATTGTGAGTCTGCAAAAATTGACAGTGCTTGATTTCAAGGAACGTTGTGCCCAGGATGAAAATTTGAAATTTTTTTAAGGTACATTCGGTAAACGTTTGGGTGGAATTTTCTATCTTTTGAGCTGGTTCTCTGATTAAAAAATATGAGGGCACCGTTGAATCTACAGTGCTGGGATTTTCTTAAGGGAGGTTAAACTTTGACCACAGTAGTTCGGGTGAAAAAATAGTTTTACATACTTTTTGAAGAATAATAAAATAACATATAAATGTTATTTTATTTTTTTACCAAATTTTGAGTGGCGGTGGAGGGATCGGTGGGTTGTCAAGCCATTTAATGGCTTGACTCTTCTTTTTCATAACCACACCGTTGAGAGTTAATAGGTTAATTAATTAAAAATCATTAATGAACCTCATTAATCATATGATGTTTTAATCTCCCTTTCCCTCTATTTAAATGAAGATCGAGCTTGGGTTTTTGTTAGAAAAGGGAGGAACCTCTAACGAAGTGTCATGGCATCTCCCACCAACGAAGAATGGAGTCTGGGATGGAAACGTTGGAGGAATAAATCCGAGATAAATGAACTTCAACAGCTTCATCAAACGTGGATTCTTCTTCCACAACTACGATGTCTCCTCTGAATCCACGGTTGGGGTTGATTATGTTTAAATTAAAGAGAAATTGTTTCTTTTCCGCATTCTTTGAAAGCATGAAGAACACGGATCAACCAAAATGAGTTTATCCATGAGTCGTATGAAATTGTGCATGGTTATTGTGGTAGTATTGAATTGATTTTAGTTTATATTTGATGATTTAGTTACTACCTTCTTGTTATGATGCTAACGCAGAGGGTGTGTGCCAAACGAAAAAGGTTCAGACCCAAGGTTGCTTTAGTTTTTGTCGTGTTATTTTGGGGCGGATTTTAAACTCAAGGGAATCCTTAATCTATGATACACGTAGTGACAAAAGCATCTCAGGGGGCCTATAGGTGCGAATGGAAGGGAAAACAGATCACCGAAGCTCACTCGGTGGCCCGTGAAAACCCTTCCAGCATTGCACTGGCATGACAGTGCTAGCGGGGGATGGCGGCCGAAAGTCATCAGCCATGGGGGAGAGGCGGCGCTCGGAGGCTCCGTGGTATATAGGCAGGGCGCCCGGTATCAGTAAGTCGTTGTGGTAGTAGGGTGACACACCGTCGCGCACCGTGGAAGGAAGCTACGACATTGAGCTGCAGCGGAGGGGACCCAGGCCCCGCAGGTCTCGCTAATAGGGGAAAGCTCTACGTGGCTCCGCCATTACTTACCAAATGGGAAGAATGTCCATTCGAGAGAGGGAAAGCCCCCTGCATGGGCCACCCAGCTGGGGGTCATTCTAGCCATGGTCTGGGCCACTCGGCGGGCCGCACCCAGCAAAGGTGGGATGGGATGGTCCACGGCCGAGCGGGCTGAGCCCGCGCCCAGCCCACTCGGGCCGGGTCCGACCCGGACTGGGTTGGGTCGACCCAGGTTAGGGCGGGTCGGGTCGAACCAGACCTAGACCCTTTTTAGCCCAGATGTGCTTAAAATCCATATCTCACAAACCAATCGTCTGTTTGACGAACCGTTTATGGCGATGGAATCCTTGGAATGAGACGGTTATTTTGAGATACTCCATATTAGTTTTGGATAAATTTGGAGTATATCCGGGTAGGATCGAACCCAAATCCAACCGAGCCCTCAGTACTAAAGCGCTTATAACTCACAGACTAGGCATCATATTGACGACCTGTCTGTGGTGTTGGGACCCTTACAACATGGTGGTCCTTTGGATAACTCCTTTGTGGAGCTTTGTGTTATTTAAGGCACAACCAATATCTTGAGGATCAGTTGCTATAAAACTCAAGTGCACCAAGTGCAGGGGCATCCTGTGACTGGATGTTAATTGATGAGCGACCCTATGTGGATCTGCATCATAGTGAACCTATGTGGATCAGCATCATAGCGACCCTGTGTGGATCATCATCAAAGGGAACCTGTGTGGATCGGCATCATTGTGACCATGTGTGGATCAGCATCATAGCAACCCTATGTGGATCAGCATCATAGTGATCCTGTGTGGATCATTTGTGTGTGACCTGATGAGGACCAGCCTTAGAGCATCCCGTTGTGGATCAATGACAAATGACCCTATGTGGATCAAAAATGGAACAACTCCGTCGTGGATCAGTTGTTGAAACTTACTAAGGGAATAAAATGATATATATTAAGACTAACCATATTTATTTCTGAACTCTAAGTTGTATACTTGGTTTGAGGTAAGACGTTTGTTTTGTGATTTGTGATTGATATCATGCTTTTTTTGTTTTCCTTTGTGGAATTTTGAGAGATCTTCAGGGGTCTCGGGGTCCCTACTGGGTATTGTTATACTCACCCCGGCACGGGCTTCTCCTACACCCTGTTGTGTCTTGTGCAGACGATGAGCAGCTTGGCTGAGACTTTGGGGAGCTTGGACCAGGCGGTACACAGAGGTGACAGGTTGACGTGGACAGCTGCGGAGACCAGCTTTCCCTACCCTTCAGGTAGGATCCTTGGTGGATGATCTCTGAAGTTGTTTTCTTTTGTAGTTATATCTTTTCAGTTGGGATTGTATTTTGTCCCCTTTACTTTTTTGTACATACTTTTACTACTATAGTTTCACTACGTGGTTTGCATCTTGTCGTGTTCTTGTTTCATGTGTTTATAGGTTTAAAGGAAATGCTTTCCCACTTTTATGGATATGTATTTCCAATGCTAGTCGGAAACCCCTGGCCTATGAAAGACAGCCTTGGGGTAGTCATGAAATGGGCCCCAAGGGACGGGTCATGAAATTTGCAGATCAACAAAAAAATAGTTCATTTCCCCAAACCATCCCGTAGTGAATAACCTATTACAATAAGGATCGAACCCTGGATCAACCTGTTCATGGGTTGATCCGTGTTCGTCATTTTAAAAAGAAGAATAAAGAAAGAATAAAATTAAATAACAACCCCTACCTGGAGAGCAAGGTCAATTGAAGGGTGGATTTGTCGTTGATGGTGATTTTTTCACAGAAGTGCTCGATATGTCGTAGAAGGTGGGATCTATATAAGAGATGGGGGAGTGCTCAACGTCATTGGAGATCATTACTTGTCGTTTTTCATTCATCAATGACAATCCTCTAGAGATTTAGAGTGTTTCTCCCGCATCAATGATGCACCCCCTGGTTAAAACATTAAAGGAGGGAAGCCTTTCCGTTATTACTGTGTTGTAACATTATTATTCTGATTCATTAATGAGATTCAGTGTTTCCTTGTTGCTAAACCTTAGTGTTGATGTGACACTGATTAATGGTGAAGAAAACAAAAGAAAATTAAGTTACTTTATTTTTCTTTTGAAAAGTTCACAAACAAATATTTTCCAGTTGACTCTCGCCGATCAATGTTTGGTATTTTCTAAGAGAATCCTGAAATTTTGAGTTTAAAGGTGTCTTCATATTTTCGATCTGTTCACCGGTTTAAAATTTATAAAAACTTTCTTGCACGTTTATTTAAATGAACTTTAAAATAGTTCAAAAATTAACCTTTTCCTCGACCCACGCCAGTCGAGGTTAAATCCTACATAAGGAGAACATATCATTATGAACTCAATAATGGTCTTAGATTTTTAATCCAAGTTACCATTTGTGATTTATGAGAATTCAAAAACAAAATAACTTTTATTTAAATTATTTTATTTACGGTTACATCCCAAAAACCAACTTTCAAAACTGTCCCACACTTGCTAATGTTAGGATCCCCCTAAGGGAATCATAACCTCACGAACTCAATGGTATGCTCAGATTTCCAATATGAGTTACCATTTATGAGTTATAAGGATTGGAAAATAAGATAAATTTATTCAATTATTTTATTTACGGCTAAAAACTACTTTCAATTATTGACCCACACCGGCTAATGTTTGGATCTTAATAGGGAAAGAATACTCTCACGAGCTCAAAGGTGGTCTCAGATTTTCAATATGATTCACCATTTTTGAATTATGTGGATTTGAAAAATAAAATTATTTTATTTGATTATTTTATTTACAGTTATGCAATTTTTATGTTTTCTCATTGGAGGCCTGCATTAACTAGATATAAGTCATACCTATAGTAAAATTACAATCCTAAACACAATGGTACCCACATATTTTTGATCTGAAAACCCATCTGAGAGTTATTCCACTTTTTCTGGAAAACTGATCATGTGCGCTATTTAAAAACTTATCATTTTTTGATGGACCATTTCGGGTACAATAGGCCTCGGAATCACAATCCGTCATAGTGCCTGGTCTCAAAATAATCCCATTTTATTTTCAAAAAAAATAATGTAATTTAAAAGGTATTACATTTATCATCCTTGAGAGGTGTTAATGAAAAAATGAACTATATCGGTTCGTGAGGTAGTACTCTCCTGTACACATGAACAATGATTTCGTAACCCATTTGATAAAAGTGGAGATGGTTTTAATTAATGCCCTTAATATAAAAAAATATAAGTATAAGGAAGATACTAAGGATATTATATAATCAATATGTAAAAATAAGTGAAGGGTGTGGATGAAGAAATAAAATAAAGACACTCGTTGATGAACGTTACCTCTTCTTCAGGTGTCCTCCTTGGGTTTTTGCTAAAACCCGTCTTAGGATGGATTTCTTTAAAAAATAAGGATTATAGGATGAATTGATGGAATTAGGGAATTTATTTGGGTTATAGGCTGAAACAAGGATGTTTTAAGGTGTGAATAATGGAGGAGAAAAGGTGGCCTTTTATATGTGAGGGAGAGGACACACTTGGTATTTTTAAATGAAATAAGTGCTCCTATATTTTTTATAGGTAAAATGGGTAAAACATTATAAAATTAAAACCTTAGAAATTATAGGATCAAAATATGTCCGCAAAATATTTTTTATTAATTTTATAGGTACATTTTACTCTTATCTTTTAAGTTTAACACTAGGAAAACCCATTTTTCCTTAACAATGGTAATTAATTTGTATTGCATTCACTATTAATTTTGGTCAAAAATTAATTTGACCTTATTAGACATTATAAATAATCCTAATTCCAAAGATGGAATCTATTTTTAAAAATTCCATTCATATATTGGGAAAAAATAATTTAATATTAATCTCATAGATGTGATAAGAAAATGAGTTTTTAAAGTGAAAATGATCAAAAGTTTATAAAGTTTTTATATCCAATTTCTATATGAAATTGATTCCAATGACCTAATTTAGATTTATATATTTATAATAGAACTAATAATATTTTAAAACCAATTTAAAATATAATTTACCTATATAAATAAATTAATCGAAAATACAGTTTTCAATTAAAATTCAATATTTTTTACTATTCATCAAAAAATGAAGCTTATCAAACTAATACAAAAAATTCAAATTAATAAAATTTTGACACTTTTTTTTCAAAAATTAATTTTATTTTATCAAATTAATTTTCTAATAGTTTTAAAAAAAATTAATTTTATTATTGTTTACAAAAGATATAAAAATGGTTTTTTAGAAATTTGTATTTTCAAAACATATAAATACTTTACCAAAAATTATCATTTTTATTATAAATATGTTTTCATTATATAAAACCATTATAATTCATATTTAAAAAGTATTTATTACTATTCATATCAATACATTTAATAACTAAGTTATAAAATTTGTGTTCAAAAAACTAAATTAATAATATACAATGGTTTTGTCAAAACTCATTGTCATGTGTAATGCAAGATAAGATAGTGTCGCATGTAGTAAAAGATTAACATGGCATAGTGTTTAATTAAATTTGTTAAGTAAATTTATTTTTTTTTTTCAAAAAATAAGTTCATAAAAACTTGGGTTGTTACATTTTACCCCTTATAAAATGAATTCCACCCCCAAAATTTATCATTTTAATACAAAAAAAATAGGGATACTTCTACCTCATCATATCCTCAAGTTCCCACATAGTTTCCTCAAACTGGTGGTTTCACTATAAAACCTTGACAAGTTTAATGGTCTTATTTCATATAACTTTCTATGTATGATACATAATCTCCACTAGTTGTTCCTCATAAAAAATATATCTCTCTAGCGGTATGATCACAGAGTTCAGTGCATATGAAAGTTTGGGTTGGTAATTTCTTAGGAGAGATACATGAAACATGTCATGGACTTAAGAGAGGTTTGATGGAAGCACTAATTTATAGTATATTTCCTAAATATGATCAAGAATTTCAAAGGATTTATATACCTAGAGCTTAGTTTCCCTTTCTTCCCGAATCTCATAACCTTCTTCCGTGGAGAAATTATTATAAAGATATTGTCACTTACTTAAAACTCTAGATCACATCAATGATTATCAACATAACACTTCTGGTGAATCTGAGCTTCCATGATATTTTTTTGAATGGATCTAACCTTATTTAAAATCTCTTCAGCTATCTGAGGTACCAATATCTTTATTTCTCCAACTTCATTCCAAAAAATTGGAGCTCTACATTTATTTCCATAGAGGGCTTCTTCCAGAGCCATCTGAATTCTTGAGTTAAATATATTATTCTAAGAAAACTCATCTAAATAAATATTTTGTTCCCAACCACCATTTAAAGCTAAAGAAAAAGATCCCGGCATATATCATTATGCACCTTAGAAATTTTTGGGAATCTAATAATAAAATCTATGGTGATGTTTTCCCATTTTCAGTCTAGTATGGGTAATGGATACAACAACCCCTTAAACTTTTTTATTTCAACCTTAACTTGTTGACATACCAAGAACTGAGATAAAAACTCTATTATATCTCTCTTCATTCTATCCCACCATAAGTATTCTTTCAAATCTCCATAAATATTCATACTTATAGGATGAATAGAGAATTAAGCTTCCTATAAAAACTACTTCTTCAAGTATGGTATGGAAGGAACAAAAACACATTTTCTGAAATTTATCATTCCATCGTGATCAAGGATAAACTCATGAGCATTTATAAACTTCTTTTATAGCTCTAAATATTTCTTTTGTGCCTCTTTAGTCTTCACTTGGATAAATAGTTGAACATACAGTTGATCACAATAAGTTTTTTGCACTTCCTTTTGGATTTCCAAATCCATCCTTTTCAAATCAACAAATATATTATATTTTATGATCCTCATCATGCACAATCTATCATGATCCTTTTGACTCAAAGCATCATTCAATTTTATCAACTTCATAGGGTGGTAATTTATTGAGTAGAAATAAAAATTAATCATCTCTAACCATATTTTTTGGATCATATTAAACTCCTTCTATGTGAATATATAATTAAAAATTTTATGATTAGTTTCTATATCACAATTTTATCTATAAAGATAATTCCTCCATATATTTAAGGAAAAATTTACCTTAACTAATTCTAAATCATGAGTTCGATAATTTAACTCAAGGATATTCATTGGTGTTGAGATATAATCTATAACCATGTCATTATACATAAAAACACATCTCAATCCATTATTGGATATGTCCCCTTCTCCTCTACAGGGTAATGTAATCACAGGTGTGCTGACTAAAATTCTATTTAGTTCCTTGAAATTTTCCTCGCATTCATTTTTCAAGAAGAACTTGGCTCCCCAATGAGTTTACTTGGTCATAGGATTAGATAGTCATAATAAATTATCCACAAACCATCGATAATATCCATCTAAACTAAGAAAACTACATATCATAGTCACCATGGTTGGCCTGGGCCAATATTTGATAGCCTCTATCTTTGATGGATTTATGAATATATTATATCTTGTGATTATATAACCCAAAAAATGTAACCTTTTTCAGAAATAAATCACACTTTTCAAATTTTTTCATATATTTTTACCTTTCTTAGGGTCTTTATTAAAATTATTAAGTGGTCTTTATGCTCTTCCTGGATCTTTGAGTAGATCAGAATATAATCTATAAAGGATACCACATATTTATTATGGTAATCTCTAAATACTATATTCATTAAATCCATGAAGGCCTCAGGGGAATAAGTAAGACTGCAAGGCATCAATATATATTTATAGTGTCTATACCTTGTAAGAAATGATATATTGGGTATATCTATTGTCCTAGAAAATGACTACCTAAAAACCCAAGAGGGGGTGAATTGAGTTCTTAAAATTTTCTTTACAAATTACCTCTCTCTTCAAGTATGATAGTTCAAATTTTTCCTTAAATAAAATATGCAATAGAAACATGACACTTTGTATAAATCGATATTTTATTAAATGGAAAATCACTTTTATGATACATTTGAAAATATTGAAATGACTTATCAAGATATTATCAAAGTAATCATGACATTATTCATAATAGTAAAATCTTTATAATGTATTCAGCCAGGATTATTGTTCTTTAGAAGATAAACTAAATAGGGACTTATTAAGATAAAAAAACTTTTTCTTCTTCAGGACAGAAGATAAACTGAATCCAAAACTGCCTAGGATAATTATTCAGAATAATATAAATATATGTTACTGAGTTTTTATACTTATCTTCCATGACTTCTTCTGACTTTTGAAATTTAATATTTTAAAAATATCCTTTTTGTAAGATAAAAACTTTTAATAACTTCATTCTTTCTGAAATATATGACTTCTAATATATGGAAGCTCAAACATTTACATCATATGATAATGTTTCACATAGTAAGATAAACTTCCAACATTGGGTTCTCTAATTTAGATGATATTCTTTCCAAAACATTTATCTTTATAATATAAAACACTTTTTTATCAAATGGATACTTTACACATTGTAATATAATCACTTATAGAGTCAGTGTAAGATAAATAATTTCGATAAACTCAATCTAAAAAACATAATACAAACTTTTTAGAATAAAAATAGGTATTTTTTTAATCATAAAAATACACAAAGACATATATATATATTGGAACAATATAATTATATCCAACAATATCTCCCTTTTTGATAATCAAATAACCTGTTGAATAGAAGAAAAAAAATTTAGAAAAAATAGAATTAAAAAAATATTTTGAATTTTGAAAAAAAAAACTATTTGTTCTTCCTTTTTCTTCTCCCACTTTGAAATAATTCTCCCTCTTTGAAATAAAGTTAGATTTTAATTTTTTTTATTCCCCTTTTTATTTTTCCCAATTTTTTTTTAAAAAAATTTACATTTTTTGTATTCTCATTTTATTCTCCCCAAAATAACAATTTAAAAACATTAAATTTTTGTATTCTACTTTTATTATCCCCCTTTTATGATATCAAAAATAATTTTATCAATAGAATAAAATCATTTTTCACACGAACAATAGTAAATAGTTAATGATACTGATTATGAATATAATTTGACAGCAAATTGTGCTAAAAACAATAATTAATATATATCATTGATGAAATAAGGATATAATATTTAATAGAGAATATATACTAATAATAAAAACATATTGACCATATATATTAATAGGTAAAATAGTATAGAGTAAAGAGATAAATAAATCATAAGACAAGAATGGTGAATAACTTCTTAAAATAAGATAGAATCATATTGAAAACAAAAACCTTAATATGAAAGAAAATAGTATTAAAATCATAAAATTTTATTATGAAAGAATTAAAATGTTCGTAAATCACAATTAAAATTTTTAAAGAACATCATTGAACTAATAATGATTCAAAGTTTTATAAAAAGATTATCCACTGGGAGACCATCATGGAAACTGGGAAAGGTGCATCAACACAGCATTGTGAAATAATTATTTGGAGGTGGTTATGTGAAGGATTGAGGTTCACTTGAGGTTAAAGAGGATAGAGGTATAAGATAATTAGTTTTTTCTCCAACAAAATCACCCATCATTAGTAAAGTTGATCCAAGTCATTCTTGATCAATCTGAGTGATCCTTACAGATGGGGATTGGATATTGAGAGTATCTCACTGATATATATCCATGTCAAAGTTATCTACACGTATAAAGGAAAGTTTAGAATAAGGTTTGGGAATAGGAAAAGACACTTCTTTAGCAAACCTTATATGTTCTATTTCATAAATATCAACAGAATTAAACATTTATTTTATCCTTTATGAATAAGACATGTGATGATTGACAATGTGAGGTATTATAAGAAGTCTCTCTCTAATATGAAACAAATAATCAGCACAATCATCAATCCTTTTTACCATGCTATTCTTGAAATAGTCTAAAATAATTTTAAAACCATTCCATGTCCATTTTGAGAAATTTCAAAATAGGTTCTGAACATATCCTTTCTTCGCACAACTGTCCACCAACTTTGTAATAGCCCTAGTTTTTGTGATTTTTTTGAATAAATTAAAATTCTTTGATGGATTTAATTATGAGCTACATCAAGTTAATATTTATTTATACACAACACTAAGTTAATCTTGCATTACATGCAACACTAATCCTATATTACGTTACACTCAACATTAAGTTTGGCTTGTGTTATACACAATACCAAGTTCCGTTGATAGCTTGTGTTATATGAAAGACTGATTTTTACCAAACTACAATATACTATTAATGTTGTTATTAAAATATTAATATAGTTACCATCATGATTTTGGAATTTAAATTATGAATAATGTTAAATAAATTGTGAAAATATGTTTTACACATATATATAAAATGAATCCTTTGGTTATCAATTAGTAAGAAATGAATTTAAGAATTATTTGAAAATAATGAAATTATTTTTCTAAGAAAACTATTTTTCTATGTACAAACACATCAAATCTCAATAAATTAAATAAAACACTTTTTATGAATATTTTTAATAATATTTATATACTATATATTCAATAAAAAAAATTGACACTCATCCTATGTATTTTATTGGCATAAGATAATAATTAATCTAATTTTAAAAATGAAAAGATGTATTTTTATAAAAGGTAATTTTACCACCTTTTAATGGAGAATTTATTTTAAATATAATTTTTTAGAATTTTTTATTTTTTATTTTATAAAATAAAATTCATTTTTAAAATCATAATATAAAAATTTATGTTGGGTGAATTTTTGGTATTTTTCTGAAAAGATTCATTTTTTATAAATGGTGAAGAACACTAAATTTTAATTGAAAAATACATTTTCATCTGATTTATTTATATAGATAAGTTATATTTTAAATTTTTTAAAATATAATTAGTTCAAATATACATAAATAAATCCAATTTATGTCATTGGGATCAATTTCACATTGAAATTGGTTATAAAAACATTTCAATCTTTTGAACTTTTGAACTTTAAAAATCTGTTGTTTTCTCCGGTCTACAGGATTAGTTTTAAATTAATTTCTATTACTTGTGTGATTATAATTTCAAAACATGGATTAAATATTTTCAATAAGAATAATTTATATTATTAAATAATTTTAACTTAATTTTTGACTAAAAAATTAGTGAAATCAATTAAAATTAATTATAGTAATTAAGGTAAAAACAAGATTACTTAGTGGTTAAAATTAAAACATAAGGTGTTAAAATAGACCTAAAATTGTCCAAAACCCATTTTATTTCCATATTTAGACCTTAATAATTCATGGGTAAAATTTGGTGTGTTTTTAAATCCTTTTTTTACAAAAAATGTGGATAAACCTAACTCTCTTTTAAAAAATACCAAGTGTGTCCCCTCCCTCTCTTATAAAAGGCCACCAACTATACCCCTCCCATAGAACCTCTCAATACATTTGGATCATACAAATCATGGAAATATATGCTTCCAAATTCCCTATTCTAAACCTATAAGCCTATATTTAGGCATAAATCCAACCAAGTTAGCCTTTTGGTTCATACCAAGAGGATTTAACCGAAGAAGAGGCAATGTTCATCAATGTGCGTTATTGTTTTGTTTCCTTATCCAAAACATTCAGTTATTATTATATAAAAATTATATAATAAAATTATTATCCTTAATATACTTATTTTTTTATGTTAATTTTAATACATACACATTCACACACTTCTATCAAATGGTATATGCAATCATCGTTCATGTGTACAGCGGACTTCTGCCTTGCGAACCATTGTCGTTTGTTACTCCATTACCACCACTCAAGGTTGTGAATAATGATGAAATTAATTTTTTATATGATATATATTATATTTATAAATAATTATTCCTTATTAAATTTTTATATAACACATACCTTCATGCTTTCCATCTTTTGGGAATACGATAACATAGTTTGTGGTTGTGTGGACTACAATCTCCTCAAAGTGATGTGATTCATTCACACATTACATGGAGTATACTAAGGGTGTGTTTAATAAATATATATGATATTTATGAAATAATATTTCTACTATAATTATAACATATATATATATATACATCATTTACTTTTAATTCTTTCAATATGACAAGAAAATGAAAATAGTGTTTTTACATATGTACGACCTACTGTCTCCATGAACGGTGTATTTCATTTCCTAATTATATTTTTTATATATTATTATGAATAAATATATAATGAATATATATTATATTTATATCTTGTTTTAGATTCTGTAAATAAGTAAATCATGATCAAATTAAGAGGACGAAGAATAACAAGTCAAAATATATTCGAAAAACAAAGTGGTTGTTACAAGAAACATAACTTTAACATAGAATTGTTAATAAACGGGTAATATAAAGTCGTGATAAAATAATATATGGTATGATATATAAGAATATTTTTCTGTTGTAGATTTAAAGTAAATTTATATTTAACATACCTGAGGTTTTAATGTGTATGGAGAAAGTTAAGATTTAAGGTAATGGGATTTCTAGACTCATTTTTATTTCTGTAGGACGTTTTCCATATTCACCACTCATTTAATTTTTGTAGTGCATATAATAAATATGAATGTATTATTTTATTATTATAATTAATTTTATGGGTATTTACATATCCATTTTATGATCTATCTTTCATGGGATTTATGGTTTAAAAGTTTTAAAATCAGTTAGATATTTTTATCTCAATTTTCCTTCTTTGAGACACATGTTATGTTATCTACCTATATTCTTTTAAAATGTATATATATTATCCATTTTACATGTTATATCAAGAATATATTTATTTTCATGATATTTAAAGTTTCATGTAATTTTATTCTCTCATATATATTAGGATTCAAAGTGACCATAATGGTAAGAGTTTATTGCAACAATCTCATAGTTTATAGAGATTATTTATGATTATGATTAAATTGATGAAATATTGTGATCTATATCTCAATAATAATAATTTATTTTATTATAATAGGATTATTAATTATATATTTAATTAATTACACAATTTATCCACTATTTGGTACTTTATATAATTAAGAAAATATTTTTAAGAAAATCGGACTTTATTTCTCTCTTTTGTCAGAAATATGTTTTCTCGCAAAACCATTTTTTATAAAAATGTTTTAAAAAAATTTCTAATATTATACTATTATTCTTAAAAGAAATTTTTACCCATGTTTTAACTTCTAAAAAAATGATTTTAAAAGGAATATTCTTATCATTTTCTGATCAAGGTACTTTTCCAAACATTTTAGATTGTAAAATGAATGTTTGATGTGTATGGATTTATCTATCATCATGACCTTAACTTAATTGAAGATTACTTGGAAAGTTTATAATATTAATGTTAAATAAAGTTTTTTATAGTATTCTTGAAATTATTTTTTTTAATTGGTTTTAAAAAATAAATATTTTCAAAATATTTTACATTCTAAAAAGAGTTTTTCAAAGAAGAAAGTATATTTTATGCAAGAAATGTTTTTAATATACCTTTAAAAATTATTTTCCATATAAGATGAAATAATTTGATATAGTTTATTTTTTACTGGGGATATGATACAAGTACACCATTATTATTCTTTATTTTAATGTTTTATATTTATGATGAAAAGTTTTTTATGAACTCGTTTCTATTATCTGGGTTATACCATGATAAAATGCAATGAAATACACTTCATTTCATGGGTTATGTGATGATTAAATTATTATTAAATATATATATTTTCTATAGTCTATGATATGATGAAATGTTTTTTATAACCATTTCATTTCATGGGTTATTATATGATGAATCTTTTATCATCTTATGGAACATGTATTTGTGATTTTATTATGTGATGGTTGGGTCCTATATATCCCTCTAATGCATTTTGTGATGATAAATGTTCTATGAGATAAAAGGGTATATGGGAGGGGATCCAAATTCTGAAAAAATAATGTACATGGGTGGGAATCCAAAGACTACAATAAGAGTGTACAATGGTGTACATCCCAAGCCCGCAATAAGAGGGTACATGGGAGGGCATCCTAATACTGAAAAAAAGAGGATACATGAGAGGGAACCCCAAGCCTGAAAGAGGAGAGTGCACGAGAGGGCATCCCAAGCCTGAAATGATAGGGTACATGGGATAACATCCCAAGCCTGAAACAAGAGGGTACATGGGAGGGAATACCAAAACTAAAAAAAGAGGGAACTCAGAAGTTCATCCTAAGCCTGAAGTTAGTACAAGGGTGATTATCCCAATCCAAACATGTTGTCAAGGTCTTATAAGGTGGACTTGAAATAAGATTTTATATGATTATTTGTATTCCACAATTCCACATCATATTCTAATGCTATCATCTCATGTATTATGCTAATAATTACCTTATTATTCATGTGTTACAATATTCTAATATTTATACAATGACTCTTGTGTATGATCTTTTATATTTAGGGTATGGTTATAAAATGTTATGATCATGTTCTCATACCCTTGTGTTCATATTGTTATTATTTATATCCTTTTTTACCCCTACTGAGCATATGAGATTTCCCTTTCTTATGTTTACCTTCCCTAGGTTATGATGAAATACTTTTAGTAGTTGTACTAAATGGGAAGATATTTATGGGAATCATTGAATATCATTCACCAAGTTAGAAGATTTTGTTACGAGTTTCCTAAGATGCTAATATATTATTGTCCTCAATAATTTACTTCCGTAATGTGATGAATATTCATCTAAAATTATGTAATATCCATTTATGTTAAGACTAGGTTACTATAGTTGGGATCAAAGGGATGGTTTTGTCAACTTTTGGAAACTATGATGATAAAACTTTAGTGAGATCTCTAGGGATGTTTCTATTCAAATTTCTAGGGATTTGTCTAAGTATAAGTATAAGGATTATTTAAAATTTAGAAAAATATACTGAAATTTTGGTAAAGTATTTAGAGATTTGTTTCCATGATATTACATATATTTATAGATACTACAAGTAGATGTATTAGAGTAATAGGAAGATTTTTTGACTGTGGAAAAGGACACAAAACAAGTAACTACAAAGGGAAAATAAAAAAAATTAGTCAATTCAATGGATTATAATATTTTCCTCGCTAAGGTATCATAAACTATTGAATGATTCAAATGTGTAAATTATGGGAATTATGAAAATAAATGTATCACGTTGAAATATAATGATGGAAATTAGCAAGGAAATAAGTGTAATTGTCTTGATACTAATGATTAAGAGACCACGAAAGACTTATGAAAGGTATGTTTTTTTCTAATAGTATTATTTATAGGCATGATTAAATTGAGATTTATGAATGATAAAGGTATTAAATAATAATATGATAAATCCTAGATAATGTTTTGTGAAAGAAGTTGTATAATTGAAGTGAACATGTATTGGAATACAAGAATTATGTTATATAAATCATGAATTATATGTTCATTAATGTTTTTTAAAAATATAATGAATGGTGTTAATGACCTAGAAAGGTGATTTAATGGAAAGTTTCTATTGTGATAAAGGGAAGTTAACCCTTAATGTGTTTTTCATATGGAGAAAATTTTGTTTATCTTAGATAAAGAGGCGATTGATATGGATAATGTAAATTGTATAGTGTTTATAACCTCAAAACTAATAAAGAATTTGTTAAAAAAGTGTTTTATGATATCATTAATAAAGTTTATAGAGTTTTTTATTTAAGTAATATATCTAGTAATCCATGGTTTATGTAAGGAATGAAGAATCTTGTATTTTTTCAATATAGTTTCATATTAATTTATCTTATTACCATATTTCTAAATAATACATGATTTAGGTGTCCACATGTCAGGTTTGTGAAAACAAAGAGCTAATTTATGATATATGGTGGATAAATTTTAAGATGATTTTAAAAAATTTAGTAACCTTATTTCTAAAGTTTTTAACTTTCATCTTTTGGAATGGTTATATGGATAGCCATTTATAGAATAGTTTAAGTTGAAATTCGGATGAGGTTTTATATATTAAAGTATTATCTCACCATATGAGGATTTATACTTATTATATGACCTATACTAACCATTTTTTTATATTAACTAAATACATATGGGATTACTTATCAATCTATTAATGGATCTCATGATATGTTAGTACTTCAGGGATTGAAAATTCACCTTCATTTCTTGGAGAAAGAGATGAAGTGGAAACTGATAAATTTATAACCAAAGGGTGAGATTGTTAATAAAAAAAGGAATAAAATAAAGTAAGTATATCTCCTTATGAAAATTATTCAACTTTAATAAAAGGATCTTGAAATAAAATGGTGTACTATTATCATCATTTTTATGATATCAATGACCTATTCAAGACTAATTGGGTTACGATTTTATGGTCACTAACCATCTCTAGATCATCCAATTTCTGGTGATCAGTGATCTTTAACACTCTCTATAATTATTTATTATTTTCATCTATGTCCATTTCTTCACTTTCCACCTAGCTTCTCCTATGTGAAAACTTGTTATGAGTTACATTGGGTAACCGTGATGTTTCTAACTTTACCTTTCTAAGGGAAGTTTCATTATTCATTTTTATGATGTGGGTTTCTATGAAAGTAAAAATAAATTATTAAAGCTCTGATAACCTATAGAAGTTTATAGGTTGAAATTAATTATAAGGGGGTATAATTTAACACACTGAGTTTTTATGAATTATTTTTTCAAATAAATTAAAATTATTTGATGGATTTCAATACACACTACATAAATTTAATATTTATTTATACTCAAAACCAAGTTAATATTATGATACATGAAACAATAATCCTAGATTTTTTTACACCAAACACTAATTTTGTATTATGTTACAAACAATACCAAGTTTCTTCGACAGCTTTCATTGCACGTAAGACCGATTTTTACCAAACAACAGTATATTAATAATATTGTTATTAAAATATTATTATAGTTACCACCTAGCCATTAGAATGAAAATTAATAATAAGATTATCTAAATTTCAAAAATATGGTTTACACATTTACATAAAATGAATCATTTGGTTACCAATTAGTTATAAATAAATTTAAGAACTATTCAAAAATAAAGAAATTCCTTTTCTAAAAAAACAATTTTTCTATGTACAAACAAGTTTTATCTCAATAAATTAAACAAAAATACTTTTGATGAAATTTTTTACTAATATTTATATATTAGATATTAAATCAATATTTTTTGACATTCATCTTATAGATTTTATAGGCATAAGATAAGAATAAATCAAATTTTATTAATAAAAATATTTTCTAAACGGTAATTTCACTACCTTTTAATGGTGCACCTATTTTAAGTCTAATTTTATATCTTTTATAATTATTATTCAATGAAATAAACTTCATTTTTTAAATCATAATATCAAAATTTACTTTGGGTGAGTTTTTTGGTATTTTTCGGATAAGTTCCAATTTTTGATGAATAGTTAAAAATACTAAATTTTAATTGAAAACATCATTTCCATATAATTTATTTATATAGTTAAATTATATTTTAAATTGTTTATAATGTATAATTAGTTCAATTTCACATAAGTTAATCCAATTTAGGTCATTGGAATCAATTTCAAATTGATATTGGTTATAAAAATATTTCAAACTTTTAAACTTTTTCACTTTAAAAACGCATTGTTTCATCTCGTTTCTAAGATTAATTTTAAATTAATTTCTACCAATTATTATATATTATAATTTATAAAAAATAATTTAATATTTTAAATAATTATAATTTATATTTTCTAATAACTTCAAATTAATGTTGATCAAAAATATTAATGCAATAAATTTAAATTAATTACAGCGATTAAGGTAAAAAGAAGATTACTTAGAGGTTAACTTAAAATTAAATGTGTAAATATTTCCCTACACTTTTAAAAACTCATTTTATAGCCTAATTTAAAAATTAACCCTTCATGTGTCTAATTTTTTGTGTTTTGAAGCCACTTGTTAGGAGAAAACAAGCATACACCTAACATTCATTTCAAAAATACCAACTATGTCAGATCCATCCCTTATAAAAGGCCACCACCTCTATCCCTCTCTTTAAACATATCAAGGAATTTGGATCATACATAACCAACATAAAAATCTCCAAAATTCACTCCTTTAAACCTAAAATCCTGACTTTTGGAAAAAAAAATCAACCAAGGAATCACTTTGGTGAAAACTAGAAAGAGTTACTCGAAGAAAAGGAAATGTTCATCAATGTGCATTTTTGTTTCTTTTACCTCTCCAATCCATTAAATTATTCTTATAAAAAAATTATAACAAAATAATTTTACTAAATATACTAATATTTTTTTATGTTAAGGGTATGACCTACACATTCACACACTTCCATCAAATGGGATACGCAATCATCGTTCGTTCTTCAATTACCACCTATGAGGGTTGGGAATAGTGATGTAATTAATATTTTAATATAATATTTATGATTAATTTATGCTTCTTAAATTATTATATAACACATACCTTCTTTATTTTCATTTTTTGGTGATATGATAATGTCATTCTTGGATGTGTAGACTACTACCTCCTCAAAGCGATTTGATTTGTTCATGCTTTACATGAAAGGTGTTATAAATCGGTCTATTAAAAATATGTGATATTTATGAAATAATAATTCTACTATATTGATAATATGTATATATATATCATTAACTTTTCATTCTTTCAATACTAAAAGAAAATGAAAAGAGTGTTCATGCGTATGTACGATCTACCATCTCCATGAACGGTGTATTTCATTTCCTAAATATATTTTTTAAAATTGTTATAAATACATATATATTGACTATATATTATATTTATATCATGTTTTTCATTCCTTAGATAATTAAATCCGGATCTAATTAATAGTATTAAGAATAAAAAATCAAAACATGTATGAAAAACAATGTAGTTATTACCCAAAACATAACTTTAACATGGAATTGTTAATAAAAGGGAAATATAAAGTAATAATAAAATAATATATGGAATAATGTATAATAATATTCTTTTTAATAATATTTATATTAAACTTATATTTATTATACAAGGGTTTTGAACTTGTACGAATAAATTTAGAACTTAAGGTAAGGGGATTTTTAGTCTCACTTTTATTTCTACAAGACTGAGGTTATATCCACCACTTGTTTCTTTTGTACGGTTTTTATACTAAATAGGAATGTATTATATTATTATTATACTTAAAAATATTTTAATTAACATATCCATTTTATGATCTCTTTTTCATGGGGTTTATGTTTCAAAAGTTAAATAATTTGTAAGAGATTTATGTCTCGATTATCCTTCCTTGAGACACATTATATGTTATGCACCTATATTCTTTTACAAGGTGTATATAATGTACATTTTACATGATATATAATGAATTTCCTTATTTTAGTGATATTTTAAGTTTAATTTAATTTTATTCTCTCATAGGGTAAATGGTTCTAAGTTACCAAAGTGGTAAGAGTTTATTGCTAAAATCTCATCATTTATCGGGATAGTTTACAATTATGCTTCCATTAGTGAAGTATCATGGTCTATATATCAATAATTCTCATGAATTTTCTTCTATATATGTTTATTATTTATATATTAAATTAATGGAACCATTTATACACTCTTTTTATTCTTAATATAATTAATAAAATGTTTTTAATAAAATATGACTTTACTTCTCTCTTCTGTCGAAAACCGGTTTTCTTCCAAAACCATGCTTCCTAAAAATATTTTAAAAAATGCTCTAATATTATACTATAATTATTAAAATAATTTTTTACCCATGTTTTTCATTTTTATAAAAAAAATAAAAGGGTTATTCTTGTCATTCTCTAATCAAGGTACATTTCTAAAAGTTTTTATAGTGAAAATGGATTGTTCGACATGTATGGATCTCTCTGTAGTCATGAACTTTATTTATTTGAAGATTAATTTTAAAGTTTACAGGATTAATTTTAAATAATATTTTTCCAAATATTCTAAAAATTTGTTTCTTAGTTTTTTTTTTAAATATATATTTTTTAAAATGTTTTACATTTTAAATAGAGTTTTTCAAATAAGAAAGTATATTTTCCTCAAGAAATGTTTTTAAAAGACCTTTCAATATTATTTTTAATCTAATATGATATCCTTTGATATATTTTATGTTTTAATAGGGATATTATCCATGTATACTATTCTTATTCTTTCTTTTAATGGTTTCTATTTATTATAAAAATTTATTTACGAACCTATTTCTCTTCTATAGGTTATACCATGATAAAATGCTTATGAAACCCACTTCTTTTCAGAGGTAATGTTATAATGAAATTATTATGAAACCTATATATTTTCCATAGGTTATGATTTGATGAAATTTTTATGATAACCATTTAATTTCATGGGTTATGATATGATGAATTTTTAATCATCTTATGCCATGCGTATTTATGAATTATAATGTGATGGGTGGGACCTCTTTCAACCTCTAATTCATTAGGTTATGATAAAAGTTCTATGAGATAAAAGGGTAAATGGGAGGGAATCTAAAACCCGAAAAAATAGGGTAAATATGTGGGCATCTCAAGCCTACAACCAGAGGGAACACAGGTGGTCAACCTAAGATCGCAATATGAGGGTACACGGGAGGGCATCCCAATCCCGAAGCAAGATTTTACATGGGAGAGAATCCCAATCCCAAAACATGAGGGTAATTGGAATGGAATCCCAATCCCGACATAAGAGGGTACAAAAGAGGTCATCCCAATCCCAAAACAAGAGGGTACATGGTAGGGCATCCCAATCTTGAAACAAGAGGGAACGCAGAAGGGCATCTCAAGCCCAAAAAATATGGTACATGGGAGTTCATACTAATATTGAATATGATACATGGGTTATTATCCCAATACTAACATGTTATGAAGGTCTTGGTAGGTATACATGAAAAAAATAATTTCTATGTTTATGTGTCTTCCACAATTCCAAATCATATTCTAATACTATTCTCTCAGGGATTATACTATTTTTCCCTTATAATTCATTTCTTGTGATCTTCCAATATTTATAACATGACTATTGAGTATTATTTTGATATGTAGGGTATGATCATCAATTTTTATGCTTCTATTATTATACACTTGTTCATGTTATACTTATGTATCTACTTAATTTACCCTTACTGGGAATCTAAGCTCACCCTTTCTTTTGTTTCCCTTCCCCATGTTATGAAGAACGATTTTAATTAGTATTAATAAATGGGAAGATCTTTTTGCGAAACATTGGAGATCTTTTTCAAAGTTAGAATATTTTGTTCCAAGTTTCCAAAGACACTAAACTATTATAGACTTCAGGCATTTAATTCTTAAATGTGTTAAATATTCATCTAAAATGATGTAATATCCATGTTTGTTAAGCCTGGGTCACTATAAAATTATTAAAAGTTTCAAAATTATTATTTGAAATCCAATAAAATGATCAATTGAAACTATTTATTTTCCTATTAATGACACTGTACATACGTGAATCACAAAAAAACATATTTTTATTCTTATTATTAATTTTATGATGATTCCAGATCGATACTTATTAAAACAATTGGTGTAAATCTTTAAATTTCTCCTCCAACAATTTAAAGTTATCATCTAATGATACATCATTATTTTATAATCATGTGATAATAAAAATTACATATCTTTTCACTTGGGATTTAAAATGTTTAACTTCTAGAAAATTTTATTATAACCGAGTATTGATTTTCTTCTTAGACTGATCAGTTAATACAAGAGAATTCGGAGGAAACATGGGCATCCTTATGATCTCAGCTATCAAACACCTATAAAGATCCTAAATTAATTCCTTTGGTATTAGGTCACACTGCATAGAGAAAATTTTAGAAGTCATTGTGTCTATCTCCATAGACACTACTTATAATCTTGATCAAATGTCCACTAGATTTGAGGCTTCAGAAGAGGGTTCCACTAATAGCTTTTCAACCACATACTAAATTAAAAACTTCACTTCTTTAACATCATATATTGAAATATAATGGCCACATAGAGTCTAAATCACATTAATAGACTCTATAAATTGAACTTTTAAAGATTAAATTTTTTAAATTAAATTCAAGTATCTTTATCCAACTTTTTTTCAGTTGTATCCAACTTAGTAGTTGGAATTTCTCACTGTGTATACTGATTATGAATTTGATAAAAAGTGACTTGATGAACTTTCATGTTTCTTATATCATAAAATTATTTATTTCTATTAGAATTTATTTTTACCTATTGATATATTTCTCTATTAATTGATCTTAATATTTTTCTTGTAACTTACTACGTTGAATTTCCTTCTTATTTTTCTTCTCTTTCAGCAGTGAAATTTTGGCAATTAATGTCAACTGATTTTGTTCTGATTCTCACATAGTTCTCACTTGATGGAGATATTTAAACTAAGTGAAAAACACAAAAAATATTATATATGTTCCTTCCTTTACCAATACTTCCTAATCTTATAATTATAGAGACCAACAATCATTTATCAGATGAAACTGGGATGACATCTGGTACTACTAACACAGGAGTTGGGGTTAAACTATGTTTAGGAGTGTCTTCTCAACTAGACTATACAACTACTTTAACACATCTTTTTATTTCCATGAGAGTCACTTTATTAAGAACATCTCTTATATTTATATATTGAATTGGCCATTCTATTAAACCCATAATAACTACAGGGAATTTGACACCACAGGAAAAACCCATCTAAGATGAATCCCCCTATGTCGAAGTATGGACTATTCTAATTTCTTATTTTGAACTTATCAAGGCCAATTTTTTCAAATAATAATTCCAATAATAACCAATTCTTCTCAAAATACATTCACTCAAAATTCTTAGATCACAACAATGAGTCACAGTGTTATCATCCAAAAAAACACTAACTTTTCTAAAAACTAAGGTTAAAATTATTCAAAAAGAAGTGAAATTCACAAACTTGTTTTCTATATTCCACTTGTAACTTATAACATAACATGATATATTAATGGGTTTGTAAATTATAAACAAATATTACAAAGTAACATCTTGAAATAAAACTTTTTTGAACTCACCATTGTGCTAAGCAATGGAATATTGGGTGAACTTTATGAGGATTTTTCTTTCTGGTTCTAGATCCTTCACTGAATTCTTCTCAACATCAGCAGAGATGAACATGGACTTCATGTTCTTAGGTGTACTAAATATATTTAAGGTGTGCAAAAAACTACTAAAATCTTCTTATACCTTGTGAGGGCACTTGAAAACTTCATCCATTATCGATGAGGTTAATGAACAAACATTATTGTAGTGACCAAGTTGTCATTATCCCCAAAATGAAAAATTGTAGTCCCGTATAACTTACAAAATTCCCTTTCAAATAAAAACTCAATTCTTCTTTGGTTAAAAAAATATCCCCAAACTTGGTGCTTAGTAACTTTATTGAGCAATAAATTTGTTCCATAAAGCCTAGAAATATCAATTTATCATCTACTTAGTACTTTTCTTAAATTTCTTTTCTAATTGAGTCTACTTGAGGATTCACCATTGATTCACTTAGTTTTTTCCATTTTTTAAAAGTTTTAGAGGATTTTAGGGTTAGGTAAAAAAAATTTGGGTATCAAAGATAAAGATAGAGATTGAAGGTTTGAAAACATTTCACATGTTGATCTAACATGCTTCCTTTTGTATTGTAGTAATTGAGGGGTCATGAAGTGAGGTGAAGAGTAATAATTATAAAATATAGGTTATGGGTCCTATTTTTAAATGATTGATACTCAAAAATAGTGATTTCAAAACATAAAAAATAAATTAAATAAATTGTTTACTCAAAAATTAAATTTTTCCATTAAAAATAATTAAAAATAATACCAGGTAAAATTAAACAAACCTAATTATAATTTAATAAAATAAAATCTATCATCAGGAAAATGCTTACTAAAAACTTCTACTAATTTTTTTCTCTAAAAAATAATTTTAAAGATATATATCCTTTTTGTTCATGATATCATAAGAAATTATGTCTTAAATCAATTTTATTTGTTCTTGAATGGTTAATTGTATTTCTAGAATTTTTGATCGAAATAGTGTTATCACATTCGATTAGAAAATGGTTGAAATTAAATACAAAATACATTAAGGTTTGTTTTGTCCACAACACTTTTTCACAAAAACTTCTTACTACAATATATTATTTTTCAACGGTTGATAATTCTAAAGAGTTTTTTTTATACTTGACCAAGATACTAGTTATTTTCTAAGAAAATGGTATGTTCTTGAGGTGATCTTACTATGTAATTTGTATCCAGAAAAATCAACATCTTAATATGGAGTTAAATTATAGTCAGAAGTTTTTTTTAAAAAGGAGATAGATAGAGAGAGAGAGTTTCTATAAAATATATTAGAACTTTTTTGACATCATTTAAAATATATTCTTTTAGATTATATTGAAATATTGAAAAATAACATACTTAAAACATAATATCTAGTCTACTTGAAGTAAGATACAATAAAAAATCCAATGATTCATCTATAGAACTTGATTTCAATTAGTTTCCTAGACCCATCCACGTCAATTTTAATATTAAAGCTCATAGGTGTTGAGTAAGTCTAAATATTTTTAATTATAGGATTCTTAATTAAATCAATTATGTATTTTATTTGTTTTATAAAAATAATGTTCTAAATCATCATCCTTGTCATTATTAAATATTGATTCCGGTCTTATGTCCTCAAGAGAGTCATTCAACACATCAGTTTGAGCCATTTTGTCATTAAAAGGATCACTTTCATAAAACTTCATGTGAGTTGATTCTTCAGTAACCCTTGAACATTTGTTTAAAACTCTATAGGCTTTGGAAGTAGAAGAATAACTTTTTAAAATATCTTCATCGCATTTTCAATCAAAATTAACAATATTATCCTTGGTGTTAAAGATATAAACCTTTCATCTTAATACTTTAAAAAATCGTACCTTTGGTATTCTATCATTCCATAACTCAGGGTGTTTTCTTTAATATTGGAATTATTATAACTCTTTTAATGACATAAAATTTTGAGTTAACATATTCATCCCAAAAAATAGTGGTCATGTTCTATTCACATAACATGGTTCTAGAAATTTTTTGCAATGTACTATATCTCATTTCAAAAACACCATTCTATTCAGGTGTCCTGGGTGAAGAAAATGTATATTTAATTCCATACTTTTAGCAATACGAATTAAATTCATGATTCTAAAATTCACCTCTATGATCACTTCTCAAGTTCACAATTTCATCATCCTTTTCATCTTTCATAAAGTTACAAAAATTAATAAAAATAGAACAAGATTCACTTTTAAGTCTCAAAATTTAAACCCATTTAAATATTGAAAAATCTTCAAAAAACACATAAACAAATGATTTACCAGCAAGAATTTCAGTTCTAGTAGGTCTGAACAAATACATATGGATAAGATATAGAATTATAGATGTATCTACCTCTTTAATAGGTTTAAAAGATGACTTATGTTTCTTTTCCATTTGACATGCATCACATAGATTTTTTTTTCTAATTTAAGGTTATGAAATTCCGGAATCAAATGTTTCTTAGAAAACTATTTCAAGGAGTGGAAATTAAAATATCCAAACCTTCTATGCCAAATACATGATTCCTCAATTTCATCATTCAAACAATTTACATTTTTTCTACACAAATAATTTAGATCTATTGTATAGACTATCAATTCTAGGTTCTTTGAGCTTGAGTGATTTATCTTTGAAATCTAAACATAATATGGAATCCCACCTTTTTATTACATAAATTTTCATTACATGGTGAAAACATGGGATATTGTAAAGTTTAGTTTCTTGGAAATCAGGTATATAATACATGAAAACATAAAAAAATCTTCCAAACACACTTTAAATAAATCTTCATGGGTTCACCCTATGTTAATTTTACTATATCTCATATCTTGGGGACATGAATCAAAGGGAATGGGTGATCCTGGTGCCTAATAACTAAATAAGAAAGAGAGAGAAAAAGCATATGATCATAAGACATATCAATAAGAACATGAGTTATAACAATAAGGCATGAAAAAAGAGTCATATAATAATAATCACATGAATCATAACATTGAAATGTGGCTACAAAATTAAAATGAGACATTTATAAGCATATCACCAAGGTTTATCACCAAGGTGTCATGGATGAAAATTACCAAGGTTTCTCACCAAGGTATCATAAAAAATATCATCTCTATAAATTAAATTATTTTCCCAATGTATTGGAGCATTACCACAGTGCACTCTTTATATGTACTAATTTCATGTGATCCACATAGATCATAATAAATAATTTCACTAATAACCCATGGAGAATAAAGAATGGGTTTCTTATCAAAATCATAGCATATAAAACATATAAAATAAATGATCATTTTGTCATTTTTATCCCATGAAAGGAAATGTGGGTTTCATATATGTAAATACCTAAATAAAAACTTCATTTTTATACCTAGTTGAATACCCATTGACAAGAAAAGAGTGTTTTGTATTAAAATAAAAAGGAAAATATAATTTATCATATAAAAGAGAGAAATTTCCGAAGTAAATTAGTTAGTAAGAAGGTTATAAAACATGGTTTTAGAAAATAGTAAAATGAGAGGGGAAAAGGGTGTCATATTCATAAAATAATTGTCATGACCTGACTTAATGGGGATCAATCCGTGACTTTCCAATACCACCTCCATAGGTTAGGGGCTAGCGACCGGCGTTGAGAAGTCTATCACACACAACGAGGCCTTAGTCTATCATACCTGTATACACACACACACACATACACCTCCATAAAATAGTGCAGAGATATATAAAACTAAAAATAAATGAATCCATACATTTATTCCCAACCAGAGTATAGTAGAAGAACAAAAAGGGAAAAACATTGACCACCAAAAGAAAACTATGAAAGGGTCCAACCTACTCAAATGGAGTGGATCACTGTCAAATCTGCCCATTAGAAAACTCCATGGCCTAGCTCTAGTAAACACCTCGATCGGTCTAGTTCACTAAGATCCACCTCCTCCGGGTCCCCCGGTCCCCCTGAGACTCTGTCTAAAGGCATGTGGTATGCACAAGACACAAGATATGTGCAGGAAAATCTTATGTAGGGGTGCATATAAAGATACTCAATAGGTGACCCAAAAACCACAAAAGAAAATGGAGAAAATGAAATGAAAAAGTTGGTTCGACCCAGCTAGAGGGAACCCAAACAAGAGAAAAACTCCATCTCTAGACCTTCCTCATCTAAACGTGACTAGTCAACTCATAACATCGGGTGTGTCATCAAAGAAGTGATAACACCACAAGGGGAAACCATAAATAACACCAGATATACTCATCTCAAGCACCAAGCCTCAGGATTTTTCGACCTCATAGCCAGTGACATATTATACTCAAGGATCTAAGGAAACACATAACTACGAGAACACATTCCATGAGCTCTGTCATCCCAGATGAAACTATTTTGAGAGGTATACTCCATCTGATCTCACACCACCATCCCAGATGGACCATCCAAGAGAACACTCCTGATGAATATAGCCACTAATAACGTCACAACGAAACTCAGTGGAAACACAAAAACTCATAGGAGAGGGGATCAATCCTTGGTATGAGTAAAGGATACTAGAACCCAATCTGATGATTTTAATATCACTCAAATAGAGTATCACTCCCAGGATATGATGGTGGATACTACAACCCGATCTAAAATTCTATAGATCACATCACCCAGACAGAGGATCACTCCCAGGATATATTGGGGGATACTACAACCTGATCTAACATTATATAGATCACATAACTCATATAGGAGATCATATCTCATGTATAGGTGGTCATGATGATGCCAAAAAAACCTTATCTGGTTGAATGCATGAAGTAGGGGATCATACTGATGATACCACAAACCCTACTAAAACCACATGTTGAGTAGGGGATCATATAATTGATGATATTCCAATCATACTATCATCGCCCACTGGGATCATATACCCAAAGATGCCACAAAACCCTAAAAAGATGTCTTACTGAATAGGGGTCACCCCTCATTTATCATTGGTCATAGGGATACCAAGAACCTGATCTAGGGAAACGATAAGCTAGAGTATCCTGCCTCATCCATACCGAAGGGAAGCTACAACTCTATCTGGTCTCATCCTATCAAGGGGATCTCAATACTATATTGATGATGTAATATTAAAAACCATCATAGTTCAAGGACTAGGGGGACTCACTCAACCCTACTAGTCAAGTCATCATTGACCCAAGTGACCCATAAACATCTCTTACACTCCACACCTCATACTCCCAAACTGTGGCCACCATCATGTTTTAAGTGGAAAACATACAGGATAGGATATTTACTTCCTCAAAATGGATAACTGGTGAAAATTAAACTCTTCAACACAATAATCCCAAATGGTTAATTGTGGGTCCTGCACCTCGATCCCAAAACACATCATATGGATCCCACTGTTGTGATCCTCATGAAAAAAAACAAGGGATCATTTATTCATTCATCAAAAACGGACACCTGGTGAAAAATCCACATTTCATTACAAATTCCTAAACTGGGAATCATATAGAACACACCTCTATTTTGATTTAATAACCCTAAATCAGTCTTTAAATGTCTATATTAAATTTATGGTCACAACACCACAGACAGTGCATTAATCGGGCTTCAGATGCAGGAGATATGTCTGATACAAAATCTATAAATAATAATGATTATATTATTATTATTATAATTGGAAATTTTGTGTCACTAGGCCTCAAGGATTAAACATAAAGTTATCCAACTGGCCTTAAAATTTCTACCCCAAATAAAGGTTCACTTTTTCATAGACAGCAAGTAAAATGGACATTTGGTTTGAGAGATACTCGGGTTTGAAGTCTCCTCAGCGTGACCCAGCTCGACCAGCCCGCTATCTCCTATCCACTCCACTTGGGTCGGCTAGCCTCACCCGGCCAAGCCTACTACCATAGGCTATGGCCTTCCTCACCAGTGCAACCTATCAGACCCGCTGACTCTGCCCTTCGGTGCTCCGTGCCGCCACGCCGCCCAACAGCCTCCGCCCTCAGACGCTCCGCATTGTCGCATCCTCGCGGTTTTCACCCCATTTCACAGTTATACTATTGTGTGCTAGTTTTCCCTTTCACAGACCATTGGGACCACTCTGGTGCTCCAAAAATTAATCTGATACCAGATTTGGGAATCTCAGGACAAGATATACACAAACTCAGGATGTACTCAAAGGCTTGTTGATAATTCAAACAAACATGATGAATAAACAAGTTAATTGTGATTAAAACACAAAACCACCTACCTTATTATGAAACATCAAATATTTGGGGTCATATCCATGTTTTGAAGCTATTTATTCATGATCCAGAAGTGATCTTCATCAAGATATGAGTCCGACAACACCTCGTTTTTTCGATTCGGCCTTCAGGTTGTTTGTTAGTGAAGAGGAAGAGGAGAGGGGCTTCGGCTCCTCTATTGTGTGCACCAAGTGGTGGGGGAGGGATTGATTTAATTTTTAATAAATAGATTCCCCCATTTAACTACCCTTCCACACATGTCCCGCCAAATTTCCTCCAACCCAACACCTATAACAGACAAAGTTTATGTCGATCCTAGGGTAAACACGATGTTCTGAACTCAACTACAGTCTCATAAATTTGACCTAAGAATCTATTTAGGAGTTATTCAATATGATATCAAAATAAAATAATTTTATTTAATAATTTTATTTATGATTACATCCTCAATAAATTTTTCCACAGAAGGTCTATGCCCACAGAAGTTATGCCCCGACTAGGGCAAACAGCACACTTTGAACTCAACTGTGGCATCATTTTTCTGATATAAGATTACATTTAAGAGAAAACCCATTTCCTTCGCATGAATAGTATAAAAATACATAATATTTTTTATAAATTTTATTATAGGAACGCTGGGCCACAGAATCGTACTCCGTCTCGGTGCCTAGCTTTGGAAATATGTGCAGAAATATTCCAAAGTCTTACTAGGAAAATCCCAAGAAGCTACACCCTCCCCACCTTAAATATTTTAATCCCTAAAAAACTAAAGTCAAGGCACGAGGGAAAGAAACTGGACTCTCAATTGGGTCATCCTCACCAGAAATTTCACCAAAAAACACCACAAAGCCACCAAGGGTTACCATGTTGCTGAAAATCACACACTTAGGGGAACCACAAGGGCTACGACACACAAGTCCAGCTCATCCCAGTTCAACATCATGCAATTCATAACATGTCTCCTCAGCTTCAATAGGTGGGAAACACCAAGTCATAGAGTCTAGTGGCATGTCACCTTGCTAACCTAATATAGTGACCAACAAACCTACTCCAAACACACAAGTCAAATGGAATCATCTACCACACCTCAATACTATCCACTTTGGGTTGCAATGACTCACCCACACATTTTTTCTTCACATCTCAAGAATTATTCTTAGTGGGGAAAGATTCCCTCATTCTTTTGATCCCAAATCCACATCAACCACACCACAACCATTTCAAGTGACTTGTGTACCTAGCTGATGTCGAACCCGTGAGGGTATAAACAAACAAAATAAGGTTGCCCAAGAACACACCCTGGGTCTTAATAGGCCCTTCATGAAAACTTCCCAACACACAACCCCACCCCAAACAAACAAATCATAGGGACTCATCCACTAAACCTCAATATTATTTTCTTTGTGAATAAATGACTCAGCCGCATGGTTTTAGTCGTATTAGAAAAACACATATTGATGGGGTAAGGATCCCTCTTCCTCGTGCATTTGAAGTTACGAAAAAAAACATTGACACAAGGTCTTATCAATGACTTATGTCACTCCAAAAAAAACATGATAAAATAGTAGAAGGAAAATAATACCACCAAACTACTACATAAAGTAGAAAGAACACATTGTGTACCTCTATCCATTTGTAGAGCCTCTAGATCAACGACCTATATGACCTGCAGTTGTCCATGCCCCAATCTTCCAGCTCTTTAAACCAGGAGTTGACCACTTGGGGGTGGTGTTGGAAACTCATACCATCTTCTAGCTCTTGGTGCTACACCTGCTCCTCCGCCATCCCAGATGGCCCATCCGATAGAACACGCTCGATGAATATCACTATTAAGAACGTTATGCTGAAACTCAGTGGAAACACAAAACTCTTCAGATAGGTACCTCTAAGGGATTCTAGAACCCAATTTGGTAATTCAAATATCTCTCATATAGGGGATCACTCCTAGGATCCATTAGTGGATACTACAACCTGATATGACATTCTACAGATCACATCACTCACATAGTGGTTCGTCGCTTGTGTATGGGTGGTCACAACGATGCCAAAAAAATATGTGGTATAACTGTTAGTAGGGGATCATACCAATGATTCCACAAACCCTACATAAATAACATGATGATTAGGGGATTGTATAACAGACGATACTGCGATTCTACTATCATCTCCCACTATATTGGGGATCATATACCCAAAGATGCCACAAAACCCTACAGAGTTTTCCTATAGATAGGGGATCGTTGCCCATGTATAGTTGGTCCAAATGATACCAAGAAATTTATCTAGGGAAACGAAAAGCTAGATAATCCCACCCCATCCTAACTAGAGGTATGCTATAAATCTCTCTGAGCTCATGCTATCGAGGGGATCTCAATCCTATATCGAGGACATAATATTGAAAACTCTCATAGTGAAAGGAATAGGGGGACTCACTCAACCCTTCTAGTCAACACTTCTCTAACCCAAGAGACCCACATAACATCACCTACACTTTGTACATCCTAGTCCAAATCTATTTTCACCATTGCATTCTACTCATAAAAAACATGTGGGATATGATATTTACTTACCCACAATGGATAATCGGTGAAAAGGACACTTTTCAGCACAACAAGCCTGAATGGGTCATTATGGGGTCCATGTCTCAATATAAAAACACATCATACAAATCACTACATTTTGATCCTCATGGAAGAACACACGGTATCAATTATTCATTCATCCAAAATGAACACCTAATAAAAAAGTCACATTTTGCCACAAACGCCAAAATCGGGCCTCATAGGGCCTGTACCTCAATTTCAGTCTAATAACCTGAAATTGGTCTTGAAACTTCCACATTAAATTGAGGGTTTCAATGCCACTGACATTGTTTCAATCGGACATCGGATGCAAGAGATACATCTGATACAAGAATCTTCAAATTATAATAATTATTTTATTATTTTCATAATTGGATGTTTCGTTCCACCGATCCTCGACCCTAAAACATAAAATTCTCAACATGGTCTCAAAAGGTCCACCACAAATCAAGGATAACCTTTCCATATAAGGCATGTAAAAGGATGTTCAGTTTGAAAGATATGGGGGTTTGAAGTCCCATTGACCTGACCTGTCTCATTCAGGCTAGACCGGCCCACTTCGGTCGGACTGCACTTCTAGGGTCGGTCAGACCCACTATAGCATCCCATGTCTTACCCCACCGGCATACCCTGCTGGCCCAATCGGATCTGCACTGTTGTATCTCCCAATGGCCTTCGTTGCCCGAACTTACGGTTTTTCCGACTCCTTGTGGACCCCACCGCCTTCTGCGACCAGACTGCCACCGAAAAACAGATGGACTAGAACATGCTGGTGGTCCCTTCTATGGATCACCGGGACTACTTTGGTGCTCCAAAAATTAATAGGAAACTAGATACGAAAACCTTGGGATGAGATCTAGACATACTCAGGCTTTGCTTGAAGGTTTTTCAATGATTCGAATAAAAACTATGCATAAATATAGGGATCAGGATTAAAATGTGAAACCGCCTACCTCGGGGTAAAATGTAGAAGCTTCGATGTCAGATCCGCACTCTAAAGTTGCTACATCATAATCTAGGAGTGATCACCATCAATATCTGAGTCTGATGGCACCTTGTTTCATTGATTCAGCCATGGGGTTGTTCTTTAGGGAAGAGGAAGAGGGGAGGGGCTTCGACGCCTCTATCATGTGTACCAAGGGGTGGGAGAGGTATTGGTTTAATCAATATTAAATAAATTCCCCCATTTAACTCCCCATCCAAAAGCTCCCCACCAAAATGCCTCCAACCCAACACCTGGTACCGATAATGTTTATATCACACCAAGGGTAAACCCAACGTTCTAAACTCAACCGCAGGATCATAAATTCAATCTGAGACTTTGTTCATTATTTATTTGATATGACTTAAATATAAAATAATTTTATTTAATTATTTTATTTACGCTATGTGCATATTATAAAAATAAATAATATTTTTATAAAATTTATTCCGGGTAGACAAGGCCAAGGAATAACATGACGTCCCAGTGCCTAACTCTAGAGATATATGCAGAAATATTCTAAAGCCTTACAAGGAAAATCCCCAGTCACTAAAATACTCTTATTATATTAATAAGATAATATAAAGTGTAAAAAATAACTAATTTTGGAAATTAGAATAAATACCACATGAAAAGGGAACTTGAATGGAAAAGAGAAGTGAAGATTTCCCTTATCTTGAAGAGTTATTCCTAAAACTTGAGAATAAAACTTTGCAAGCTTGAGGACATCTTGGGGACTCCTAAGGATTTAAAATCACTATAACGTAGTGGAGAATGGATTATAAGTGAAGGGGAATGGTGAAATGGGTTGGTATTTATAGCCAAAGTGGAGGAATTGTTTATTAATTTTCAAATATAGGTCTTAGAAATATATATTGTGGAAAATGAAAAACAATTCGCTTACCCATGGTTTTTGTTCAAGGTTTTGGAAATTTGGGTCATATATTATGATATTTTAAACCCCCATAACCAAAAACCATTTTTTAATACTTTTTTTGGCATGGAAAAGCAATGATTTCAGAAAGTAATGTTTTTAAAAACAATTTTTCCTTTTTCGACTATGGAAAGTCACTTATAGTTTTAGAAATTGATTAAAATATATTAAAATACTTAATATTAATAAAATAAAAAAAAATTATGTCATGGATTGTGTTAAATTAATTATTACATCATTATGAATTAATTAGGAAGTCATAAAATATACTAAAAACCCAAAAATGTATTTTTAACTATTCATGAAAAAACAAATTATTTTAGAAAATTATCATAAATTTATTATAGCATAGTTTCAACATGTTGTTTCTAAATATAATGTATATTTTTAAGAATAATTCTATAAATAAGATAATTTTAACTTTTAAATATACAAAATCCTTATTTATTTTAAAATAGCAGTTTTTAAGGCATCGTAAAATTTATGACACTTATAAAAAGTCCCAAGGAGTTTAAAAACTTATTTAATCATTTATATTTAAATAAGAGGATTTAAACGTACTATTTAATTAAAATAAATATTATTTAGAATACCTTAGTTTATTATAAAATATATATCTTTTTTGAAAAGTACACTTTGTGTTTGAAAAATCAATTTATCAAATTCACCTCAATTACACAAATATTTTATTAAGAAAAAATATTCCTAAAATTGAATTGATGAAATAATAATTTTATTCAAAAAAAGGAAATTACACATTATGTAACTAAGTACTAGACACGTAACCCCTAATTAAACCTGCATCTTCCCTAAGGGTAAGGTGTGTAATGGTAGTAGTTTTGTGGGGTGGCTCAGCTAACATTGATTGAGTGGTAATCTTCACTAATTTGAACTTCTCATGTAGGTGATTTTGTTCAAGCTCAGTATGGGCTGGGTAAAGGGAAAACCCCAGTGATGATACCGCCATCCCAAGTTCTAACAAATGGGATTCAAAGTTCATGACTCTACTAGTTGATGTCATCGATTCTTCTTTCGGTATCCATTATCCTTTGTCATTGAAACTTATAAACACTAACTATTAAGGTAAAATTATCAAGTGAGGGTATAGTTTAAAATGTTCATATTGACCAGTGGTCATATTTACCAATGTTTATATTGACTAATGGTCATATAAGTTTGAATCCTAATGGTCACATTTCCCTTTATACCCTAAAAATACCACTTCATTCTTTCACTCAAAATTCACTACAACTTCTCCTAAGGTTAGTTTTTAATTTTCATAACATGGTGATTGGTTTTTTTATTTATATAGTGTTTTTTGTGTGGCCGATGATTCCATAAGATTAGGGTGATCTATACTTTCCCATTTTAGCTATTTTATTTTATATTTTTTTCCAATTATAATGTTTTAAATTTTATTTGTTTTTATAGGTGACTAATGTAATGATCATTGTTAAAGAGGTAAAATTTTGTTGGTTTCTCTTTGTTTTATATGTGTATGATATTATATAATATGTAACAAAAATTTATTTAGGAAACAAATATCATTTAAAAAAATGGGTCATTACATTCTTCCCTCATGAAGAAATTTCATCCCTGAAGGTTCAACTCATTTTATTAGTTAAGAAAGGGTAAGGGTAATTTTGTCTCATTATCTCCTCTATTTTTCATGTATCTTCTTCAAATTTATGGTTACTCCACAATATCTTGATGATATTGGTAGTATTTTTGTTTAGAATCCTGTCTCTACCATCCAGTATCTCTATCAAGATCTCCTCATATGAGAGTTCATGTTCCAATTGTGCCATCTTTAGATTGAATACATGTGAGGGATCAGGAAGGTACTAATTCAAGAGAGATATGTGGAATAAATCATGAACATGGTCTATATTTGGTGGAATTTCTAGCTGATAGTCAACTTCTTCTATGTGATTAAGGATTTCAAAGGGTCCGATGTACCTAAGGTTAAGCTTCCCTTTCTTTCCAAATCACATAACTCTTTTCCATTGTGATATTCGAAGGAAATGTTTTTCCCAAACATCAAACTCCAAGTCCCTTCAACAATTGTCATAATAGCTCCGGTGCCAACTCTGAGCAGCCTTTATATGTTGTTGGATTCCATGAATCTTTTCTATCATCTCCTGCCCCAGATAGATCCCAAGAAATTTCATCTCACCAACTTCATCCTAAGAATTAGGACTTCTAAATTTATTTCTATATATAGCTTCATATAGTGAAATTTTAAAACTTGAGTGGAATTTGTTGTTTTATGAGAACTCAAGTAATTAGAGGTGTTGATTCCATCCACCTTTAAATTCTATTGAGCATGTTCTCAACATGTAATCAAGTGTCTGAATAGTCCTTTTATATTTTCCATCAGTTTAGGGGTGATAGAATGTCATGAACCGAATCTGGTCGCCATCAAAACCGGTACCTAACACAGCCCGTAACAAGTCCCGAAGGGCGTTCCCAATCCTCACGGGCTAGAACAAGTTCCCAGGTATCATAAAATTAGAATTGGGAATGATTTACCTGAGTTTATAAACTTAAAACATCAAAAGAATCCAATAAAACAAATCTAGATTTTTCAAACCAAACAATCTTTTACAAAAATTAAGAACTAAATTAAATATATTAAAAAAAACTCAACAAGACTATAAAAAAGTTACAAAACCAAAAGGAAACATCCTAATAACCCTCATGGCAAGGGGAACCTCCCTCAAGTCATCTCTACAAGACTTCACCACCAAGGAACTGCTAGAAACTCGAACCACTGGCACTAAAAACTGTACCCAACCAGCGATAACCAAAGAAAACCAAGTATACTTACACTCATGGTTGTAATTAGGGTGTGAGGCAATTCTAAGTAGGATACCTCCACTAAGATATTTCAAGCGATAAACATTCAAAGACCAAAATCATGCAAGTTTTCAAAAACGTGAAATTTCTAGTTACAATTTTTAATGCAACTTAAAAAAAATAAGTTTCAAGTGGGCGAATTTAAAGAATAAACAATTTTAAAATAAGTGCCAAAGATACTGAATTTTCCAGCCAAATATACTGTATGCTGGCGGTAAGTATAAAGGATCTAATGATCATAATCAATAGGAAATAACCTTTAGGCACTAGCTCATTGTGGGTCCCAGGTACCTCGTATCTCAGTGAGAGTAACCATCATAAATATTTGTTCTCATGCATGAGAAACTAGTAGGGATCATACCCATAAACTAGTGGTCCCCAATAATCATCATAATTATAGTTTAGTTATATTTTTAATCATCAATCTTTCTAAGTGAAACTGAGGCCAAAACCTAGGGATTCACTAGATCACTAGTACACATCCACCCACCTAGATACACAGGTTTTCCCTTTGTGCTCAAACAAGTTCAACAAGTCAATAAATATACTTTTAACATGAAAACAGCATTTTCATATCATAAATTCACCAAACAGCTCACATGTATACCTCACAAGTCAAAAAATTCCACTTTTCATTCAAATTAATTTTGAAATCCAACTCACACCAAAATAGCCCACAACACTTTTCACATTTATTTAACACTTCCACAAATCCTTTAAACCATTTTTATAAACCATTCCAAGACATTATAACTCACATAACAGCCCACTCAAATATCATATAATACCTCTTTCATCAACATAATTCATTTTTCACAACACACTCACACAAAATAGCCCACAACCATATTTTGTTGTTGTCTTTCCATTTTCTAAAACATTTCATCACTTTATAAAACATTCTAAAAAAATATTTGACATCTTAAATAACCACCATAACTTTTAAAACCCCATATTAGGTGAAACCCCCCCCCCCCAAAAGTACATATACACCCTTTTACCCACTTTGTTTAACCAAATAAAACATTCACAATTTTTATAAAACAAACTCAAGGGGTGTAACTATGTCTTGCACACAAAACCCATTTCAAAACCCCCATTTAAGACCAAAACCATACCAATTCTTATCCAAAACAGAATTTTCATCCCTAGATACATTTATAAAATCACATTCAAGTGTTATAAAATAACCTTTACTAATAACACAAAAGATATAAATAAAAACACACTTTCTCATAAAATGATCTCAAGATGTATAACATTGTTTTACACATCAAACCAATTCAAAAGGATTATTTTTTGAACCACATGACACTAATACATTACAAAATAATAATTTCCAGGACAAACAATATTTAGTAAACCAATTCCATAAGTTATAAAATACACCCAAATAATACCCCATAAGTTACACATAAAAACACCCAATTTCAAGTTAAAAGGCAACTATAAACTTTAACACTTAACCAAATCAATAATAAATAGTTTTTTCACCACACCCAACATATGAGTAATATGAAAAATGAGTAAATACAACAAGATAACTCATCAATAATTGTTTACACATGGAACCACCTACCTTTTGAGTCAAAACCCTTGAATCTTGGTGTGAAACCTCAACCGCACCTCCGCTGCACCACAAGGAAGTGAAAATGAACCCTAAACCATAATATTTCACCATACATACCACAAATAAAACCCTATGTATGAACCCTAACTTATGGATACTCTATAAATTTATAAAAGAGGGAGGAAACCCTAAGGAGAAGGAAGGAATTGAAGATAGAAACACTTACCCAAAACAATCTTGAAAAAAACGACACAAAATCCACTAGAATCGTAATTTTAAAACAGCTAAAAATTTATGTGAGTTTCTAACAAGGAACATAAGATCATTTAGGAACTAGAATGGGGAGAAAGGAGTAAAAATAGAAGGAGTTATGAAATAATCAATTTACCTCTTCAAATCTGAGCAATTTGTGAAATCCATAGCAGTTTTGCCCAATTTCGCGATTCTATTGAGCATCAAATTGGGGGAGGAGAGAATGGGGGATCTCCTTAGGTAATTGGTCTATGGTGGGAGTTTAAATCACCGAAAAAACTTAAAAATAGAATGATATATTAAATAATTAAAATTTATTTTTAATGCAGGAAATCAGTTTTTGCGCAGGCCCAATCCCTTAAACAAAAATTCAAATCCATCATGATTATAGATTTCTAAATGGTCCAAATTAATTTGGTGGTTTTACCAGGTCAGGGTATGACAAGTAGGAATTAGAATGGATGAAAAATGTTAAAAAATAAAGGAGTTATAAAGGAATAAAAATTTATTTTTAAATATGGAATTGGGCTCACAGTTTGGCCCAAATAAGGAAAACTCACCCATTCCTCCATAAAAGCTTGGGAAACCCCCAAAAGAAAGAATTAATGGAAATTAAATGAAATTTACCTTTACAATATGTCATGTATGTAATAATTCTCCCCACCAATAAAATGTTTCATCCCTGGAATGCCACAGAAAGGCCAAAACAACAACCAAACCCTATTGAGAAACCAAAAGGTACTCTCTTGCCAAGCTTCACCCCCAAGGGCCAAAACATATACAATGATCAATTAAGGATTAATCTCACAACCCAAACTTAAAACACTTTCCTGAAATTATTAATCACATTAATACCTTATACCAAAAGAAAACTCCTCAAACACTATCCGAACAAGACTCAAGCAATTCATCCAAACGAACAACAACTTCGAACAAGGTTACACTTACCTTACTTTAACTAAATCATTGGGAGCTCTCCAATCCTGATATGTACTCAAGGAAGATAATGGTAGATAGATAGTTCTAAATGATACTACCTACCACCAATCCAAGACCATTGATAAATCTAAGCTATTGGTATGGGGGGGACACAAACAGGCATCCCACCATAAGAGACAACCTATATTTTTCCGAGACATAATCAGGACACTATCAGGCGAACGCCTGAATGGACTCCCTAGTACAAAGGGTAAAATTTCATTCCAAGTTTATGAAGTAATGTACATGAGAATCATAGTGGGTCTCCCCACCATAATAACCAACCATTTTAACCGACAAGCATGGGCCGACATAGAAAGACCCAAGAAATTAAAAATTTGGGAAGGGAACAGGGTTAGTATGCACAGTTTGGGAAACCATGCACTAACTGTGAAGACCATTTTTTCCATATGGATTCCTAGCACATAGTCACTACTAATCGTGCACAAATCATGTGCTCGGCCTTTCTATCCAAATTTCCAACCACTCTCCAAAGACTCAATGGAAACAAAAGGGGGAGGGGATGAAATTAGTGGATGACATGGGTACAAGGCCCTCCACCTATTTCCACTGAACGGGAACAACGGAAGAAAGATGATGACACTAGAGGTTTAAACACTTCCTATTATTCATATTGATGATAGTCTTTTGTACAAGGATTTAAATGACACTGGGATTTCCCCTGACTATGATCCAGCTTCTCACCGATACCTATGGCTAGAGCTCAAATGATTGAAGCATCTTCGGCCTCACAGTTAGGCTTTGGAAAACCCCTAAACGAGAATAATTCTTTCATTTCCACCAAAAACTACACCACAATCCCCGATAATATTTCCAAGACATAACACATTCCAAACTCACTTTACCCTAACTCGATATTTCACTGAAACAAGGACTTAGAAGATGCACACACATCACACCTTGTTTCTTCGGGTGAGAAACAATTGAAGTAAATAACACCTATAATCACCTTCCTCTAAAATGGAAGATTTTGATGTTTTTTCAAGGGAGACATTCTCCCAACATAACAGAGACTCTCATAGGATTTCACAACTTTCACCTTTACGGTCAATCAAGCACATGACATCAAAAGGTGTCACAGAACATGACCATTGTGATTGATATAAACAATGCATGGAGAGGGACCTTATACAACATCCCAAAACAACAGACAATTATAGAAAGTGGCCACAATATCCTCTCATCACCAGATTTCCCTCAATGGTAGTTTAACTTGAACTTCTTCTTAGAGACTACAAAGGACTGAGAGGACCACTTAGACACCATCCAGATACTCATCCATGCTAACAACCCCATACCACTTCCACCTTTGACAAATCAAGTAGTTTAGGAATCTAAGACCCCTTTCAACCTTCCATGCGCACTCTTTTTCTATAATACTATTATAAAAAAAATAAAGGTGATAGTGTAGACTCAATCTATAGATATCTAAAAAAAATATTAATTATATTGATCAACTGGAGGATTTTCCAATGGCAAAACAATCTGGGATGCACTTCAGTCCATTGGTCATGACACACCACAAACTAGATCCAAAAACATTAAGGGAACCACTGTAAAGGCATCCCAAAACATTTCTCAGATGATACCACTAACCGGCCCTTCAACACAACTTACCAACCAAACACAATCCCAAAACACAGTCCAAACAGGAGGGGTTCTTGGACTCAAAACATCCCATAAAATCAACATTTTCAAAAACACAAAATAAACACCATCCCAAACTAGTCATCAAGACAACATGTTTTTTTATTAAAATCATATTTTTTAAAACAAACGGTTCAGCGGTTAGCGTATCCACCAATGGTACCCCATGGGTCTCACACAGGCATGTTTCTATGCCACACCGGGCACCCTCATCATATCCATCCCTACACTCATACATTTGTGACATCATCTACCCATCATCCCATATAACCCCATGCATGTGGTTTCTCATAGAAATACCAAAGGATAAAATAAAAATTCTTCCCACTTTTCAAAACCAAAATGGCCAACCAACACATCCTTTTTCTCAAAACCTCTAACCATGAGATTAAAATCCCAATTCACATCTTACAAAACTTTTCAGAAAGACACAACCATTTAGAAAAAAACTCACTATCAAGTTATTCACATCAATTTCAAAACATCTCATACCATTAAGACACCTTTCAATAGTTTAGAAAACTCTATTAGAAACACTTTTTCAAAACCAACTGTGACATATTTCATGCTTTCAAAAGAGGTGAAAACACACCATTTTCCATTTCAATAAAATTATGAAAATTCAGTTATCCATTTTTTAAAATCTAACCATTCCCTCTTTATTAGATACTCATTTCACAAAAAAATTTATTCTTTTTAAAACCAAGTTAGTTTAAAACCAAAGTTCCAAGATTTTAAAACTAAAGAACACAAGACAATGCGAGAGAAAACTAGTTGTAGTGGATAACTTGGAAATATGGTTGGTGGACATATTCCAATAACTTCACCATCACAGAGAGTGTTCTAGGGAAATATCCCTGGCTCCACAAGGATTTACATACCCTGCGAGCTCACTGATACCATTAACCCAACTCTCTTTTCATTTCCACTAATCATCATCAAACCAAGAAAACCAAAGGACTCAGAAAAGTCTTGACTTCCCCTGGTGACTTGAATCCCATCATGAGGTGTGGTGATCATCCACACTACTCCTAACCAGAATTCCAAGTCCTAAAAATCCTAACCCCAAACTATCCCGAATGTTCCCCAAATAATATGACCCAAAGAGAGCGAACCTCCTTTGATACCATTTTGTCACGAACCGAATCTGATCACCATCAAAACCAGCACCCGAACCAGCCTACAACAAGGCCCGAATGGGATTCCAAATCCCCACAGGATGGAACAAGTTCCAGAGTATCATAAAATGAGAATTGGGAACTATTTATCCAAGTTTATAAACTTAAAACAACAAAAGAATCCAATAAAACAAATCTGGATTTTTAAAACCAAACAATATTTTACAAAAATTCAGAACTGAATTACATATTTTAAAACAAATCAACAAGACTAAAAAAGTTACAAATCCAAAATGAAACTTCCCAAGAACCCTCATGGAAAGGGGTATTTCCCTCTATCCATATCTATAAGACTTCACCACCAAGGACTTGCTAGAAACCCGAACCACTTGCACTAAAAACTATACCCAACCTGCGACAACCAAAGAAAACCAAGTCTACTTACACCAAAGGGTGTAAGTAGGGTGTGATACAATTCCTAATAGGATACCACCACATAGATATTCCATGATATAAACATTCAAATATGAAAAGCATGAAAGTTTTCAAAAACACGAAATTTCTAGTTACAATTTCTAATGCCACTTAAAAAATCAGTTTCAAGTGGGATAATTTAAAGAATCAACACTTTTAAAATAAATTCCAAAGCTAATCCAAATATACCATATGACGATGGTAAGTATAAAGTATCTAATGATCACAATCAATAGGAAATAACCCTTAGGCACTAGCTCGTTGTGGGTCCCAGGTACCTCATATCTCTGTGAGAGTAACCATATTAAATATATGTTATCATGCATGAGCCACTAGTACGTATCATACCCATAACCTAGTGGTCCAAAATCATCATCATCATAGTTTATTTATAGATGTAAGTGTCAATATTGCTAAGTGAAATTGAGACCAAACCCCATGGATTCACTAGCATACTAGTACACGTCCACCCACCTAGATACCCGGGTTTTCTCTTTTTTCTAAAATAAGTTCATCAAGTCAATTAATATACTTTAAACATGATAATATCATTTCCATATCACAAATTCACCAAAAAAACCACCTGTATACCACAAAAGTCACAAAATTCCACTTTTCATTCAAATTGATTTTGAAATCCAACTCACACCAAAATAGCCCAAAACACTTTTCACATTTCTTTAACACTTCCAAAAATCCTTTAAACAATTTTTATAAACCATTAAAAGACATTATAACTCACATAACAGCGCACTAAAATAGCATATAATACCTCTTTCATCAACAAAATTAATTTTTCACAACACACTCACACAAAACAGCCCACAACCATGTTTTGTTTCTCTCTTTCTATTTTCTAAAACATTTCAGCACATTATAAAACATTATAAAAAAAATATTTGACATCTTAAATAACCACCTTACCTTTAAAAAACCCATATTAAGTTAAAATACCCCCAAAACAGTACATATATACCCTTTTACCCACTTTTTTTAACCAAAAAAAACATTCACAATTTTCATAAAACAAACTCAAGGGGTGTAACTATGTCTTGCACACAAAACCCATTTCAAAACCCCTATTTAAGACCAAAACCATACCAATTCTTATCCAAAACATAATTTTCAGCCCTATATACATTTATAAAACCACATTCAAGTGTTATAAAATAAGCTTGACTAATACCATAAAAGATACAAATGAAAAAACACATTTTCATAAAATGATCTCAAGATGTATAACAATGTTTTACACATCAAAAAAATTAAAAAACCTTCTTTCTAGGACCACATGACACTAATACATTACCAAACCAAAATTTTCTGTCCAAAAAATATTTAGTAAACCAATTCTATAAGTTATAAAATACACCCAAATAATACCCCATGAGTTACACATAAAAACACCCAATTTCAAGTTAAAAAACAGCTATAAAATTTAACACTTAACCAAATCAATCATAAATAGTTTTTTCACCAAACCCAACATATTATTAATATGAAAAATTAGTAAATACAACAATCTAACTCATAAATAATTGTTTACAAGTGGAACCACCTACCTTTTGAGTCAAAACCCTTGAATTTTGGTGTGAAACCTCTATCGCACCTTAACCACACCACAAGGAAGTGAAAACGAACCTTAAACCATAAGATTTTACCCAATATACCCCAAATAAAACCCTAGGTATGAACCCTAACTACTGGACACTCTATAAATTTATGAAAGAGGGAGGAAACCCTAAGGAGGAGGAAGGAATTGAAGAGAGAAACACTTACCCAAAACAATCTTGAAGAAAACGACCCAAAATCCACCAGAATCTGAATTTTAAAACAGATAAAAATTTAAGGGAGTTTAGAAAAAGTATGAAGATATCATTTAGGAAATCTAATTGGGGAAAAGAGTAAAAATAGAAAGAGTTATGAAAGGATCAATTTACCTCTTCAAATCTGGGTGATTTGTGAAATCTAGAGAAGTTTCACCCAATTTCGTGATTCTATTGAGCTCCAAATTGGGGGAGGAGAAAATGGGGGCGTACCTTAGGTAAGTGGGCTTTGGTGGGAGGTTGAATCACCAAAACAACTTAAAAATAGAATGACTTATTAAATAATTAACAATTATTTTTAATGTAGGAAATGGGCTTTCGAGCAGGCCCAATCTCTTAAATAAAAACTCAAATCCACCATGATTATAGATTTCTAAATGGTCCAAATTAATTTGGTGGTGTTACTAGGTCAGGTTATGACAATTATAAATTGGAATGGATGAAAAATGTTAAAAAATGAAGGCTTTATAAAGGAATCAAAATTTATTTTTAAATCTGTAATTGGGCTCACGGTTTGGCCCAATTCATGAAAACTCACTCATTCCTCCATAAATCTTTGGAAACCCCCAAAACAAAGAATGAATGGAAATTAAATGAAATTTACCTTTATAATATGTAATGTATGTGACATAGAACATACTGAAATTCAATTTGATATTTATATTATGTTGAATAGTTACACAAAATTTATATGTTAATCTTGTATTACAATCATAAATGATAGAAAGTGGAACCCCATGTAGGCTCACCACTACTTTACCCTTGTATTACAATCAGAAATGACAGAAAGTGGCACCCCATGTAGGCTTACCACTTACTTTATATATATCTTATAAATTTTTTCAAGAGATAAATCTTCTCAAATAGTAATGAAATGGGAAGTTTGGGTGATATGATCCACTATAAATCATAATTCATTATTTCCTTTGTATATTCTTGGAAGACTAGTGATAAAGTCCATAGTGATATTTTCCCACTTCCATGTTGGTATGGGTAGTTAATACAATACCCCTTAGGAAGTTTTCTCTCTACCTTCACTTGTTAACATATCAAGCACCTTGTAGTGTAGTCCCAAATCTCCCTTTTTATGTTGTCCCACCAATAAAGATCATGAATTTCCCTATACATTTTAGTGTTTCCTGGACGTATAGAGAATGTTGAGCAATGATATTCACCCATTAGATTCTTATTCGTCTCTAAGATAGATGGGACACATATCCTTGTATGAAATTTTAGTATACCTTCTTGATCAATATTGAACTCAAGAAACTTCCTATTCTTCATAGCCTCTATCTTATTTTGTAACAAATGATATTCACTTTGAGCCCTCATGATATTCTCTAGTAATGATGGTTGATAAATCATTTAGGATAGGGTTGATTATGTAACGTTCCTTATGATTCCCATGTACAATTTTATATGGTCCTTGATAAATAGATCTTCTTGAATCCTCGTCATTTCTAGAAAAATAGTGTCTTTACTACTTAATGCATTAAAGACTTTATTTTTTAATCCATGGTGATAATGAATTGAACATTCATAGTCTTTAATAAGTTCCAAACATCCCCTATGTCTCATGTTTAATTACTTTTGCGTGAAAATATACCTCAAACTTTGGTGGTTTGTGTATATATCACATTTCTCCCCATAAAGATAGTGCCTCCATATTTTCATATCAAAAATAACCATAGCAAGCTCTGGGTCATTTGTAGGATAATTCTTCTCATAAGGGTTTAACAATCAATATTAAAAATCAATCACCTTATCATTTTTCATGAGGTCACGCCCAAGCCCTTTCAGATATGCATTTCTATAAATAATAAATCCTTCTCTAATATATGGTAGAGTTAATATAGGTGCAGTTACCAATATATTATTAAGCCATTGGAAACATTATTTACACTCATTTTTTCAGATGAACTTAAACCCTTTTCAAGTTAACTTGTTTATTGGATTAGAAATTTGTGAAAAAAAATTCACAAAACTCCTATAATATCCTACTAAACCAATGAAACTATGAATCTCAGTTATGGTTTTAGGATGATTCCACTCCTTTATAGCCTTTATCTTCGAAGGTTCAACTGATATTCCTTCATTAGTTATAATTTTCTCCAATAATGAAACTTTTTGTAACAATAATTCACATTTTCTGAATTTTTCAAATAGCTTCACCTTCATCAAAGTCTGTAATATAACCCTTAGATGATCCTCATGCTCCTCGTGACTTTTGAAGTGTATCAGAATGTCATAAACAAAAACTACCATGAATATATCAAGGTAGTTATTAAGGACTATATTAATAAAATCTATAAATATAGTAGGATCATTAGTCAAGCCAAAGAGCAAAAAAAAAACTCATTATGTCTGTATCTTATTTAGAAGCCATTATTTAGTATATATTCTTTCTTCACCCTTAATTGATGATACCTAGATTGGTGTTCAATCTTGGAGAATAATTGAGCCCCATGAAGCTGGTCAAATAAATCATCAATCCTTAGGATAGGGACCTTATTCTTAATTGTGATCCCATTAAGTTCTCTATAATCAATTTATAGACACATTGATCCATCCTTCTTCAAAAAGAGAATAGGTACTCCCAAAGAGACACACTTGGTTGGATAAATCACTTCTCTATAAGATCTTTAAGTTGTTTCTTTAATTCCACAAACTTCGTATTTGTTATTATATATGGGTTATTTGATACTGACTTGGATCCAAGTATGAGTTAAATAGAGAAATATACCTCTCTTTTATGGGAAGGTCCAGGAAACTCTTCAGGGAAAACATCAATGTATTTATGAATAATAGGAACATTATCTATCTTTATACTTTCATTTACTTTTCCCTATTCATCAATCATCTACATAAATAAGTCTATGGGAGTTTCTTTTTGAAAAATATCAGGTCATGATATCTCTCCTTTGAAAATAATTATTGGTTTTACATTCAATAATACTAAAATTTCCTTCCTTATACAATTGATCTTATCATAATAATTTGAGAGCTAGTCTATCCTAAGTATAGTGTTGAATTCCACCATGGGAATGACTACTATATTTTCTATGAGATTGTACTCACCAAAGATAATACTAGACTTTCTATACACTTATGAATCTAGGATAATCCCTTAAAGAGTCTTAATTGATAACTCTACTTCTAGAAGTTTAGGGATTCATTCTATATTCTTTGAAAACTTGGATGAAATAAAGAATACATAGAACCAAAATCTAACAAAGTACTTGATAGCTTTGAGAGAACAATGAGTGTACCTACCACCACATCATTCTGAGCCTCCAATTCATCCATATTGATAAAAAATGCACAACCTTGCTCCCTTGGTCTATCCTAAGTTTGATGGTGGTTCCCCTCCATTATCTTATGATTTGGAAATTGATTGTAAAAGTGCACAAGCTGTCAAAACTTGAAGCATTGAAATTCTAGCTGGGCCTGAACCGTTTTCCCTGTCTTTAGTGTTGAAAAGTTAAGGCTTCACCTCACCATGAATGTTTCGAGATATTTGTCTATATCTTCAGAAATTATAGTAAATTCTGATCCCAAGTAATCATTTACCTGAATTATTCTTCCCAAATTTTTTGCATGTGTGAAGATTCACTTTCTTTACTCCACTTTTGTAATCAAAGTTCCTCCCTGAGTTTGGATTTATTTCTCTCTTCTTCTCTTTTTACCTATGTTACTGATACGTTTATCCAAAATCCAATTCAACCTTTATAGAACTTTTCATTTTCTCCTCATAGCTTTCATAGTCTAGATTTTCTATATTCCTCCATAGATGGGGTATCAGTCTATCGAAGAATATATCAACCTTTCCCTTAGGATCAAAAACAAATCTAGAGGTGTATCGATAAAGTATTATAAAGCTCATATCATAGCTTCCCACCAAATAATTTTCCTTATGATTTAGTTCAACTAATTCCTTATTTATTTTTATTATCATTGAATGGGGAAAATATTTATTGAAAAAGATTCCACTAAACTCTTCCCACTCCATTGCATCAATATACCTTCTTGGCATCATGTTATTAATTAGTGTCCTCCATCGATCACCTTCTCCTTCTAAGTAGTATACAGCTAAGGTTACTTTCTCTTACTTCAAACAACTAAGTACAGAAAAGACCTTTTTTATAAATCTTATCCATTGTTATGAAATCAATGAGTCAGTAGATCCACTAAAAGAAGGTGGTTGTTTATGCATGAAGAACTCAAAAGAAATTTATCCCCTTCAAGTTGAATATAGTCTCTTGAATTGATTCGAGTTATTTTTTATAACTCGAGTTAGTTGATTCATCAACCTTATGAAATTTTTAATTCCATATTCTATTGGAATTCCATCAGTGCGTCGTCTATTACACTCATTATTTACGTAATTCCTCCTATTTATCACCATTATTTGAAAATAAGAAAACTTTAGTGAGAAACATGTTACTTTTAATAATATTATAATTCTAAAGGGATTTTTTTCTTAAAAAATCATGCTTAAATATGTTATTAATCTCTTCTAATAAAAAATAAAATGTCTATATATCCTTTATAAAGTTTCATAAAAAGATTGTGATTAACCAAATGTATCCCTTGGTAGTATCAAACAAGGTGTAAAAAAAGGCCCATCGTCATGCACTAATTTCTATTTGAGTTTATCTCAAAGTGGTTTTTTTCAGTGTTACCCCTAGGTACATATGCTCTAGAGCCACATCCACTTGTAGTATCCAAACATGGATATATTTTCCTAGAAGCCACTAACTTAATACTTTCCAAAATAGAAAGATTTTTTCCTATGTCAATAATTATCACTAGGGTTCTTCCTAAAGATTCCAAGTTATAATTTCCAAAAATAACTATGTTATCCTTTGATGCCAACTATAACACCCCTCCTTTTTGTTATATAAATTTTCTTTATATGGTACTGATTAGCCAATAAAAAAACATATTTTGATTACATTTTAAGGGTATTAAATGTTCATTTTTGATCTTATGGGCCTGAGTTAGTGGATTTTAATTTTGAACATCCATTCTCATCATTTGGGCACTTCATGCCTAATATGCACTAATTTAGGCCCAATGTTTCATCTGGTTTTAAAGAATGTAATTATCCATATTTGAATTTGATATTTTGGGAAATGTATATAAACATAAATATTAACATTTTTCATTCAGGGGTAAATGGAGGATTCATAAAGTATGATGGGGATATTTGGCGATGAAAGGAAACAATTCTGGAGAAGACAGATTGGATATCATCCCACTAATGGGAATGTGGGGCCCACAATATAGTCCCAATAAAGCCCAAAATTCATGGGAGACTATAATACATATATAGGAACAAATAATTATTCTGGATCTAGTGCTAATTCATCCTAAACGGTGGTGATTAAGGCGGACCAATTTGAAGATTCAATTCTGGGCCAGATTCTGCGGCCCAGAAAAACAGCCCACTATTTATATCATATCTCTCGAACGGTTTATTATTTTAGGTTGAAATTTTAAAGACTATTATGGGACATCCGGGGATTCATTTACATATTCTAGGGCCCACTCAAATTCTTCCCTCTAGAAGGTCCTTTAGGCATGTTTTTTCCGGTGGATTCAAGCTGGCTGCAACTTCGGGGAAAGAAATGGAAAAGTCTCTCAACATTAAAGTTCCACCCACCTTTCCCCAACACAATTAATTAAAGGCACATGGGATGTTGGGGGATCGGGCAAGAATTTATTTTTTTCCTATTTAAGTCAGTAGTGGTGGAGTATTTATGGATCTTGGATCTTTGTTTTGATTGTAATGTTATTATGCCAAATTGTCTTTGTAGCATTTTTCCTTCCCATGTAAGTTGTTTGAATCACCTTAGTTTTTAATAAAATTTCTCCTTATTATATTGTTCTCTTATTCCTATTATCATATTGATACCGTTTCCTCAATGTGTGAATTTATTCACACCAAACCTTGTGATTTTGTTCACACAACGGTGGAGTGATCGTTATTTTTGTTGTTTTTACTTCTTCAATTCCACCCTCGTAAGTCTACTTTCCGCTTCCCTTGAGAACTTATCATCAATGGAGGTCTAGATATTTTATGGGTTGATCCAAGGGAGTAGCAAGGGTCTGGATTAAATGTTATTTCTCACTCCCTAAATGTTATTAATTTCTTTTAATTGAGTTTCTTTCATTCAATGATTTTTAGTCTTCCTCTTCCTTATTGAATTTATTCACCCCACTTTCATGTGCTAATTACATACTTTACCTTGGAGTGCTCATGAAAATGATCCTTCAAGTGTATAGATGATTATCATGTGTTTTGAAGTTGTTTAATAAGTACTTTTTGAGGTTAGTTTGAATTCATTTCATGAATCCTTCTCGAGTCAAGTAAACTAAAATCGTAAAAAAAAAGGAATTCATTCAATCCACCCCGAGCAATAACCTAGGATCAACTCATTTTCTCATAATTTTAATTCACATAGATATTTTAGTTCTCTTTTAAAACCATCTAAAATCAGCCCAAGTTGACCACTTCATAGCCAAAAATCCATCTCCTTTTATTGAGTGTCTAAAGGTTCTTCTTAGGTCTCTGAGGATTTGACAACCCAAGATACACTGCAAGCGACCGTTTGACCCTTAAAACTTGGGTAAATTTGGGAGAAATAAAATTTTGGTGTTGTTTCCGGGGACCAAGTAAGTTCCTTAGACAAAAACCTTCTTTCCTCACCGCCATTCTTCTATTCTCACCCAATATCTCTTATCTTTTCCCTTTCTCGCTTTTTTTCTTTTGACGTATGTTTGCCTACACCCACGATAACTCAAACAGACTAGTTAGGGTGGAAAGTCGTATGATAGGGGAGTCAAGTATACAATTGGATCCTAATATTCCTAATAACCCATAGTTAAATATTGAGTCAATTTTAATGGAGGGTCTTCAAAGAAACCAGCACATAAACTCGGGCAGGAACCAAAATGGAAATCCAAATGAGGCAGCCCCAAATTTGGGGAATGTTGTCGATCAAACCATGACTACCTTACACCTACCTGGACCAATGCACCCTCTTGCATTAGGCATGCTGCCATAGGAGATTCCCACTATGTCTTTAAACCTCATGTCCTAAACCACCTTCTAACCTTCCATGGGATGGATTCAGAAATGCCTTACCTTCATGTCAAGGAGTTCAATGACATTGTTGAAACCATGTGCTCACCACATCAACTTGAGTCAGCTAAGATGAGGCTCTTTACTTTCTCACTTAAGTATCAATCAAAGAACTGGTTAAATAATCTGAGACCTTCATCAATCCACACTTGGAACCTACTACAAAGAGAATTTTACAAAAAATACTTCCCCCATCACAAAACCATTACACTAAAAAAGAGCATCCAAAACTTTTTTTAAAAAGAGGGAGAGTCATTTTATGAAAAATGGGAGAGGTTCAAAGACACCCTAAACATGGTTCCACACCATGGTTTTTCTATTCCTAAACAAGTAATAATTTTCTATGAAGGTTTGGGCCCGGGGAACAAAAAATTCATTGACATGATGTGTAATGGGACCTTTAAAAACAAATCCTCAAATGATGCTTACGAGTATCTAGAAATCCTTGCTGAAGAAAACAAAACATGGGGAACATCACCTTATTCTGAAAATCCTCAAAGAACTGCTGTAATGAATACACTTAGAGAAGAGGAAATCCTTAGGGTGAAACTTGCAGCACTCACTAGTAAGGTTGAAGAGATAGACCATAGGAAAATCCATGAAATCCAAACTGTAGACCCGGTTTGCACAATCTGTGACAAACATGACCACAAAACAAACAACTTCCCAACCATTCCATCCATCAAGGATGTTCTTTTACGAGGACCACCTGCTGAAGTCAATGCCCTAAACTTTCAAAAGCCTCAATACCCAAACACATTCAACCTAAGGTATAATGACCACCCAGGCTTCCGATTGGACCAAACCCCTACCCTACACAAAATTTTCAAAACCATAACCAATTCCAACCACAACCAGTCCAATACCAAAATCCTATTTTACAATACCAATAACCCATCCAACAACCAAAGTATCCCCCTGGGATAACCCAACCAACACAATCCCCTTCCCAATTTTTCCCTCTCTCAATCCTTGAACAACTGTGCAAACAAATGGAAAAGATAAACTCATAAGTCTCTTCCCTAAAACAATAACTTGAAACCATCAAAACTGGAAAGGCACCCATTCTCGCACAGGCCATTCCACAAAAAACATCAAGGGGGGAGACAAGTTGCACTCAAACAACTCATGAACAACTAAAGGTTGTGACAGTTTTGAGAAGTGGGAAACCAATTGAGAAACCTGAAAAAATAGTTCAAAACCCACCTAAAGATTCAAACTATAATGAAAATTCAAATGAAACACATGAACAGACTGGAGATACTAATAAAAATTTGCAAGAAACAACTCTTCAAAAAACAACCCTACAACCTGCCCCATTTTCTCAACACATGAGGGGGAAAACCAAGCCTGAATTGAGTGAAACATTGAGGGAAATATTCTCACAAGTCAAGTTGAACATTCCACTCCTCGATGCCATTCAAACCATTCCTGCATACTCAAAATAACTTAAGGACCACTACACATTTAAACGGAAATTCTCACATAATAACCAAGTCCTTTTGGCAGCAAATGTTAGCACAAAAATCCAAGGAACCCTTCCTATAAAGATGAAAGACTCAGGATGCCCTTAAATAAATGTTGAACTAGGAGAGAACAAAGTTTTCAAAGCCTTGTGTGACCTAGGAGCCAGTGTGAATCTCATTCCTTATGCTATGTATTGTCAGTTAGGGCTCGAAGAACTCCAACCCACATCTTTCACTCTTCAACTTGCTGATCGTAGTATTCAAGTTCCAAAGGAGATCTTAAAGGATGTTTTGGTGAAAGTTGGAAATTTCATTTACCTAGATTACTTCATTGTTCTAGAAAATCACCCAAGCTTAGGTCCTAGGGAGAAAACCCCAATCATCCTTGTTCATCCCTTCCTTGCAACAATCAACTCTTTTATCCGAGTCCGAAATGGGAACATGACTATCACCTTTTGAAACATGAGTCTAGACTTGAGCATCTACAATGAAAACTCTCAAATTAGGTATGATGAAGAGATTCATGAGGTTAATTTGATAAGTAGTGTTGATCGTGAACTCAAGGAACATCAAGGAATTACTGAAGGATGTTTAAGTCAAGAAGATATTGATTTTCTTTGTTTACATGAGGGAAATTTGTCTCCTTGGATTGAATCTCTTTCAGATAGCTCTATTGATGATTTTCTAGAATCACCAATCAATGATACCATGGGTGAAATAAATAACATCGAGTCCATACCCATTCATGAAACTAATCTAGCTAATTTAGTGGATAAAAATTATTTTCACAAGGAACCAATTTTGTCAAGAAATCTGAACAAAGAAACTAAGTTCAATACAAAGTCTCATCCTTTCTTGGAAAGTGATAACCACTCTGATCTTGAATTTAAGGTTTTACCTTCATCACTCAAGTATGCATTCTTAGGGGACAATCAATCTTTTTCATGTTGTCATTTATTCCTCTCTTGAAGCCAATCATGAGAGGATGCTTCTAGATGTCCTTAGGAGACACAAGAAATCCATTGGATGGACCCTATCTGATATTCCTGGGATTATCCCACTTATCGGGACTCATAGAATTGTTCTTGAATTAGATTCAAATCCATGTGATCAACCTCAACGGTGACTCAATCCTAATCTCATGGAAGTAGTGAGAAAAGAACTTTTGAAATTGTTAAAAGCTGGTATCATCTATCCTATAGCAGAGAGTGAGTGGGTTAGCCCAATCCATGTGGTTCCAAAGAAGGCAGTAATCACAGTAATAACCAATAATGATGGATAGATGCTTCCAACAAGGGTTAGTATTGGATGGAGAGTCTGTATTGACTATAGGAAGCTCAACTCTTGTACCAATAAAGACTATTTCCCCTTGCCCTTTATAGATCAATTCCTCGAGCGAGTGGCGGGTCATCAATTCTACTGCTTCATAGATAGATTCTCAGGGTATAATCAAATCGAAGTCTCCTTATAGGATCAAGGAAAAACTACCTTCAGTTTTCCATTCGGCACTTTTTCCTTTAGGTGCATGCCCTTTGGGTTATGTAATGCCCCTGGTACCTTCCAGCGGTGCATGATGGGAATCTTCTTGGACATGGTGTGGGATTGTTTATAGGTATTCATGGATGATTTCTCCATCTTTGGGGATACTTTTGATGGATTCCTTCTAAATGTTGAAAAGGTTTTGTCAAGGTGTGAGGATAATAATCTCATACTAAATTTGGAAAAATTCTATTTCATGGTAAGGGAAGGACATGTTCTCGGCCATCTGGTATCTGGTAGAGGGATTGAAGTTGATAAAGCTAAGTTTGACATCATTCGTCACCTTCCCTCTCCTAAAATTGTTAAGGAAGTGAGGTCCTTCTTAGGACATTCTGGTTTTTATAGAAGGTTCATTAGAATTTCAGCTCTATTTCTCGACCACTTTGTGCTCTATTGGTAAAAGATGCTCCATTTTTTTGGACAGAAAGCTGTGAGGAATCATTCTCTACAATCAAGTCAACTCTTATATCTCCACCTATCATGCAATCTCCAAATTGGAAACTTCCTTTCGAACTCATGTGTGATGCAAGTGACTTCGTTGTAGGAGCATTCTTAGGACAACGGTGTGAGAAAACTCCATGTGTCATTGCTTATGCAAGAAAATATTTAAATTATGCACAAATAAACTACACCGCCACTGAGAAATAGTTGCTTTCTGTTGTCTTTTCCTTATAGAAATTCAGGTCTTATCTTTTAGGATCACCCATCATTGTCTTCACTGACCATTCATCCCTAAAATACCTTTTCCAAAAACAAGATTCCAAGGCTAGATTGATTAGGTGGGTCCTTCTTCTTCAAGAGTTAGATTTAACCATTAAGGATAAAAAGGGTGTTGAAAATGTTGTAGCTAATCACCCCTCTATGATGGAATTAAAAGACAACTCACACCACCTCTCTATGTCTGATTCATTTCCCGATGAGCACCTCTATTCAGTGAGTGATTGCCCTTGGTATACTGACATAGAAAACCATTTGGTGACGGGTGACATTCCAAAATTTCTAGGGACCCAAGATAAGAGGAAATTCCTTTATTATGTCAAACACTATGTGTTTGATGATCCTTACCTCTTCAAGTTCTATCCTAATCAAATTATCACGAGATGTGTTCCCGAGTCTGAGCAAGAGTCCATTCTAAAATTTTGTCATGGAGAGGCATGTGGAGGACACTTTTCTACAAAGGAAACCACTGCAAAGGTCCTCCAAAGTGGTTTCTACTGGCAGAACCTCACTAAGGATTCATTCGAATTCTGAAAAAGTTGTCCTCAATGTCAGCAATTAGGATCCATTTCCAAAAGGAATCAAATGCCCCCCACTCCCATTCTGGTCATTGAAATCTTTGATTGTTGGGGAATTGATTTCATAGGACCCTTTCCAAACTCTAAGGGATACCTCTATATACTCTTATTTGTTGATTACATCTCAAAATGGTTTGAGGCCATTCCCACCAAGACTAATGATCATCAAGTTGTGATCTGATTACTAAAAGAGCATATCTTTTCTAGATTTGGAATTCTGAGGGCTATAATCAGTGATCATAAAACCCATTCCTATAATCGCCCAATCTCTTCACTCATGTCTAACTATGGAATTTCTCATAAAGTTTTCACTGCGTACCATCCTCAAACCAATGGTCAAGCTGAGTTAGAAAATAGGGAGATTAAGAAAATTCTTGAAAAAACTGTCAACCCCTCTAGGAAATATTGGTCTGAGAAACTCTTGGATGCTCTTTGGGTATATCGTACAGAATTCAAAACCATCCTAGTAATGTCACCATATAGGTTGGTTTATGGAAAATCATGCCATTTACCTGTTGAAATTGAGCATAAGGAATGTTGGGCAATCAAAAAAATGAATTTTGACATTTCTTTAGCCGAAGAAAAGAGGAAGTTAGATCTTAATGAACTTGAGGAACTTAGGATAGAGGCTTATGAAAATTCAAGGATAAATAAAGCTATAGTTCAAGCCTACCAATCTAGTAATATCAAAGTCAAACAATTTGGACTGGGAAAACATGTGCTCTTGTATAGTTCAAAACTTCATTTACACCCAGGAAAGTTAAGGTCTATATGGTCAGGTCCATTCATAGTGCATCATGTGTACCCCCATGGGGCAGTAGAGATTCAGGATCCCACAAGTGGTAACATTTTTAAGGTCAATGGTCATAGGTTAAAACTATTCATTGAATCATTCAATCAACAGAAAATAGAGGTAGAGTTAACAAAGCCAACCTATGAACCAGGAAGATATTGATAGATTTAGGATCCATGTCGGTCTAACGACGTTAAACAAAAGTGCTGCATGGGAGGAAACCCATGGTTTTCATGTTTCTAATCTTTGTGAATCATCTTTTGTTTTCTCCTTCATTTTTTTATTTAAAAAAAATATAGATTGTTGACATGTTCTTCTTTTATGAGTAAGGATGGGTATGAAAGGGGAGCACCATATTCATCCATGTCACGCGGTGTGATCCCTGAGTAATACCTTACCGAGAAAATATTAAGAAGACAATGTATCATCAGTTTATTCTTATTTTATGTTTTTGTAGGTATTTAAAAAAAATAGGTTTTTAACCTGTTCTTCTTTTATGAGTAAGGATGGGATGAAAGGGGATCACTGTATTCATCCGTGTCACGCGATGTGATCCCTGAGTATTACCTTACCTAGAAAATATAAAGAAGACAATGTATCATTAGTTTAGGTTATTTGTAAGTTTTTTTAGGTTAAAAAAATATACAAAAATATATATATATTAAAAAAAATTAAATTCATGTCATAGGTCATTGGGAAAATCTGGTCACAACCATCCAAGCCACAAGGAGACAAACTAGAACTTAACGGAGATAGGGGAATGCATTTTCAACATCAACCACCAGGTGACTTCATTCCATAATTTTCATTCTCAATGTCTTCGTTGAACTTTTATCATTCCCCTTATATGTTTCAATTATTTAAACATTGGGGATAGTGTTATTCTAAGTTGGGGGGGAGATGAAAATGTGTGGAAGGAAAAATGCCATTAACCTTGAACATGATAACACACATTCCAAACTCTGAAATTGGATATCAAATAATTTTTCATGCCATGATTCTTATTTTAATGCAATTTTATGTTCATGTGCATAGATATTGGAAAGTGCGGTTGTCCGATGCGATTTTTCACTATTATATTTTCATCCATTTAATAAAAAAACAATGCACGTCCTCTAGATTGTGGGGTTTTGTTTGAGTTCTTGGGGACCCATAATAAATAGCATAGGATTGGTGATCATTTTAATTTTAACAAGAGTATTCAAAAAAATCAATTGCACGTAGAGCACTGAATTGACTTAATGTGTGGATTTCGGCACTTAGGGATCGTGACTCCATAGTTTTCTGGCCCAGGGTTGGGCATTTTATCTCTATTTGTGGTAATTTGAATTTGTCTTTGATTGAGTTAACTCGAGATGATGCCCGAGAATGTGAGCTTCACTTGGTGCCCTAAGGTCTTTGATCCTTGGAGTCATTGGCAAAGTCTTGCTACATGGGTTGACTCAATTGAGTTCAATTTCAATTACCATGGAAATATTGCAAAAAAAATCCAAAAAATCCAAAAAAACAAATAATAAAAAAAATGAGTACACATCTTATTATTAAAATTTGATTTCTCCTAGCGCTTCTATCTTTTCTCCCTCGAATAAAAATGAACCCCCATGTCTATTGTGACGCAAAACACTTCATCATACTTAATTGAATTTGGATGAAATATGGAAATGAATTTGAACAAAGGAATGGTCTTGGGCTTGAGATAAGCATGTGGACATAGCTTGTTATAAATGATTTTAATGGGTTTCATAATTGTTTGGTATGTGATCTTTGGGTGATAAATGTGTATTAAAATGTTTTTGGAAAAGGTCATTTGAGTTTCATTTTTATGAGATATATTTTGCTCGGGACTAGTAAAACTCAAGTTGGGGGTGTGATTGGCCAATAAAAACACATATTTTGATTAAATTTTAAGGGTATTAAATGTTAATTTTTGATCTTATGGGTCTTAGTTAGTGGATTTTAATTTTGAACATCCATTCTCATCATTTGGGCACTTCATACCTAATATGCACCAATTTAGGCCCAATGTTTCATCTGATTTTAAATAATGTAATTATCAATATTTTAATTTGATATTTTGGGAAATGTATATAAACATAAATATGAACATTTTTCATTCAGGGATCAATGGAGGATTCATAAAGTATGATGGTGATATTTGGCAATGAAAGAAAACAATTCTAGAGAAGGCAGATTGGATATCATCCCACTGATGGGAATGGGGGGCCCACAATACAGACCCAATGAAGCCCAAAATTCATGTGAGACTAGAATACATATATAGGAACAAATAATTCTGATAAATATAGTACTAATTCCTCATAAATGGTGGTGATTAAGGTGGCCCAATTTGAAGATTCAATTCTCGGCCAGATTTTGCGGCCCAGAAAAACATCTCACTGTTTATATCATATCTCGTGAACGGTTTATTATTTTGAGCTGAACTTTTACAGACTGTTAGGGGACATCCGGGGATTTATTTAAGTCTTCTAGGGACCACTCAAATTCTTCCTTATAGAAGGTCCTTTATGCACGTCTTTTTGGTGGATGCAAGCTGACTGCAACTTCGGGGCAAGAAGTGGAAAAGTCTCTCAACATTAATGTTCCACCCACCTTTCCCCAACACAATTAATTAAAGGCACATGGGATTTTGGGGGCTCGGACAAGACTTTATTTTTTCCTATTTAAGGCAGTATTGTTAGAGGATTTAGGGATCTTGGAGCTTTGTTTTGATTGTAATGTTATTATGCCAAATTGTCTTTGTAGGATTTTTCCTTCTCATGTAAGTTGTTCGAATCACCTTAGTTTTTAATAAAAGTTCTTTTTCTTCTCTTGTTATGTTCTTACTCTTATCACCTTTATACTGTTGCCTCAAGGTGTTAATTTATTCACACCAAACCTTGTGATTTTATTCACACAACGGTGGAGTGATCGTTATTTTTGTTGTTTTTACTTCTTCATTTCCACCCTCGTAAGTCTACTTTCCGCTTCCGTTGAGAACTTGTCATCAATGGAGGGGTAGATCTGTTATGGGTTGATCCAAGGGAGTAGAAAGTGGCTGGATTTAAAGTTATTTCTCACTCCCTAAATGTTATTAATTTCTTTTAATTGAGTTTCTTTCATTCAAGGATTTTTAGTCTTCCTCTTCCTTATTGAATTTATTCACCCCACTTTCATGTGCTAATTACATCCTTTACCTTGGAGTGCTCATGAAAATGTTCCTACAAGTGTATAGGTGATTATCATGTGTTTTGAAGGTGTTTAATCAGTAAGTGATGAGGTTAGTTTGAATTAATTACATGAATCCTTCTCGAGTCAATGAAATTAAAATCATAAAAAAATGAATTCATTCAATCCACCCCGAGAAATAACCTAGGATCAACTTATTTTCTCATAATTTGAATTCACATAGATCTTTTAGTGCTCTTTTAAAACCATCTAAAATCAACCCAAGTTGGCCACTTCATAGCCAAAAATCCATCTCCTTTTATTGAGTTTCTAAAGTATAGTTTATTTTAAATTAGGTATATAATACATGAAAACATAAAGCATTTTTCTAAATACACTTGAAATACATGTTTGTGGGTTCAATCTATGTTACATTTATCACATCTCATTTCATTGGGATATACATCAAAGGAAAGGGGTGAGCATAAATCCTAGTAAGAGAATAAGAAAAAGAGAAAAAAATAGGTGATCATGAGACATATCAATATAAACATGAGTCATAAAAATAAGGCATGAAAAAAAGAAATATCATAATAATAAGAATGTGAATCATAAAATGGAAATTTTTTTACAACATGTAAATTAGACATTTATAATCATATCACCAAGGTTACTCGTTAAGTTATCGCAAAACATGTCATCTCTAGAGATTAAAATATTTACCCAATCCATTGGATTGATATAGGGTACACCCTTAATATTTATTAATTTCATGTGATCCATAAATATTTTAATAAATCATTTCATCAATTACTCATGGAGAATAAATAATGGGTTTCTTATCAAAATCATATCATATAAAAGAGCTCAAATACATGATCATTACGCCATTTTTAACCCATGAAAGGAAATGTGGGTTTCATATAAATAAATACCCAAATAAAAAGGTCATTTTCATATTTATTTGAATACGCATTGAAAATAAAATAGTTTTTGGAACTCAAATAAAAATTAAAATAGAATTTCTCATGTGAAAAAAAGGAAATTTAAGAAGTAAATTCAGCAGCATGATGGGTACAAAACATGGTTTTAGAAAATAGTTAAATGAGAGGAGATAAGGGTATACCATTAATAAAATACTATTATTACATTAATGGGATAATATAAATTTTAAAAAATAACTTAGTTTGAAAATTAGAAGATATACCACATGAAAAGGGAACTTGAATGGAAAATAGAAGTGAATATTTCCCTTACCTTGAAGTGTTGTTCCTAAAACTTGAGGATAGAACCTTAGGGGATTGAGGACACCTTTGGGGGACTAATAAGGAGGGAAAATCACCATAAATTCATGGGTTATGGATTGGTATTTAATGGTAATGGTGAAATGGATGGGTATTTATAGTAAAAGTCGAGGAATTGTTTAATAATTTTCAAATATGGGTCTTAGAAATCTAGGTGGTGGAAAATGAAAAACCATTGGCTTTCCAGGGGTTTTTTCTCATGGTTTTGGAAATTTGGGTCATATTTTATTATATTTTAAACCACAAAAACCGAACACCATTTTTTAATACTTATTTTGGAATGTACAAGTAAATATTCTACAAAGTAATGTTTTTAAAAAACAAATTTTCCTTTTTAAACTATGGAGAGTCACTTATAGTTTTAGAAATTGATTAAAATCTATTAAAATACTTAATATTAAAAAAATAAGATATTTTAGGTTTTTTATTGTGTTTAATTAATTATTACATCATTATGACATAATTATAAAGTCATAAAATATACCAAAAACCCAAAACTATATTTTTTACTATTCATGAAAAAAATAAAGTATCTTAGAAAATCCTCATAAATTTACCCTAAAATAATTTAGAAATTATAATCTAAAATCTAATTTTTATTTATCCATAAGAATTCTCTAAATATGAAAATTTTAACTTTTAAATATAAAATTCTTTATTTATTAAAAAAATATCCGTTTTTAAGGCATATTCAATTTTATGACAATTATAAAAATTTCCTAGGACATTAAAAAAATTATTTAATAATTTATATTTAAATAATAGTGTTTTAAAATACTATTTAATTAATATAAAATTTATTCAAAATACATTATTTTATTATAAAAAATTATATCTTTTCTGAAAAGTATAATTTGTGTTTGAAAAATCAATTTATCAAAATCATCTCAATTAAACATATATTTTGTTAAGAAAAAATATTTTTAAAATGAAATTAATGAAATAAGAATTTTATTTTCACAAAATAAATTATAAATTAAGAAACTAAGACCTAGATATGTAACACCTTATTATACCCACACATGTCTAAGGGTAAGGTGTGCAATAGTGGTAGTTTCATGGGGTGGATCAGCTAACATTGGCCGAGTGGTGATATCCACTAATTTTAACTTCTCCTACATGATATTTTATTAAAGCTTCACTTGTTGAATTTTGTCTTGTTCTTCGTCAAGGGAAAACCCTAGTGACAATACCTCCTACCCGATTTTTGACAAATTGGATTCAAATGGTATGACTCTACTAGTTGAGGCCATCGATTATATTTTATGTATCAATTATTCTTTTCAATTACTAATTATAAACACTAATTATAATGGTAAAATTATGACTTGAGGGTATAGTTTCTAAAGGTCATATTGACCAACAATCATATAATGGTCAAATCCCAATAGTCACATTTCTCTTTATACCCTATAAATACCATGTTATTCTTTTACTCAAAATTCACTACAATTTCTCTTAAGGTTATATTTTCATTTTTATAAGATATTGATTGGTTTACTAATATTTTTTTATTTCTATATAATTTAAAATGGGAGCGATGATTCTAAAATATTAGGTTTATCCATACTTTCCCACTATATATTCTATTTTATATTTTTTTTTCCAGCTGTAATTTTTTGCATTTTAATTTGTTTCATAGTTGACTAATGTAATGATCATTGTTAAAGAGATAAAATTTTATTGGTTTATATTTATTTTTTACATGTATGATATAATATAATATGTAATAAACATTTATTCAAGAAACATATATCATTTAAAAAAATTCTGGGTCATTACACATGCATTGTTAGAGAAATCAACTAAATAAAAATCATAAAAAATTGAGAGATACTTATCAGGTTGTGCTTCAAGCCTTCAATATAAAGAAATTTGTTGATGAAAATATATTGAGTATTTCCAATAAATCCAACAAAATGTGCCATAGCCTCCATCAATCTTAGATAGTGAGTGAAATGTTGAGAAATATCCACTCATATGTGTTGAACAACCACTGTCCATAAACTATTTTTCATTGTTGTTCATGTGGATTATTCCATACAATGAAAAATAAAACTATAGAATTACTTTTTACCCAAACTCTTTTGGGTCCAGAAATATTACCCATAAGTGAATAGGAATCCAATTTGTTTTCTTTTTAGAAAACATACCAACTTGTTTTGAGAAATCTTTTGTATGAAAATCATTTTTAATTATACAAAATTTATGATATTTTTAAATTGTAGATGTTTGAATAATTTCCTACTTCTCCACAATAAAAAATGAGTCCTTATAATGGTTTTTATTTTTATAGATAGGAAAAATTTATTATTGTAAAATTTAGTCTTTTCACCTTGACTTCATATTCCAAATTTTTCTTTCTTAAACTGATTTTGAATAAGAATTTTATTTAGATAATCTTCCCCTTTAGTGAAAACACAGGTATAATATTTAAAGTTTTGAATCTCCTTTTATAGGTTCTCTATTATCTCAACTTGTTCATTATATGAGGTAGTATACTTTTCTAATTAATTCTTAAAATATAAAATTTATTTTTTTAAGTCATCCTCTTCATTGAAAATATTATTATACGAGTTCCTGATAGCTTTTTATTTCTTCATTAATCTTTTATACTTAGTTTATAACATGGTACAGTATTTATTCAATTCTTCATATGATCAATTTTCATTTTTCAATTCATGATCATGCTAATAGTAGTAATAAGAATGTACCTCATCCAAATGTGTCATAAATCATATGTTGGCCTTTTGATTAAGATCTTTAACTTCTAATTTGGATGATGCGCACTTACTAGAATCTTCATAATCACTATAGGTGTCCTTCCTATCCTTCTCATCTTTATTATTATAAAAAATTTTCTTAATGTGTTTATTTTCTATATTTTTATAATTATTAGTATTGGAAAATAAATATTAGTTTGTATTAACTTCTTTCACTCATAACATCTTAATTATTTATAGTTTTAACCATGATTCATGTACTTGTTCAAAGGTATTTTGCAACCTCTTCTCTTGTTATGGAATTTTTTGAACTTCTGAGAAAACTATACAAGCTCATTATTTTATTAAGAATAGTTTCAGAAGTCTTCTTCTTCAGATGTTTCATATATTTTTATTCCTTTGTTCTTATTGTCATACTTATAAGTATAACCCTTCAAGGAATAATTTTTTTATTGATCATTTTATATTCTCTATATTCATCTTCCATTTCAGCTTCATACATCATGAGAGTTCCAATAATATCTTTTATCTTCCAGATTTTGAACTCTGTAAATTTTCTAATAGTAGTTGATATTCCACTCCAATTGTGTAGTAAAAATCTGAAAACTTTCAACACTTGTTAGAACTTAATGATAGGTGTTCATAGAGATGAAACATTATTGAAAATCTTAGTTAGTCTTCCATTTAACTCAGTAATTCTTTCTCCCTCGTCCATTTTGAATGTGTCAAACTTGTGTTTGGAGTTATCATACCAAGGAGCCTTCACATTTTCTATATTGTTGTAAGAAACTACTAAAGTGGTCCACATTTCATGATCTATTTTACATTGTGAAACTCTATTGAACTCACCTATTCCTAATCCACATATTATAGAATTCATAGCTTTTGAGTTCAGATTAAAGTTTTATTTAACTATAGAATCCCATGTTTTAGGTTATATATTAGGAATTTCATAGGGCCTTACTACTCTGATATAAACTTTCAAGACAAGATTATTTAGATTGATGGTAATCTAATCCTTCTAATAACTATAATTTTCATCACTCAAGTAAGGATCTCTAACCATTGACATACCTTCCCAATTATCATCAATAGAATTCATTTGAAAATATATCTATATTCTTTAAATTTTGATAGTTGTGAACTCAATATTTGTAATCTCTAATACAAATTATTTTACTAGATAATGACCAAATAAAAACTCAAGAGGGGGTGAATTCAGTTCCTAAAATTTTATTTACAAAAAACATCCCTCTTCAGTAATGATAGTTCAAATATTTTCATTAAAGAAAATATACAGCATAAATATAAAATCTTATTTGAAAAAGATTTAACACAATATATTTATAGTGTTTCAATGAATAATAATATCATATTATACTCCAACAATACTTTACTCCTTGAGTTTGGTGATTTTCACTATAATATCACTTTTATAGGGGACTCTCAGCTAAGTACAAGTAGCAGCCACTTAATACAAAAATCTAAAATATTTAAACTAGGATCTCCCTTTATAGTACCTATTTGTAGTCTAAAAACACACTCTTACAATGAGTATAAAAAATAGAATGAATAAATTTTTTAAGAATGATTTCATAACACAATTGCAAGCAGTAACTAACAGTAGTCGAAGACACATCCTAAAAAAATGATAGTTTTCAAGGTGAATATCTAGATGATCTTTAGTAAAATTGATATAAATAGAAGAAAATCATGAGCATTTATGTTTCATCATCTCTATGTACATTAATTTGTCATTATCAAAGTACTTTTATGTATGTGCATTTGGTGTGTTCTTATCATCCATCTGTATATATCCATGTAGCAGCCAACTCTTCCTTTTATATCTCCTATTTAATTTTGAACTTAATTGTGAGATAATAATAATTGTCAAGTTGATCATAAATTGAAAAATTGATACAAGAATCCATTAATGACATGTGTCTATTCCTTTTTAATATGTTATAATCTTTTTCAGTCACATTGTTGAAGATATTCTTATTTGTATTTTTTCCACTCTCGGAAACATGAAACTTTGAACAAATTGATCTTTCCTTAAATGGAAAATCCATTTTATAATATTTTTAAAAAATAATGAAATAAATTATCAAGAAAAGTAATCATTTCATTCTGCATAATAGTTAAATCTTCATAAGATATTAAACTAGAATTACTATTATTCACAAGATAAACTTGTGATAGAATTCATATGATAAAACAAGTCTTTATCTTCTTTACAGCATAAGATAAAATGAATTCAACAATTGGTAGGATAATTATTTAGTTTAAGATAAATACATCTCCAATTTGTGATTCTTATCTTCCATGAATTATTTTGACGTTCGTAAGATAATATTTTAAGAATATCCTTTTTATAAGATAAATAATTTTCATAACATCATTCTATCTGAAATATCTAAATTTGAATTTATGGAAACTCAAACATTTTCTTCATAAGATAATGTCTTACATAATAAGATAAACTTCTAACATTGAGTTCTCTAATTTGGAGGATGTTCTTTCCAAAACATCAATCTTTTTAAGACATAACAATTGGTCATGAAATTGGTACTTAACACGTCATAAGAAAATCACTTATAGAGTTAGTGTAAGATAAACTATTTTAATTAATTAAATATTAAACACTTAAGAAAAACTTGGTAGAATAAAAATAGCTATTTTTTTAATCATAAAAACACATAAAGACTGAGATATATTGGAATAAAATAAGTCTCTCCAATGATATCCTCCTTCTTGACCCTCAATTAATGATTCCTAGAATAAAGGAAAATATTGGAAAAGTATTGATCTCTGTGTGGTTGATCCAAAAATTCATAAATACAGGGAAGGGGGTAATTTTTCTTAATTTTGATCTTGTTTGGATCCTGAAAATCAAGGAAAAGTCTCATCGATTCATATTACTTTTTAAAAAATGAACATGTGGACTCCAAGGTGACACACTTGATCGAATGAATCTCTTGTAAAGGTTCCCATGGAGTTTATTCTTTAATTTATCTAATACAATTGGGGTCATTCTATAAGAATTCATTAAAATTAGAGTGTCACCTAGTATTAGTTATATTGAGAACTCAACATTACATTTTTGTGGAAGTCTGGGCAACTCTTCTAAAAAGGCATCAATAAATTCCTGAAAAATATGAATACCATCGATTTCAAGTTTATCCCCAACCATTTTAGATAAAAACCCCTTATAAATGGGAATTAGGACCCATAAAATGGATGTAATCTCTGTCAGAGGTTTTTATTTATCTTCACATGCATAAACAATCATAGGTTGGTTTGGAATATCAAACGTGAATTCCCTTTCTCAAAACTTATGGTGGGATTTATGTAGAGAAATTAAATCCATGCTTAGGATGACATCAAATTCCACCAGAGGAAGAATAAAAAGATTTACTGGAATCACATTCCCACCAATGTCAACTAGATAGGAATCATATAATTGAGATGTGATCATCAAACCATTGTGGTTTTTTACTACAAATTCTATATATAATCACTTGGGTGGAATCTTGGTAACCTTAAAAAATTATTCAGATATGAAAGAATGGGTAGATCCAAAGTCAAATAAGTCATTAGCTATTTTAGAGTGGATAGTAAGTATACCTTTAACTATTTCATCATCTTACCCCATGTAAAAAATAGTTATTTCATGAGATTTCCACTTATACATCGTCTTAAGAGGTTACTGGTGTCAATCATCATCATTAACCCTCAAATTTGGGCATTGGTTAGTATAATTCCCATTATCCTTACACATGAAACACTGAATTGTGTGAGGTGAATTATGTGCATCTTTCTCTCTATCCACATCCTTATCAAACTTATTCCTATCACTTTGGGAATCAATTGTCTAATAACCTTCCCTTACACACTTAAAACATTTACTAGTCCTCTTAATATAATTTCCTTTATGCTTCTTACCACAATTTGAGCATAAATGCAAGCTCATATTCTTCTCTCTATGGTTCTTAGATTTTTCTTTGAACTCTATATTCCTTTTCTTGTCAAACCCATTAGACTGATACACAAATCTAACATCCATTTTTACCTTGATAGCACATCGAACAATATCTTCATAGCCACAGAAGTATCTTTCGGATCACAACCTTTAGAGACTTGGTTTTAAGCCACAAAATCATCGATCAACCTTACTCTCAAGTTGGATGATAATATCAAAATCAACCCATGAAAGCCTTGTAAAATTTTCTTTATATGTGCCAATAAATTCATTATCCTTTTTATTTAACTCAAGAAACTCCTTATCCATCTTCATATGAAAAATATGAGGATATTACTTATAGAAAAATAATTTCTTGAACTTGTCCCAATATTTGGAGTCAATTTCATCATGTTTCATCATATTCTTGATAAGAGTCCACTATTGATATTCTTCACCTTCCAAATGGTATACAGTTATTTTGGGTTTGTTAACTCTAGGTACATATGTGCTAGAGCCACATCCACTTATAGCATGCAAACAGGGATTTATTTCTAGGAAACCACTCACTCTATCATTTACCAAAATTCCAAGACATTTTCCTATACTTTGAGTCATCCTTAGATATATCCTTAGACATGTTCTAAGGGATCTCACTAAGGTTTTCTCATACTAGTTTCCAAATTTTAACTAAACCTATCCTTTGATACCAACTATAGAGACCCAGTTTTATCATACATAGATATTACATCATTTTTTATGAATATTCATTAAATTACACAAACACGTGACTTGGGACCATAATAGTTTAGTTCCTTTAGAAACCTAGAAACAAAAAAACTGGTCCATAAGTGAGATACATCATCTCCCACAATATTCTTCACAACTAGAACCCTTCTAAAACATATCATACATAATACATATCTTTATTACCATAGGAAAGGAAATACAAGAATGGGTGAGCTTAGATTCTCAGTAAGGGTAAATAAGGGAGATACATAATAATAACATGATCATAAGGGTATGAGTACGTGAGCATAACATTTGAAAATCATACCCTATATATCAAAGATCATAATATTGAATTATAGAATAAATATTGGCAATTCATAAGACATGAATCATAAGGGAATCAAATAACATGATCCACGAGAGCATAACATTAAGACTTATAAATTTTTCCATAAATATAAGTATATAAAATAATTTCCATATTAGTTAAGGATCAATTCCAAGACTATCATATTAGAAAAATTCTTTTGCTAAACTAGTTTCACTCCCCATTCTAACCTTGTCTTACTCAACTATGTACACTTCCCATTCCATCCCTATCTTAATAAAATGAGTTTACTCCCCATTCCATCCTTGCCTATCTAATGAGATATAAATATTTACCAAATACATTGGAAAGAGATATATATACTATATGTTATATAATAAAATCAAATATATGTGTGCCACAAGATCATAAACATTCATCATATCATAACCCATGAAATAAAATTGGTATAAAAAATATTTCATCATATCATAACCTATGGAAAAGAGACAGGTTTCATAATCATTTCATCATAGAATAACCCATGAAAATAAATAGTTTTCATAATCATTTTATCATGGTATAACCCATAGAAGATAAATGATTTTTTAAACAACTTTTCATCATAAACATAAACCATTTAGAGAAAGAATAAGAATGATATTCTTGGATCACATCCCCAGTATGTCCTGGGGATGTCATCATAGATGGAAAATAATTTTAAAATATCATTTAAAATATTTTTTTATTAAAATATCCTTTGTGCATTGAATATTTTTTAAATATAAAGCATTTTTAAAACCTTTACTTTAAAAATAACTTTGAAAACTTATAAATAAATCTTTTAAATACATTTGAAACACTTTTTAAAACATAAAAAAATTTCGAAATAATTTTCCTTGAAAATGTGTTTAAATTATAATTTAAAAACCTTTTTGAAATAATTTTTTTGAAAACATGCTTTTGGAAGAAAATAGATTTCCGGCCGAAGAGAGAAATAAAGTCAGATTTTCATAAAAACATTTTCTTAATTATCTTGAATACCAAAGAGTGGAAAATGGTAACATTATTTGAAGATGTCCTGAATAACCAAAGGAGAATAAAATTAATGTAAATTCTTGATAGCAAGATTATGATATTTCAATGTTGGAGACTAAATCATAAACAATCTTGACAAATGATGAGATTGTGACATAAAATATTTATCACTTTGGTAACATTGATTCATAAGTACCATGAAGGAATAACATAAAATGAAACTTAAAATATCATTAGGATGATTAAATTAATGATATTACATTTCAAAGGGGTTCATAGTATAATGTTTGTCTCAAAGAAGGAAAATCAAGACAAAAATAACTACAGGAAAAAGGTGATTTAGTGGTAGTTTCCTCACAATGGTTTTTTAGTGGTGATTTTAAAAACTACTGCTAAATGTTTTTAAACAAATTATTTTTTTATTTTTTCTCCAAAAAAAATAAATTTATTTTAGCGTTGGTTTTTTGAAAACCACCATGAATTTTTAGCAGTTTTAAAAAAACCACCGCTAAATTAAAGGAAAAAATTAAAAAATAAAAAATTTAATCATGATTTATTATTTATTATTTATTATTTACTATCATATATAGTTTATTATTTATAATTTTAATTAATTATAATGTGTTAATCAATAAATATTTATTATTATTAGTAAATAATAATTTGAAACATAAACCAATATTCAATAAGTTAAAAATCAAATTTCAGCATCAAATGACCATAACTTTTGTTTTGGGAGTCCATTTTAGCTTTTCAGCTAGTCAAATCGAATATTTTGAAATTAAATAAAACCAAATTAGATTCAAATTTTATAATAATTAAAAGAATTTTAATTTATTATAGTTTTAGTAAAAGTATGAAATCGAACTTGAACATCAAACAACCATAAATTTTGATCAGGGTGTCTGTTTGGGCTCTATCACATATCAAATCAAATCTTGCACTGACATCTATGTCCTGATGATTGGGGGGACCCCGATCATATGTTATGAGGCCAAAAAAAGACTATAAGGCCTTGAAAAGGAGTTTTTAGTCATGGTACCCCCATTGTTTAATATTTCAGATAATTTCAGCTTTATTTAGGGGGGTCTTATTGTCTTTTTCAATGCGTAATAAATTTATTCCCAGGGATTACATTCATATAGATATTATGGTTTTGAAGTTTTATCTTTATTCATAATGTAATTTTATTTATAATTAAATATAATCATATTTTATTATATTTACTTATAATAAATCACTTTTATAAATACATATTTATATAGAAATGTATTTTTAAACATATAAACCATGTGGAAATAAATATTATTTATTAATTTAATTTAAAATAAATATTTATATATTTTATTTACCATATAAAAAATCATTAATTTTTTTATATATACCTATACAAGTAATGTTTATATATAAACAAGTGTGTGTGTGTGTTCATAAAAAAATCTATATTTATGTGTATATTCTAATATACTAAAAAATGTCTATCTAGAAGCTAAAGCTTATGAACATTTATTAAAATTTCGTGAAAAATAAAACAACACAAGAAAAGAAGGAAGGGGTAAAACACAAAGACATGCCATCATCCATAGAAAAAAACAACATTGAAAAATTCACCATAATCATGATCAGAATCATGACCAGACTCTCCAACTTCATCGATAGAATCCTTCTCTGATAGGAGTTCTTTTGATTGAAGAGCACAATATACTTCTCCTTAATTTTCTCCTTCTCCTAGGTGAGCTGAGTCCTATAATATATAGCACACCCCCGTGTTGTAACCTAGTCCTCTAAAAAACATCCTTGACCATTATTCTTTGGGTGAAGACCCCATTTCCAAGTCTTATCATATTGCCAAGCCCCTTTTGGATCATCCCTCCCTAACTTAGAAACACCTTTATATAAGAGAATATTCTCATTGATATTAGTAATCTCAATGTATATAGATGGGAAATCAAAATCAGTACACCTGTCTAAAAAATGAACAGCCAATCAAGCACATCAAATTTATTTTAGGTGTTTACCTACACCAAACCCCTTCTCCTAGGAGAGGCAGTCTTACTCACCATAATACACTTAGCATGAATAGGGTACTTACCCTTATTGTGAGAGATAATCAAACCATACTCTTGGAGTAGTTACTTTTCCACTTCAGTTTGGATATCATTTTCAAGATTCTCATTGGAATCATTAATATTACCATCCTTCTTGTTATCCTTCTCACCTTAAATAGTTATAATCACATCATACTGCATTGTTGGAACCTTTGTAGCAATTTCATCCCATGATTTATTCCTTAGGGAGGGATAAGAATCCTTCACAACATTAACATTCAAATTACCCTTGTCCAAACCAATACACCCTTCCAACAAAGATTCCTCCTACTGTACACATCCTCCATATGAATGAGGAGAACTGTGTATAGTCCATCCTCCTTGATCATCAGTCATCTTTCAAGTAGACGTATTAGACTGAGCCGTCTTATCGCAATTAAATTCAACATTTCCACAAAATTAATAGAATGAACAAGAAACAGATATTCTACAATTAACAGATTCATGACCAATTATTTTACATAATGAGAAGATTTTTAGTACTTTCTAATATTCAATTTTAAGCTCAATATCATTAGATTCATTAGAGAGATAAATTCTATCAACCATGGAAGTACCTAGATCAACCTCAACCAGAAATCGTGTAAAGTGAACAAATAAATCACACTTAGTTTCATTATCATGTTTGATAGGCATGGCAATTGCAAAAACAAGATCATACAAGAACTTCGGGTGCCACGAAATCTAGTTAAGACCAAATACATTGACCCACAATTTTGAAAATGAGTTATATACCTCCAATGGGTTGAAGCCTTTATCCCATTCATGATGATACAGAACACCAGGCTTATGGGGAATAGATCCAAATCCCCTTGCTCACAATTCCAAATCATCTGAGGGAAAGAGAATTTGTAAGAACCATCTTCCCAGTGAGACGTATCTCCATTTATCAAATCACTATATTGATGATAATAAAATGAATAAATCATCAACTTTATAAGGTTTTAAACTCCTGGTAAAAGTCAATCTTGTAAAAATATAATGAATACCTAACTTCAAGCATTCAGAGACCACTCTATAATCAGCTCTCACGTGAGTGATTCTCACCTTTCAATGGAATGATCCAGCAAGAGACCCTTTGAAGATTGAAAAATAATTCTTTCTCATAATATCTGAAACTGGGATAGTCTGCTTGATATCATTATGAGTGGATTTGAAATATTCAGATCTGAGACTACTATACCAATGGGAGTCGAAATGACCCTGACCAGAAGAGGATTCAGTAATTTCCATCAACCCTAAATCAAGCTGATGTCTTGAAACTAAAGACCACAAAATTGGTTGAATCATGATGCAACCTAGCAGTGGTGTGAGGACCAGCAGTGTAGATCTGGAACACCAGTGGCATCTCCAACAGCATGATCCAGTGGCATGATAGGAGTACCAGTAGCAGCTCTACGATATAGACTAGTGGCACAGACCAATAACACGGACCAGAGGCGTGACCCCAACAAAACAAATCTTCAGCGGCACAAACCAGTAGAGTACAGGAAACCAACAGCAGTGTGAGAAGAATAGAGACTAGTGGCAGTATGAGAAGAAACACCAGTGGTGATGAAAACTCCAATGGAAATAGGGATAAAATCATAATTTTCATTTTGGGAGAGACCACCCAATTTCTGAAACCCATCTTTCTATCATATTCTAATATATGTAAATAAATACATATATAGGTAGATATTATTGTGTGTGTATTAGAAATATAAATTTTTAGTTGTGTGTCAATAATATTATGTGTATACATCATATATAAATATATTTTTATATAAATATATCATTATCATTAACATTAAATATAGTTTATAAATGAATTTACAGTAAAAATATATGAATATATATATACAAACATATATATAAATAAAGTTAATATTTACATATGTGTGAGTATTGATAAACATAAATATATTTATTCTTATATTCTGATATATGTAAATAAATATTAATATAAAATATATTTAAATACATTTAAGTGTGTATATATATATCATACATATTTGATGAAATTTCATCTTCATTTCAGAGTGTCTTCATATAATTTTTATGCCATTTATGATTTTAGTCCATTGATTTGCATTCCTATTGATTTGATGGTATAGAAATTATTGTGTTTTCCCCACTTTTGGTAATTTATTATGAATTATATATGTCTTTTTATATGAATTGATGAATATTTTTGTATATTATTATACATTTGTAAATATTTATACATATTTATATTTATATATATTTATATCATATATGTGTAAATATATATATATATAGAGATATTTATATTTTCTTGTGTTTATAGATATATATATATAATTATATATATGATTGTGATTATATATAATTATGTAACATAAATGTGTGTTTATATATATTTATGTAAATTTTGTTATATGTATATATATTTATAGAAATTTATATCCATTTATTATTTTATTATTTATCAATTATTATTTATTATTTATTATTTATTTAATTATTATCACTTATTTCTTATTTCTTATTTCTTATTTCGTATTTCTTATTTCGTAGTTCTTATTTCTTATTTCTTATTTCTTATTTCTTATTTCTTATTTCTTATTTCTTATTTCTTATTTCTTATTTCTTATTTCTTATTTCTTATTTCTTATTTCTTATTTCTTATTTCTTATTTCTTGTTTCTTCTTTCTTTTTTCTTATTTCTTTTTTCTTATTTCTTATTTCTTATTTCTTATTTCTTATTTATTGTTTCTTATTTCTTCTTTCTTATTTCTTATTTCTTATTTCTTATTTCTTATTTCTTATTTATTTATTTATTTATTTTATTAAATTACCATAAAAAAACTTTTTAATATTTATTTATTATTTATTATTTATTCTTCATTTATTATTTATTTATTGTTCATTTATTGTAGATTTATTGTTTATTTATTTATTATTTAATCATAATTTACTTATTTCTTCATAATTTATTTTTTATTTTTTATTAATTTATTTATTATTTATTATTTATATATTTATTTATTTATTTATTTATTATTTATTATTTATTATTTATTATTAATGTAACACCACGACCCCTCTAGATCGGAGCCGGTGCATTACATGTTATATTGGCATGGTTAGAAGGAATGAAATCTTAAAGGAACGATCAGTTTAGTATTCTTAAAGAAACTAGATACATAGATGTAACTCAAATTACATTAGAAAAGGTTACAAAATACAAAACACAACAAAAACTAAAAACTACATCTATAGAAACTCAATAAATGATCTCCTCTTCCCCTATTGAAGGTAAAAAAATGAAAGGGGTGAGCTCAAATGCTCAGTAAGGGTTAAAAATAGAGGAATCATGAATCAATAATAACTGAATCATAAACAATTTGACATAGTCAATATGGCATGGTGAATAAATGAAAAACTCGTGGCATTAATGAACTGAGAATGAAACTGTATCCATAGATTTTTTCATACTGAAAACATCATGGATAGTAATATTTAATAATTAATAAATAGAATGTTTATTAATTGGATGTCATGTATCAAGCACATGATACCATAATACAGTGAAAACGGTTTAGTTCTGTACGTAGAAACCCGTCTAATTTTTTGAAACAAACTCGAAGGGTTTGTCGCCAATTGATTTGTCTCATGAGACCTGTCGAAGTATCAAGGGGATATAGTGGGAACCAAACACCACTAAAAGTCCAAATTATTATTTATACATTAATTTTATATAAGAGAAATATGCCTTTTCAATATCTGTATAGAGTAGAGAATACAGATTCATCAATATTTCCATAGTTAAAATAACTTTCCAATTATAAACTTTATATAAAATGGTATACTATTTATATAGTAAACATATCCATCATTTGAGATTATGTATATTTAATAGAAATATAATTTAAAATGAAAATTGATATGAAATGGGTAGTAAGTACACAACTTAAGGATTATTAGGTGCACAATACAAAGTTAGTCACAATAAAATGGTAGCTGAGACAAAGTCTCTTACCAAAATGTAATCGGTCGAATCATATGACCAAAACTTAATAAACAAAAAATGAATCATTTAATACCATGAATATAAAGATAATAATATTATTATATCTCAAATTTCAGTACACATATACCACATACAAGGAATAATTGGCGAATAATGGAAATCTCACAGAAATGAAAGTGTGATGAGAAACCCCTTACCTTATGATCGAGTGTGTTCTTCGTTTGTTTTAATGACATGAATAATAAAATTTATCTTTATTAATTAATAATTACATAACCTCTTATACATGTAATTTATTTATTATAACCTTATTAGGTTCATTCATGTCCCTTTTTATGGGTTTAAGAGGATCAATTTTATTATTTTGGATGCATTTTCTTCCTTGGTTTTCATGATTCGTTTACTTGTATTCATGAATGGAAGTTTCATTGAAATGTGGTTAAACATATAGAATTGTTAGTATATATTATTAGTGGCATTAAAGAGATATAAATTATCTTATAATTATTTTGGGTTATATACTTGAGGATTAATCATTAGTTAAAAGTCAATGATAAACGTTTGGATTTAGCTTAGCGGTTTTGTGCACAATGAACTTGTTTTGTATTATTATTCCATATTATGAGTGAGTAGGGATTATAGAACATTAATGAGATGAAATACATATATTATGATCTGGTTAAACCATAAAATGGTTTCATTACCAGAATTGAATATGGTAACAAAAATTGAGAACATTTCATCTTTGAATGTGATAAATTAACACATCTCAGACGGTGTTTTCATTTTTTAGTATAAGAGGAGGGGGAAAGAGAGATGAAGATGAAATATACCATTAGAATAATATTATTCCAGTTCATTAAAGGTATTGGAATTATCATAGCATTTTTATTAGGGAATATGAGGAAAGAAGTATAAAATAAATGAACTCAAAATAGAAGAATAATTGAGAAATCTCTCACGAAAATTCGGCAGCCTAACAGTGTCACTTAAAATTTAATAAAATAGTTTGATGAGAGTAAGGGGTATATCATCACTCTTAAATAATATGGTAATTAATTTTAATATGGAATGAAATATCCCAACATGATTTAATTGAAAATAAAATAGAAAACATAAAATGAAAGCTTTCCGAAAAGAGAAGGGTGGTTGATTCTCTTACCTTGTAGAGTAACTCCCAAAACATGAAGGTTGGGACATTAGGGGTTTGATAACACCTTGGGAGGACTCCTAGGGAGGTAATACTACCAGATATTCAAGGATAATGAGTTTGGAATGAAAGGTAATGAAGGGGGTGTGTGGGTATTTATAGTAATTAAGAGGGAGTTTTTTTATTAATTAAAAGGGATACCTCATTAGTGGTTTTTGCAAAACCATGGGCTTGCCCATGGTATTTTCCTATGGTTTCAGCCACTTGGGACACCTCATGTCATATGTTACTGTACACAAGTCTACCAGCCTTTTATATTATTTATTATATCATTATGATGTCATTAAACTACAGAAAACTCAAAACTATATTTTTATTGTTCACAAAAATTCAAGTATTTTAGAAAAATCCCAAAAATTCACCATAAACATTTTTCAACATGTAGAATTCTAAAATGAACTCCATTTTTTGTCTATTTATTTTTTAATTTAATTTTTAAATAAAATAATAATTAACTCGAAAAATAACAATTTTAAAGGTATAATTAGTTTTATATCACATTGAAAAATTAATTAAGATCTCATTATCTTATTACATTAAGAAAATAAAATATTATCATTTTTTAATAATCAGAAGGGTTATATTACTATTGATAAGGGTATGTTACTATTCATCAAAAATCAAGTTGGTTCTGTCAGTCTCCAAATGACTTACTGGTCACAACTCTAGATGACCATTTCTAAAATTCAAAACACAAAAGTGGAAATTTTATGTTTAATGGATAGTTTATGACTATCTCCTAAATAATCAAGTGTTGTTTCAAAGGAATATAGTTCTTTATGAAATATAGGCTATGAATAGAATGTATTTAAGAGAAGCATACCATAAAATGTTTGGGGTGTTATAATTTATTATTTATTATTTATTTATTTATTACTTACTTACTTATTATTTATTTATTTATGTATTCATTTATTTACTTATTCAATTATTTAGTTATTTATTTATTAATTTATTATTTATTATTTATTATTTATTATTTATTGTTTATTATTTATTTATTACTTATTATTTATTCTTTATTCTTTATTCTTTATTTTTTATTTTTTATTTTTTATTTTTTATTTTTTATTTTTTATTTTTTATTTTTTTATTTATTATTTATTAATTATTATTAATTTAATATTTATATATTATTTATTTTGTTAATATTTATTTATTTATTATTTGTTATTTATTATTTATTATTTAGTTATTGTCTATACATTAATTATTAATTTAGTTTTAATTTTAAATAATTTTATTATTATTTTTTTATTATTTTGTTATTAATTAATTATTAACATCTTATTTATTATTTAGTATTTATTTATTTTTCATTGTTATTTTATTATTCATTCCTTATTTATTTTTTTATTGTTTATTTAATTATTATTTATTTATTATTTATATATTAGTTTTTAATTTATATTTACTTTTATATTATTTTATTATTTTATTATTAATTTATTATTAATTACTTATTCATTAATTATTAATTATTAATTATTAATTATTAATTATTAATTATTAATTATTAATTATTTAGTTTTATTTATTTTAATGTATTATTTGTTTTTTCAATCAATATATATATATAAATATATTAAATCCTATTTATTCACCATGTGAAGAGTCCGGAGTGGTAGAGTCTTTAGATAATAAGCAGGAGTTTATGGGTTTAAATTTCATCCAATGCAGAATTTCTATATATGGCATATGCATGAATGTGCATAGTAATAAATACCAAGTAAAAAATATAAATTAATTATGAGAATTAAAAAATTAACAAAAACAGTAAAATATTAAAATATTAAAATATCAAAATATTAAAAAATTAAAAAAGATAATAATAAAATAATAAATATGTAATTTAGAGAATAATTAATTAATTCATTCATAAAGAAATAAATAAATAGATTAATTAATTAATTAATTAATTAATTATGATAATAATAGATTATTAAAATATTAAAATATTAAAAAAACTGATTATGAAAATAAAAAATAAATAAATAAATAAATAATCGTCATTAAATCATTTCAGAGCTGTTTAAACTACCGCTAAATAATTCCCCCAATTTTAAAAAACCACTGCTAAATTATTCTCTAACAGTTTTGAAAAAACAACGTCAAATAAATGTTGATGCACGATTTAGCAGCGGTTTTCCAAAATCGTCGTAGAATGATTACTGGCGGTTTTAACTGCAGCTAAATGCCTATTTTGGCGTCGTGAATCCCTTACCGATTTGTTAACTTTTTAATTGTAAACCCCATAAAAGAGATATCCTAAAATGGATATGTAAATACTTATAATTCTACATATAATCATCCTAAGATACATTCATGGGCAGTATATGCACCACATAAAAGAAACATGTGATGAATATGGCTTGTGTCTCATGAAAAATAAAAGCGAAATAAAAATCACTTTCCTTAAGACTTGACTTCCGTAGCACTCATTGAAACATCCTATATAATAAATATAAGTTTATTATACATCTATTAAAAAACCATATTCATATATACCATACCATATATGATCCTTTTATGAGCTTTTATTACCTGTTTTTTAACAATTTCATGTTAAAGTTACAGTTCTGGTAATAACTAGTTTGTTTTTCGTATATGTCTTGATTTGTTTTTGTTGAATTCTCTTACTTTGATCATGGTTCCATCATCTCCAGAATGAAAAACATGATATAAGTATCATATATATTCAATATATATGTATTTACAGAAATACATAATATTTTGACATATAAAACAAAATGCATCGTTCATGGAAAAGGTAGGTTGTACGTACACATGAATGATATTTTTATTTTATTTTCATGCTGGGTTGAGAGAAAGAAAAGTTAATGATATATATATTATCATTCCAAAATCATTTTTATATAATATATATCATAAATTTTTATTAAACTAAACCTTAATACATTCTATGTAAAGAATTAATGAATCACATCACTTTGTGAGATGGTAGTCTTCCATACACACGAATGACCTTATCATATTCCCAAAAAATGGAAATCATGAAGGTATGTGTGATATAAAAATAAAAAATCAAAATAAAATCATATTTATCATATTTATCATATATAAACAATAAATCCATCATTTTGACCATCCTTGAGAGGTTGTAATGAAAAAATTAACTACATCTGTTCGTGAGGTGGTAGTCTATCATACACAAGAATGATGATTTTGTAAACCATTTGATGGATGTGAAGGTGGTTGTAGGTCATTCCCTTAACATAATAAAATCCCATTATAAGGAATATACTGAGGTTATTATATAATCATAATATAAAACTAATTTAAGTGGGTGGACGAAGAAATAAAACAAAGACACTCATTGATGAACGTTACATTTTCTTCAGGTATCCTCCTTAGGTTAGAACTAAAAATTTTCATAGGATGGATTTTTTCCCAAACTAAGGCTTCTAGGATTAGGGGAGGGAATTTAGAAAGTTATTTTTGTAGGGTTTATATGAACCAAGTAGGTGAGAAGGCATGAATAAGGGAGGATAGGGGGAGGCCTTTTTTAAGTCGGGGAGAGGTCATGGTTGGTATTTTTTAAAAGAAATAATTTCTCCTAAGTTTTCCATATAGAAAAAGGGTCCAAATGGATCAAATTAAAACCTTATACATGATAAAATTTAAATATTTCAAGAAAATATTTTTTTGATAAGTTTATATGTAAATTTTACCCTTATCTTTTTTGTTTAAACCCCTAGTAAACCTATTTTTACCTTAACTGACATAATTAATTTTTATAGAATTCACTATTCATTTTGTTCAAAAATTAATTTTACATTATTATAAATTATAAATTATGATGATTCTAAATTTTTAATCCATTTTTCCAAATTCCATACACATAATATAAAATTTTTTATTTAACATTAATCCCACATATGTGAAAAGGAAGTGGATTTTTAAAATGAAAATGATCAAAAGTTTATAATTTTTTTATATCTAATTTCAATAATAAATTGATTCTAAGAACCTAAATTGGATTCGTAGATGCATAATTGAACTAATTATACTTTAAAACCTCTTTAAAATATAATTTTTGTAAAGAACTTAACCTATTATCCTAGAGTATATGGTTACTTTATTACATCATCATAAGATACAAGTAATTACATCCCAAAGGACTAAATAGTTCAAAAGTCATGATAATCTAGATATATACTTGAAATTCAAATTACATTTTTAAACATAAAATAAACATATAATTTTCTTTGATAATTTTTTTATTCTCCTTAGTGTATCCATGCATATCAATCACAACACACTTCCTCAAATCCTTATAAAAAATGAAACATAAGAAAGGGGTTATCTCAAATTATCAGTAAGGGTACAGTGGAATCTATGAGTCAATAAGGTATAAAAAATTTACCATGGTAAATAACTGAAACACATTCCATTTAATCAATAAATTGAACATAATATGGTAGGAATAAAAGATGATCTAATCCCATATAAATAACCACATGAAAATGAATCTTAACCATAGATAATCTAAGAATATAATAATCACATGGAATATCGATAAATAATTTCATAATGATGGAATTTATAATTCCAAGCATCATAAAAAAACATTCAAGGTTTTATCCATGGCACTATATATAAACAAGTAAGACCACAACCAATTTCAAAAACAAGTTTGTCTCATGAGACCTACCAATGCATCGAGGGACTATAGCAGACCCCACCCATCACTTACTAAGTTCAATGCATTCCTCATATGAAAAGGTGAAACATAATCAAGATAAACATTCATATAAAAAACTAATATAAGAAATGCTAATACTAACCCAAATTAAATGAACACAATCATAAACCATCTATATTAATATGGTGAATGATATCAAAATAGCACATGCATAATAGAAATGATCATAAACAATATCAAAAAATAACAATAATGATATAAATACAACATATCCTGAGTGTATCATAAGTATATTAAATATTTAATTTCATTAGTGAATAAAAATATATTTAAAACAATCTTGAGGAAAATATATTTTTATTTCAAACATAAATTTTTAAAACTAAAAGTTCAAAAAACATTTTGAAAATAATTTTATTTGAAGATAAACTTTTAAAACTTGTAAAATAATCTTTTAAACATTTTAAGTTCATGACATTAAAAAATTCCATATATTTCGTACATGTTAAAGAAAAGTTTACTTTCACACTTTCGGAAAAATCCAAATGGGAAATGGTTTGAAAATGAAATGAAGATTCTTTTCACAATATTTTTTGTAAAAATAGTTAAATAATGCCTTTAAAAATAATTTTAAAAATGTTAAAAACATTTTTTAAAACCTTTTTAGAAAATAAAGGTTTTGATGAAAACAGATTTCTGACCAAAAAGAGAAAAAAGTCAAATTTCCTTAAAAATGTTTTCTCGGTCATTTTAAGTACAAAATAGGGGAAGGGTGGTAATATTGATTTATAAATTTAATTAATTACTATATTATTTAAAAATATATTTATTTAAATATGTAAATATAAAATAATTCCCCGAAGGGAAATGTAAACATAAATAATCTCAAATAATGATGAGATTGTGAAATGATCCCTTACTACTTTGTAATCTGTAAAATCATATTCCCTGTGAAAGAATAACATTAAAAAAACTTAAAATATAATGATAAAAAATAAATTCATGATATATAATGTCAAACAAGAAATATATATACACCTCAAAAAATAATATTGGTGCATAACATCAAAATATTCCTTAACAAAATAAATTTGAGATGAAGTCCCTTATGATAATTTAAACTTCCTTAAAACATGTTCAAAACTTCTTTATAATAGTTTTAAACATGTCATTAATTTATAAAAATACCGTATTTATATTTATAACTTCTTATATTTTCCATTTATGACATATTATCACCCGTTCATTAGTAATATTTCATTATTTTCACTATTTTGGATGTTAATTTCCTTATTTTATGAGGATTGTTTTGCCTTGAAAGTAATAGTTATCTCACAAAAGATATAGGTAAATCATCAATAGAATGATATTAATTTTATAAATATAATATTAAATCATTAAATACATTTTTAAAACCATTCTTGAATGTTAAACATAGAAAATGAATCACATCACTTTGTGGAGACGGTAAGTCGTGCATACGCACGAGCAATGATATCATTTATAAATGGTTAAAAGGGTAAAAAATTGGATTGTATATTAATTTTTTATAATTATTATCATGTCATATTTATCATATATATTCATTATTTCCATCAACATAATCATCCAATTAAAGTAGTGATGAAAAACAAATTATATCGCTATATGGAGACGGTAAGTAATACATACACATGAACGATGTTTTTTACTTTCATAGGATAGAGAAGAGATGGAAAATGGTTGTAACGTAAACATAATAACACCTTATTAAATTTATTATACTATATTTATTACTTTATAAAAGGTAAAATGCATTAATAGAAAGTATAAGAAGAAATAAATTCAAAAGAGTCAGTGAAGACAATTACCTTCTCTTAAAGAACCCTCATTTGGATCTCCTCTTAGGGACACTAGGGTTTGTCTTTTTGGAATACAAGGACCTGTAAAAATTATTTAAGGATATTTTAAATAGAAATTTATATGTTTTTTTATCTAGGTAGTGTGGATATGTGAGGAGGTAATGGGGTTATTTATACTTGAGGGGTGGTTTTAAGTGATTAAATAATGATTATTTTTGTATTTAAAGCTAACCAATTTTGGTTGGAATTAACTATAAATAATTTGGTTTATAAGTAATGTTTTAAATATTATTTAGGGTCATTAAATGTAACACCCCAGTTAAATGAAGAATATGAAATTTTAATATTTATCCATATTTTTGAATAAAATATTAATATTACTTTAAAGGGAATGCTATGCTCGAGGGCATACCTAATACTCAACAACGAGTTTCTTTGAAATCTTACGTTGCACTCTAATAATAAAATAATATTATTTTAAAAGGTAGTTAATGCCTAGATATTGTAATGGAGGGAATGAATGGAACTAACTACAAAATTATTATATATATTTGTCAAATATTTTTACTTTTATCCAATAAATGTTGGGGGCTTAAAATGCAAATGAGTCCAATTTTAAGCATAAATCTTCTAATATTCTTTAAAAGGTCGATTAACTGCATTTTGAGGGAGAACCCTTTTTAAATATACTTTTGAAAATTTTATATTTTGTATTTGACAAAATAAAATCCTTCTCTAGAATCTGGACATCAAAATTTACTTTGTGTAAACTTTTGTGATTCTTCCGATAAAGATCATTTTTATTGAAAATGTTGCATTTTAATTCAAAACCTCTTTTTAATATGATTTATTTATATGGATAGATTATATTTTTAAATTAGATTAGAGTTTATTTAGAATATATTTTTACCATCTAATCTAATGGTGGTCATTGGAATTAATTTCACTTTGAAATTGGACTTAAACTAGTGTCAATCTTTTAATAGATATTGTTTCTTAAAAACACGTTATTTGTTTTGACAGTGGGAATTAATTATTAAATTAATTAATGCAACATATATGTTTTGAATTTTTTAAAATAGTCATCATTTTTTAATTCGGAATATCAAATATAGCTTAGGGTGAATTTTTGGTATTTTTCTGAAAAACTTCAATTTTGGATGAATAGTGAAACCACTAAGTGGTAGTTTAAAAACTGATTTTTCGTTTAAATGAAACTTTACCACTTCTGTGATTTGAATTTCAAAAATCCGACATACATGGTTTTCATTAGGATGTAAAATTTGGTTCAATGGGATTAAAATAATTTTTTGGTGAATAGTAACTTTTAAGTTTTAATCGCGATTAGAGGTAATTAGTGTAATTTAAGGTAAAAATAATGTTTTAATAATATGAAATGACCTAGAAACATGTCCTACCATCATTGGATGTGTCATGGCCGACCAAGACCATCCATGGGTCAACTTGGGGACCCCATGGAGCCACTTTGGTTGAAAAATGACATAAATAACTTCTTATTTAAAGTTAAAATAAAAATGTCACAAGCATGAGCTGTTTTACTAAAACAATTTTTAAATGGGGTTATACAAGTCATATTTTAGACTATAAATATTCATTATAAAGATAAAAAGATTTCCTACATCATTATATTTTTTTATAATTTTTATACATTAAATAAATTAAATTATTTATGACATCATGATGATGTAGTAATTACCTCATTAATAAAGGATTTAAATAAAATGAAAAGATAATGTTAAAACTATAACTTACACTTGTCAGAGAACTATTTTATGAGTATATTTCGAACCCTTACCACCTTATACTTGAAATACATCAATGTGGGACCTTTAAAATCCGAAACTCATTTGAAAATAAAGTAACATTTTGTAACTTTCCAAGAGTGCCCCTCCTCTCCTCTTATAAAAGGCCCCCACCTCTACCACCTTACCCACACCTCTCAAGCCTTTGGATCAGCCAACCCCTGCTAATTGTGACTCTCCACATCCCTCTATTACTCCTAGAAGTCTCACTTTGGGCAGAATTCTTCCCAAGGAAGTTTTTGAGCTCAAATCAAAGAGAGATACCCGATTTTAAGGTAATGTCTTCACTTGTGTTCTTTTGTTTTATTTTTCTTCTCCAACCCCCTAAACTCTTATTATTCATTTCTTTTGTAACAAATCTTGTATATTCAATATTCTATGATGTTGTTATAAGAAGTATTCGAGCTACAATTACACACACCTACATCTAATGGTTAAATAACATATTGTTTCTGTGGATGGTGAATTTCTGCCTCACGAAACGATGATTGTTCAATATTCTTTTAACACCCTCAAATGTGGACATTAAGATGTCACTATATTTATATATGATATATAATATGTTTTTGTTTTACTTAATCTTCTGTATTTTTCATTTATGTCATACCTTTATGGTTTCCATTATGGTTAAACGTAATATCTTCATTTTAGGAAGTGCGGACTACCGCCCCCTCAAAGTGATTTTATTCGTTAATACCATATGTGGTATGTATAAAGGATATATTTAATGATATTATATATGATACCATACTGTAATTATAATACTGTTATGTATCATTATGTTTTAATTCCATTAAATAATAAATAGAAATAGAAGTAGCGTTCATGCGTACGTACGGCTTACCGTCTCCATGAACGGTGCATTTCATTTCTTACCTCTAAATATTATGTAACATTATAAATGCATGTATATAATGGATATATATGATATATATGATATCTAAATAATTAATATAATTCTGGATATAATGTATATTTTACCACATGAACAACTTGTAATTATAAAGAGTTTATTTTTTGACTCAAGTAGCAATGATCTACAAAACAACCATTATTAACTTAAATAATTACATAGTGTTCATAGCATGGTATTAAGTGATATAAAAGGAATAATGAACTTAAAAAAGGTTCTTAAGCAAGTAGAAATTAACTCAAGTTTATTATTTAGTAGGTTAAAGAATGATCGAGTCAAGTCGGACCTGAGGTAAGGGATCCTACCCCTCTCTTTCTTTTCAAGTACACTATTTTATGTCATTCCTTTTAAGATAATCTTTCTAATGATTGGGATGTTATTTTATATTACTCTTACTGTAATTTTTATGTTCATATGATGAGAGACCCTATTTTATCTCATCAATCCATTTTGGATGTTTTAATTGGCGTCGTTTGGCTACCGAAAGTTCATTAGGGGCTTTTTATCTCACTTTGTGTTTTTGTGAGATTCATGCTACATTTGCCAATATTTCCTTTTGAGTGGTGTATGTACTTCCAATTATTCTACTCTTTGTGTAAAATACTTTAGTTTATTAGTATTTACATCAATTTTGTATAGTCCTTCTTTCATGGGGGTACGTTTCGAAAGTTACCCAAATCGGTAAGGGAACCTTTCACCCTCCTCTTTCTAAAAGACTTATTTTGTGATGTCTTTTAATTTTCATCTTATTATGTGGGGATATGTTCTTATATATCCTTATTTCTATAAATTTTATTTCCAAGTGATGAGATACCCTTTATCTATCTCATCAACTCTTTTTCTAAAATTTGATGTGACGTCGTTAGGCTGTCAAGGGAACTTCTTAACCCAATTTCGATTTCTTTGGGTTCAACATGTAGTTATTGAATATGTAATCCTTTGAATATGTGAGAATGACCTTTGATTATTTTACACTTAATATCCACTTATATTGGGTGTATTTATATTTGTCGCACATAATTATGAGATTGATTTATCCTTAATTTAAGGATACCATCTTTATAATGGATTTCATCTCAATTTACATTTCCATTGAGACTTCATTGTTGTTATGCACCAATTCACTCTTATCTAGTGTATATAATATCATTTAGAATATTATATCATGAATCCCTTTATTCTCATGATATTATAAAGTTTTGATTAAATGTTATTCCTCAATTATTGTATTCAAGTGTCTCTCATTTTGTTAAAAACCCTTTAACTAAAATATCGTTTTAAATGTTTTAATGATTTAATCTTATAAATATTTCTCATTAATATACATGTCTTAAAAATAGTTTTAAGGATTTATTTACATGGATATTAATGGTTTAAAATGTTAAAAGATTTAATGTGGTATGGGACACTTTGATTTAAAAATATCATTATTAAATGTTTTAAATGGTTTTGAAAATGGTTTTTAGAATGGATTCATTATTTCAATGTCTTAAAATGTTATATTGTTATTTCAATGTGGGAATGGTATCTTTCCTTTATGCTTAAGTTATGTGCTATGATTATTTTATGGTTCTTGGGCATTGTTATGAAGACGGGTGGTTCCGTGATAAACTAAGGGTGGGTGAGCCCGATATAGCTCTCCAATGCATTGGGTAACGTGAATGAGATAAACATTAAGGTTTCTCTGAAGAGATTTAGGGAATATACTGTGATGGGTATTCCAAATTTAACCAAGAGGGTTACTCCCTACGTAAGAATGTTATTAATGCCTCAAGTTACCTTTATGTCTTATGATTTCTATGATTTATTCATGATTTTATGGGGTATGTTAAAGTGATTATGTTTTATGGGTAAAGTATGATTTCATTCTTATGTATATATGTACTCATGTTTCCTTTCCATACTTTTTATAAACCTTACTGAGATTTTTATGCTCATCCCAAGTTTTTGAAATGTTTTCACAAGTCAAGGGATTGGTACATGATATGATGATAGTGTCAAGGAAGTGTCAAGAAAGAATCCATGTTTTATTTTAAATATGTTTCCGTTTATGGGAAAATGAATACTATCTTTTATGTAACCACTTTTTTTAAATGTGGAATGTAATGCAAGTTTTATGATCTAATTCTCTAAAACTCTAAACCTGAAAAGATCCTAAATGTGTAATCATGTAATAACTCAAGATTAAGTAAGGTTTAAGGCTGGGGCCTTATAGTTGGTATCAGAGGTCGGTTTAGATAACTTTAGAGGTTAGAGTGTTGTTTAAGAAAAAGTGACAAGTTGTGTATAACCACAATGGTTAGTATATTAGATGGAGTCGTCTTTTTTTTTAAAGTTAAAACGAGTTTGAGATAACTTGGATAAGTATATCTTGGTGTTTATCTTCCTCTTTTTTATTAGATGATTTTACTGATATACTCACACTGACCTTTTTGGTTTTAGTAAATGGCTGGATCTAGCAGGCACCAAAGTAACAGTGGATTTGAAGAAATCTATGACGGTTTTATGAAAGAACAACTGAATGAAATGGGAGTTGCAATGAGAACTCTTATGGCTATCCTCAACCAACTATCTGGAGTCATGATTGACCACCTGAACCTTAGTGATTTTTATAAGGCATCGTGTATGCAAGAAAAAAATCCCTACGGAAGTTTAGGTAATAATCATAAAGGTAAGTATGTTCAAAAATCTATGTGTAAAATATGTGGAAACAAACACATAGGAAAATGTTTCAAAGGGACAGAAAGATGCTATAAATGTGGAAATGAAGGTCATAAAGCAAGAACCTGCCATGGAAAAATGAAGCATCTAGTTGACGCTAGGAAAGGGAAAGAAGTTCTTTCAGAAGGATCAATTGAATGTTTTAAATTTGGTGTGCATGGTCATTATGCAAACACTTGTCCTATGAAGAAGTTTTGGGAATGGGGTCACCAAGATCGTACAAATATTCATTTACCAATACCTAATGCCATTCTGGTTGAGGATGAAGAAACTGACAATGAAGAATGAAAGGTATGGATTATTTCTTAACATATGTTTTCCTATTATTGGAATCTTAGGATATGATTCATGATTTTGTTTGTAGGAAATAAGTATTTTAGAATAAGTTGAAAAGGAATGGATAATGTATCATGAAGAATGTTGAATGAGTAAGAAGTCATCATATAAGGGATTCAAGAGTTATGGTAGATTTTAGGATGGTGAAATTCTTAGATGTATTAAGTCTCTTTTGATGATGGGGTTACATTAGAAGACTTTTTATAGTAACCCTGATGTTTGATATACGAAAATTTTATTCAAGGAATAATTATCCTTTCTTTTTTGGATATAGTTATAAAGAACCATTTGGGTTTATATGATCCTTGAATTTGAGGCAATTACTGGTTAATATATTTTGGGTTGAAAAATGGAAGTTATCATATAACCTTTGTGGTTAAAATATGTTATGGTTATTTTTGATGAATTTATCTCTTTTTGGGGAATGTTATAAAATTATATAGTTTTGAAAAGGGACAACACGCAGACTGTTTGACAACCCATCGCGTCGAATGAAGCTGCAGGAATCAAACCCACAACCAAAGTTCAACTGGTATTTATCACCTACCACTAGACTACGTGAAGTCCCTGGTTAGTTTGAATGATTCTTTTTAGTTAGATGATTTTATGAATTAAGAGTAAGTTGATTTTTTTTGGTTATCAATGGAAATGATTAGCCTATCATGGAGGATATATGATTAGGTTAATTACCTTTTAGAATGAGACTGTAAGAGTAACTGATGTTATTTTGGAGAAAAATGTTAAAATTTATCTTAAGAGACTATGTGATTAAATCCTTCAGAGAATTGGGTTTCAATCTTAGTTTGGTTTACTTTGTAGAATTTTATGGATAGATGTTTATTGAATGGTCTTTGTTGAACTTTGGGTTTTAGTTTTGGTTAAGGTCTAAAGACATGGGAAGTATATAGTTCTCTTTTATGGATTAGGTGATTCTCTAGAAGTTGATTATAGCTCTCTTAATGTGAACAAGTCATCCTAAATACTTGTCTTTTGGAGAAAATATGAGTTCGTGTAAGAAATATAGTAAAAGTTGAAAGTCAACATGACAATTAAGTATGCTTCCTTATGTTTTATTTAAGCTCATAAATAAATTCCTCAATGAAAAGTAACTTAAAACAAAACTTTTATCTGTTAATTTTTCCTACTGGGGAATCAAATACCGTTTAAACCATCACAAGTTTGTGATTTTCTTATTGTTAACTTTCTCCTAGACATGTTTACTATCACTCTCCATAAGAACATGACCCTTTTTTTTCTCCTCCATATCCATATTTTTATACTTGGAATCTTAGTATGGGTTAACTCAGGTGACATTTGTACTTCTCTCCCATTCTTTTAAAGTGATAGTTTTACTAACTCTTGTTCCGATGTCGAATTTTCAATGAAGCTTCCAAGCCTAATTTTAAAATTACGAGGATGCAATTCTCAAAAGGGGGGAAGGATGTAACACCCCAGGTAAATAAATAATATGACATTTTCATATTTATCCATATTTTTGAATAAAATATTAATATTACTTTAAAGGGAATGCTATGCTCGAGGGCGTACCTAATACACAACAACGAGTTTCTTTGAAATCTTAGGTTGCACTCTAATAATAAAATAATATTATTTTAAAAGGTAGTTAATGCCTAGAAGTTGTAATAGAGGGAATGAACGGAACTAACTACAAAATTATTATATATTTTTTTCAAATATTTTTACTTTTATCCAATAAATATTGGAGGCTTAAAATGCAAATGAATCCATTTTTAAGCATAAATCTTCTAATATTCTTTAAAAGGTCGATTAACCGCCTTTTGACCGAGAACCCTTTTTAAATATAAATTTGACAATTTTATATGTTGTATTTGACAAAAATAAAATCCTTCTTTATAATCTAGACATCAAAATTTACTTTGTGTAAAATTTTGTGATTTTTCCGATAAAGATCATTTTTATTGAAAATGTTGCATTTTAATTCAAAACCTATTTTTAATCTGATTTATTTATATGGATAGATTATATTTTTAAATTATATTAGAGTGTATTTAGAATATATTTTTACCATTTAATCTAATGGTGGTCATTGAAATTATTTTCACTTTAAAATTGGACTTAAACTAGTGTCAATCTTTTAATAGATATTGTTTATTAAAAACACGCTATTTATTTTGACAGCAGGAATTAATTATTAAATTAATTAATGCAACATATATTTTTTTAATTTTGTAAAATAGATATCATTTTTGAATTCGAAATATCAAATATAGCTTAAGGTGAATTTTTGGTATTTTTCTAAAAAACTTCAATTTTTGATGAATAGTGAAACCACTAAGTGGTAGTTTAAAAACTGATTTTTCGTTTAAATGAAACTTTACCACTTCTGTAATTTGAATTTCAAAAATCTGACATACATGTTTTTCATTGGGATGTAAAATTTGGTTCAATGGGATTAAAATAATTTTTTGGTGAATAGTAACTTTTAAGTTTTAATCGTGATTAGAGGTAATTAGTGTAATTTAAGGTGAAAATAATGTTTTAATAATATGAAATGACCTAGAAACATGTCATACCCTAATTGGATGTGTCATGGCCGACCAAGACAATCCGTGGGTCAACATGGGGACCCCATGGATCCACTTTGGTTGGAAAATGACATAAATAACTTTTTATTTAAAGTTAAAATAAAAATGTCACAAGCATGAGTTGTTTTACTAAAACAATTTTTAATTGGGGTTATGAAATTCATATTTTATACTATAAATATTCATTATAAATATAAAAATATTTCTTATTTCATTATATTTTTTTATAATTTTTAGACATTAAATAAATTAAATTATTTATGACATCATGATGATGCAGCAATTACCTCATTAATAAAGGATTTAAATAAAATGAAAAGATAATTTTAAAAATATAACTTACACTTGGAAAAGACCTATTGGATGAGTATATCTCTAACCCTTACCACCTTATCCTCGAAATAAATCAATATGGGACCTTTAGAATCCGAAACCCATTTGAAAATAATGTAACATTTTGTAACTTTCCAAGAGTGCCCCTCCTCTCCTCTTATAAAAGGCCCCCACCTCTACCACCTTACCCATACCTCTCAAGCCTTTGGATCGGCCAAACCCTGATCATTTTGTCTCTCCAAATACCTCTATTACTCCTATAAGCCTCACTTTGGGCAGAAGTCTTCCCAAGGAAGCCTTTGATCTCAAATCAAAGAGAGATACCCGATTTTAAGGTAATGTCTCCACTTGTGTTCTTTTGTTTTATTTTGCTTCTCCAACCCCCTAAACTCTTTTTATTCATTTATTTTGTAAAAAATAGAGTATCTTTAATATACTATTATGTTGTTATAAGAATGATTAGATCTACACTTACACACACCTACATCTAATGGTTAAAGAACATACTGTTTCTGTGGATGGTGAATTTTTGCCTCACGAAACGATGATTGTTCAATATTCTTTTAACACCCTCAAAGGTGGCCATTAAAATGTCACTATATTTATATATGATATATAATATGTTTATTTTTTACTTAATCTTCTGTATTTTTCATTTATGGCATACCTTTATGGTTCCAATTATAGTTAAACGTGATATCTTCATTTAAGGAAGTGCGGACTATCGCCCCCTCAAAGTGATTTGATTCGTTAATACCATATGTGGTACGTATAAAGGATAGATTTAATGATATTATATATGATAACATACTGGAATTATAATACTATTATGTATCATTATGTTTTAATTCCATTAAATAATAAATAGAAATTGAAGTAGCGTAGATGCGTACGTACGGCTTACCGTCTCCATGAACGGTGCATTTCATTTCTTACCTCTAAATATTATGTAACATTATAAATGCATGTATATAATGGATATATATGATATATATGATATCTAAATAATGAATATAATTCTGGATATAATATATATTTTACCACATGAACAACTTGTAATTATAAAGAGTTTATTTTTTGACTCAAGTAGCAATGATCTACAAAATGACCATTATTAACTTAAATAATTACATAGTGTTCATAGCATGGTAGTAAGTGATATAAAATTAATAATGAACTTGAAAAAGGTTCTTAAGAAAGTATAAATTAACTCAAGTTTATTATTCAGGAGGTTAAAGAACGATCAAGTCAAGTCGGACCCGAGGTAAGGGATCTCACCCCTCTCTTTCCTTTTAAGTACACTCTTTTATGTCATTCCTTTTAAGCTCATATTTCTTCTGATTGGGATGTTATTTTATATTAATCTTAATGTACTTTTTATTTTCATAGTATTATAGACCCTATTTTTTCTCATCAATCCATTTTTGAAGTTTTAATTGGCGTTGTTAGGCTGCAGAAATTTCGTAAGGGTCTTTTTATCTCACTTTGTGTTTTCGTGAGATTCATGCTAAATTTGCCAATATTTCCTTTTGAGTGGTGTATGTACTGCCCATTATTCTACTCTTTGTGTAACATACTTTCGTTTATGAGTATTTACATAAATGTTTTATAGTCCTTCTTTCATGGGGGTACGTTTCGAAAGTTACCCAAATCGGTAAGGGAACCTTTCACCCTCCTCTTTTTAAAAGACTTATTTTGTGATGTCTTTTAATTTTCATATTATTATGTGGGGATATGTTATTATATATCCTTATTGCTGTAAATTTTATTTCCAAGTGATGATATACCCTTTATATATCTCATCAACTCTTCTTCTAAAATTTTATGTGACGTCATTAGGCTGTCAAGGGAACTTCTTAACCCAATTTCGATTTTTTTGGGTTCAACATGTAGTTATTGAATATGTCATCCTTTGAATATGTGTGAATGACCTTTGATTATTTTACACTTAATATCCACTTATATTGGGTGTATTTATATTTTTCACACTTAATTATTATATTTATTTATCCTTAATTTAAGGATACCATCTTTATAATGGATTTCATCTCAATTTCCATTTCCATTGAGACTTCATTGTTGTTATGCAACAATTCACTCTTATATGGTGTATATACTGTCATTTGGAATATTATATCATGAATATCTTTATTCTCATGATATTATAAAGTTTTGATTAAATGTTATTCTTAAATTATTGTATTCAAGTGTCTCTCATTTTGTTAAAACCCCTTTAACTAAAATATCGTTTTAAATGTTTTAATGATTTAATCTTATAAATATTTCTCATTAATATCCATGTCTTCAAATTGGTTTTAAGGATTTATTTACATCGATATTAATGGTTTAAAATGTTAAAAGCTTCAATGAGGTATGGGAAACTTTGATTTAAAAATCTCTTTATTAAATCTTTTAAATGGTTTTGAAAATGGTTTTTAGAATGGATTCATTATTTCAATGTCTTAAAATGTTATATTTTTATTGCAATGTGGGAATGTTATATTTCCTTTATGCTTAAGTTATATGCTATGATTATGTTATGGTTCTTGGGCATTGTTATGAAGATGGGTGGTTCCCTGATAAACTAAGGGCGGGTGAGCCTGATATAGCTCTCCAATGCAATGGGTAACGTGAAGGAGTTAAACGTTAAGGTTTCTCCGAAGAGATTTAGGTAATATACTGTGATGGGTATTCCAAACGTAACCAAGAGGGTTACTCCCTACGTAAGAATGTTATGAATGCCTCAAGTTACCTTTATGTCTTATGATTTCTATTATTTATTCATGATTTTATGAGGTATGTTAAAGTGATTATGTTTTATGGGTAAAGTATGATTTCATTCTTATGTATATATGTACTCATGTTTCCTTTCCATACTTTTTATAACCCTTAATGAGCTTTTTATGCTCATCCCAAGTTTTTGAAATGTTTTCACAGGTCAAGGGATTGGTACATGATATGATGATAGTGTCAAGGAAGTGTCAAGAAAGAATCCATGTTTTATTTTAAATATTTTTCCATTGATGGGAAAATGAATGCTATCTTTTATGTAACCAATTTGTTTAAATGTGGAATGTAATGCAAGTTTTATGATCTAATTATCTAAAACTCTAAACCTGAAAAGATCCTCAATGTGTAATCTTGTAATAACTCAAGATTAAGTAAGGTTTAAGGCTGGGGCCTTATATTAAACACATAAAACTCCCATTTAATTTTTATTTTTTAGTTATTTTAAGATTTTACCTTTTAACTTTATCCCACTACATTAGTTTACCTATGTTGCGGTAAATCATTGTTTTACCACGGTAATTTTTTATGCCTAAAAATTAAAATTAACAAAATAATTTGGACCTATTGATTCTAAATATATAATCCATTTTTAAAAATTCAAAACACATGAGTTTCAAAATTAAATTTAAAATAAAACTGTCAGAAGGTAATGAAAAAAAAAAATTCAAAAAAAAATGTGTTTTTGAGCCCATAAATTTACTTATACAAAAAAAAGGAAAAAAGATTTTTTTTAAAATTTTGTTAATTAGATTATATATAACTAAATATTACTTAATTGACTTTGATATCAATTTCAAATCTTAAAAATCTTTTTTAATATAAATAAAATAAGAGTTTTATAAAAATCGTTATTTCTTACCATTCATTGAAAAAGAAATCTTTTCATAAATCTCTAAAAAATCTATCCAAATATAATTTTTACATTATAAATCCAATATTTAAATTAATGTTTTCAAAAAAATTATCTAAAACTTCAATAAATGATTATAATATTCACTCATAAAATGAAAGAAAACCCATTTCTAAAGAAAACTTATTTTTTTAGAATAAAATGACTTTACTAAAAATAAAGTGCTTATTCAAAAAGAATTAATTAATACATTAAATTGAGTAGGAAATTTATATATTTTATAATTTGGTAAATACTATTCATATCCTCTAATTCAATGGATATTTTATAATGATTACATAATAATATTTCATCATTCATTTAAGATGGGTGTTGTGTGCATAATAAGTTATTGAAGAGATTAAATTTATTTAGAAAGAGACAAACCATAAAATCTTGGGTGTTACATTCTCCCCAAATTTAATAAATTGTTTCCTCAAAATTATTAAATTAAAATTTTAAAATCAAATATTTATATTTGATGATTCCTTTGTGGAAATCCCACATTATAAAAAGGGTTAATAAAACATTTTCTTAAAAAGAGAGAAATATAAATGTGAAGGTGACCACAAAACTAGGATTCTGAATAGCGAAACATTAGGGGGATGTTAAAATATATATATGGAAGAGAAATCTAAATATCAATGAATATTGGAGAGTTAAATAAAACATGGTAATTAGAAATATAACCATCGTAAAATCGTGAATCTCTGATGGGTTAAAAGGACCTTGATTTCTCAGGAAAAAAAAAGAAAAAAAATAACATTTTTATTCCAAAATCCTTTTCTTAGAGTTGAGGAATTATTTTACTTCCTAGAGTTAGAATATATGGAAATATACTTTCTTGAAAGGTACAGTTTCATCCTTTAAAAATTTTCCACCATAAACTCATCTTTTTCTCAAAAGACAATTCAACCTTTATTACTCAAAAAAATCAAAAATATTATATTTATCTTAATCATATAAACCTATTATTTATATATGAAATATTATAAATAAATAAAAATTATATTATACTAACCAAGACATCACTTGGTCCGGTGGTAGGTGTTGTTCCCTTGTCACCCTTTGGTTCTGGGTTCAAGCCTTACAGCCTTTCCAAATGTGACGGGTTGTTGCCTGACCTATGGGTTGTACTTTTTATAAAACTATATTAATATAATATTTAAAAAATTAGCAAAAATAACTTTAACATTTTCAACATTAAAGAATTTTTTAACCTCAAATGTTATCTCACGCGTTTTATTTTTCATTCCCAAAAATAAAATAACTAATATTACATCATTATTTCTTTGAGTCATTAGTAATCCAATGACAAATCCCAGAGTAATTTTATCCCTTACTCTAAGAAATGAATATACAAAGATGAATTTTTTTATTCCTGAAGCACTAAAATTCACTTTTAACAGATTGTAATATCCATAAAGAGTGACAATTTGTTTCTTATATATCAAACTATTTTCCAAAACCAATATGGTTGGAACAAGTTATTAAATAAATTCATTAGTATATAAAACCTCAACCAAAGTTCAACTTAAAACATTTCATAAATGGCTAACATTATTACCCTTCCAAAAGATCAAGATCCATAACTCTAGAAAGAAGTTCACAGAATTTCCAAAATTAACTTACTATTAATCTCTCTAACAACATGAAGTATATCTTAATCATCACATACCAAACATGTGAATACATGCATCATGTATTCTCTTAAAACATGGTAATAACCTAAATTACCATAAAACATTAATGAAAACATGCATTCTTTCCAGAACTAATTCTCTCCTTATTCCATAAAAATTATCTCATTATTAAATGTATTTCATAAATCCCAAAAATGCAGTAAACTCCATCAAGAATTACTTTTTCATCAAATAACTTTACATTTTAAAGGTCCCTAATACTATCACATAAACATTTATTTTTCATTATTATCTCAACATCAGGAATATATTTAGTTTTATCTTCCCCAAATAATGTGTTTTATAAAAGATTAACTTGCTTCATAATAACTTTTCTTGGTTACCGGTATTATTCATCATATGTTTCTAAATCCTTAAAGAACAAGTACTAAAATACAATACTTATATATCTCTTAATTATTAAAACTAGAATATCATTTATACTTTTATAACATAATTCATGAATCCAAATACATAAGAACTTAATCATTACACTTCATTATTAAACTATTAACAACAATTCATCACCTTATTCCTCCTTCCTTTTATATGTCATTTGTAGTATCATCATCATTCGTAGTATAACTATTACTCATATAACCTTATTGATTCTCTTCAGGAGTTTTACCCCTAGGAAATATATTTTTATAATGCTCATAATTTTTAAATTTAAAACATTCAACCATCAATAATACCTTAGATATTATATTATTCCAAACTTTTCATTTTTCCTTAAAAATTACTTTCTTTATATCCTTCTTTCCACTCCTAAAACATATTCATGTTCCTCTAATACATTAACTTGGGTGTTTCTTCTCACATTATCGACATATATAAAATTGAATATTCTTTTATCTATCATCTCCCCCACCTGAGATCTCAGTAAACTCTATCCTTATCTTATTTGGTGAGTCTACCAGTTGGTGAAGGTTCATATTTTTAATCATATATCATGATAACTGATTAAAAATAAACACAACATCCTTTACACTATTAATAATCCCATTTGGTTGCTCATAAACACATTGTGTATTCAATTTTAACCTAGTTCTTTCTAGTTCCCACCACTTACTAAAACCAAAAGGAAAAGTGTAAGAATCAAACTACACTAATCATAGTGAACTAATATTATTCTAATTATGTATAAATAATGACATTTTCTTCTCAATTTATGATTATTTAGGTTTAACCTAGGTTATACATTGATATTAACAAATATATATGATGATATCCTATACTTAGACTCATCCTCAAAGTTATTTATAGGGTTATGTTCCCAAATATATGTTTTACAAGATCTAGTTCTAAAGGTTTGTACTAAACTTGCTCTAATACCAAATTTAATAACCTGACCCTAGTATCTCAAAGTTAGTGGTCAGTTTATTACATTGGTATAAGATAAAAGGAATTTCATCCAAAAGGACTGAATAGTTTAGCAGTATTAGTAAAATAGATACATAATTGTAATTCAAATTACATTTTAAAAAATAAAACACACAAAGAATTTTATTTGAGAATTCCATTATTCCACTTAGTGTATCCCTGCATATCAATCACAAAAAACTTCCACACATCCTTGGAAAAAATGAAACCTAATAAAGGGTTGAGATCAAATCCTCAATAAGGGTATGCATACAATGGAAGCTATGAATAAATAAGTCATAAAAATATGAAAATTTAAAAAACTAAAACACATTCCATTTAATAAATAACTTGATCATAATATGGAAGGGAAAAAATATAATAAAATAATGACATTTAAATAATAACATGAGAATGAAACTTAACCGTGTATATTAAACTAATTGAATAATCATATGGATTATCAATAACTAATTTCATAATGACGGAATGAATAGTTAAAGACATCATAAAAATACCTTTAAGGTTTCATCCAAGACACCATAGATAAACATGTAAGGCCTCAGCCAATACCCAAAACTATTTTGTATCATTAGAACTACTGATTCATCTAGGAGCTATAGTGGGCCCCTCTCTTCACTTACTAAGTCCAATGCATTCCTCATATAAAATGGTAAAACAAAATCAACACAAACTTTTTTATTAAAAACTAACATAATAAATTTTAATACTTACCCCAATCAAATGAACATAATCATAAACCATCTAGAGTAATATGGTGAATGGTATCAAAATAGAACATCCATAATAAAACTGATCATAAAAAATCCAATGAAATAATAAGGATGATATCAATACAATATATCCTTAGTGGATCATAATTACATTAAAGGGTTGATTTCATTGATGAATAGAAATATCTTTAAAAACATTCTGGAGGAAAATAACCTTACATTTTAAAAATCACTTTTTAAAACTAAAAGTTCGCAAAAAAAATTAAAATAATTTTCTTTAATGATAAACTTTTAAAACTTTAAGAATAATCTTTAAAACATTGCACCATCATGATGGTAGGAAATTTTATACATAATGTTCATGTTAAATAAAAATTTCTTATCATATTTTTAGAAAAATACAAACAAGTATTGTTTTGAAAATGAAATGAAGATTATTTTCAAACAAAATTGTAAAAATAGGTAAAATATTTCTATAATAACTCATTTAGAAATAGATAAAACCACTTTTTAAAACATTTTTAGAAAACAAATTTTTTTATGGAAACAGATTTTCGACAAAAAAGAGAAATAAATTCAGATTTTCTTAAAAGCAATTTCTTAATCATTTTAAGTACCAAAGAGGAGAATAATGGTGATATTACATGAAAAAAATCAGGAATAAATGTAGGATAATAAAATATATTGATTTAAATATAGAAATCTCAAATAATTATCCCAATGGAGATGTAAAAAAAATCTTGAATAATGATGAGATTTCAAAATGATCATTTACCACTTTCTAATAAGTCGAATTGTATTCTCCATGAAAGAATAACATTTAAAAAAATGTTAAATGTCATGAGAATAAATAAATTCATGATAAAACATGTTATAGGGGTTATATATATACACCTCATAAAATAATATAGGTATATAAATCAAAATATGCCTCAATGAAAGAAAATTCACAAGAAGTCTCTTACCTCAGGCTCGACTTCCTTCAAGCATGTTCAAACCTCAAGTATAATGGTTCTACATATGTTATTAATTTATAAAAGAACCATATTAATATTTATAACATCTTATATATTCTTTTTGTAATATCTTACCACATGTTCATTAGTAACATTTCATTACATTCACTGTTTCGGGTGTTAATTGCCTTGTTTTCTCGTGCTTATTTTTCCTTGAAAGACCTTGTCATCTGGTATAGGATATAGATTAATCATATAAAAAATTATATTAATGTTATAAATAAAATATTTAAATCTTAAATAAATTTTTAGAATATTTATTTAATTTTAAACATAGAAAATTAATCGCATCGCTTTGTGGAGACAGTAAGTCGTGTGTACGCATGAGCGTTGATATCATTTCTAAATTGTAGAAAGGGTAAGTAAATGGATGGTATATTAATTTTCCATAATTAATATAATATAATATTTATCATATATATCCATTATTTGTAGCATTAAAACCATCCAATCAATGTGTTCATGAAAAACAAATTACACCGTTACATGGAGATAATAAGTCGTACGTACACACGAGCGATGTTTTCAATTTCATAGGATGGAGAAGAGATGGAAAATGATTTTCCTATAAAAATAATAATTCCTAATTACATTTATTATACAAAAAATATTACTATGAAATTGTTACTTTAAATTAATAGGAAGTATAAGAAGAAATAAAATTGAAAGAGTTAGTAAAGACGGTTACTTCTCTTAAATAATCCTCCTTTGGATCTCCTCTTAGGGACACTAAGGTTGGTATTTTTGAAATAATAAGACATATAAAACTCATATAAGGATGTGCGGAAGAAAAATTGTCAGGTGTTGGTCAAGATATATGGTGTGGAGAAGTGAGGAGGGAATGGGGGTATTTATACTTGACGTGGGGTGCTTTTAAGTGATTAAATAATGGTTATTTTGTATTTAATGCTAACCAATTTTGGGTGGAATTAATTCCAATGAATTTGGTTGATAATTAATGTTTTAAATACGTTTTAGGGTTATTAAAAACATCAAACACCCATTTAACATTGTAGTGTTTGGTTATTTTAATCTTTTACCATTTTACTTTAACCCGCTATATTTTTTTAGATATACTACTATAAAGTTTTTTTTACCACGGTAAATTTTTTATGCCTGAAAATGAAAATGAATTTTTTGCATAATTTGGACCAACTGATTCAAAAACATGGAATCCATATTTAAAAATTCAAAACATATAGGTTTCATAATTAAATTTAAAATTAATCTATCAAAATGCAATAAAAAACAGTTTTTCAAAAAAATGTGTTTTAAAGCCCAAAAATGGTATTATTCCAAAATAAGTTATAAAGATTTTCAAATTATAATTAATTATATTATATATAAATAAATATTACTTAAGTTACTTTGGGATCAATTTTAAATCATAAAATTACTATTTAATATTAAGAAAATTAGAGTTTTATAAAAATCAATATTTTTCAAAATTCACTGTAAAATTAATATTTTCATAAAATTATTAAAAATTAGTTCTAAGCTAATTCTGAAATTATGAATACAAAAAGGAGATTAATTTTTTAAAATAAATTCTCTAAAACTTTAAGAAAATAATTATAATATTCACTCATAAAAAAGAAAGAAATCTTATTATTGAAGAAAACATATTTTTGAAGAAGAAAATGACTTTACTAAAAATAAAGTTCTCATTAAAAAATAATTAATTAATACATTAAAAATGAGTAATAAAATTATATATTTCATAATTTTTTTAATACTATTCATAATCACCAATTTAACAGCTAGTTTATAATGATTACATAATAATATTTCATCATTCGTTTTAGTTGGGTGTTGCATGTAGCATAAGCTCTCAAAAAGATTAAATTTATTTAAAAAGATACATGCCATAAAATATTTGGGTGTTACGATTTAATTTTATAAATATATTATATTATATTATATTTTTCAATTAAAATCTATTATTTTTCACTATTTACCAGAAAATGAAACATTTCAAAAAAATCCCAAAAAATCACCACAAGCTAATTTTGACATTATAATTTTACAAATGAAGTTTATTTTATCAAATAAATACTCTAAAATTATCAAAAATAATAATATTATTATTATTGTTCACAAAAGAAATAAAATGCAGTTTTTTGAGAAAATAGTATTTTCAAAACATATAAAGACTTTAATAAAAAGTACTTATTTTATTATCAATATGTTTTCTTTATATAAAACCATTATGCATGATTTTTAAAAAGTAGTCATTACTATTTATATCACTAAGTTTAAAAGAAAGGTTATAATAGTCACATTTAAAAAATTAAATTAATAATATATCATGGTTTTGTTATAAATTAGTGTCACATGTAACGTAAGATAAAATGGTATTGTGTATAGTGAAAGATTAAATTGGTGTAGAGTGTAATACAATCCATCAAAGAAATTTAATTTATTAAAAACAAAGTTCATAAAAACTTAGGGTGTTACAATTGGGTTTTGAATTTTGAATTGGTGGATTCTGATGGTTTTAATATAGATAATGTTAGCCTGGACTTCGTTATACAGTTCTAGTGACTTAATAAAAATTAAAAATGGGTTTTCTAGGGAAATGAGAATATGAAGTATACTATAACAATTTTTTCAATAAAAAATATGGATAAATATGTCTTCCTTTAGGAATAAAATAATTTTAAAGTATATGATTGGTATTTAAGTAACATTTATAGATGGTTTAACATGAATCATTACATGTTGCATGAATTTAAAATCCATTATCTTCATATTCTGATGGATTAGTTTCTATAAAAAGTTAGTTTATTTCCATGAATTAAACTATCTTGGATAAATTTTAGTTGTGTTATTCAAATAAAAGTGGTTCAATATTCATAGTATTTTAAGGAAATATTCATTACATTTTAATTCAATTATATTGGTTGTCTTAATACATATAAGAGATTATGAAGACCATGACCCATTTATATTATATTTATATGTCAAAAATATAATATTATGTGTATGATGAATAGATAAAGGTCAGAGTTTTGTTGCGCACTTGAATAAAATGGAACTTTTATTATATGGGTAATGAATTTAAAGAAAAAAATTATATTAATAATACAAATATAAATACAATATATGGCTAGGGATTAAAATAAATTAAAAAAGTTAACCCATTTGATGAATTTGTGGTGTCGACTAGAGATAATACTAACATGTATGGAAAAATAAATAGGTGGATTTATTTTTAGAAAATGAAACTCCCCATTAATTATAGATATTGAATATATTTTGATTTCTTGGAAGAACATGGTATTCAAAAACCAATAAAAATTATCTCTATTTTAATAATCATTGATATAGAAACCCTCTTTTTTCTTAAATTTCCTCAAATTATTTTAAAATAAAAAATATAAAAGTGTTATACAACCAGGATCCAAAGGTTTATTTTCTTGTGAAAATTAGGACCGTATATAATTTTTACATTATAAAAAAGACATTTATTTAATTTTTTATTCTATAGCTTTTTATTGGCCATTATATTCTTCTTATTACAAGTATTCACCTAAATATATACATCAAAAAGAGGGGTGAGCTAAAATCTCAGTAAGATGATGAGTAAGAGACATGAAACATGGGTGAGCATAATCATCATCCTCATAATATAAAAAAATAATCATAACCAAAATCTTAATAGGAAACATTAAATAAAGTCATGGAATGTGGCAATGTATAAAAATGAAACATCGTGTCTTAGTGATCAAATACAACACATAGTTTTTAAAAAAGATAGAATCATTTTCATATATATTTCACTTTATCTCATGAAATTCATCACATTACCTAATGCATTGGAGTGATATATAATTCTGAGTGCATATGTCACATCATAACATTTACATTATCATGCATTCCACATAGAACGTATATCAATCTTGGACATAAAATAACCCATGAAAACGAATAGCCTTCATTTCATAAAGCATATATTCATAAACTTTAGAGTTCCAAAGATAAAACATGGAATAATATGCTTGGTATCAATCTTTATTGAAGAAGAAATAATCTCATGATAAGTAAAAGATATATTTTTTAGAAAAAAGTGTTCTTTTGGATAAATCTTTTCATTTGTCATAAAAACAAATTGGAAACATGTATATCTTATAAAGAAAAAGGGAATATAAAAAATGATATTTATAAAAAAATAAATGAACATCCATACTAAAAATGGAGTAAAAGAGAGAAAACCCTAAAAAACAGTTGGGTTTGAAAATTCCTCTTACCTTACATCTGAATGCTTTCTTCACTTTAATATCCTAGATAATCAAATTAAATTAATTAATTTACAAATACAAAACCTTTTATATATGAATTTTATTCATTATAATTTTATTAAGTTAATTTATGGGCTTTTTTATGAGATATAGAGTTCAATTTCATCATCTGAGAGTGTTTGTTTTCTTGGTTTTCATGATCGGTTTACTTGTATATAAGTATGAAAGTTCATGTAAAATTTGAATGATTCTCTAAAATTGAAATTATATGTTATTAATGAACATAAATAAGTTTACTTTTTCTTATATTCCATTTGGTAATATGGAATGAGGATGAATCATTAGATAAATATTTAATGAAAATAATTTAATTTATTTGGAAGATATTATAACTATTATAAGCTTGTATCATTTTATTTAACATCTGGATTATATATTGGTTCTAGAGCATTATATAACTTACAATATGTATAATACAATATTATTTAACCATAATTATGGTTTTATAACCAACCTTGAAGGTGGTAGTGAAAAATGAAAATGCATCCTCCCTAGTAGTAGTAAATCGACACATGACAGACGATATTTTCATTTTTAGAATAAAAGGAGAGGGGTAGAGATTAGAAGATGAATTATTACATTAACATAATAACCTTCTAGTATATAAAATATATTTTAGTTATCATGCCTCTTAGATAGGTAGAGGTGAATAGAGGATAAGAAAAGAAATAATGACTTAAGGAATAGTGTACTTACATCAGTAATGACTCAAGGAATAGTGTATTTAACTTATAATGTACAAATACTGTAAATTATCATATTTTTCTATTCACCAAAAATTCAAGTATTTTAAAAAAAAATCACAAAAATTTACCCTAACCATATTTTTATGTGTAGAATAAAAAAATGAAATCCATTATTAGAAAAAAAAATCTAAATATGGGGTAATTAATTTTTAATTAAAACAATTATTTACTTAAAAAATATAGATTTTAAAATTATAATTGAATTTATAACACTTTGAAAAATTAATTAAGGTCTCATAAAATTATCTTGAAATAATAAATCAATAAAATATTAATTTATGAATAAATTTTATGAAAATAAATTTTCTTTTAAATTATTAAATTAATCATAATATTGTAATTAAATATTTACGACTTACAAAAATACCAACACTTAATTAAAAAATTTAAACCATTTATTTACTTATACTATGATATAATTATATCATACATTCACTTATAATATGCCTAAATTTTATATATACTTTCAGGTGTGAGATTACTACTCATTTGGCTGGTTTACTATTCATAAGGTTCGTATTATTATTCCTAAGTTCAAGTTACTATTTCAATGGTATAGGTTTGTTAACTTCTAGAAATACTTCTTATTTCGTTCATTATTCATTTAAAAAAATTTATATTGTTCCCAATGTGATTTTATGTGGTTTATACTATATGAAATAATTATAAGAAGGTAATTTCTATTGATAAAATTTTGGGTTGTTACATTCTTCCCCCCATATGAAATTTCACCCTTAAAATTTCATTTTACATGCTATGGTGAAAAAAAGTGAGGGTACTTATCTTTAATCATTTCCTCTAGTTCCCATGATACCTCTTCATACTTATGGTTCCTTTATAGTACTTTGACTAAGTGAGTAGTTTTGTTGTGTAGAACTTTATCTCTAGATTCCAAGATCTTCACTGGATTATCCTCGTAAGAGATATCATTTTCTAACTATAACACATCTAGATCCGGTACTTGTGAGAGATCTAGTATGTAATTTATCAAAAGGGATACATGAAAAACATCATTTACTTGATACATGGCTGGTGAAAGTGCCAGTCTATAGGCCACATCTCTGACTCGATCAAAAATATTGAAGGGGTCGATATACCTGGGGCACAACTTTTCTTTCTTCCCAAATCTCACAATCCTATTCCATGGAGATATGAATAGGAACACCATGTATCCAACCTTAAACTCAAGGTCTCATAGATGATTGTATTCATATATCTTTTTTCTATTTTGGGATACCTTGATGTGTTGTTGAATGTTTTTCACCTTCTCCACCATTTCTTCGGCCATTTCAAGTCTTAGCATATTACGTTTGCCGACTTCATCCCAACACGCTAGTATTCTACACCTTTTACTATAAAGGTAATAATATGGATCCATTTTTATGCTTGAGTGGAAACTATTTTTGTAAAAGAATTCAACCAAAGTCATATGTTGGTCCCATCCTCCTTCAAAGTCCATAAAACATGCCCTCAACATATCTTCTAGTGTCTGGATAATTCATTCAGATTGGCCATCAGTTTGAGGATGATAAGTCATACTGAAGTTCAACTAAATATTTAGATAATTTTGGAGAATTTTATAGAACATATAGGTCAATATCATATCTTGATTAGATATAATTGATAGTAGTACTCCATGTAGCCTTACCACTTCTCTAATGTATATCTGTGTAAGTTGATCTAGTGAAAAGTCTTATTGAATTGAGATAAAGTGAATTGTCTTTGTAAGATGATCCACAACAACCCATATATCATTTTTTTCTATAGATTTCCTTTAAAGTCCAATGATAAAGTCTATGGTGATGTTTTTACCATTTACATGTTGGTATGGGTAATGGTTGCATCATCACCTTATAATTTTGTCTTTTATCCCTCACTTGCTGACATAACAGGCGCTTTGAGGTATATTCAGTGACTCCTTATTCATATTTCTCACCAATAGTTCTTTCAAAGATATTGATACATATTTGTTCTCCCTGGGCGAATAGAGAAGGTTGAGCTATATGTTGGAACCAAGGATACCCTTTGATGGAAATAGAGTATGGTTTGTGTTTTTTTTCAATCCTCACATGGGAATTCAGGGAGTTTGTAAGGAAAGGTATTTTATAGTTCAAGCTGACAACATTATTAAAGGTGGCATCATTTCCCAATGATTTCCAATTTTTTTGTCTAAAATTTGAAGGATGGATTTCATCATGAAATATGGATTTTCTTTAAGGCCTTATGAAAATATAAAAAATGTATGAGCTTTGTGAAGATGGGATTCACGAATTGTGTTTCATGAAGGATCAAATAAAGATAAGGTGATATAAATGACAGTGATGAGCATCACAAATGATGAATAATTGGAGCATCATGAATGGTGATGATGATCTCTTTGATTATGTGAATTTTGGATTCGTGTAGGCATGAAGTTTTTTATGGAAAGCACCATGATTACAACGAGCATCACGAACAGAAAATTTCTATGGAGCTTTATGAAAGAAGGAGATATGCGAAGTTGTTTTTTAAATATTTAAAAAATATGTGAAGAGGCAGTGGAGCATCTCGAACAGATGAGATTATAAATATGAGGCTACCCCCCTTCACTTAGAACAATTTATTTGAAGGAAAATATTCAAAAGATTTGATTTTGAAAAGTTAAGAGAGCTTCACAAATTCAGATTTCTATGCGATATTGAGTATTGTCAAAATATTATAAATCTTGAATGATGTCAATGATTTTGATAAAAGGGTGATTTGAGATGATAGGTTATTTTGCATTGACTCTATGAGCTTCAAGAAGGAGTTTATTCTGCGAAGGTAGGGGTGCTTCGTGAAGGTAGTTTGTTCCATGAAGGTAGGGAGATTCACAATGGTAGGGAGATTTGTGAATGAGCTTCTTGAAAGGTATTATTAATCATTAGGTTTAAGAGGATAGGGATTTCAGAGTGCATCAACTCTGTTTTATGGTACAAGAAGTGTCTCATTCTAAGTTAGGGACAAAAGACTTTAATGCCAAACCATTGAAGTGACCTTCAAGTCGATAAACTGAGTTAGACTTCTCTCAAAGTAGTGATCTAGGAGGAGTTGATGGTAGTGTTTTAATGGACGTAGTGTGATATACCTAAAACCATGTAAATATAGTTTTCCTAGAATAGAGTGACTGTGTAAAAACTTTTATATTCCACTTCAAGTAAAGATTAGTGGATTCTAGTGCAACCAAAACAATGTCCATGTATGCTTCTTGGAATATCCCTTAGTGGTGAAACAAGTAAAATTGTTGTCCTATCATTTTTCATGTGATTGTTCATTTTCTTTAATTTACCATTATATGGGTTTAACAGGTTCCTACCGTATTGGTAAAAAGATCAGTCACTTTAGGATAAAAAGTTTACACCATAATTCACCCCTCCCCTCTCAGGGTGTTCTGGGGTCCTTCACTATGTGCATCATTCAGAAACTCCTTCATTATCTTTGTATCATATGGTATAAATAATCATGACCCAAATCTTACAACTCTTTCCTCATCAATCATAAACATTAAGGATTTACCATTTCCTATAGCTTCCACCTTCTTTTGAAATTATACATCATTTCTTTGAGCATCCTTTATTTTCTCCATGAGGGATGGTTTCACTAGTAGAATTTTTATCTTTCGAGTTGGGGTAAATACAGTGAATTCTATTTGGTGGCCGCTATGGATATCAATAGCAACCACCAAATGGCAGTCGCTCTATTTTTACACCCCGAAACTAATCCCCCCCCCCCCCCCCCCCGTATTTACCCTCCCTGACCCCGCGACCTCCCTGTTCACCCTCCTGGCGACCCTGATAACCCAGGTGACCCCCACTCATTTACCCTCCCTGACCCCACGACCTAATCTCCTCCCAAACCCTGTGACCTCCTTTTTCACCCTCCCGGTGACCCCGGTACCCCCGACAACCCCGATCCCCTTTACTCCGCGTTGCGGCCCCCCATGACCTGGAGACACAATCACGACCCTGGCGACCCCCACCCCTTGCCTCTGTGCTGTGCCCCCCGTGACCCCGGCGACCTCGGTGACCCCCACCCCTTTGCCTCCGCGTTGTGCCCCCTGTGACCCCAACGACCCTGGTGACCCCCACCCCCTTGCCTCTGCGCTGTGCCCCTCTGTGACTCCAAGACACCCCGGTGACCCCCACCCCCCGCATCTACGCTGGACAGTCTTGTGGTCGTTCCCTCCCGGCCCCACTTCACCCCTCTGGTGAGTTGCATTTTATCCCAATTTTTCAATTATAAGGTTAATAATATCCAAAAATTTATCATTTTCTAACTTTAGGACTCTTTTCATGTCATGTTTAATTCATCTGATAAGATATTTTTTCCGATCAATATATTGACATGAATTGAAAATATGAAATAATAAATTATTATCAAAACAATATTTTTAGACTTTCCAATCATTTTCATTTTGATCTAATCCTTTCTTTGATCACATCTATTCATTGTTAAAATATTTGTTCCTATTCAATATGTGATAGATCATCCTAATCTATCAAATATGAAAACCTATTTTTTATTTTTATCTTACTCTATGACTCCTTATTTTTTTTTTCACCACACAATTTTCAACCTCCATTATAACATTCCTTCACATACCTAATTATCTATATTTTTATTAGTGTATATAAAATTTATATTATAAATAATATACATAAAACAAATTAAGAGTATTGATCTCTATATGACTACATCCACTTCTCTTACTCCTTAAAGAACCTCTTTACAATATAACAATTTTTTGTATAACCTATATTTCACCATAAATAATTTTTTTATATTATAATGTGTATTTTTTACTTATTTAGTTGCCTTTTTGAACCACTCCAATGCTTCGTCCAGTAGTTCCACCCCTTTTTATTCTGGTCTTCGAACCCCTGTCGTCAAGCCACTATGCTGCCATAGATCCTCAATCGAGTCGCACCCCATTACCTGCGGTCGAGTCCTCTATAGGTAAGTTATTTTTTGACATACGCAATCTATTATCCAGGTTATTTATGAAAATTGTATTTCCTAAAGAGACCTCTCAAAGGGATTATTTTGTTTATTCATGACCAAACCTGAAAAATAGGTTTTTTGTCGTTAAAATTAGCTTTGAACTCATTAGTTTTTAAGTAATAATGATATGAGTTTTTTAGAATTTAAATAATATATTTCAATTATTTGATATCTATTAAATATAGATATGGATAAGAGCTGGATTGATATTAAAGATAGGTTTTATTCTGAATATTATGAGGAGATTAAGCGATTTATAGATTTCACCAATGGATTTCTAAGTGATTTGATTAGTTGTCCTTGTAGAAAATGTGAAAATAGATATCTCTTAAAATGAGATTGTGTTAGAGAACATCAGTTTTTGAATGGGTTTTTGAAAAACTATGAGACATGGACACATCATGGAGAATAGTAAGTTTCATTTCATTAATCAGAAAATATTTACATGGATGTTGATTCGAGAACAGTTGATTTGATGAACATAATGCTCAATGATATGATGCGTCAGTTTCAGCCTGAAGATAGTAATGTCATAAATGATGACGTTGGATCGAGTAATCCTTGTTCTTCTACAGATGGAGAAGAATTAAAATTATTTGAGATTATTGATGATGCGTGTACTGAATTATATCATGGATGTACTAAATTTAGTAAATTGTCATTCATCATTGAATTGTTACACCTAGAGGCCTTGAACCAGTGGTCAAACATCTCATTCGACATGTTGTTGGTATTGTTGAAGAAGGTACTCCCTACTAGAGCGAAGATTCCAGAGTCATTCTATCAAGCTCACAAGTTGACCTATGATCTTAGTTTTACATATGATATCATTGTTGTGTGCCGCAATAATTTTATGTTGTTCAGAAAAGAGAATGTGAAATTAAATAATTGTATTATTTTCTATACATCCAGGTGGAAGTCCAATGAGATTAATCAAGTTTGTCAGATTCTTACTGGTAGAGTCTTGTGATTAATGACACATATCACTGATTTGAAATGTGAAAGGGCTCGTGCAACTAACTATAAAATCCAAAAACATCATTTCAACACATTTCATGAGTGGTTCAAGACTCATGTACATATAAATAATTTCTTTAATATTTTTATAGATCAATTAGTTGTATTTTCACAATCCTTTATCCATTGAACTATGTGAAATTTGCAGATTCAAAAGATATGTGATTTAAGAACCCATACTATGATCGAAGAACTCAACCAACTAGCTAATGGCCCATTTATTACAGCTCATCTCTACAAGTCTTTCATTGCTAATAGATTCTGATTTAGTATTAGCGATGTTGACATGAATCAAGCCACACAAAATAGTGGTATTGGTTGTTCTTTTGTTGGTGTGGGTTATTATTATGGATTTCTGAGGTATATTATTGAGGTTATTTATGGTCATGGATTAAAACACATATTGTTAAGGTGTGATTAGGTCGATCTGGTTCATGGAATGAAAGTTGATAACTTCTAATTTATGTTAGTAAACTTTAACAATATGTTGTATAAAGATGACCAAGTAAGAAATGAGGCATTTATATTGACATCATAAGCAGATCAAGTTTACTTTTTCAGCATTGATTCTAATTGGAAAGTTGTGGTGAAATTTTCTAGAATAGGGGTGTTTCTGATTGATCAAGAGGAACCCGACGTTGTCACATTTCCTAATCAAGCTCTTGACCAAAAAAAAGTAGCTATACGAGATGAAGATATACAATGGGCTAGAGACACAATTAAAGGAGATACAATAGACTTGCATTATTAGTGAAAATTGTAATTATATTCCCATGTTGTTTGTAAAAATATTTATGAATTATATATGTATAAAAAATTGCTTGATTTGACTATAATTATTTTTAATGTAGGTATATCACAGGTGATCAGAGTGGTTCACCTAATGTTATCAGTATGTATGTTTTCATTTTTCTAAATTAATTGATTGTAATTTTATGTGTTTATTTCCCTAACTGTTTCTAATTTTTTATTAAAAATTAAGTTATATTTTAATTGAATTATGAATTTATGTTTATTTGGATCTAGTGCATCTTCCAGAAGAAGCAGAGGTCCTGGTAGAGGGGTTTGATCCTGGAACTCTGGATCCCGATTGGATGTGTTATTTGATGAAACATTCCACCTAGTCGGAGAAGGTACTGCTATATTGATTCATCAGTTTGGAAATATGATATGAGACCCAAATAGATTCCCCCTGAAGACTCATGATTGGACTTCTTTCCCCCAGGATACGATTAAAAGATTATGGAGGGAGGTTTAGGTAAATTCAATGTATAATTTTTCATGATATTGTTTTTATTGTTGCTTCATCTACTGACTATTTTTTTACAGGATAATTTGACATCCTGTCTAGATGAGTTTTGAGCCATATGTATGTCCAAATGACGAAAATTATGGAATGATTACAAGGGAAGGGTGAAGAGAGGTCACTGGATACCATTTGTGGGTGTTCCAAACATTCTATAGTTAGTCCCTCCATGCATTCTTCCAATGAAGTGGTAGGATTTGGTTGTGTTTTGGTCGAGTGAGGAAACAATGGTAAGATTTATTACTTTTAATCTATAAATGACTAATTGTTCATATGTATATTAACATAATACATTGAATGTAGACTGATTCTGCTCACATTCACATAATCAGGCGATAAAGGGCACACCTTCCAGACTTGGAACTCGATATGTGTCACAGCTCAGACATGATGTAAGTTTAGAATTTACTATTCATTAACATATTAAAAATATTTTAGTATAACATGGTGAATCCCTTCATAATAGTTACACCAATGAGGTGAGCTGATCGATCAGATGTTCATATGGGTGAGGACTCATAGGGTGGGAAATCTCGATGTTGTCGGTGTTATAGTAAGAAAAATATTTACTAATAAATGTATTTTTATTTTATAAAAATTATTCATATTTATTCATTGATTCACTATATACTATAGGCTCAGTTTGATGCTCAGTTAGTATAGTTTCCAGAGGAGAAATTTCATAGTATTGTGCGTAGAGATGAGATATTTCAGCGTGTCGTGGGGAATGATGGTCGTGGTTATTCCTTAACTTATGGTGGTGGTGTCCCATGATGTGCATTTTTTAGAGCAGAGGCGATGGGTGCATGCAGAGATGCAGGTATGTGCACACAGACTAAGATAGATACTGCCATGCAGGCTATGCAATAGAAGATGGATGTGCAGTTTCAATAGTTACGTGCAGAGTATGAGGAGATATTATCACAGATGTTAGGACGTATCTATGAAGTGACGACACAACGTCCTGTTGATGATACACAAGTGGCATCACAGGTAAAAAATAAAACAAACCATACTCATATTGACTTCTATTGATATATGTTTAAGATAAATAATATTGATATATATAATAGGCCCTGGATATAGCTGGTGGAAATCATAGTGATATTGGTGATTTATATGAGGAGGAACATGAATGAGGTAATTTACATTACCATTTTAATATCATAAATGAATTAGGAATTAATAATTATTATCAAACCTTTAGGTTTATTTACACCTATGTGTTTTATTGTTTTAATTATTGTGATTTATTTCATTCTTATAAAGTTTAACTTATTGTTAATTATGATATATTACATAATACTTAAATTTATTAACACGACAACAATCGGAGAGTGAATTGTAAAATGGTCAGGTAGACGGCACATCAATCAGATGTGTGGTTTGCGTGGTACTCCTCAATACATCTAAGCTCCAAAATGCTATTTTTTACTTGATCGTTATTCAAATTTAGTGAATTTTATCCTCATTGATAAAGATTTCTCTCTTGAAAAACTCTCATTGATATAAGAGAATTGGTATGACTCCATGGGGTGTCAGTTTTTAATGTATCTAATCGAGATCCAAGGTTATATCAATATTATGGAGAAATATTCAAAATGCAATGGATAAAGATTTGAGTTTTGAGTTTCAATGCTCTGGTTATCACGCTTAGATAGATGGTCGGTCTTAGAGGATTATCCAAACTCTAGAGGTTATGCTAAAATCTTATTTGATGTAATTTAAAGGAAGTTGGGATCAACACCTCCCCTTGGTAGAGTTCTCATATTACATCAATTTTCATTCTAGTATTAAGATGGACCCATATGAGGTTGTATATTGGAAGAGATGTAGGACTCTAATATGCTTGGATGAAATTTCAGAGAGGAAATAGATATGGCCTGACATTGCCAAAGAATCGATGGAGAAGTTTCAAACCATTAAGCAACAGGTGAAAGAAACAAAAATCTTATATAAGATATATTTATATAATCGTGACATGTACGCGAAGACGGTGCGTCAATCGGACATGCAGTTTGCGCAGTACGGCTGAATATGTGTGTTTTTAGTGTTTGGCGCACTTGGAAAAGGTGTGTGGGGTGGTCAAAACCAGCCGAAAAACCTCTGAATTCCATTAAATCAGGTGACAACAACTGGTGAGTGAATTGAAAAATGTTTAGGTAGATGACATGTCAATCGGAGATGTCGTGGGACCGCGATGACCGAAAACGCAGTTTTGGTGCCATAAACGACCAAAACAGGCATTTAACAATCAAATGCATAACAAACAACATCAGAATGACTTGAAATTACAGGAAAACATTCTAATTATTATTTGTCACATGTACATGGAGACAGAACGTCAATTAGACGTGTGGTTTGGGCGGTACGGCTAAATATGTGTGTTTTTGGAGTTTGGCGCGCTTGACAAAGGTATTTCGGGTGGTCAAAAATGGCTGAACAACCTCAGAATGGCATGAAATCAGACAACAACAACAACCAACGATTGAATTTTGAAATGTTCGGGTAGACGACACATCAATCAGAGGTATTGTGTGACCACGGCGACTGAAAACGCAGTTCCTATGCCATAAACGACCAAAACAGGCATGTAACAGTAAAATGCATACCGAACGACATCGTAATGACTTGAAATCACAGGAAAATATTATAATTATTATTCGTGATGTGTACACAGAGAAGGAACATCAATCAAATGTGTGGTTTGCGCGGTGCGGCTGAATATGTGTGTTTCCGGTGTTTGACGCACTTGAGAAAGGTGCGTGGGGTGGTCAAAACCAGATGAACGACCTTGGAATGTGATGAAATCAGGTGACAAAAACCGGAGTGTGAATTGTAAAAAGGTCGGGTAGATGACAGGTCAATCAGAGGTGTCTTGTGACCATGGTGACCGAAAACGCACTTCTTGTGCCATAAATGACAAAAACAGACATCTAATAGTAAAATGCATACCGAACGACATCGAAATGACTTGATATCATAGGAAAACATTATAATTATTATCTTTGATGTGTACACAGAGACGGAACATCAATTGGATGTGCAGTTTGAGCGGTACAGCTAAATATGTGTGTTTTTGGTGTTTAGAGTACTTGAGAAAGGTGTGTGGGGTGGTCAAAACTGGACGACCGACCTCATAATGAGATTAAATCAGGTGACAACAACTAGAGAGTGAATTGTTAAATGGTTGGGTAGACCACATGTCAATCAGAGGTATCGTGTGACCGCGGTGACCGAAAATGCAGTTTTGGTGCCACAAACGACCAAAACAGGCATCTAACAGTCAAATGCATACCGAACGACATTGGAATGACTTGAAATCATAGGAAAACATTCAAATTATTTTGCGTTACGTGTATGCATAGATGGCACATCAATCGGACGTGCGATTTGCGCGGTATGGCTGAATATATGTGTTTTCAGTGTTTGGTGCACTTGAGAAAGATGCGTGGGGTGGTCAAAACTGGTTGAATGACCTCATAATGCAATGAAATCAGGCGACAACAACCGTAGAGTGAATTGTGAAATGTTCGGGTAGACCACATGTCAATCGGAGGTGTCGTGTGACCGTGGTGACTGAAAACACAGTTTCGGTGCCATAAACGACCAAAACAAGCATCTAATGGTCAAATGAATACCGAACGACATTTTAATGACTTTAAATCATAGTAAAACATTATAATTATTTTTATTGATGTGCACGCAGAGACAGCATGTCAATTGGACATGCGGTTTGCGCGGTATGGATGAATATGTGTGTTTTTGGTGTTTGGAGCGCTTGAGAAAGGTGCGTGGAGTGGTCAAAACCAGCCGAACATTCTCGAAATGTGATAAAAATCAGGCGACAAAAACTGGAGAGTTAATTTTGTAATGGTCGGGTACACCACACATCAATCAAAGGTGTAATGTGACTGGGGTGACCGAAAACACACTTTCGGTGCCATAAACGACCAAAACAGGCGTGTAATGGTCAAATGAACACCGAACGAAATCGGAATGACTTGAAATCACAGAAAAACATTATAATTATTTTCCATGATGTGTACGCAGAGACGGAATGTCAATCAGACGTGTGGATTTCAGGGTACGACTGAATATGTGTGTTTTCAGTGTTTGGTGCACTTGAGAAAGGTGTGTAGTGTGGTAAAAACTAGCCGAACAACTTTGGAATGCAATGAAATTAGGAAAAAACAACCATATAGTGAATTTTGAAATGGTTGGGCAGATCACACTTAAATCAAAGGTATTGTGTGACCGTAGTGACCGAAAACGCAGTTCTGGTGCCATAAATGACCAAAACAGGAATCTAGCGATAAAATGCATATCGAACAACATCAGAATGAATTGAAATCACATAAACACATTCTAATTATTTTTTTTTTTGATGTGTACGTAGAGACGACACATCAATCAGATGAGCAGTTTGCGTGGTACGGCTGAATATTTGTGTTTTCAGTGTTTGGTGCGCTTGAGAAAGGTGTGAGGGATGGTCAAAACTGGAAAAACGAACTTGGAATGCAATGAAATCAGGAAACAACAACCGGAGAGTGAATTTTGAAATGGTCGGGTAGACCACATGTCAATCGAAGGTGTTGTGTGACCGCGGTGACCGAAAATTCACTTCTGGTGCCATAAACGACCAAAACAGGCATGTAACGGTCAAATTCATACCAAACAACATAGGAATGATTTTAAATCACATGAAAACATTATAATTATTATCTGCGATATGTACACAGGGACGGCCTATAAATCAGACGTGCGATTTTCATGGTACAGATGAATATGTGTGTTTTTAGTGTTTGGAGCGCTTGAGAAAGGTGTGTGGGGTGGTCAAAATTGGCTGAAAGAGCTTGGAATGCCATGAAATCAGGCGACAACAACCAGAGAGTGAATTGTAAAATAGTCAGGTAGACCACAAGTCATTCGGAGGTGTCATGTGACTGAGGTGACCGAAAATGCTTTTCTGGTGCCATAAACGACAAAAACAGTCATCTAATGGTCAAATGCATGCTAAAAGATATCGAAATGACTGAAAATCATAGTACAACATTCTAATTATTATCCGTGACAAGTACACAGAGACAGAACGTCAGTTGGACATGCGGTTTGGGTGGTACGGCTAAATATGTGTGTTTTCAGAGTTTTTCGTGCTTGAAAAAGGTGTGTGGGGTGGTCAAACCCAGCTGAACAATCTCAGAATGGCATGAAATCATGTGACAACAACCAGAAAGTGAATTGGGAAATGGTCGAGTAGACGACATGTCAATCTGAGGTGTCATATGACCGCAGTGACCAAAAATGCAGTTCTGGTGCCACAAACGACCAAAATAGGAGTCTAATGGTCAAATGCATACCGAACAACATAATAATGACTTGAAATCATAGAAAAAAACTCTAATTATTTTATGTGATGTGTACGTGGAGAGGGCGTGTCAATCAGATGTGCGGTTTGCACGGTACGGCTGAATATGTGTGTTTTCGGTGTTTAAGGCGCTTGAGAAAGGTGTGTGGGGTGGTCAAAACTAGTCAAATGACCTCAAAATGGCATGAAATCAAAAAACAACAACCAGCGAGTAAATTTTCAAATGGTCGGGTAGACAACACATAAATCGGAGGTGTCGTGTGACCGTGGTGACCGAAAACGCAGTTCTGGTGCCATAAACAACCGAAACAGGTGTCTAACAGTCAAATACATACCGAACAACGCCAGAATGAGTTGAAATCATAGGAAAACATTCAAATTATCTTTCTTGATGTTTACGCAGAGACTGAATTTCAATCGGATGTGTTGTTTTCATGGTATGGCTGAATATGTGTATTTTTGGTGTTTGGAGCGCTTGAGAAAGGTGTGTGGGGTGGTCAAAACTGGTCGAATGAGCTTGGAATGCCATGAAATCATACGACAACAAATGAAGAGTGAATTGTGAAATGGCCAGGAAAACCACACATCATTCACAGGTGCCGTGTGACCACGGTGACCAAAAACGCACTTCTGGTGCCATAGACGACAAAAATAGGCGTCTAGCAGTCAAATTCATACCGAACGACATCAGAATGACTTGAAATCACTAGAAAAAATTCTAATTATTATCAGTGACATGAATGTGGAGATGGAATGTCAATCGGACGCGCAGTTTGGGCGGTATGGCTAAATATTTATGTTTTCAGAGTTTGGCGCGCTTGACAAAGGTGTGTGGGGTGGTCAAAACTAGCTAAAAAATCTCATAATGGCATGAAATCAGGTGAAAAAAACCGGCGAGTGAATTGTGTAATGTTCGGGCAGATGACATGTCAATCTGAGGAGTCGTGTGACCACTGTGACCGAAAACACGGTTATGGTGGCATAAACGACCAAAACAGGTGTCGAATGGTCAAATGCATACCGAACGACATCGAAATGACTTGAAATCATATAAACACATTCTAATTATTTTATGTGATGTGTATGTGGAGATGGAACGTCAATCGGACGTGTGGTTTGTGCAGTACAGCTGAATATGTTTGTTTTCAGTGTTTGGCGTGCTTGAGAAAGGTGTGTGGGGTGGTCAAAACTGATCGAATGTCCTCAGAATGGAATGAAATCAAACAAAAACAACCAAAAAGTGAATTGTGAAATGGTCGGGCATACGACACATCAATCGGAGGTGTCGTGTGACTTCAATGACCGAAAACGCAGTTCTGGTGCCATAAATGACCAAAACAGGCGTCTAATGGTCAAATTCATAATGAATGAAATTAGAATGACATGAAATCATATTAAAACATTCTAATTATTCTTCGTGACGCGTACGTAGAGACGGCACGTTAATCGAATGTGCGGTTTGCACAGTACGGCTGAATATGTGTGTTTTTAGTGTTTGGCGTGCTTGAAAAAGGTGTGTGGGGTGGTCAAAACCAGCCAAATGACCTCTAAATGTAATGAAATCTTGCAAAAACAACTATAGAGTAAATTGTGAAATGGTTGGGCAGACCACACATCATTCAGAGGTGTCATGTGACTGTAGTGACCGAAAACTCAATTATGGTGCCATAAACGACCAAAACAGGAGTCTAACGGTCAAATGTATACCGAATGACATCATAATGATATTAAATCATTGGAAAACACTCTAATTATAATCTGTGATAGGTAAGCAGAGACGAAATGTTAATCAAACGTGCAGTTTTAGCGTTACGACTGAATATGTGTGTTTTTGTAGTTTGGCGCGCTTGACAAATGTGCGTGGGGTGGTCAAAACTGGCCAAACGACCTCAGAATGACATAAAATTAGACAACAACAACCGGTGAGTGAATTGTAAAATGGTCGGGCAGATGACACGTCCATCGAAGATGTCGTGTGACCGCGGTGACCGAAAATGTAGTTTTGGTGCCACAAACGACCAAAACTGGTGTTTAAAAGTTAAATGCATACCAAACAACATTTTAATGACTTGAAATCACAAGAAAACATTCTAATTATTTTCCATGATGTGTACGCAAAGATGGCAGATCAATTGGATGTGCGGTTTGCGTAGTACGGCAGAATATGTGTGTTTTCGGTGTTTGGCAAGCTTGAGAAAGGTCCGCGGGGTGGTCAAAGCTGGACGAATGTACTTGGACTGTGATAAAATCATACGATAATATATAGAGAGTTAATTTTAAAATGGTTGGGTATAAAAAACGTCAATCAGAGGTGTCATGTGACCGCAGTGACCAAAAACAAACATCTGGTGCCATAAACGACAAAAACAGGCATCTAACGGTCAAATGCAAACCGAACGATATCAGAATGACTTGAAATCACAGGAAAACAATCTAATTATTATCCATGATGTGTATGCAGAGACAGAATGTCAATCGTACATGTGGTTTGGGTGATACGGCTGAATATGTGTGTTTTCGGTGTTTGGAACGCTTGAGAAAGGTGTGTGGGGTGGTCTAAACCGACCGAACGAGCTCAGAATGCCATGAAATCAGGCGACAACAATCAGAGAGTGAATTGTAAAATTTTCAGGTAGACAACAGGTCAATCGGAGGTGTTTTGTGACCGCGGTGGCCAAAAACGCACTTCTGGTGCTATAAACAACAAAAACAAGCGTCTAACGGTCAAATGCATACCAAATGACATCGGAATGACTTGAAATCACAGGAAAACATTTTAATTATTATCCATGACATGTGTCATCATAGGAATCATCAATCGGAAATTTATTCTGATTAAAATTATAGAATTAATGATTTTACATTTTTAAAAATGTATTCAAAATTATTAATATATTTTTAAAATCAAATACTTTTGTTCTGTTATTGTAAGTTTAAATTGAAATACATGTTATTTCATTTCAATTATTTGTTTGGATGTTTTTTTTAGTATTAATTTTTTTATTAAATTTGGTCATGTAGTTATATTCGATGATGGATGTTCATGTTTAGAAGATGATGAACTGAAGAGATTTATGCGCGTATGAGTTTAGATATTCTGGAAAAGTTTTTTTTGTGATTTTGAAATATAGGGTTTTTTATTGTGTTGTTGGCACTTTTTAAAAAAATGCCTATAGATACCACCATTTGGCGGTCGCTATAGGTGATATCGGATGCACCTATAGCGACTGCCATTTGGCAGTCACTATAGCCAAATATGGAATGGGCTATAGCATCTGCTAAATAGTGGATCCTTTAGGTGCCACTGATATCACCTATAGAGATCACCAAATGGTGGTCGCTATAGTCCATGTCGGCTCATTTACAGCAATGAACATCTAGCGGATTCTATTACCAACAGTGACGGGCCTAAAGTGTCTGCCATTTGGCGGATGCTAGGCATCCACTAAAGACCTTTAGCGATGGCTTCTGGCGGTTTCTAAAGGTCTTTATTCTACTAGTGTTGAGAAATCATTTGATAAAGGATCGATGATGTTATTTCCTTAATGATTCAAATGTCCATACTTTTCAAATCTAATAATATGGGATACTTATCAATTCTCAACATTGATAATGTTATATGATATTTTATACTTAAAACATATTCCACTTTATTTGCCTTACCAGGATGATAGTGGATCAAGCAGCCATAATCCTTGATGATCTATAACCATATTCACAAGTGCATATTAACCTTATTTTGTGTGAATATATTTTTGAGACCTTGGTTATCAGTATATATCTCACACTTCTCCCCATAGAGATAATGTTTCCATATTTTCAATGTAAATATCACAACTTCTAACTCTAGATCATGTATAGGATAGTTTTTCTCATGAATTTTCAACTACCTTGAGGCGTAGGCTATCACTTTATCATTTTGAATTAGTAAACATATTAATCCTTTATTTTAAGTATCATTGTATACAATAAAGAGTTCCCCAATTTTTGGAAGTGTGAGTACTAGAGCAGTGATAAACCTCATTTTTAACTCTTTGAAGCAGTCTTCACATTCACTAGACCATATAAACTTTTCTTAATTATGATTCATCTTGGTTAGAGGGTTTTCAAATCATGATAAGTTATTCACGAATCACTAATAATACCTTACTAGACTAAGGAAACTATGGATCTATGTTACATATGTTGTCCTAGGAAACTCTTCAATTGCCTTTATCTTGGAAGGGTCCATAGATATTTCTTTACTAGTGATAACATGACCCAATAATGATACTTCCTCCATCCAGAAATCACATTTACTATACTTTGCATAAATTTATCCCTTCAAAATTTCTTTAGAACAGTATTCAAATGCTCCTCATGTTCCTCCTTACCCTTGAAGGATATTAGAATATCGTTAAAAAGGACTACCAAAAATTTGTCAAGGTAATCACTAAAGTCTATATTCATAAAATCTAGGAAATTTTCTATAGAACTAGTGAGTCTGAAGGGAATTACTATGAACTCATAGTGAAAAACCTCATTCGAAAGGTAGTATTGGGAATATCTTTCTTCCTCTCCTTTAATTTATTGATATCCCAACCAAAGGTCCACCTTAGAGAAATACTTGACCCAACGTAGTTGATCAAAAAAATATCTATTTATGGACAGGGATACTTTTTATTTATCATAATTTTGTAGAGATCACGATAATAAATTTAGAGGAGCATTGATCCATCCTTCTTATTGAAAAAGAATACTAGTTCACCCCATGGTGAAGGACTTGGGTGTATAAAACCCTTGTCCAAATTCTCCAATAACTGCTTCTTCAGTTCTTTCAGCTCACTCGTGACCATTATATAAAGTGTCTTTGATATAAGAAGATATATAGGAATAAGATCAATTGAGATATCAACCTCTTGATCAGGAGGAGGAACAAGAAACACGTCATGTAACACATCTATATAGTCCCTTACAATGGGAATGTATTTGAGCATGATTATCTCATTTATCTCAATCATTTGATCTAGATATTCTTTCTCATAAGGCAATAATATCCACACTTGAGATAATAATTCTGAAGGAGATTCACCCTCCTCCTTACACTTATACAGTATTGGAGGATACTTTGGTATGTGAAGAGTGATCTCCCTTTCCAAACAGTTGATATTGGATTTGTATAAAGATATCCAATCCATTTTCAATATAGCATCAAACTCTACCAAAGGAAGTATGAAAAGATATTGCTGGGAGGTTCAGTCCATAAACATTAATCAGGGAGGATTCATAAACTTTGGATGCAATAATTTCCCCATTTTCTATTCTCACAGATAACTCAACCTCTATATTTTGAGATGGTGTTTTAATATTTCTACTGAACATTCAAGATATAAAATAATTCATTAAACCAAAATGAAATAGTATGTTCTCTATTCTTGAATTAATAACCCATGGACCAGTCCCCACATCATTTTCAGACTTCACCTCAGAAGTAGTGATGGCATAAACCTTCCCTTTCTCTTTTGGATTTGGGGGATGGTGACACTGATTACCCTCGAGGAATCAGGGTTTAGTGCACTGGCTTTCATAGTTCAATTTCTCCCTACAGTTGAAGCATTGGACTACAAGTGGTTCTATCCTTTCCTCCACCACATTGTCCTACTTCCTCATGTCTCTTCAATATTCATGAGCTTGTTGTACTTCTCTCCCACACTTATAGAATTTCCCTATCCCTTTGAGGTAATTCCCATGATGTTTCTTACCACATTTTTGACATGTGGGTGGTTGAGTTTTCTTTTCACCATTTTCATTAGATCCTCCAGCTTGAAACTCCATCTTTAGTTTATTATCACCATGGTCCTGGGACCATTCACCAAACCCCATCTCCACTTTGAGAGCACATAAAAAACTTCTTCATAACTCCCAAATTCTCTAATTGCTAGTGATTTTTGAAGGTGTGGTTTTAATCCACTAAATAATCTATCAATTTTTCTTTTATGTTGATAAAAAACCCAAAGCATACATTGAAAGCCTCTTGAAATTTTCTTTGTAGTCCATGACATATTCTTCTTCCTTTTTCTTTAGATCTATGAATTCTCTCTCAATATTTTTATAAAGAGTTTGAGGGAAATACTTGTTAATAAACATTATCTTAAATTCTACCCAATCCATCCCTTCAATTTTGTCCTTCGGATTGGTTTTCTCAATTAAAGACCACTGTTACATCCCGATCCAACTTACCACTAAACCAGTAGTGGGACCGGTCACCACATGGCCTCAAGAATGTCTCCCAATACACTAGAGGCTACCAAATATCAGTGAGGGTGTAAATTTAGTGGGGAGACTATACCCTCATAATTATAGTAACACAGTGGTATAACTGATAAATAAACTCAAATAATAGAAGACGCAGGAATTAATAAATAAAAGTACAGTGGAAGAATAATAGAAAAAATGAATAAAATGTGGAAAATGCTAGTTTATAAAAATCAAGCATGACGGATTATGGTAGATAATCTAAAGTTGTAAACATACAACATGATTTACAATACAAGACTCAAGTGAAGAAAATAACAAAAAATCCAAAAGGTGATCTCCACAAGCATCCTGAGCTCTAGCTCAGTATTGTTCTCCTAACTCCTTAAGTACAAGAAAAATAGTACAAGAAAAGTTCCATAGCCCTATAAACAAGAAGTTTTACTCAGGTTCTAATGGTACAAAAGCAAAGTGTGAGATAACATCTCAGTAGTCCGGCACCCATGGTTTCTAGCCCAATCCATTTCATTCAATATAAATTGATGTAGTGTATAGGTAAATAAATAAGCAGTGAATACAAGTAAATATGCCCATGGCATGTAAACTGCTAAACCAGTTGTGTTAAAATAGCTCTTCAAGGATCCTTGCACAAGATGGTTAGTCTCTTATAACAAGGAATCAAAAGATAATGTACAAATAAATAACAAATCCTTTTCCTTCATCCAAACATTTCATACCACTACAGCCTTGTTGTATGTATCAATTTCCATACCAAACATGGTCTCTCCATACAACCATAATATTAAAAAACTCACGGTCGAGCAATATAATCACATGTAAAAAAATACCACCACCAAGACATATAACTGAATGTATCATATATCTAACGTCATGTCTTTTATCAAAGATTAAGACCATGAAGGACTAGATCCAAGTTTTCAAAGACCAAGTAATCCTCATCGAGTCCCAGGATCATAACTCATTTAGGCATTGGTTGGATTCATAGGACCATGTCATACCAAACATCTCTTATTGAAGTCCAAGCAAGTCAAACCCAAGGGGTAGAAATTCCCAAGGCATCCCACAAAATCAAGACCCAATGGTCATACTCAACCCAATGTATCCACTACCGTATTCAATATTACTGGATATATTTATATGGAATCTATAAAATCACTCATCTATTTCATATCACTTAATTTTCAATACCATATGATTCTAACCACTCATATATAACTATTTACATTAAATTCATACAATTAGTATACCAACTCATTAATCACATTCTATAACCAATTACATATCATGAGTATACCCACTCATGTAACTAAATTCATATTTATAATATCTAATGAGTATACCCACTCATTATTCACAATTCATAAACATGGTGTTTAATTAGTATTCCCACTCATTTATATATTTTTCGAATATAAAATTCTGCAATTTAAGTTCAATATAACCATATTACCCAAGAGCATCAAAATTAAAGGGAGGTTGTACATATCCCAACTAAGTAAACCAATTATATTTAGTTATATTTAAGCTTCCTCTAATTAGGAAAGTATAAGAACACACCCCTTGGGTGGTTCAAGCAAGGTAAATCTAAATTAAAGGGATAAAATGGCACTTAGAAGGTGAAATGGTTCCATAAAAGTTTATAAGGACAACTTCATTTCTTAATTGCATTAGAGGCTATGTCCTAAACATGCCTTATATCACACTATATCATCAAAGCATATGGAAAACTAAAATGAATTAATCCAATCATGCATTAAGAAAATAATCAATACTCTCTGACTTAAAAGATGGCACACCTCTATTGGAGGGGTTTTATTATAAAAACATGACTTTGTTTCTCAAACAAATCATTTTTCATAACTAAGAATTTCATTCAAGAAACAAAATTCAATTTATCAAAGGAAATAATAATTGAAATTATTTAAATAAGTAATTAAAGAATTGAGAAATTTTAAAGGGGACAAGGATAGGGATCCTACCTCAAAAGAAGACCAAACCAAACTACTTTGTTATTCGACACCTTTGAAAAATATTGCTCCACACTTGCATGAACATACACTCCTATATATATTTATATAACCCTTAATACTATATACACATTCCCCTCACCATGAGGGAACATGTACAAGGAGAATATATATATATATTATCCTTGTACATGTTATATATATACATATACATACATATGCATGTGTGCGCAAGTATTTTAAATTCCACCAAATGATTTAATTAACATATAGGGAGCAAAAAAATCACCAAAGTAACCCTAAATAAAATAGAAAAAACCAAAAAATGGGTGAAAATCCTTACCTCAAATGGGGGAAACAAGGCAAATCAAACCAATCTGATTCACTTTTAGCTATGAATGCTGGAATACGCATAAAGGGGTATTGAGAGACCTTTATTATACCCTAACATCGAAGGAAAGCCAAAATTCAGATTTGACCCAAATCCTAGGGTTTGGCCGCACCTCACCAGGTGACAAGGAGAGGGAAAATTTCTAGAATAGGGAAGTGGGGGGGGGATAAAGTTTTACCATGAAGGATAATACCAAATCAGTAAGAGTTCTATACAAAAATGGCCTATGGATAGGAGGTCGGGAGAGGAGGTCACACGCCATAAGAGAGGGAGGAGGTATTGCATCATGCGAATAATAGGGGGAGTCGGGTTGAGTTAGGTTTATGTTTTATTTTCTTTTAACATTAATTATATGAATTAAATTTTTAAAAATAGGTCACTGCGCATGGTTTGGGAAACATGGTTTTGAAAACCGTGATCCAACCATGCACCCTCTACTGTACACCTGGGGCACCCCACACAGGCTGGTCGCACGATTTGGAAACCATGTGGTGAATAGTGATTAGGTACTCCCTCTTTTCACTAACCATGGATAGCCCATGTGACTCCTTATGTTCCTTTTAAAAAGGCTACACAGTTTGCTACTAGGGGCTAAAAGATTTCAAATTAACTGTGTGCCCTCTATAGACTTCCAAAACTTTATTTTTCTTGGTTCGATGTTCCCAAAACTCCATGAGTCACTTGGGAAACTAAAAAGGCCTTCACCCAATTCCAAAAACATCACTGTGAAGGGTTCCAACACTCAAAATTACATTTTAATTCTCAATTTTAAAAATGATCCATCTAGTAATTTCCAAAAATTTAAATTCCCTCAAAAAACCACCTGGTCCAAAAACACAGGACTCTAAAACAACCATTGATCAGCCTCTCTATCTAGATGATAAATGGATAAAGTCACCTTCTCCATCTTAGAATAGTGAAGAATAAAAAAAATCTTCTCCATCAAGTTAACCCACTATTCTGTGACTAGTGGATTGAAATATCCACTAAATGTTGGTGGTATTTGCCTCATAAAAGACTCAATAGACAGTTTATCCCTCTTAGGTGGAGGAGGAAATTCCACATTATTAAAATTATTGTTCATATCCTGATACATATAGATAATAATCCCCATGAAATTTTAAACTTCACCTCCCAGGGAATTGAGGATGTATTTTTGAAAATCGTTTCATTGTCCCTTGCATGGCTCCATGACATGGTTTCTCCAAGTTCCCACCATTTTCTAAAATAGAAAAGGTTACAAAAAAACATAAGTCAAAAATTAATGAATAGATAATTTATTCTTTTATGAAATTATATCTAAAGGAATATCTTGAGGGATCCCTATATTTATAATTTTCTAAAACAAAGCTTCTTGGGTTCTTACATATACTTAGTCTCATACTAAGGATTTTCACTAAGGTTCTCTAATCCTAATTTCCAAATTGACTAAACTATACTCTGATACTAACTATAGTGACATTGATTTTTTTACATTAATATTATGTAATTTTAAAGATAAACAACATAAAAGAGTTACACAACCAGGATCCAAAGGTTTAGTGTCTTGGGAAAATTAGGACCATATATAATTTTTACATAATAAAACATAAACTTTTATTTAATTCCTTTTTCTCTAGCTTCTTATTAGACCTCATTTTCTCCCTAGTACAAGTATTCACCTAAGGATATACATAAAAAGAAGGGGTGAGATAAAAATCCTAGTAATAGAATGAATAAGAGACATGAAACATGAGTGTGGATAATCATTATCTTTGTAATATAAGAAAAGGATCATAACCAAAATCATGAGAGGAAACATTAGATAAAGGCATGGAATGTGGTAATGCCTAAAAATTAAACATCATGTCTTAGTGGTCTAATGTAACACATAGTTGTGAACAAATATAGAATCATGTTTATACATATTTCATTTTATCTCATGAGATTCATCACATTACCCAATGCATTGGAGCACTATATAATTCTGGGTGCACCCATCACATCATAACATTTACATTATCATGCATTCCATATAGAACATATATCAATCTTAGACATAAAATAACCCATAGAAAAGAATGGGTTTCATTTTATAAATAATACATTCATGAACTTTAGAGTTCCCAAGATAAAAAAGGTAATAAGATGGTTGGTATCAATCTTTATTGAAGAAGAAACAATCTCATGAGAAGTAAAAGATAAGTTTTATATAAAGAATATTTCTTTTGGAAAAGTATTTCCATTTATCATAAAACCATATTAAAAAAATGCATATCCCAGAAAATAAAAGGGAAGGAAAAAATAAATCATATTTATAGAAAAATAAAGGAACATCCATACTAAAAATGGAGTGAAAGAGATAAAGCCCAAAGAAAGAGAGTTGGGTTCAGGAATTCCCCTTACCATATGTCTGAATGATTTGTTCACTTTAATATCTTGGATAATCAAATTAAATTAATTAATTTAAAAATATTAAATTATTTATACATTAATTTTATTCATTATAGTTTTATTAAGTTTATTTGTGGGATTTTAGATGAGTTATAGAGTTTGATTATATTATCCAGGGGTGTTCATTTTCTTGGTTTTCATGATCAATTCACTTGTATATGAGTATGGAAGTTCATATAAAATGGGAATGATTCTCTGGAATTTAAATTATATTTCATTAATGAACATAAATAATTTTAATTGTTCTTATATGTCATTTTTTATATGGTATGGGGATGAATCATTGGATAAATAGTTAATGAAAATGATTTAATTTATTTGGTGGATATTATGACCATTATGAGCTTCTATCATTTTATTTAACATCGTGATTATATATTGGTTACAAAACATTATATAACATACAATATTTATAAAAAAATCTTATTTAACCATAATTATAGTTTTATAACCATTCTTGAGGGTGGTAATGAAAAATAAAAATGTATCCTCCATGGTGGCGGTAAATCGACACACCACGGACAATATTTTTATTTTTTGAATAAAATGAGAAGGGAAGATATTATAAGATGAATTATTCCATTAACATAATAGAATTAATGTATATAAAATATAATTTAGTTATCATTACTCTTGTATAGGTGGACGTGAGGAGATTATAAGAAAATAAATGAAGTTGAAAAGAAATTAAAAGGAAAAGAAAGAGGGTTTTACCTCTTCAATTTCTCCTCCTTGAGAACCTCCTTAGGGAAAAGAGTTTGGTCTTATTATGAGACCAAGAGATCTTAGATGTTTGGAAGGGTATTAGGAATAGTATTCGGTAGAACTTCGACATGACTCAAAGCTTGAAATGTGTGAGGAGAATAGGTGGTTAGGGTTGGTATTTATAGGGGATGAGAAGGATGTTTTCTCATTATTTTATTCATTAGTTTATTGTTTTGGCTCAAAACTATGACTAGTTTAAGAATTATCACTAAATATATTAAAATAGTTAATTATATTTAGAGATTTTGGTTCTTACATCATTGATGAATCAAGGGATATTGTATTTAACTTATAATGTATAAATACTATAAATTACTGCATTTTACTATTCACAAAAAAATCAAGTATTTTAGAAAAATCGCAAAAATTCACCCTAACAAATTTTTGATGTTTCAAATAAAAAAAATAACTCCATTTTGTGAAAATAATTTTCTAAATATGAGAAATTTTGTTTTTAATTAAAATCATAATTTACTCAAAAAATACATATTTTAAAATTATAATTGATTTTATAACACTTTGAGAAATTAATTAAGGTCTCATAAAATTATATTAAAATCATATGAAAAAAATATATTAATTTATGAATAGATTTTATGAAAATAAATTTTCTTTTAAATTATTACATTAATCATAAAATTGTAATTAAATATTTACGACTTACAAAAATACAAACACTTAATTAAAAAAAATTATTCACTTTTACTATGATATAATTATATCGTAAAATAATTTATAAGATGCCTAAATTTTATTTATACTTTCATGGATGATGATACTATTCATTTAGTCGGTTTACTATTCATAAGGGTCATATTTCTATTCTTAAGGTCATGTTATTATTTCATCGATATAGGTTCCTTTACTTATAGAAATAATTCATGTTTCATTCATTATTTATTTATAAAGTTTGTATTGTGTTCTGAATTTTATTTTATGTAGTTTATACTACATGAAATAATTATAAGAAAAGAATTTACATTGGTAAAATTTTAGGTTGTTACAATTGATAAATAATTTTAATGATGCAATTAAATTTATTAATATACTAATTGTTTTTTATACTTGTAATTTAAGTAATTTCTTATTTTTGGATGTGATTAACTCATTTCTTCCCAAATTTATATTGAAAAACATTGGTAAGAAATTAAAATATTTAAATTGAGGTTATTGTATGAGTTTAATCACATATATATATATATGAAAATTTATTAGATTTATGAGAAGGAAATTAAAGGGGTGTGTCAAGTCTAATGAAAGATATTTTCTAACATTAACAATGATTCACCATATAATGAGTTATATTATTTTATAGTAATTTAGTAACATAGGCACAATAAAATTACAATTTATATTAATATAAATTTTTAAATTCATGACATGTGCTGGAAAAAAGAATTTAGTTGAGAAAAATAAATAATTTTTTACATAACAAGTGGTGTTTCATAGGCACTCAATTCTATTTTGTCTTCTCCTTACATGATATTCATCGATGACTTTAAAACTTTCTTTTTTTCACTCCCTTCACCTAGTTTTATTCCACTGCCACTATTTTTAGCCTAATTAAATTACTACGTGTATGCATGGTCATGTTGTATCTCTACCATTTATGTCTTGCTGACACTGTATATGTTTTTATAACTCGTGATTATAATGAAACACAAACATAAGGGATATTATTTTCAAAGGAAATTTTAATTATTGGTTTCAGAGATGATATTTTTTATAGGAGGATCATCATGTCATAATAGGGGAGGTTAATTCCATGATAATGGGCTAATTAAGGGTCCTATTATAGCTTATGGAGGAAACATGGAATGGAGGCAATAGGTTATGCCATGACTAGGGGGTGTCAAGGCATAGTGGATTTAGTGTTCATATATTTTGTAAAAGTAAAAACCCCTATGTATGGAGGTCACACTATGAATATGGGACTCATGCTATAATGATGAACTTTATGTACTAGTCAATAATCCTAATATATGGTTATATTATGGGGAGGGTGTCATGTTATGAAGGTGGAAGACACTTACATAATGCATTTACAAAATTTTGTGAGGAAGGTTGATCACAAAATGATCCATAGTGTCACACAATGATGAGTATTACAATGTGAAGGTAAAATTTCATACTATAAATGGTTAAGGACACACTGAGAAGGGATGAGGCTACACTTCTTTTTAATAGTCGAGACCTTAATCTAGTAGGTAGTCACCGCACCCCAAAACTATTACATAACACACACTCTAAAGATCCTTTATTCAATAATATATTTAGAAGTTAAATTTCTAATTACTGAATTTATTTTTGATAAAAAGGATTTCATATTTAAAATAATAATTTCAAAATTATAATAGGTTATGTGTTTGGGATTTTTATGAATAAATTGACTTTTAAGTTAATTATGAAAAAAATAGTTTTTACAAAAACCAAAGTGTTTTTAACTATATAAAAATGTAAGTATAAAAAAAAGTTATAAAAAATATTATCATAAATTAATTTATAGAGTGAAATTATGTATTTCAAAATGTGATTTTTAATTTAGTAAACCCATTTTTATAATTTTAAAAATTGAGCAATATTTTTCAAATGATAACAATCTTTAGTCTTTCTATTTTAATTATGTTTTCACTTGGTAAACTATGGTTTTAGATTTATTTTAAAATAACATAAGTCTTATATGGTAAATAATATTACAATTAAATTTATATAATTCAACAATATTGATAATTTTATCATAAACATAATTTTTATGTTTAAAATAAACTATTACTAAAAAATGGGTTTTTATGCATTACATACGCTAATGTTAAAATTAATTTTTCTTAAGCATAGAAATTTTATTTGATATAACTTATTTAATATTTTTAATCAGTGTGTAAAAATTATATAATAAGTCCCATTTTATTTTTATTCATTAAAAGTAAATTACATCGGTAAAAATTAATTACAATGGTAAAAACAAAACATTGTAAAAGTGAGATATCTAAGAGTAAAAGAGAAAAAATGATAAAAACATGTGTTCAAATGTTTGAATGGGTATTTCTAAACCATAAACCTTTCCCACTCAATTTATTTCAATTGTTTAATTCATATTACCCTTGAATAGTGACTTAATATTTTATATTATTATAGAAATACCACTCCCCCAACTTCTAAAAGGAGCCTTCAAAACCCCACTTATCCTCACACCCAAATCTACTTAGTTCAACCAAAAATATAATCAAATACCTCCCAAAAATTCCTATCCTCATCCCAGTGGTTCTTTTATTCTCAAAATACCACTCGTAAAAGGTAAAAATCTTTTTTTTAAAGGATTTTTCCAAGGATTAAAATAAAGAAACACTTTATTACTCATTTTACATTTCAATTCTTTTCTTTATTCCTCAACCTATTTAAGATATACTTAATAAATTATATTACAATGAAATTGTTATTATTAATATAATAAAATATCATTATGATTATATTATAATCATTAACTACCCATTCCCTTTAACATAGAAAAATAAAAACATTATCATGTGTACATGAGAACTACCGCCTCCTTGAATGATTTATTTTGTTTTTCATCTCCACATTAAATAGATGGTTAAAAGGGGGTATTTAATGGACTAATATGATATTTATAGACATATTAATATTATAAATTTATAAACCACTGCCTATCTTCTATCTGTTCTATGTAAAATTAATTCTTCGTATGGTCGTACGTGCAGACTACTGACTCTATGAATGTGACATATTTCATTTTTTATCTAGTATTTTATTCTTTATAAAACATTATTAAAATATGATTCAACATCTTAAAAGAATATAAAAATATCATTATAATTCTATAACAATCATATTATTCAAAAATTATCACTTCCTTATCCATAATAACCCATAGATTATAGCTTGATTTTGTTTGAGTTGGTTTAACCACCTACTTAAACAATGAAATAAATTTATATCATGGATAACTATATAAACATAAATAATTGTTTTATTATAAATCAAGTTTTGGTCAGAGAGAAAAATTCAAGAGGGGGTGAATTATTTTTCTAATAAAATTTAGGTTTAAAAACAATTTAATACTTAAATATCTCAATTTTATTAAAACACCCATTTTATAAAAACCACAAAAATATATAATTTTATTTTTAAAATAGATTCTAAAAGAGGGATAAATTCTTAGAAAAAATTATCTTTGAAATAATATTAACTTTTAAAAATAAATAAATTGATAAAATACTCTATATAGAACACAAATTCAGATTAAATATTAGATTAATGTTTTGATACATATTTTAAAATAATTATAGTTTTGAACTTTAAAATACTAAAAAACTAATAAAAACATTGAAAAATTAAAATAAGGGGTTTGGCCTCAAACTAAGACTTAATATCATCTATTTATAAATCTCTCACTTTCAATAAGTTTATAAAACAATAACCTGATCCATAACCTGGATCAGGTTTTATAATAAATAGTATGCAGGGCTATCTAGACATAAAGCTTCTTCTATAGTTACACATTGAATAAAAATAAGTAAAAGTCACCCAAAACCTCTTTTATAGTCTTCGTGGGTATAAAAAAGAATAAATTTGAGTGAGAGTTTCAAGATCTATTCAATTAAGTGCACGAGAATGTGTTTTACAGATAAATAGAGTAAAACTAAACACATCTCAAATATAAAACATAAACAGAAATGGAAAATTATTAGAGATAGGAAAAAGTGATGTTGATCAATCTGAAAAACTTTAAGTGTTAAGAGGTCCTTGAATATTTCTTTTTGAGAAGATTTAACTGGTTACATGAAATGTAAAACAAAACATAGTATCATAGAGCTTTGGAAAATCCTTCTATTTCAGCCTGTATATGTTCATAGTCCTTCTATACATAGGTGTACTATGATTTTTATTCGATTCAGCTTATAAAAGTCATTTAATGTATCACCACACACCCATGTATCCCATAAATATGTAGATGAGGGAATTCTTAAGAATTTATAATACTCTAGGTCCAATTATCCATTGAATAATAGTGATAATAAATCATGAATCCTTATACTGTAAACAAAAATAGAAAACTTCTAACTTTTTCTTCAATGTATCTATGGAGTGGTTTAATAATAATGATTCTGAAATCCAAATGTGACTGAATTTATTTAATTTATTAAATTATCCATTGGATATATTAAATTTTGAAATTAATATCTATACAACAGTAGTATAACACTGATAATATATCCTCTCTAGGGGTAGATCTAATAGGTCATAGATCTATTTGGTGGTAGATCTGATTGGTGATAGATCATTCCATTGGTAGATATATTCTAGCAGTAGATTTATTCAGTGGTATATATGTTGAAATAATGATAAATATAATCTAATGGTATATATTTTTAGTGGTATATCTATTGAACTAACATTAGATCAGCATAGCAGTGGTAGATCTCTTGAAATAATGGTAGACCAATTCAATAGTATATGTATTCAGTGGTAGATCATCATAACTGAGAGTAGATCCATTGAACTAATGGTAGATCATCACTTATCCAAAATTGTTCATAGTGTTACTATAAAATGATGCTCTATCATAAAAAATAAAACTCCATGTAATCATAAAAAATATGATTTGTGATCATTAAAATAAGTAGGTTACAACAATCTCCCTCATTCTGATGATAAAAAATCATGGTATTTATAACCATGTATATAAAAACTGATAAGTATAAATTAATATGAATAATGTTATGCTTAATATTTCAAATTATGGATGTGATAATTACCATCTTAAATTTCATTTAAGTTCACTCCACCTTTTGGTATTATTAAAAATATAATAAAAAAATTAAAGATATAAAGATAAAAAATATATATTTGACATTAAATATAAGAGTTAAAGGTCGCATTAAAAAATTAGTAAAATTAAAATACATTATCTAAAAAAACTAATCAGAATAGGAACCACTCTTCACTTGATTTAAATAAAGAAATATTAGATATTTTCCAATTCTAGTAACTCGAAGCACAGAGGTGGAGGCAAAAGGAATAGATGTATATTGAGGAATCTCCCTGATCATGATAGGCCTACAATGTCAAACCACTTCAATTGGAATTATTCCAAAAGGATGAAACTCTATAAGAAGGGATGAAGAAGTGGGTGAATAAGTGATAAAAGACATGGATATAGCCTTAAGCTCCACTACTACGGTCCTAGAGTTGTACAAAAATGGTTTCATCAACTAGAAAAAATAGGTAATGATATTACCATCGCACTCTATTACATTGAAGAAGTCCTTCTCCTCCATGAAAATCATGAGAAAAGGGGTCAAAATCTTGATTTGGTTTACTTTCTCCTTTAATTCCCTGGTCATTAGAGGAATTCATAGATTATCAGCGAGAAACTTAAAGTGTGAATTTAGCTCATGCTTTGTATAAATCCTAGAGATATAATACTTAATTTCTTTTATTATAGTGTCTCTATCACTCCTATAATCATTCAAGAATTCTCTAACCAAATTATAAATATTCTCACCATATTACTTTATTAAAAGAATCTCCTCTTGATGAAATGTAGAAATATCACTCATAATATCATAAAATTCCTCTTGAAAAATGGACCAAATCACATCTGCATCAATTGAGGAAGGGAAAGGATTTGGAGCACTAGAAGTTGAAGCATCAGCTATAGGAATAGACTCTAATCTCTCCAGAAGAGATATCGGACTATCAAAAAATCCTCATTTCATCTTCCCCATTATGGATTTAACTTATTCCATATCATCATCCAAACTCTTATTTTAAATCTTCAGTTATTACCTCTTAAAGATCATCTTATGTTGGATATGAGATATGACTAACTAAAATATCCATCTGGTATCAGTTTCACTTTGTTTAGTTTCTTAAGGAGGTGTTGATTTATGAATCCCACTGATATATGATATCATACTTACTCTAAAAGCATCCAGATCATCCTTAGTTACATAACCAAAAGATGGGGGAGAAAAAGGTAGAGGAGATGGAATCCTCTCTTTTCTAGGAAAAGAATCCTCCAAATGCCCACATTCAGCTATATGGCCCCCATAAAAAAAGTTTCCAACAGACCATCCTTATCTATCTATTCAACCAGAGATCCCTTAAGATCTTTTTTAAAAATAGAGATGGGATGTACACCTTTCTTAGGTGGAATTCCATGATAATAACCATTATATTACTTTGACTCTAAATAGTCAATTACAAGTTGAGTATCTCCTGGGGATTTCTCCCCCTTAGCAGGTTCTCTCTCCTCATCTCTATCAGAAATCACTGGCTCAACTCTATGACTTCTGGAATCCTAACCTTCTAAATTAATTTGATTATTTCTAGGAATGGATCATTATCTACCAAAAACACGTTGAGTATAAATAGTTTTATCCTCATCAATAGGATTACCTAGATTATAAGCACTAGAAGAGGGATGTGAATACTCTTCATCATCAATATCACCATCACCATTCTCAGACCCATCAGATCAGTCAGATACTTAAAAAACTTTATTAGAGATTTTAGAAGAACTCTCGGACTATTATTCACCTGAGACTATAGTTTCCTATTCTTCAACTTAAATTAATAATATTTATATAATATGAAGATGAATATATGGACTAGTATCTCCATAAGAAAAATAAGGTCTCTTAACCATATTAAGGTCACTTCCAAATCGTACAGAAATAGGCACTAGATCATATTCTCTAACTTCAACTTATTTTTCTTCTAATTCAGATTCCTAGTTAGAGTAATGAACCACAAATTAATCTAGATCCAAACTAGAATCAACCATATCTCTAGGTATATAAGGTTTCTACATAGGATTGAAATTCTCATAAATCTTACCATTATTAACCACCCATTTCTTCATCTATAGGTTCCAATTGAACTTCATTTTCTTACATGTAAACTTAATTAAATAGAAACCACCACAACTAATTACAACTTATTCATCCTCATCAATTAAACCATTGGATTCCAACATATCTTAAATAAATTTAATATGGATTGAGGAATTATATCTAGATGAATTCTTTCTCATTTCCATCATATAAACCATCAAGTATCTGCAAAGGTTTATATTATCTTCTCTTTACATAAGAAATAATAAAAAACAACTTAGTAACTCATGGTGATAAAGTCCCCCTTCTTGGTAAAAACGTATGATTGATAAATTTAGACAAAATTTGACACTCCCCATCTAGTTCTACAATAGTAGGTTTTCAAACATCAAAATTTTCAGTTAACTCTAATAAGGCATCCTCATACATGAAAAAACTCACTATTATTGGGAATGGATCCTTTAAAATCATCATAAATGACTTTATGAGGTACATTGAGGCATTTATCCAGTTTTTTTAATAAAATATCACTTATTTTTAATTGAACATACTTCTAAAAATATCTTTCTTTCCACTGAAATCATACTCTACAAACTGATATAATTGGTGAACTAACCTATGATAGAATTATCATTCATTCCTCAAAAACCGTTAAATCCATCATTTATCCTAGATTAATTTTAGAACTAGTGACTTTATTGAAACTAACCATTCAACATTTATTTTATTTTCAGCAACAAAAACTCGAGTTGAGAGTTGGGGGTTATTCAGTTTGACAATAGCACACTGGATAGATTCACCTCATGATTTATTTGAGCGATGTGATCCTTTAGGAGATGAAACTAGCACACATTTTACTCTCACCAACCATACATGGATTTTAATGAGGAAAGGTGAACTCAAGGAGGGTTTTATGTCAAGAGAGAAATGAAGATGAAAGGTTTGAAGAAGATGTGGGCAAGAGTATTCTCAAAATATGATTTAATATAATTTTTTCATTTAGGGATTTCAAATAATAAAATATAATAAAATATAAATAAATAAACTCAATGAAATTTTAATCATGAAAAAATTGGAGCAGTAGTATATAATTGAAAATAATAAAATAGTAGATCACAAATGGGGGATCTCTAATGGTTGATCACCAATGATTGATCATCAATGGTTGATCACTAATGGTGGATCACCAATGTTCGATCACAAACCTTGGATCACCAATTTTTGATTATCGGTGGTGGGGGTTGATTACCAATGGTCAATCGCCAATTTTGATCAATAAATATCAATTACTAATGGTGGATCTACAACTATAATTTTTCTAAAAAGTATATCGAGAGATAAAGAACTAACCAAAGATTTTCATTTTTAGTTCATGTTTGGTATAGATTAATCTATAAAAATTTTAAGTCTTTGTAAATATATCAGATATATGATGTTTAGTTCCAATGTATTCAAGAGTTATATCACTTTTTTGGAAATGATCTCTCAAAAAGTGAGGTCCAATATCTATAAGTTTTGTTCTATAATGATATATAGTATTCTTGGAGATATTTATCAGACTTTTACTATCACAATTTATAAGGACATGTCAAGATTGATATCCATAATATATTAAATAATGTTTCATCCACTAAATCCATGCACAACAACTTCTCGCAGTTATTTACTTAGCATCAGCAGTAGATAGTGCAATAGAATTTTTCTTTTTTACTACACCATTAAACTAGTAACTTGGAAAAAAGGTGACATGTTCCAAAGGTTATTTTTCTAACTTAAAGCCACCAAAATCTATATCTGAATATATCACTAGATCAAATTCGTGTCCTATATGATAAAATAGTCCTAAATTTATTGTATACTTTAGGTATTTAAAAAATATGTTTACAATAATTAAATGTGATTCTTTTGGATTACATTAAAATTGCAACACATACATGCACTAAACCTAATATTTGTTCATCTAGAAGTAAAATATAGAAAGATTATAATCATACATCTATAATTGGTTTGATCAATTTATTTTCTAGTTTTTTCAAGGTCTAAATTATAGGTTTTACTCATAGGAGTATCACTACTCTCTGTGTTATCCATACTAAAACGTTTTAAAAGGTCTTTGGTGTACTTACTTTGATTTAAAATAATTATTTATTTATTTTGGAAATTTTAAAAAACCAAGAAAAACTTTTATCTCACCCATTAAAATTATTTCTAATTCAATTTTCATTATTTTTGAAAAATCTTTATGTAATGAATTTCTAGAAGATCCAAAAATTATATCATAAAGATAAATTTTTGTAATTAAAACCTATTTTAAAATTATATTTATAAATAAAGTAGGATCATCTTTTATTTTATTAAAACCTTTAGAAATCAAAAATGAGCTAAGCCTATTATACCAAGCTCTTGGAGATTATTTTAAAACATATAAATATTTTTTTAATTTAAAAACATGATTTGGAAAATGGGTATTTTTGAATATAAGGGGTTTTTTAATAAATAAATCCTCAAATATATAACCATTTAGGAATGTACTATTAATATCCATCTGATATGGTTTGAAATTCAGATGTGCTACATAGGAAATCAACGTTCTTATAGATTCAATTTTAGCTACTGGTGAAAAGGTTTACTCATAGTCAATGCCTTTTTATTGACTATATCCTTGTGTAACTAGTATATCTTTATTTATAACTATTGTGACTGAATCATAAACTTTGTTTCTAAACACTCATTTAGTGCCAATGGTCAGAATGTCTTTAAGTCTATCCACAAGTTCCCAAAATTTATTTCTTTAAAATTTATTGAGTTATTCTTTCATTTCCATTATCTAGAATTCATCATTAATTACATTGTTAATGTTCTTAGGTTCGAGTTATGACAAGAAATATTGATGTTCATATAGATTTCTAATAAAATCTCTAATTTTTGTTACTCTATCAAGTTATCCCACTATAGAATCTAAGGGATGATATTTAGAAGTCATAACTACTCTAGAAAAATAAGGTTTTTATATTTCATTATCCTCTATAGATTCAGGTTTAGGTTGATCATCAAAACTGGGTGAGGTCTTCATAGAAGGTCTGATATAATCATCACCAGGATTTTCTTTTAATTTTAGACTAGATAGGTCATCCTCAAGATTTTTTAAAGATGTTTTAGGCACATGTAGACCTATCTCATAAAATTTAACAAGTACATATTCCTTAAAAATTTTATTCCTTTTATTAAATACCCTATATGATTCACTTGAATTAGAATATCCAAGGAAAATTCCTTCATCACTCTTGAAAAGAAAATTTTTCAATATTATCCTTTATATTGAGAATAAATACTTTTTAACCAAAAACTATAAATAAATTAGACTTTTTTTCTTCCATTTCATAGTTTATATGGATTTTTATTTAAAAGTAATCTAATAAGAACTCTATTGATTATGTAACATGTTAAATTCATATATTCTTCCCAAAAATAAATAGAAAAATCATACTCATTGAGAATGTTCCAAGAAATTTACTAAAGGATTATATTTATACTTTCTACTAAAATGTTCTATTATGGGGTTATAGGAGCAGAAAAGTTATTATTATATCCATGTTGTGAGCATAATGATTCAAAATCTTGATTTTCAAACTCAAAACCATGATAACTTCTTAATTTCTTGATTTTAAGTCCACTATGATTTTATATAGAATTATAAAACTTAGAAAAATAGGAAGAAGATTCACTTTTTTGAGATAGAAATAATACCCAAGTATATCAAGAAAAGTCATCTACTAGAACATAAATATAGTACTTCCAATTTAATCTAGAAACGCTATAGGGTCTAAGAAAATATATGTGAAATGACTCTAGGGGTTGAGAAGTTAAAACTTATTCATTTTATTTAAAATATTTTTTTTTTCTATTTTGACATGGGTTACATACTTTATCATTTGGGAATTGTAGTTTAAGTAGATCCTTGACTAATATTTTCCTAGATATCTTTATAAGTGAATAAATATTATCATTAATTATTCTCCTAATATAGTCCCAACACTCTTTATGAAAGTCACTTAGATAGGAAATGTTTTGAGAATTCAAGGAATCTAAATTAATTTTAGATATATAATAATCTCTCAAAATAGTGAAAACTAAAGCATTTTTAGAATCAAAAACTTTATAGGCATTATTTTCAAACCTAACATGGAAACCATCGTCATATAACTTTGAGATTATAATTAAATTATACTTTAATTCCTATAAAAATAAAACTTTTTAAATTAAAATAGTATTAGAGTTGTCGATTTGACAAAGTCCAGTCATTCTCCCTTTGGAATTATCACCAAAGGTGACATGTCCATCGTCAACTTTGATTAGGTTCTTGAAACTAGATTAGTCCCTAATCATATATCAGGAGAAGCCACTATCCAAATACAACAAATACTTGATTAACTTTTTAAGTAGGTTTCCTATAAAGATAAATTAACAAAGCTATGATTTTGGAACCCATGGCCTTCTAGGTCTTGAGATGTCAGTAATAAGGGATTTGGAAATCCATAATTGTTTAATAGGTTTCTTATAAGTAGATCTAAGACCTTTATAAATAAAAAATTTATTAGGTACATAATAATAGTATGTATTCATAGTACTCGTAGAACTATAAATAGAAATAGATTTAGTCTTATTTATGTTTTTATGTATAGATCAATATCTAATTCTTGTGGTATGATTAGGTACATTTTTCTTTCCAAACATCTATTTTAAGTATTTCTTCCATCTTTTAATATTTCTAAATAACTTTTTGATTTTTCAATGGATAATTTTAACTCATTATTTTATTTTAGTGGTTTATCATTTTTATCCTTTTCTATACTAAGATTAGTTCTAAAGTGATCAAACAAGGCATGTTAATTCTTTAAACTTTTGTATTTATATTTAAGTTTATTGAATATATCCTCCAACATATTATAATATTCAAAACATTTCTTCACTAGAAATTTTTCCTCACTATTTTCATTTTCAGAAAATTTGGAATTATAAACATGAGATGTAGTAAAAATATTAGATACATCAAATGTGCTCATCATAAAACACATATTGTCTCTATCATGCTTTTCCTCTCTAATTGAGTCTAAATTACTTAAACTACCTTATGAATCACACCATGTTTATTTTATATACTTCTTATATCTATTATCTTTATCCACATAATTTTTATTATACTTTAACTTAGTAAAATCATCTTTAATATGACATTTTCTCTTGTATTCATAGAATGTCACTTCATTTGTAGAATTGTCCTTTTTCCATTCTCTTCTCCAGTTACCTCTATTTTCAAGCTTACCTTTATAGTTTTACTTCTTGAATAATTTATTCCTCTTTTAAAATTTCTTGAATCCTCTATCTAAGTGATCCATTTCTTCATCACTTTCAAAATATGACTCTTTATTACATGAGTTGTCTTCTTTGATCAGTCTTTTTTTTGACTCGGAAGTCTTTAAATATATTGAATTACTCTTTGGTTCATCTTCTTATTCTTAGTTTAGTTTAATTTACTCTTCAAACATCATGAGGTTTCCTATTATCTCCTTAATATGAAACTTAATTATATTGCATGACTCTCTAATTGAAATTAAAGTTCCTCTCCATCTGTCTATTATGCATCTTAGTAGGCACATCACTTGATCTTTATTAGTAATTGGTTTTCCAAATGAATGCATCATGTTAAAAATATCATTGAATCTGAGATACATATCATAAATTGGTTCATTATGTTTCATCTTAAATTTATGATATTTAATCATATAATTATTTAGAAGAATTTCTTTAACAATTGAAGTTCCTTCATGAGAAATAGCCAAGGTATCCCAAATTTCAAATGCAGTAGCATAGTAATATATTCTATTAAACTCTCCATATCCTAAGCCATAGCATAAATCATACATAGATTTACATTTATAATAATATAAATCTTTAGTAGCATCACTCCAAGTATCTCTAGAGGTTTGAGGTTTTTCATATTTATCCTCAATTAATATCCAAATATCAAACCTCATCCTATATAAGTAAATTTTCATCTTCATATTCTATTGATCATAATTAGTTCCATTAAAATAAGGAGGCTAATTAGTAGTTATTCCCTCTTATCTATTATTAACCATGAATAATTAAATTTAGAATAAATAGAAATTTAATATCTTTTAATTGAAACTATATCATATTTAAAAATATGTTTTAAAATCCTCTAATACCAAATGTTGGTTAGAGTAGAGAACTCAAGAGTGAGTTATTTCAGTTTCAAAAAAAACTATTTCAAAAAAAATAAATCTTAAATCCACCAATTTTATAAAAACACCAAGTTAATTAAAATCATAAAAATATGTAATTTTATTTTTAAAATAGCTTCTCAATGTGGGATTAATTATCATTTAAATTAATCTTTGAAATTATTTTAACTTTTGTAACTAAATTACTTGATCAAATATTGTATATAGAACACAAATTAAGATTACCTATTAGAGTAAAGTTTTGATACATATTTTAAAATAGATACAGTTTTGAACATTTAAATACTGAAAAGAAAACTGATAAAACGCAGAGCAAAATAAAAAAAGGGTTCATTATCACCTTTCCACATGGAAATCACCCACTGCCAAGTAGTTTATTAAAGAATAAACTTTATCCACAACTTGGAATGGGTTTTATAATAAATATCACACAGTTTTTCCAAGAATAAGGCATATTCTGTAGTTATATGTGGGATAAATACAATTACAAGTCACACAAGCCCTCTTCAACAGTTTTCATGGGTATAAAAAAGTAGAAATCTAGGAGAGAGTGTGTTGATCACTCTCCAGTTAAGTACAAGAGACTATGTTTTACAGATAATAAGAGTAAAACTAAACACAACTAAAATATAAATCATAAATAGAAATATTAAATTATTAGAGGTGGAAGAAAGTGATGTTTCTTGATTTGAATAGCTTCATATGTTTATAGGTCCTCAATTATGTCTTTGTGAGAAGTTCAAATAGGTTCCATCAAATGTGCAGAAAAATAGAGTATCGTAGAGGTTTATAAAATCCTTTGGTTTTTAGTCTGTAGATAACTAGAGTGCTTCTACACATAGGTTTATTAGTATTTTTCTTTGATTCAGTTTATAAAATTTAGTGCATAGATCACAACACTCATATGTATCCCATACATATGCACACGATGGATTTCTTTAAAATTTATAACATTCCAGGTCCATTTTTTTCTTGAAGTATAATGATAATAAATCTTGAATACTTATATTGGGAAAAAAAATAGGAAAGTTATAACTTTTTATTCAATGTGTATATGGATTAGTTTAAGAATAATGATTCTTAAATTCATGTGTAACTGACTACATTTAATTTCTTAAACTAACCATTGGAGATATTAATTTTTAAATGAATATCTAGATAGCAATGGTATCACACTAGTTGTAGATACTCTCTGGAGATAGATTTTATTGGAAGTAAATCTTTTTGGTGGTAGATATGATTGATAGTGGATCATCCCAATGGTATATATCTACTGGTGATATATATTTTTAGTGGTATATCTATTAAACTAAGGGTAGATATGATCTGACAATAGATCTATTCAGTGGTTGATCTATTGAACTAATAGTAGTTCAACACAATTTGTAGTAGGTATCTCAAACTAAATGTAGATCAATTCAGTGTAGATTTATTTACTTTTAAAACATCATAACTGATAATGGATTCATTGAACTAATGGTAGATCAGCTCATAGCCAAAAAAATCACAATGTTACTATAAAATGATGTATTATCATAAAACATTAAACTTGTTAGAATTATAAAGGAAACATAATTTGTGATCTTTAAAGTAAGGAGGTTCCAACATTTATGATAATATAATTTTTGGTTTATGGGTGTTAAATGTTATATTAATATTCAACTTATTATTATTATACCACCCTTTTTTTCATTAAAAATTATAGAAAAAAGGTCATCCAGAACTTCATCATTGTGAATCATAACTAGAATACTTATGTAATGAAATTAAAATATTATAAATCATTATAAAAAACATATAAAATTACCTATAATGACATTTTAATTATGAAATTTTAATCTATAAACAAGAATTGACACCACTATTATAAAACTAGTATAAAATATAAAATCAAAACAAATAAAATATGATAATGATTTTTAAATATAAATAACTAATATATTTTTAATATGTGATTAGAAATTAAGTTAATAAAAGTTTTTAGGTATGAATAAGGTTTTTAAATTGGTGATTTAGGTAGTTATTTTTATTATACAGGAGGTTCAATCATATTTGACTAAGAATAATTTTAATGGACTTATAATCTCAAATTCCTTTTTCATTGAGAAATGTTTTGTATTAGGAACCTAATTTCAATAATATAGTGTATATAATACCTATTAGATTTTTTTATTATAAATTATATTTTATTCATGTAATTTTAAGTTCAATTACTTGTTCTATATTTGAAAGGGGTTTTGATTGAAATGTTACCTAAGTCATAAGGGTTTCTAATCATTCATTTTCCTTTTTAATAGAAATTATTTTGTTATAATACCATTTCCACATATTTCTTTGATGGAATGGTAATATATCATATTTGATATGTATTTAATGAGAAATTACTTATTTCCATGCAATATATCTTTTTCCTAAGATTCCATAATGAACAAAAATCTAAAATTTTGAAATGTTAAGTATGTGTTATTTTCATAGAAATTAAATATTTATTTAGATACGCATAAGTAGATGTGAAATTAGCAAATATGAACCTAGTGGTAATCATCATAAAAAATTGAGTATCAACTAAATCTTCCTTCGATACACAATGAGTGGAACTAAGACTACAGTCCTGGATAGAAACTCTTTGGGGATATGCTATGGATAATTCAAATTCTATTTTCAAAAAAAATGAAGGATTTAATAACTATTACATTAGTATCCTACCATTAAAATTATTGAACTCGATTTTTATCTTATATTCATAACCCAACACAATGAAAAAACCCTTAACCCCTACCTTATCTGAATTTTATTGATAAGGTTACTTCCTATTACATTAAGAATACACCATAATTTCTAAATTAATTATGAGATATTCACCTATATAGACACACTATACCATTGAATGGGGAAATATTTATTTTCCATATTTCCATTATATAGGTCACTATTGTTTTATTTAATGATTAATAAGTAATAATTTCCGTAGTGACATTATGAAATGTATTATTAATTCATATGATGAATACATTAGACATAATTAGTGATGGGTAGGGCCTAGAATTATATAAGTTATTATTGTATCAGTATCTCTCATGAGACAAGATAGTTAGGGTAATGGATTATTCCTTACGCATTTTTATATGATGGCTTAGAATAATAACTTAACGGTTTATTTATGATGTATAGAATTATTCATTTTGTCAATATGATTTTAGTGACTATTATATAGGTTTTTATATTATCATGGATATATTATTACCTTTGTTTTATTTTATAATGTAATTAATCTAATCATTTATTTTTTCCATTATGTTTACTCTATGTTTATATTATGATATCATCTATTGTAAAAAACTCCTTATCAAGTATCTAGACTCACCCTTATTTTGTTCCTTTCCCTAGGAAACCGAGAATTGAACTAAATGTAATTTTAAAAGATATTCTATAAGGGATAGTAATGCTCTATCTAAGTTTGTGTGACATATTTTATGTTTTTAGGTGCATTTAAAAAAATATATTTATCAAGTCCTCTAAGACTACCAATATTTTAGAGATCATGGTAACTCTTGTGTTCTATAACAATAAATAAATATTATCGCTGTCTCTAGATTTATGGAGAATGGGTTGTGACAGTTGGTATCAAAGTAATTTTAATAGAAACATTGGGGACTAAATTTAGAATAACCTAGTTGGATAATGCAAATATTAAGAATAAACCTTATGATTTTAAGAAATTTTTCTAGAAAATTTATTAGTAATTTAATTTTTAAATTCAACATCATGAGTTAATTATGTTCAAGACATTTTTTAGAGATAGAGTCTAGTAGAAGAAATATAAACTATATCAACACTTATAGTCAATGTAGTGGTGTTCCTCATGATAAATTTAATGAGGTGGGAGTTATAGATAATCATATCATAAAAATATTAGAGAATTTGACCAGTTTTATAAAATATAATCTCACCCAAATAGAGTAACCTGTTGATCTACAATGTTGTGTAACTATATTGGTTAGCTTTAAGCAACAACAACCTACATCATTAAATATAACTATTAATCCATTAGTAACTGAGAAATAGATTAAGTCACTAGAAAATATATTTCTCACTTAGGAGGTTGTAAAAGGTAAAAATTCATCATGGAAGTACATCATTTTAATGGAGGTTCATATCAATGGTGATTAATAATTCCAAATACTTAAGAGGATATAGATATAGAGTTAACAAAAATGATAAATTTAAGGATATATTCTATGAAAAATACTTTTCTTGTGAGAAAGGGGACGAAATGGAAAGGCAATTACTCAATGTTAGTTATAAGGAAGAAGAAAATGTTACTAAGTATGAAGTTAAATTTATAAGGTCATATAGACATGTAATGGACTATTTATATTGGCTATAAAGTAAGATTAGCCATTTATTTGATGGGATAAAGCTGGGACATCAAAAGGTGTTAGTCTCTTAGACATTTTTATCATATAAGGATATAATCTCAAGAACTATTATGATAGAAAAAGTGTTCTCTAAGAATTATTTCTTAAAATAAAATCAAGAGAATAAATGTTAGTTGAGCATCATGGAAGGAGAAGTATACAAAATGGATATAAATAAAGTTTCGAATTTCCCACATGTAATAAATTTGGAAAGAAACACCATGTAAATTTCCTTAAGTGAATGGGATTTTTTTCAAGTGCATAGAAAAAAATAAAATATTATTGTGAATTAAAATAAAGGTAGAGGTTTTTTATGTTTAGTGATTTAACTTTACAGATATGTGGAACTATTTAAACCAATAACCAAACATCTTGGGAAATTGCCTTATAATGTCCTTGGGAGAATGGATGGTCTTTTTCAAATACTACATCTGATGTTAATGTCCCAAATGAAGTTATGATAGCTACATTGATACTAATCATTAATTTAGTTAATTATTTATTTTTTTGTTGATAAACATTATCTTTTTTATTATATGTGTTTGGTGTGAATATGGAATCATTCTCTAATACTCTAAGAAAAAAATTTCCATTAATACACCCAATGAAAATATTCTCATAATGAATATTTACAGAGTATTTCTTATTATAATGCATAGATATTACCTATTGGAAAACATGATTATTATAACCATGGTTTATTTTTAAATAATACTCCATATGGATTAGATCTCAATGTATAATAAAAGAATTTATTTCTAATGGAAAGAGTTTTCTATTTGTGAAGGAGAATAAAAAACCTTATTTTCAAGGGATAGACTTCATCTCTTGGGTCTTTTCTATATCCACATATAGTAGCTCAACTTGGTGAAATTATAGTAGAAGGGGATGAGAATAAATCCTAAGGATATATGATATACATATTATACAAAAAATACATTAATTTATTTCTAGAGTAACTACCTTGTCATCCACTTGAGCATGCGGTTGAGTTCTCCATTGAACTAATTCTTGATGAAAGACCCAAATCCCAATATACTGGAACCAATAGAGTTGGTATAATTGATGAAACAACTAAAATATTTGTTTAATAATGGATTTATACACCCTAATGATTCATCATGGGGTTCCCTGATTTTGTTTATTAAAAATAACGATGGATCTATGGGATATTTGTTTAATTATAAGAAGTTTAATTCCATTACTATAAAGAATAGGTATCATGTACCATTCATTGACGACTAATTTTTTCAACTTCATGGATCTCAATATTTTTTAAAGATAGATCCTCACTCTTATTATCATTAGTTAAGGGTGAATAAGGATGATATATCAAAGATTTAATTTCATATTTGGTATGTATATTATTCATTTAAATTAATTCACATTTGATTTACTAATGATACATTTTTGTTTATATATATGATTAATAGAGTATTCAAGTATTTTCAATGTAACTTTAGGGTGGAATCCATTGATGGTATATGGATATACTCTAAAAGTTAGGAAGAGCATGAAAACTATCTATAAATAATTCTTATTACCATTAGAGAAAAAAATTATATGGGAAATCATATAAGTGTTAATTTTTTCTTCTTTAATTTTATTTTCTTAGCTATATTTTATCTAAGGATTAAATATGTAATGATCCTTTAAATACAAAGGTTGTAAAATAATGGACTATACTAATAAATATAATCAAGTTATGTAGTTTTCATGGTTTAGTAGGTTATTTTATGTGATTTAAAAACAAATCTATATTGTACAACCAGTTAACTAAGTTAAAATGTATAGGGGATAAATTCACATATCAAAGGAACATGAAGAAAATTATGAAGAGAAAATGAGGAGATTGATTAATACACCTATATTTACTCTAACATTGATAATGGAAGGATTTTTAATATATAGTGATGAATTGATGAAAGGATAGTGTTGTTTCCTTATGAAAAAATGATAGAGTGGTTTCTTAAGAATCAAGGAGATTTAAGATCCATTCCCCCATGGTCATAGCCTAGTGGTTACACCTTTGAGGGGTCTTATGGGAGGTCTCGGGTTCGAGTCTACCTGAGTACTTGTAGGTTTCATATATTTTCTTTGTTTCTTTGTATCCCCTTCCCCTGAACTATTGTAAGGAAATTTAAGATCCATGAATATAACTATCCAACTTAGGACCTTGAGATGGAAATCATAATATTTTCCTTAAATATATGGAAGCATTATCTCTATGGTGAAAGATTCAATATATATATAAAAAAATTGTGAATTATATTTTATCATATAAAGAGACTAAAATGAGGTAAAGAAGATGGTTGGAACTATTCAAGTAATATGATTCTTTAATACACTACCACCCTAGGAAGGAAAATAAGTTTGTTGATGCATTGAGTATGAGGGACCATAGAGTTATGACCATGATGAATATTAACAAGGATTATATATTTAAAAATAAGTAAAGATAGATAAGGTAATTTTTATGCAAGTAGATCCATCATTATTTTTCCAGTAAATTGATAATACAAATTTACTTTAAAATATTGATAAGTACTAGTAGAATGTTTAGTAATTAAAAAGTAATATTAGGGTAGTGAATAATGGTGAATGGATAGAATTCGTTCATAAAGATATAGTGTTAATGTTTTTAAAGAGGTTACGTGTTCCATATGTACTAGAGATGAAGATGGGTCTATTAGATAATATGAATAGTTTGAATTTCTTCATACACCCTGGTAGTATAAAGATGAATAGACGTTTTAGAGAAATTTTTTAAAAGGATGTTATGAAGAAGGAAATTATTGACTTTGTATCCAAATAAAAAGTGTTCCAGTAGGTATATATTGAAATAAAACATCTTAAGGGAGCCATAAAACCTATGTCTATACTTATATAGAAGTGGGGAAATATTAAAATGAATGTTTTCCCTATAATTATAATGAATCTAAGTAAGAATGATACTTTATGGGACATTTTTTATTATCATTCCAAGTTTGAAAATTTTATAATATTAAGGAAGATATAAACATTGAGTACCTTTTTTGGTCATACAATAATAAAACCATGAGACTCCATGATGCAACTTTATCAATTGTATGTGATCATGACCACCAGTTCACATTGAAATTCTCAAAGAGTCTTCAAAAGACTCTAGACACTAAGGTACATTTAAGCATATCATATCATCCCCAAACTAATGGTAAGTCTAGAAGAAATATTCAGACATTATAATACATTTTGAGATCAAGTTATATTTACTTCCAAGGAGCATGGTTTTAGTATATACTTTTAGTGGAATTTATATATAATAATAGTTTATATCTGAGCATCCAGATGTCACTTTATAAGATTTTGTTTGGGAAGATATTTTGTGATCCAACATTTCATGAAGAAGTTGCAGAAAGGAGGCTGGTGGGCCTCAAATATATGGGGGATACAATGAGTAAGGTTCATACTATTCAAAATCATATCAATGTAACTTAAAGAGGGAAAAATATCTATGGTGATGATCAAAGGAAAGACTTGGAATTTCAAGTGGGGGATCTTGTATTCTTAAAGGTTTCCCCATATAATGGAGTTGTAATATTTATTAAAAATATGATGTTAAGCTCTGGGTATACTGGGTATTTTGAGATTCTTGAGAAAATTGGAGTTGTAGATTACCAATTGTCTATACCACCCAGAATTTATATAGTATAAAACATCTTCCATGTTTCATTACTGGTAAAATACATGTTAGTTCTAATGAATGTAATAACATATGAGGTAACTGAGTTATAACATGAGTTATATTATAATGAAGAGAATGTATTAATCCTTAATAATAAATAAAAAGTGCTATAGAATCTGGAAACTCAACTAGTGAAAGTAATTTGAAGAAATCACAAAATAGAGGAGCCAACATAGGATCCTGGAGAATTTATGAGAAAGGAATATTCATATTTTTTTAATAGCTAACATGTATCCCAATTTTTATGAAAAAATTAGTTAAGGGGGATATTGTAATACCTAAGACCTTACTCTAGTAGTTAAACATTACATCCCGAAACTATTGCACAATATATACTCTAAAGATAAATTAGTCATAACTATTTTTAAATTTTACAAAATTAAATCTAGAATTTATAATTTCTAAAAACAATATCATATTTATATTAACCATGTTATAATTACATTTGGGTGAATTTTTTGGATTTTTTTGAAATAATTGATTTTTAGGTGAATAGTGAAAATGTAGTTTTTACAAGAGAAAATATAATTTTTATGACTATATAAAAATGTATGTATTACATAAAAAGTAAAAATCATTTTTCATCGTATGGATTTAAATTATTAATTTTAAAATACTTTTTTATATTAGAAAACCCGTGTTTAATATTTTTGAAAACTAAGAAATATTGTTTAAATAAAAACTTTTTTAGCCTTTCTGTTATAATTAAGTTTTTACTGGGTAAAACTAGGTTTTGGATTTATTTTTTAGGAAAATAGATTTTATATGTTTAATAATAAACTATTTAATGTCATAGAAATCAACAATATTAATAATTTTACTATAAAAATAAAATTTATGTTTAAAATACACATTCTAAAAATAGGTTTTACGGGTTACATATGCTAAGGTTAAAATTAAATTATCTAAAAAATAAAAATAAAAAATTTGATAAAATGGATTTAATATTTGGAATAATTGGGACTAAATGATGAAATAAAGACTATTTTCTTTTTATGCATTAAAATTAAATTACTCAGATAATAATTCATAGTAAAAACCCTAAATAGTAAAAGATGTATATCTAAAAGTAAAAGACATAAAAACATGAAAAAACATGTGTGAAAATATAAGTTTGTGGATTTATAGATCATAAACTATCCACACTTCATTATTTTCCATTATTGGATCCATTTTGACATTGAATATTGAATTTACAATTTATATTATTATAAAAATAAATACTATAAAAATGGTGTTTAACACTGCTAGTATTTATCAATGCTAGAAAAAAACGCTGATAAATGACATATTTATCAGCGCTAAATAAAAAATTGATAAAAATAACCCTTTATTAGTGCTTTTTTATTTAAGACTGATAAAGGGTCCCTTTATCAGTACGTTATTTTTACCACTGATAAAGAGTACCCTTTATCAAAACTTTATTTTTAGCACTGATAAAGGGTACCCTTTATCAACATGATTTTTTTAGATCTCATAAAGGAGTTCTTTATCAGTGTTTTGTTAGCACTGATAAAGGTCTGAATATATAAAATGAAATAATTATATAAATAAAAAATGAGTTTATTAAAAAAAAATTACAAATTTTATTAATTAAATAATTATTGATAAAATGAATAAATTGATTATACTATATATAAATTATAAATACTTATAAATATTATGTATTAAATATATAGATATATGAAAAATAAAAATTGAACAAATTAAAAATAAAAATAAGTAAATTAAGAAAAATATTAAGTATTTTATTAATTATATGATTCTTGATAATGTTAATAAATAGTATATATTAGATATATAGATATATATTAATGTATATAAATATGATTTATATTTTAAAAATTATTTATGCACTTTACATTATAAAATATTCATATATTTAGTGAATAATGGTTTGTAATTAAAAATTAATATGAATTAAAAATACTAACTAATTACATCAAGTAATAGAAATAATTGAATTTTGTTTGATTTTTCAATTTATAACATAGATTAAATGTATTATATTGATTTCATATATAGGTAATTAATGCATTTTTATATACATATGCGCACACACAAATATATTTTTTGGAATTTAATCAATTTTTATTATTTATTTTATATATATTTATATACTATGTTTTAATATTTTCAATATGTATTCATATTTATTTAAATATATTTCCATTTTTTATAGATTAATATTAATCAAACTTATCGAAATTTTCAATATTGTAATCATTCTTAATTAATCAATTTTACACATTTTTAACATGCATGAACATAAGATTAAATATTCATTAATAATATTAAAAATACATTTGAAAAAAAAATATTTATAAATAAATATATTTATAAATGTATGTTTACTATTTTTATACATTTATAATTATAAATAAATAAATAATATTTGTTTAAAAATTATTTATATAATTATAAATAAATAATTGTAAAATTATAATAAATTTATTTAAATAATGTATAATTTTATTATGTTTATATATATAGAGAGAGAGAATTATATAAATATATATAATAATATAAATATTATTTTTTAAAAAGTATCTATATAATTATAAATAAAAAACTATATATTCAAAGATTTATAAAATTATTATTTTATAAAAAATATTATTATAAGTATTATAATTATATATAATAATTATACTTTTGTTAAAATGTATTATTTAAAAAAAGTATTATAAGTATTTATCAGTGATTTATTAGCGCAGATAAAAATAGAGATTTATCAGTGCTAAGAAAACGCTGATAAAGATTGATTTTATCAGTGATTTTTTAACATTAATAAATATCTATCTTTATCAACTCTAAAAAAATCCCTAATAAAGATACCTTTTATCAGCACTTATTAACTTAGTGCTGATAAAAGTTATCTTTATCAGTGTTTTTTTAAGCACTCATAAAAGTGTCACGACCTATTTTAAGAACTCTAATCATCATGAACTAGTTCGCGATATCCAAAGATCTTCCTGGAAGAGACCTCTTGTCGGTGCTTCTTATTGTTGAATCCAAGCTTGAATCTAGGATAGAATCAAGGCTCCAACTATTCAAAGTCTCCAATCCAAGTCTTGAGCGATTCAAGAGCTGAATGCAACCACGGCTCGAACGAAATCTAGGTTTTTCAATATCTCTGATTTCCCTTGGTTATCCACTAAACATTATCATCTCACATCACTGTATCCCAACAAGTATAATTTCACTATCCTATAATTAAACAACCCAAAATTCATTGTTTTTTAGATATATTAAAATATTTTCTTCCCCGATATCATGTGGGTCTCCTTGGGACAACATTGGTATCGTGCAGCTTGAAATATATCAAACCCGATATTGGTTCATGTTTTTGTTAGGTATAACAGGCTCCTAATACCTATATTCAATGACATCTACCTCTTTGAAACCATAAACTTTTGAAAAATTCATCCACATGGTGATTGGTGTTGTTATTATTTTGGAATATTACATTGAAAATCACTTGGATGAAGAAATATGTGACATCATTGGGGTCTTATATTATGTCATGCAACAATTGGAACTGTGAGGGTTGAGTGAGGAGGAATTTAAATATAGTTTTATTCTCTTATATTTGAAAGGTAATTCTAGAAGTTGTTTCCAAAAAATGGATGATGAAATATCTGACACATGGGAACAACTATATAATGATTTTTTTCATGAACTTTTTTCCTAGGATAATGAACACTAAAATATGGTATAAAATTAATGGATTTATTTAGGATTATTTTGAACTATTTCATGAGGCTTGGGATATATTTTGAGTTCACTTATGAAATGTAAAAATCAAATGATTCTCATGAATCTGTAAAATCATATAAGAAAAAACATTATATATGTTTTATTTTTTGACTTATTTATTTAACTACTTCTTGAAAAAATATAATGTTTTTAGTTTTTATTTTTTAAATATTTCAATTTGAATTTAAATGATGTGACTTAAATTCTATAAAAATAAAAATCAAATATTTTTAAGGCTCTATAATCCTTGGACTATATTATATAGAAAAACTTTTTTTGAGATAAAATTTACTTGATATTTTAATTTTGGTCATTGAAATATAGTTAGAAAATAAAAAATTGGAATGAGTCATTTTCTAGGAAAAACCTCAACATCATGGTGTTTTAAAAAAAAATTATTTCTTTATGTGGTTTATAATAAGAGTATATTGTTGATATAATTTGTTATTCTCAGTCCTTTAGTATTGATCAAAAAAATTCTAAATTTAATATTTTCTTTGAAAAGTAACTTATTTAATGAGAAAAGTTTTCTATTTTTTAAATTTTAAAGAATATTTTTAATCATTAAATAATAAATCTTACACCACTACATTTAACTAATTTTGATAAAATAAAATATTAACATGGATTTATGTAAATTTAATAAATAAGTTTTAATTGAATCTATTTTGTTAAAATAAAAATTATTTTTCATGGATAAAATCATTACACCTTTAAAATCCCACTTAAATTCAAATTTATTAGTTTGGGTTTAATAATTTAATAAAATTCTATGTTCACTTAGGATTATTAATTCTATTTAATTTTATAGTTTACTAACATTAAATTAAATCCATTTTTTATGTCCTTTTAGTGGTAATATGATTCCCCATAGATGTGACCATCTCAATTGCATGACATGAAAAAATGTTTCATTACAATACAGTACCATGACATTTTATATTAAGAGTTTTATAGAATTAGGAAAAAATTAACTACAAAAACCATGTATTTTTAAGCTAATGGAAATTTTTGGGAACAATATATGCAATAACTTAATCCGTAAGAATCATTCATTGTTCTTATTCAGATCAAGCTCCTCATGTCACATTGTTCTTATTAGGATCAAACTCCTCATGAATATATTTGATCAAATTATCATCCTTGTCAGCCTCTTCAAATGATTTAGGATATTCTTATGGAAAATGATGGGTTTTTAGAGTATTACTCCTTTGAGTTTTCACCAAAACTTTCTGATCACCAATGACATTATATTCATTAATTTCAGCCTTGCTTTTATTTCTTATAGTTGATAAAAATATATCCATATTTTAAATGATAACCCACTCATTAATACTTCTTAAAAATCACTTCATTTGTTTCATCATGCATCTAATAAACACTATGTATGTTTTACTTTAATCCATCTAAAAATATATCATTCTTTAACATTGCCTTTGGGTTCCACCCTTAGGAATCTCTGATCACCATCCATGTAATTATCACAAATGGGAGGAATTCACATTTGATAATGAATATCTTGTGTGTATTTATATACTTATTGTATTAAATGAATATTTTATAAACTCAATAGGATATATTTACTTTCTATATGAGGATTCAAAGCTTCAATCCAATGTATTTTATTTTATCCCCATCCTCCCCACTTGTTGATTGATTATTTGGTGAGATCTATTTGCATTTTTTTATCATCATTATTACTTTACCATTGAATTATCCCTATGGTCAACAATGTTTTCATAATAAAATAATTATCCATAGAATTAATTTATTATTCCATATTTATGTTTAATTTGTATCTTTTCAGTATTACTCATATAATAATTATTTTCTTATACAAGTGGATTCTTTTGTTCAATTTGGGGTGGTTTGTTTGAAGTTACTCATTCTCATGAGATATTGGAATTCGAGCTTTCAATTGAGACAATGACAATAATAAAATTCATCAATAATTCATACATGTCACACCCTAACCTTCCACCATGTGTTTATTTTATTTATCTTTGAGTTCCTATTGAATTTTAATTCCTTTACAAGTTTTTTTAAAAATCAAATCAATTGAATTAAAATTAAAATAGAATTAATTAAATAAAAAAATGAAACCAAAACTAACCTATTCCCCCTTACCTCATGGTGAACCCCCCCCCCCCCCCTCCTTTCCCCCTTGCCTTGCAACACTGATCTCCCCCTTCCCCAACCTCCTGTCATGCTATGACGAACCCCCTCCCCAGACATCTGACCTCGCTCCCTCCTCACAGAAAACCTCTCTCTCTGCGACCTCTCCCTCCGGCGGCCTTCTCTCCTTGTGCGACCTCACTGTAACCTCATTTCATAGGTATTTTTTTCTCTTGTTTTGTCTTGGTTGAACCCTAGGTCATGGTTTGAATAGGTTTTGATAATTTCTTCCATTTTTAAGGTGTGAGGTGGGTCTTCTGGGTTTTCCTCATTTGGGTTTCAACATCCACCACCGAAGGCGAAGCGCTTCAGTCCATTACAGATCTTTTGTCATAATTTAAGGTTAATTTCTTTTACCCTCTTAACTGTTTAGTTAATTTTAACGTGTTATAAATTTTATTTGGGTAATGAAAAGTGTGAATTGGTAATGTTTTAACATGTTCATGGGTTATAAATGAGTTTTTACAAAATAAATGGCTATGTGTTGTGCATATTGTATTGCAATGTTTAATGAAAAGTATTTTATTCCTTATTTGCGAAGTGAAAATTATATTTTCAATGGAACTTGAGGTGCGTATTTTTTTAAAATGAGTTTTTATTAAAGAATGGGGTAGTGTTGGCATGTATTCCTTATCTTTTATTTTTACATATAAATTTTAGTTTTTTTAATTATTAAAATGGGTATTTATAGGGAATTGGTTGAGAAGGTGTGTGTTTTTCTTGTGTTTTTAAAAGGTGATTTTATAAATTGTGTAAGTGTTGGTAAAAGTATTTAAAATGGGTTTTGGTGAGAGTAAAATGAAATGAATTTATTAGTATTAGAATGTAGTATTTTTTGTGCACTTTTAGTATGATTTGTGAATTATTTAAATAATGGGAATCTAGTTTTGGAAATGAACTTATTTTTTATGTGTGGGTTTCCTATAGGTTAATTAAATTGTTCGGTGTCTTATCAAAGGGTTGTACACACATACATAGGTATGTATACCTATATATATAAATCCTCCTTGAAAATATTCCCTCATGGAATGGGGAATATGTGTATTGGATTAAGGTGTATATATATATAGGGGTGTATGTGTGTGCAATTGTGGAGCGGTCTTTGTCAAAGGCGTCAGGTGCTAAATTATTTGTCTTGGTCCACTCCCTTTTGAGGTAGATTTTACCTATGCATTATCCTTTAAATTAAAGAATTATGGATTTCTTGTTTTTTACACTTTTATTTAATGCTAGTCAGTAATTTATGGTTTTAGAATAATTGCTTATTGTGAAACAAATTAAGGCCCTCTTTGTGTTTAAATTACATGAAACTGTTTTTATTAAAGATGATTACTAAGTGTTTGATGAAATTCCCCTTTATAACTTATAAATGTTCTTTGGATTTAAGGTGGTGAATTGAGTTTCTTAAATGGGTTTCCAAGTGATTTTTTGGTTTTCAAAGTAATGGCATGTGTTGATTCTTTTGGAAATGATTTATTATTAAGTGATTGCTTGAGGCCCATTTGGTACTTTGTAAAGTTAATGATTTTGAAAACCCTCATTTGGATGCACCACTTTCCTTGTTGGATGTTGACAAGAATGGGTGGTCCTTGGATAAGACTTCCCTTCTTTATTGATGGTAGAAGGAAAGAGGGAGAAAATTACCTTGGAGTGATTCGAGGTGATACTTGTTGTTATTAATTTATTTTATATATATATTCGTGATTGGATGCTCAGCTGGAATCAGTTGGATCACCCCTATTATATAGATGATACATAGAAACCTGGCATATTGAGATAATATTTGGAGAATGATTGTTGCACTGGTAGGTTATGGTACTGAACAGTGGCCCATAGTAGGCAGATATGTTTGGGTTTATTGCTATGGGATTTTCCCTAGGCCTTCCTAAGAAAGGATGGCCAAGCGTTTTGAGAATTTTGATTTCATCATGTGTGAAATTTCAAAGAGAATGCGGTCTCATGTATTGGTGTCTTCTAGATTATTCTTAATTTCCTAGGTTCACCTATGTCTATGAATTCTTAGTTATTGTAGTGTTGAATGTGTTACTTGTAGGTATATTTTCTTTTCATTTCCCTTGTTGTGATACTGCTGTAACGCTTTCATGTGTAATGTTTTTACTAGAAAGTGATGTGTGGTCTTAATGTGACACATGAAAAATATTTTCAAATAAAAGTGTTTTATCTATTTTTTGGGTAAATTGGAAATGTAAACATCACTTTCCCATTGAAAATGATAATGTATCACTAAAAGAATGATTTTGTTTTTTGAGAAATGAATAAGGGTAATGACTCGTACTTTGTTTTTGAGTAACATGTAGAAAACCATACTTTTATATAGTTTAGTTCAAACCTAAAATTAATGATTATTTTGTTTAAAGAAAATTCATTTGGGGTTAGATTACTTGGGCATGCCTACTGAGTTTTAATACTCACACTTATACTTCATTATTATTTTTAGTCACTGGTGCTGGTTTCAAATTGATCTCGATCATTATGGGTGATGTTGAGTCTTGGGATCAAAGACTGAACCATGGGGTCATGTGAAGTTTTAGTGTTCATCGGGTATGGTTATTTTTCTTTTTAGTTCTTTCTTAGTGTTATGTTCAGTTTATTTATTTTTGGGGCTTCTTTATTATTATTCTTATACTTTTGTTTATTTATATTGGGAGAAATTGTTCCCATCATCACTCTATTGATGCCCTTGGAACTTGTCTCTATCTCGGGAGTATCTGGAATTCCTCTCGGGCCTTGTCACGGGCTAACTGGGGTGACTGGTTCAGGGTCAACCTGGGTTGATTCGTGACAATACAATCATCAGAAAAAGGTGATTTCCTACTACTTATTTAATTAATTTTGTCATTATTTTATCAAATATTTGTAAATTAATTTCCTTATAATTTTTATCTAATACTTATTTAGTTTTTTTCATATATCTTTTGGGAAGTCATATTTTTATGTCAACTATCTACAACAATCCACAAAAGAGACAAAATGATTCATTATTCCAATGTAACCACATTTTCTATATTCATTGGATTTCTTTGTTGAACTAAAAACACTGTATATTGATTTGATTTTATTAGCCAAAAAATATCATTATTATAATCTAGGAGAGTAGAGGAAACTCATGTTCCCATTGTGGTGACTTCTCGTGATATAATGCGCACATGAGCTTCTTCTGCTCTTTTGAATTTCAACGGTGAGAAAAAAAAATTCATCTAAGAACATCGATTCAGAATGTAGTTTTGGAAGTTCGACATACAAACATAATGGAAATGTGTTTACATTGGAAATTAGGATTTTTTGAGACTTTTTGATTTGTATGAATCAGACACACCTCAATCCAACACATGGTGTGACAGGTATGACTCTAAGTGCTTCTTTTTATTTAAAGTTGACATGAATTTTAGTAAAAATAGAAATTGACATACTCAAAACCAAAAAAACATATTCCAATTATTTTGATACTTTATTTTAATGATTCATAAGTAATTTGGGATGTATAATAATCATCCACACCTTAATTCGATGCATTATGTGACTGTTGTGACTTAATGTGTCCATTAACAATTTAAAATCAATAGTTTAGTTCAAAAAAAAGACTCGCTAAAAATAAATAAAAAATTCTCGTATTTTCCTGATAATTTAGGAAATTGATTCATAAGTCATTTTTGACATGTAGTAATTAGTATCACATCAAACTGATACATGATTTTATCAGTATAGGTCAAATTTCATATTTCTGGTTTAAAATGTCATTTTAGTATAAAAACAAGTCGTGTAACCAAAACCAAGAAAATACATTTGAATTGTCTTTATACTTTATAAAAATGATCCATAAGTCATTTGATACATGTATTAATCACTCATACCACAATATAACGCACAGTGTGACTGGTATGACTCAAAGTACATATTTTTATTTAAAAATGACATCAATTTTATTAAAAAGGAAAACTGACCTACTCAAAATTGAGAAAACAAATTCATATTGTTTTGATACTTTAAGGAAACAATACATAATTCATTTGTGATTTATAGGAATCATCTGCACCTCAATCTGATACACAATAAGCCCAATATGACTCAATTTGTCTGTTATTAATTTATTGTTTAATTCAAAAAAAAATCACTCACTAAAAACCAAGAAGACAAGATCATATTCTCTTCATAATTTAGTAAATTTATTCATAAGTAATTTTTTATGTTTAATAATTAGTCTCACATCAAACTAATACATGATGTGATAGGTATGAGTCAAAGTGCGTGTTTTCAATTTAAAATTACATTATTGTAAAAAAGACAAGTGATTCACTCAAAACCAAGTAAACTCATTCAAATTATTTTGATACTTTATTAAAACAATCCAAAATATATTTGGGATGTGTAATAATTAGCCTCACCTTAATCTGATGAATAGTGTGATCGATATGACTCCAAGTATGCCTTTTCATTTAAAATTGACATCAATTTTAGTAAAAAGAACAAATCACTTACTCAAAACCAACAAAAATGCATTAAGATTGTTTTTATACTTTAATAAAATGAACCATAATTCATTTTTGATGTGTAGGAATCATCCAAAACTCAATCTAATACACGATGTGTCTGGTATGGCTTAATGTGGTTGTTATCAATTTAAAATCAATATTTTAGTTCAAAAAGTGTCACTCACTAAAAACCAAACAAACACACTTGGATTGTCTTAATAATTTAGGAAAATTATTTATAAGTCATTTTTGATGTAAAGTAATTGGTATCATGTCAAAATAACACACGATGTGACCGATATGAGTCAAAGTTCATCTTTTAAGTTTAAAATGACATTTTATTAAAAAGACAAGCGATGTACTCAAAAATGAGCAAATACATTCGGATTTTTTTGATGCTTTAGGAAAATTATCTATAAGTCATTTGAGATGTGTAAGAATAATCTAAACCTCAATTCGATATACAGTGTTACCAGTATGAATCCAAGTTCATTTTTTCAATATAAAAGTATCATTTTAGTTTAAAATGTGCATCGCATTGCCAAAACTGAGTAAACGATCCTATATTGTTTTCACTTAATTTAAATTATGTATTAGTACTTAATTTTTCTGATTTCATGGTGTTTTTGGTTCTGTAGTGTGTTGTTACAGCACACTTCACTAGTTTTGCAGTGTTCTGTTTCAGCACACTGCAGTATGGCCCTTTATCAATGCTTCTATGAGCATTGGTAAAGGATATCTTTATCAACACTTCTAAAAGCGCTGATAAATGTTTGAGTATTTTAATCTCACTTAAATATTTATAACTTATCTAGCACTAATAAAGGTCATTTTTAGCATTGTTAAAGGCCTATTTTTTATTAGTGAATGCCACTCCCTACACATAAAAATGGGGCCTTCAACACCCCACTTCTCCTCACACCCAAATCCACTTATTTTGACCAAAACTCTAGAAAAATACATCCTCGATATTCCTAGAAATATCCTAGTTTTTTTTATTTTCTCATAAGACCTCCCTTCAATGGATTAGTCCTTTTTTCAAATGAGTTTTCCAATGATAAAGGTAAAATAATTCCTAATTACTCCTTTTTCATTTCAATTCATTTTGTTCTTATTCCACCTCTATAAGATCTATTTTATCTAATTTATTATATTATAATAATTATTATTAGTATAATTAAATTATATTATTATTATGTAATAATAATTAATTTCTCATTCCCTTTTTACTTATAAAAATAAAAACATCATCATGAGTATGTTCATATTACCGCCTCCATGAATGACGTGTTTAATTTTTAATCATTGAATTATATAGATGGTTAAAAAGAGGTATTTAATGAATTATTATGATATTTATAAACTTATTATGATTATAAAATTATAAATCATTCCCTATATTCATCCTATTATATAGAAAAGTAATATTACACCCATGCATACGTGCAGAATACTGCCTTCATGAATGTGACATTTTTTTTTCATCTAATATTTTATTATTTGTAAAACACTCATAAAATATGATTACCCACCGAAAAAAAATTATAAAAAATTATCATTATGATTCTATAATAATGATATTATTCCAAAATAATCACTTCCTTAACCATATTTACACATAAATTATAGCTTGATATTTTTTGGGTCAGTTTAACCACTTACTTGAACAATCCATTATATTTATATCATGTATGAATGTGGAAACATAAATACTGGTTCTATTAGAAATTTAAGTGAAAATAATATTCTTTATTTATGGTTATAGAAACATTACAATAAAATTTAACTTATTATTATTGAACCACCCTTTTGTTTATTAAAAATTACTGAAATGATATCATCACCAACTTCGTTGTCCGGAATCATATATAAAATACATATTAAATAAAATTGGAACATTATAAATCATTATAAAACATATTTTTTAGTACCTATAATTATCATTTATTGTTGAACTTTGAATCTCTAAATTAGAATATACACCACCATTATGAAACTAGTACTAAACAAACAATAAAAACTAATAACATCCAATGATTATAATAAAATATAACTAATTAACATATTTGTAATGCATGATTTTAAATTAATTTTAAAATGGTTATATTTATGAATAAGGTTCTAAAATAGGTTATTAATATAGTTATTTTATTATACAATTAGTTAGAAATGTTCAACTAATAGGTATTAATGGAAATGGATTTATCATCTCAAATTCCATTTCCTTGAGACAAGTTTTTTATTATGCACCTAATTTCCATTATATAGTTTATATACTATCTATTTGATTTATTATATCATGATTTATCATTTCTTCATTGAATTCTAAGTTCATATATGAGCTCTATATTTCAATTGGGATTTGATTGAAATGTTATTTAAGTTATTAGGGTTTCTATTCCTATAATTTTCTTCTTGATTGGATTTATTTTTTTATAATTTTATTTTAAAATATTTACTTTATTGTAAACTCATGGTATTATCTTCCATTTGATATATTTTTAATGATAAATTACTTAATTCCTTTCATCATATATTTTTTCCAAGAAATATATTCCCAAAAATCCTAAATTTTGGAAAGTTAAGTGAATGTAGTTCTCCTATTGATTAAATACCATTTGGATACTAGAAAGTGGGTGTGATTGTGTCACATATTCACCACAGGTTAATCACACTGAAAAAGGATATTTGAGTATTAACTTTATATTCACTCAGTGTATAATGAGTGTTCATAAGACTACAGACCTGGAAAAACACTCCTAGGGGATATAATTTAGATAATTCACATGCTCTTTATGAACCATAATTAAAGATATTCCTATCATTTACTTGGTCTCCTACCATTTAAAACCATTGAATATAATTACTATCTTATATTGATAACCCATCACTTCAAAAGTACCCTTCACCACTAACTTATCTTTATTTCATTGATAAGTGTACTTCCTATTACATTGATAATACCCCATAATTTCTAAATTTATTGTGGGATATTCTCATATATTTCCATATTATTTATTTGAATAGAGAAATATTAATTTTGTGTATTTCCATTGTATAAATATCCATTGTTTTATTCATCCATGAATAAGTAATAGTTTCTTTAGGGAAAATTATAAAATGAATTATTAATTTATATGATGAAAGAATTGGAAATAATTAGTGATGGTTGGGGGCCAAAATTATATAAACCCATGATGTATTGGTAGGTATCAATAGATAAACTAAATATATTATTTTCTCATGCCTTACTAATTTTTTAATGATTTATTGGAATAAGGCCTTGTAGGTATGTTTCAAATGTCTAAAAGTATGTATTTCATTATTATTAGTTCAGTAATTATTATCCATGTTTTTTATTATCATGAATATATCATTCACTCAGTTTCATTTGATTATCAATTTATTCTAATTTTTTATTTTGTTCATACTAGAAATTGCATGCTTATGTTATGATAGCTTTCACAACACGCTACTCTTTTCTGAGTGTCTGAGCTCACCCTTATTGTGTTTTACTTTCCCTATGAAACCTAAAAGAGAACTATGTGTAATATTCAATGATATTATAGAAGTGATAATAATGTTATCATGGAGTTTTTATGCCTTATTTTATGTATTCAAGTGCAATGTGAAAAAATATATGTATCTAGTCTTTGAAGAACACTATGTTATTGGATCCTATGTAGAATCCTGTATTATATACAAATAATTTAATATCACTACCATTTATAGGTTTATGAGGATTATTTTTTTACACTATGATGATCTAGATTTGGGATTTTTGGTTCTACCTTTAGGTAGGGTGTCACACTATGAACAAATGGGTCACACTAAGATGAGTTCCCCAAAGGGGGGGTCATGTTGAGGGAAGTGATCATGAGTGTGGTGTCCTGTCATGGCCCTTATGGTCACACTATAACTATAGAATAGGCTGGGTAATCATTTCATGAAATAACATATCTATAATTTTTAAAAATATGTGGAAGACCCATCATTTTGAGGTTACACCCTCACAATATTTAGAGAAAGGGGTGTTAGGAGAGAGACAATTGACCGAATATTCCTATCTCTTTCCCATTATTAGATCCCCTCTGATGTGGAGTAATTATTTGGTGTTTCCATAATGGTTTTGAGCTATTTTATTCTCTAATATTCCTTTTATTATTATTCCCCTTCAGTTTTCGATAATTTTGATATCTTCAAGATAGGGTTTTGATGTTAATTCCATCAAAGTATGATGGAATCATCCTGATATAATAGGGATTAATGTTGTGGTGGCATGGGTATGTCAAAATATGGTAAATGTATCTCATTTATCACTATTTTTTGAGGCATTTTTCCAGTGTTTTTTTTTCTTGCATGTTTTTTTTCATTTTGGTGTGACATGGGAAACCAATCAATTTATAGGTAAAGTTTATTGTGTTTTTAGAGGTACCAAGAGCATGGAATAAGATATTTTCATGTTGTTGATCAAAGTTTTGGAATATAGAGGATAATTGGTGATTTTTTTGTTATTATTATTTGGTTTAATATGATTAATTAATTATAAATTTTTATAATGAATTATTTTGGTTTTTATGATTGAGATAAGGGCTTGTAAATTGGTAAAGGCTTTTCTGAGGATGTGTAGAGTTTGGTGAGGTAGTAAATCCATGGTTGAGGTAGGTGGTCCCTATAATACTAATTAATATACCTATTTAGGCATGAATATTCTTGAATATATGAATATATGTGTTCATGTAAGGATATTGGTGTTGAGAGATCCTTGGGTAAAGAGATAGGGTGGATTAGATAATCTAAGAGACAGAGATAATTCCCCTTTAAATGATGAGTATTTTAGAAGCACCCTGTGACTACAAATATAAGGGGGAGAAAATACTAGTTGGGTTTACAAGATACATGTTATGATTATTGGAGATAGGATGAGATACAGGTATCCCTGGTTAAATATCCAAGGGAATTTTTTGAAGGTATAAGAGGTTTAGGCGTAATGGTGATGGGTGAGATGGTCATATGTCTCATTTATGATGAGGATCACCCACTTTAGGGTGGTTTTAGATAATTAGAGTATTAAATGAGTGGAATGAGTCCTTATAGGATAGATGTAGTGCGAAATACAAGGATTACTCTATATGATTAGCTTGAGAGATATCTAAGGGGAGATATGAGATGAGACCGAGGTGAGAGTTGAAGAAAATAATTATATCACATGTAATTAGGTTGATAAAGGGAATGGTACAAGTTATCTCAATAAAATACTTGGTTAGGTAGATAAATTCTTGATGTAAAATAAAAATAGGATTTAGACCTAACCTATTAGGTCCAGGGTCAGATAGTTCCTACGGGATGTGAGATCACCTTGGGGTGATGAGTGTGTGTAGGTATCGAAGAGTAGAGACCTATTTGGGTTTGGAAAAACCAAGAATATGATATTATGGGTGATATGATAATGAATATAGTTTTAAAATTTTCTACTTGTGTAATTGAGATGGGTTTATAGGACCCTAATGGATTTCTTGTGGGTGATCTAGGAATGCCAATGGGGTCAGTGTGTTATACCCTATATAACCAAGTCTGATATTGGAATATTTTCTTATGAGGCTAAAGGGAAAATAATTATTCTTTGAGATGTGTGGATTAGGCTGAAATTAATAGTTCTGAGATTGTTTGTTGGTAAGTATAAGGGATAGGTTGTGATTTCATGTTTGATCATATGTGCATATACCCATCTGATGTGGGTGATGATGTGATGTGTGGACCCACCTTTAGTGAGAAGGTGTTGGAACGAATGATCTAAGTGAGATGCTATGGTTCTGGTTGTGTTGTGTGACCCACTTTGGGAGGGGGAGTGGTTAATCTAATTTAGGAGATGACATGGTTTATGTTGGCCTCACCTTAAATGAGAGGATGTAGGTAGGGCCAACTTGAGTTAGAAGGGACGTTCCCTAGATGTTATATGAAAAGTTACATGGTGTGTGACCTAACTTGAGATAGGGGAGTGGTTAATAAGATGTAATATTTCATAATACATTGATTCATGGCCTCATTATTAATGATAATGTGTTAGTGGACCTCACTAAGTGAGAGGGTATGGGTCTAGGATATGGTTGTGGTTCCATTATTTGGGGAAAAGGGTTGAGGTTTAGGATTAAAAAAATGTAGTATAGGTTTTTTATAGGCCCAACCTTAAGAGAGAGGGTAGTGGTTAGGTCTAGATAGACACTCAACCCTATATATTTGAGTATATGTTGAGGTTCGGTATGATACCTTAAGCTAATTCTTCAGGTATGTATCATGATTTGTGAAACGGGTTGGCTTATTCTCTAGTATTGGTCGAGTAGTTATGGTTTGGTGTTATGGTGGCTTGGGTTTTACATTAAGAACCAACACATATTGTATTTTGTTATGTTTTATGTCATTTTATTTTATAATTAATACACATGTATATGAATATTTATATTAAGGGAAGCTAGTGAGACCAACTGAGATGTATTTCTCACACCCTGGATGGGTACTATAGTTCACATACAAACCATGTGCTTTTTTACATGTCTAGGAACATGTTGTATAGTGGATAGAGATGTAGCTTCTCAATTGGGATTATAAATGGGATTAGGTTAATGCTTAGGGATAGTAGTAGAGCCTCTGTATTTTATTTTTCTCTACCTTGTATATGGGATCATCCTAGTGGGTGATCAGTTGGTATGTGTGCTTTTATAACTGCATAACATTTTGTTATAGCTTGGAGTGTTGTTTATTTATGAATAATCTGATTGTTGATGTGAATGTTGATTGGTTATTTATTTTTTATTGAAGGTTTTGATATTGAGCATATAGTCACCCTAACATGTAATTTGGGTTATTTTTTCTAGTGAATAGCCTATAACATATGAGAATGAGAACTTACGGTCAAATGATATATAGATCCAATTATTTTAGAGTGATCTAGGTGGGGTAATTACATTGAAGATTCCATGAAAATAGTCTTTTAGTGGTGTCTCGTTAGGTTTATCTATATTTTTCCTTGTATTTTTTTCAGTCCTTTTCTATGGGATTAGTTGTTAGGCCTATTATTTATTTTGGAGGAGCTTACCATAACCTTATATAAATTTTATAAAACTAAAAAAATTGAGAGATATCAAATTGGAAGAAAATAGATGCTTTTTTACATTCATTGAAAACATGATAATTGTTTTTTTAATAACCTAATAATTCTATTCATATAAATATTCTTAATCAGAATTAAATGTTATTTCATTATTATCAAAATGTAATAATTAAATATTAACAAATTAAATAATACTTTGAAGATTATAGGTTTAATCACAATTTTGTGGATATTGTTTTATTTATAGGATAAAATTCTAGAATCTCGGGAGGTAAACCCTTCACAATAAATATTAGTCTCCCAAAAAATACAATCAGAAAGGATTATATCGATAATTTTCATGAGATGGGTTTTGCGTCAACCCTATCAAATATATTTGGTATACTTCATTCACCATATACTACTACACTATCATCTACAGGTTCAATCACTTCTATATTTCCCTAAGTACAACTTAATTTTTCTATATTAAATGAAACATTGAAAGAATAGGTGTTGTATAGGAAAAAAATATTGAGTGGTGATCAATAGTAAAAAATTCTAAATTTATGGTATTTGAGAGGATGATAGATATACAGTGCTTGGTGATATTAGAAGTCTAATGGCTCATCCAAATTGGGTAAACTTTGTATATATGTTTATTTACATATAAATAAAAATAATGTGTTCTGCTTATAAAAATAATATTTTTTTTGTTCTATAAGTTCATTTTTTTCTTTTATAAATGTTGTATTAATTTTCTATGACATAGTGTTTTATCTCAAATCTACTCTTTTAATTTGGTCTAATGTTAATGCAATGAAATGTTAACCTCAAGATGATCAAGGAAAAACTATTCAATACATGTATAAGATGTCTAAAAAGTATGGGATTGTGAGGATTTTAGGTTTTTATCAATGAATAATAACTTATTTAATGGATATCTCATCAAGGGGGGGTATTTTGAACAGGAGAGATCAATACCTCTATGGATTAAATAATGAGATAAGAATACCACATAATTACATGTATGTATCAAATAAAGTAAGTTCCTAGGAAACCATAATGTTTATCTTACTATTGGTGATTTTTTCAAATACAGTATTCTAGGCCCACTATTAGTTGACCATTTTCCTTAGTTGTTCTAAGGTATATGTGTAGGCTAGGATGTATCCAGTACTACTAAAGGTACAATATAGACCCCTTTTATTTTTCTATTATTTTTATTATCATATTTATAGATTCCCTGACTAGGTTCATCTCTTCCATGATTGAAACAGGTTCCACATACCTCAATGGTGCCACCCCTACCCTAAGGGATCCTAAAAAATGTATAGTATCTTTATATAATGTGGGGAGACTATACCCTCTTTGGTATAGAGATCCATAATCCATAACAAAGAAATAGTAATCAAATATCCACAACTTATAAAATAGATAAAATTAAAAATCATATATATATTCTATAAGTAAGTAAATAAAAACTTCCATGATATAAAAAAATGATATTTAATGTAATGTCACACTACATAAAACAAAAGTAAGGTCGCCCATAGGCTGACCATGTATAGACTATCCAAAATAATCAAAATAATGGGGCGTACTAAAAAAATAGGTCTCAAATCTCTACTAGATATCCTATCCTAAATATATTCAGGATTTTCTTACTCATCCATCCAATATGGGGTCTTTTACTTACCTTTACCTATAACTAGTAATTCTTCTCAGGTACCAGGGTTCCAGAGTAGTGTCTGTGTAGAACTAACTTGGCCACCACTAATGGTGTCCCTAGATAATTCAAGTTACTATAAGGGAATATAAAATATAATATTCTCATATATAACTATTATAAAAAGGAATTAATAGTAAATATTTCAAATCCATGGATGCTACACACCCACATGAGTTTAACTATACCTTATTCGACTAGTGTCGGGGTGTCTATGAATATATCACAAGAATACAAATCAAGAATCTCATCTCAAATCTAAGTCATTGGGAATAACATCCTATTATAGAATAAATGAAAAATCGTGATTATTATATCCTAATAATAAATTCTTAATAAAGTTCATAACATCCCTATGAAAACAATCCATAGCGGGAATATTATCTGAGATTAATCATACACAAGTGGATCTCATGTCCTAACAATGCCATCAATAGAAGGCATAACATTCCTAAGCATGGAAACTCACAAGAAAGAAAACATGTATAGTATTAGGACACTTCATAAGAGAGTAAATCATATCCCTTAAGAAACTAAAATCAATTTTTCAATATTTTTTTATTCCACATAAGTATTACATTTGGGATGTAGGCCCCACTTCCATTGGTAATAAAAAATAATTATGAATAACATCTTGACTCTATCATTATCAATTCCATATGGGAATTATGTTCCATAGACTGATAGTAATTCCATCCCAATACCAAATGTATAAAATCCTAATCATGATCATACCATATAATTGGAATAACATCCATCATCACAAACAACATAACACAAATGAGCATTAGGTCCCAACTATAAGAAACACTATCATAGAAGGAATATATTCCCTTACTAAAGGAAATAATATAGAAAAAGGGAAATGCATCCCATAATATAATATCTATTATAATTTGGAATAAAAACAACTCAAACATCATAATATAAGTAAATTACATGATGGGTCGTCTTAACGTCTGTCACATTTTATGTTTAAGCAAGGCTGGTCCTCACATGACCAAACTATTTCCAAGACCAAACCAAGGTAACCCTACCTAGATATGTGTAAGTTGGTAGTTAATGAAAACTCACCCCATATTATATCCAAACAATCTTAAAAGGACTATAGATAGACGCTAAAGTTCCTCTGGGGTCAATCCTCAAGCTGACATCTCATAATTCCATACCTCTCTTATAACTAGGGAAGCTAAGGGAATCTATCTAGGTCCTTCACATCCTAACATAACATAAGGAAATCCCCTATTGGGTTCATAGTATAAGGTTTTTAAACTTTAGTTGAAAATAAAGATAATATTTGGTCGAGGAATTATTGTATAGTGATTAAAGGGTCTGTCGTGGACCTAGATGTCCCTATAAAACGCATAAAAGTCAATGAAAAGTAGTTTATTCTTATTTTTGGTCAATATCATATGGGTGTGAGAGAATATATCACACCTTACCTATATCATGAATAAACCTTCAAGAAAGGAAAGGAACCACCTACCTCATATCCTTAGGAGTCATCCTATTGGATATAACTTGTTGATTTAACCTCAAATGGTAAGAATCAAAAAACATGAAATATGTCCTGAAATTAAGTATAACTAATGAAAAATGAAGATATTCAAAAATAAAAATAGATTAGGAATAAGATAAAAGGTAGGGGTATTTGAGTGTGCGATTTTATAAGTCTTAATAAATAATTAAAAGTAATTAATATTTTTTAAAAACTAGTAGGTTAGTATCGACCACTTTTTAACCTTCTACCAGGTACTCAATAATCACTGGGTACCTGATCCAAGTTCACCAGTCACCAGATAACCCATTTAGAGATACTATAATACTACTAACCTCCACTAGGTTCCTATTTTTATTCCACCACACACTCAATGGAATATGTCAAAATAAAATATGTCTCGACACTAGGTTTGTTCTCTCAAAAAAGAACATAAATCCCCCATTAACACCTCCATCATCTATAATTACACAAAACACATGAGGTTTTTTGAATATTATATTAAAAATGAATCTTAAAATATATGGAGTTTTATATTACATACTAAGGATAATTTAAAATTTATAGAAATTCTAGAAGATGGTGGAATTTTTATTTCTATGAAAATATTGAACCATGATAGTGCTTAGGGGCTAGATGTTTTTTTGGGTACCATATTCATTAAAACTTTATAATTCATCAAATAAGATGTTATTTAGGCTATTTAATATAGTATCATAGTAGAGTATTAAACTAGATTAACCTATGTGACTAACCAAGCATTAATATCAAAGACTAACCAGCTAACCAATTTTGAATAATTTTGGTTTATCAGTATATGTAATTATACATATTAAATTCTATATAGAATAATAAATGATATACTTCCACCTCTTCTCAGTTTTATCTAGGGATGGAGAATTCAAATGTATGTTTTTTTAGTATAGGAAATGATATCAAAATTGAAAAAAAAAATGGTGGAAATATGATGATAAATGTTGATATAGAAAATATTACACCACAATATTTTATGCCATATTTCTCTTCAATTAAATTTATTTTCATTAATATCTTGTGTTACATGTAGCACATATTTTAAACAAACTGTGATATTCTTTTATAATATGATTATTTAATCATGATCATTATAACCTAACCGTTAAAATTGGTGGTATAAATACAAAAAACCACATTATAAAAAAATTTATAAAGGTTTTATATAATTCAAATACATTTATTAACGTATAATAAATAATTATTCAATTTTTTAGTAAAGTAATTTTATGTTTGAAAAAAAATCACCAAAAAATGTTATTATGGAATAGAGTGTGTTAATATTATAATTAATTTATACCAATTTAAAAAAATTATTTGAAAAAATGGATATAATTTTTGGATTCATCATAAAAAAATAACTTGAGTTGAAACATTGATATTTTTATGAAAATTTTTATTGTTTAGTGAATAGTGAAAAAATATTGATTTTTGTAAATAATGTCATTTCTTCTCCTAAATTCAAGAAATTTAAAAAGTTATATTTTGTTTTGGATATGTTTTTAGATTAAAATAAGATCCATATTAATAAACTTAATATAAATAATTAAATAGGAATCAATATTATATTTTATTTAGGTATAAGTTTACTTTTATGCTTAAAAATGAAATTTTCATAAAATTGTTTTAAGTGCATTATGTTCTTCCATTTTAATTAATTAAAATAAACCATAATGGTGAATAATTTAAATTTAATTTATATATTAAATATCTATATATATGAATTTATTTTCATATAATGATTATTACTAGTGATAGAGTTGATATAAGATCATTTTTTTCTTAGAAAATGCATTTTCCTGAAAAATCACTTTTTGTGGCGCTTTGTGGGTTTAATTTTAAATTAAATTATACCAAACCAATGAGTTGAATTTTATAAAATGGGTTAAATATTTTGAGTTAGAATAATTAATATAATTTAATAGGTCTATATTAACTTTTATTCATTATAAATAGTAACCATATTAAATATTTATTACCTAAATAAAAGAGGTAAATTTTGGTTAAAACCATTAAAATATTAAAATCATTTTAACACATGACTTTACCCAATTATATGATTTGTTCTCCACCAAAGTTATTCTTAAGGAGTTAAATAATATATTTGTATTTATTATTTTTAATTTACAAACCCAATCTTCACTTTTGTGAAAGATAAGTTGTATTTTATTCAAATTAAAATATATTTTTCAATATTTACATGTAATGGGATGGTTGGAAAATTAAATTCGGTTTTAGATTCATAAAAAAGTATAAAAAATATAATTTTATTATTATTTAACCAAAAAAATCATGGTAACCAGTTTATTACTTTATTTCAAGGTGAAATTTTTTTAACTCTTAAATTAGGTATTTTCCTAAAAACTATTTTTTATGCATTTTGTGTTATTATATTAAAAGTAATTTCCTACCCCATAAGTAATTACATATAATAAATGGATTCTAAATTTTTAATCCTCATGTAAATATTTTTTTAGATAGTCTCTCTTATTTTTTGTCATATAATTAAGTTGTCATGTAAAAATTTTAAATTATCATGGTTAAGGTTTAAATGAGTTTAAAGTGGTTCAAATTAAATATAAGGATTAAAATGTATCTAAAAATTTCCAAATTTGGTTTTTTTGAGTTTATTAAGACCCACTCACATCTTATATCTAAATTTAGGGTGTTTTGGTTCCATTATTCTTTTATTTTTACCTTTATTATATTTAAAAGATTTATATTTGAATTTGTTTGTTTCCATGTTGTTTTCAATGTAAAATTAAATTAATAGTTCCAAAAATGGCATTAATGATATTTTATAATAAAAAGTATTTTATTAAATGATATAAAATTTATAAAAATAATATACTCAAACATGTGAATTTTATTTGGTTTAAAATATCATTCATGGTTCATTCATGTGTCACTTGTCCTTTTATGGTAACATTATTAACCATAAATAGTATAAAACATTAATAATGTTGTAATTGTCAAAAGGGTTAATTGGGGGTAAGAAAAAATATATAAGGGTAGGAATATAAATAAAACTTAACCAAATTTTATTTTATTAAAATTTTAGAGTCCTACCTATATTATATTATAATTTTATCAATATATAATAATTTTTCTATGCAAATTATTCTATATTAATTTAATACTTTAAGTAATTCCAAGTATGCGCCTCTCACCTCTTATAAAAGGGAAAATTTTATTTTCTATACATCACGCATTTATAGACTTCTATATTAACTAATCCTTACCTTAATAACTTTTTATTTTGATCCCTACATCCTAGATATTATTTTATTTCCAAAATAGTATCCCTACAAGTCTTAAGGTGTAATTTAAAAGCGGATACTCTATAAAGAGGTATAACTCTTAACCAAACATTTTGAATTTTATTTCTTCTTATACAACCTATAAATCCATGTTATACATTATAAATTAATGAATTAAGTATCTTAAATATACTTAATTATTATAATTAATATCTAAAAACCATTATCCACCTTACTTCCATCCTATAGAAAGTGAAAACATCGCTCGTCCATACGTAAGAGTTATCATCTCCATGTGGGGATGTAATTCGTTTTTAATCACCACTTTACATGGATGGTTATAATGATGGATTTAATAAATATATATGATATATATGATATAATAATAAATTTATAAATGTGAATTAATTTTTATCTTTCTTTCGTTCCATCGTTCATAAAGTAAAAACTACGCTCATGCGTACATACGAACTACCCTATCCAAGAATGATGTATTTCATTTTTATATCTATAAATTTTATGGATTATCATAAATATATATATATATATATATTATTTATTATATTTATATCATTATTAATACTCTAAATATTATGGAACTATGATCAAAGTATAAGAACCAAAACTTATGAACCAAAACATACATGAAAAACAAAGTGGAAATCACCTAGAAGAGTGATTTTAATAAAGAATTGTTAATAAAAAGGTAAAAAAAATATTATAATTAAATCATATATGGTATGATATATATGAGTATGGTTATGTGATATATTTATAAAAAATACATATTTTTTTATAAAGGTGGTTTGAACAGATATAAAGGATGTCAAACCTGAGGTAATGGTTTATTTTCTAATCTCATCATTATTTAAGATTGTTTATATTTAAGTCTCTCATGAGAGAATTATTATAAAATTATATCTTAAAACCAATATATTTTATACTAATATTTTTTATTTCTATAAATATAATTTTTACTTTCATATTCCTCTCTATAAGTACTCACGATACCAAAATAATTTATTTAAGTAAAATCGACCATGTTTTTCTACTCAGCCTGGAATCTTTTTCTTTAATGTCCATATTTTTAAAAAAATATTTAAAATAATTTTATTAATTTTTTACAATTATTTATTAAATAAATTTTTACTAATGATTTATTTATTTATTAAAAAAAATTAAAATGAATCTTATATTCATTTTTTAAATGATGTACTTTTTCACTTTTTTTAGAAAATGTGAAAGGAATCTTTGTTTTAACGTACTCATAATTAAGAGAATTTCACACCATCGTGACTAATAAATGATTTTAAGATAACTTTAAAATATTCCATGATTGTTTTCAAAGAAAATTATTTTTCTAATATTATTGAAATTTTTAGTTTTTAAAATTAAATTTCAAAGTGAAAAGGGTTTTTTTTTAAGAATGTTCTTATTGATCTTTTATATTATTTTTATTCATCAATGAAAAACCCATTTTATTTTCCAATAGGGATGTTTTTTAATTATACCATTATTGTTATTTCTATTTATGTTTTATAATTAGTTTGACTGGGGAAATTATTGACATTCCATATGCTAGTTTTTCCGATACTCAAAGTTTTTGAAAAAGGTATGTTGATTAATTTTTATTAATTATTCATATGATGAATGAATTGGAATTATTAATTGATGGATGGGACTTGGAATTATATAGTACCTTGATGCATCAATAAGTCTCATGAGATAAAACACATTGGGTATTTAGCAGAGGCCTTACCCATTTTTTGTTAGATAAACTGGCACAAGGCATCGATGATAAGTTTTAGATTTATGGTATTATGCATTCCATCATTATAAAATTATTTATTGATTTCAATGTGATTATTCAAATAGTTATTATATACTTTTATAAGATTAAATATCATGTGATTATTTATATGGAATTATTTTTTCATCATTTATTCCTTCTATATTAATCTTGTGCTCAAATTATTGATTAAATTACATTTTTTCAGTTAATTACCTTGACATATTGATTATGGATTATTTATTCTATGATATATTCCATTGTATTCATTCCATTACCAAGAATTTTAGTTCACCCATTTCTTATGTTTACTTTCCCAAGGATTATAGGAATTGTGCTATGAATGATATGAAAGATTATTTTAGAGATAATAATGATGTTTGTGAAGAATATACTATGTTATATTTTATGTTTTCAAATGTAATTTGGGATCCAATAATGTATCTATTTTACCAAGAATACTAAATTATTCAGTCCTTTGCGGATGTGATCACTTTTATCTATTGTCAATATAATAAAGTAACCACTGGCTATGGGGTATAGGATTATTGGTCTTTATAGTCGGTATTAATGGAAGTTTAGTAGAAACCCTGATAATCAGATTTAGGAAAACATAAATTAGGAAAAATAACCATAGAATAACTTTGAGGATAAGTCTATTTAGAGTAATAACTTTCTAAAGTTTTGGTAATATAGAATTTGGTAGTTTTCTTATAAATACATCTCTATATATATACTATAAGTGGTTTTCATTTTGGTATGGATGCATCTAGGGGTAATAAATATGAATAAAGATGGTTAAGTATATCTAGACTATCATTCTAGTGAATATTTAATGTTCCCTCACTACACACCTAGTTTGACATTGTCAAAGGATATTCTTAGGTGAACTCATATTTTTTTATGAACCATGATTAGGGATTTAAATAGATGATGACGTGGATAAACTAGGTCAAACCTAAGGTAAAACATTAAAATATATCTAACATGTGACTTTACCCAATTTAATGAGTGGTTTTTAACCAAAGGTATTATTAAAAAGTAAGATTATTTATTTTAAATCATTATTTTGAATTTTGTAATACAATATTGGCTTTTGTGATGAAAAAATTATATATTTTTTTCAAATTAAAAACTAATTTGGAGTCTTCGCATTAAATTTCATGGTTGAAAGATTCCATTAAATTTTACATTGATAAAAAATTATAAAAACCTTAATTTTTTTATTATTTAACAAAAAAAATCATGGAAACCAATTATTACTTTATTGTAAAGTAAAATGATCTTTACTCTTAAATCATGAATTTTCCTAAAAAAGTTTTTAATATATTTTTATTTATTATATTAAAAGTAATTTCTTCCCCCCATAAAAATTAATTTTGATAAAAATAGATTCAAAATTTGGAATAATTTTGTAAAAATTGTTTTAAAAGGCCTATATCATGGTAAAAAAGTTAAATTACCATGGTTAAGGTTAAAATGTGTTTAAAGTGGTATAACTAGAAGATATGGCTTAAAATGTATCCAAAAATTTCACAAATTTTATTTTTTGATTTTATTTATACTCAGTCACATTTTCTTTTTGAATTTAGGGTTTTTTGGTGGATTTTTTCTCAGATTTTGACCTTTAAAATTTTTAAGTAAAATATAATGTCAAATTTTTCACTTTCTTACTTTTAATATCTATGATATTTTGTGATAAATATAATAAAAAATTATGTTCAGTTAAAAAAAAGGTTATTTTAATTATGAATTAATGTTTTTATTATGGTAATTTATTTTTTATTTTTAATAAGTAATAATTACCTTAAATACTTCCATAACACTAACACGGTTCTTGTGCAAGTAGCATAAAAATAAAGTAAATGATTTTAAAAACTCTAAAATTAATTTTTTTTAATGAGTTATAATTTTCCATGAAATTTATTCATAAATATAATATATTATAGATTTTTGAAATGTTAATATTTTAATTTCTTTTCTATCTTGTTGTTTTAAAAGTCAAATTAAATGAATAGTTCTAAAAATAAAATTAATGATATTCTATAATAAATAATATTCTATTAAATGATTTTAAATTCATAAAAATCTTATATTCATTCAATTTAATTATATTTAGTTTAAAATATGAACCACATTCCATTTATGGGTTAATTTTCCTTTTATGATAACTTTATTGACCCTCAAATAGTATAAAACTTAAATATTGTGGTAATTGTCATATGGGTTAACTAGGGGGTTAAAACTAAGAGATAAGGGTAAAAAAATAACAAAAACCTATAAAAATTATATTGGATTATAATATTTAGTCTCATACCCATATTATATTGTATTATATCAATTTTGAGTCATTTTCCCTTGAAAATTAATTTATATTAATTTAAGTTTAAGTAATTACAAGAGTTTCCCTCCCCCTATCATAAAATAGAACCTTTTCTCATATATACGTCACACCTTTTGAGCCTTATAAATCATAAAATAGCTATAATAATAACATATTTTCTTCCTTAGACACATTCTAGAGCTTCTTCTTCTACCAAAAATCATTCCATAAAGGCTTAAGGTGTAATCCAAAAGAGGATTCTCAAAAAAGAGGTATAACTCTTAAACGAGAATTTTTAATTTTATTTCTTATTATAACTCCTCTAAATCCATGTAATAAAACATATAATAATTATTTAAGTATATTAAATATACTAAATTGTTATTATGATTATGTAAAAACTATAATCCACCTTATTTCTATCTTACTTAAAGCAAAAACATCGATCATCCATACGTACGGATTACAGTCTCCATATTGAAGTGTAATTCATTCTTCATCACCACTTTAAATGGATAGTTATAAATATTTATTTCATAAATATATATGATATATATGATATAATAACAATTATTTAAAGGTTAATTACTATTTAACTTTCTTTTTCCCCATCTGTTGAAAAGTTAAAATAGTATTAATGCGTATGTTCGACCTACTATCTCCATGAATGGTGTAATTCATTTTTATATATCTATATTTTATGAATGATAATATATATATATATTATTTATATCATTAATAACTTTTTGTATATAATGGAACCATGATAAATTTATAAGAACCAAAATTATAGAACAAAAACACACATGAAAAATTAAATTGTTATCACCCGAAAGAGTAATTTTAATGAATAATTATTAATAAATAGGTGATAAAATTTTATAAGTAAATAATATGTGGTACTATATATATTTTTATGGTTCTTTAATATATTTATAATAAATTTATGATTATAATACAAGATTTTAAAACACTTTTGCAGGATGTCAGACCTGTGGTAAGGGTTTATTTCACAATATCATCATTATTTGGGATTGATTATATTTAAGTATCTACTAGGGGAATTATTAGATTTTTATTTAATAAACCAAATATATTTTATTCTAATATATTTATTAATATAAATTACATTTTTTCCTATTATTTTCTTCTCTTTAACTACTCAAGATATGAAAATAATTTTTTTAAGGAAAACTGTATTTGTTTCTCTACTCGGTCGAGAATCCTTTTCTTCAATGTAAATATTTTCCTTAAAATATTTCATAGAATATTTTTACTATTCTACAATTAATTACTAAATAAATTTTTACCCATGTTTTATTTTTTTACAAAATTTCTTAAAAGTAATCTTCTTATTGCTTTCCAAATGAGGTAGTTTTTGACTTTTTAACAAAAATGTGAAAGGAATATTTGTTTTAATATACTTTGCATGATAGAATTTACCACCATTATGAATTATCAATACTTTTAATATTTTTTTAAAAAATTACATGATTATTTTCAATGAATTTTTTTTACTAATATTCTATAAATTTTTAGTTTTTAAAAGTGAATTTCAATTAAAAGAGTATTTTCCTCAATATAGTTTTTAATGATCTTTTTATGGTATTTATATTAATAAATTACAATAACCCTTTTATTATACACTAGGGATATGTCATAATGATACCATAATTATTCTTTCTCTTGCTGGTTTATGATCAATTTTACTAGTGAAATTATTTAAATTTTTTATGCTTATTCTTTTTATACATATAGTTTTTAAATAAGGCATTTTGATTAAGTTATATTGTTTATTCATATGATGAATGTGTTGGAATTTTTAAGTGATGGGTGACTTTTGGAATTATATATCCCCTTGATGAATCAATGGGTCTCATGGGACAAAAAAGTTTGGGTATTTGGTTGAGGCCTTGCCTATTTATGTTAGAGGTCTTAGCACGAGGCCCTGATAATATGTTTTAGATGTCTAGCATTGTACACTCTATCATTATAAAATCATTTTTTTATTTCCATGTAATTATTTGAATAATTATTATTTCCATAGAAAATTTTCAAGATCGTGGGTTTATTTATATGGAATTATTTTATCATCATTTATTACTTTCATGTTATTATTGTTATCATGTTATTAAATAAATAGAATGTACTTTCAGTTATTTTCCTTTACATATTTATTATGCCATATTTATTCTATGATAGATTCTCTAGTATGCATTCCCTTACTGATCATCTAAGCTCAACCTTTTCTTATGTTTCCTTTCCCTAAGATATCAAGAAGTGTACTATGAATGATATACAAGATTATTTTATAGATAATAATGATGTCCTTGAAGAAAATACTTTGTTATATTTTATGTTTTCATATGTAATTTTTTATTAAATCATGTGTCTAGGTTACTAAGACTACTAAACTATTTCATCCTTTGGGGATGTGATCACTTATATCAGTGAAAATATAATAATTTAATCATTGATTTTGGGCTAGTAGAGTTGTGGTCTTTATAGTTGGTATCATAAGAATTTTAATAGAAACCTTGGGAACTAGATCTAGGAAAACATATATTAGGGAATATAACCCTATGAATAACTCTAAGGACAATTTTATTTATTAGATAAGATCCTAACATTTTGTTGAAGTAGATATTTTTTGGTTTTCCTAGAAATACATCCTTCTCTAGATACTATAAGTGGACTTGGTCTTGGCATAGATTAATCTATGGGTAATAACCCTAAAAAGGGTTAGTAGAGTATATATTGACCATAATTACAGTGAATGGTGTGTGTTACCTTAATGCACACTAGGTTTGACACTCTTGGGGGATATACTTGGGTGAACTCACTTTTTTTATAAATAATTAGGAAAGATTTTAATAGATGATTACCATACATGACATGGGTTAAACCTAAGACCTAATATATTGAAAAAAGGTCTCATTCAATGAATGGTTTTTCATGATTTATCACATTGATTATTATTTCTCACACTATTCTTTTTAGTTTTGTTTAGTGGTTGGAACAAGGAGGAATTATGGTGATGTTGAATGAAAAATACAATACTATGATTGACCTAAATACAAACCAAGTGAAACCAAAGCTAGAATTATAAATTATGTGCTTATACCTAATCATATATATCATTAAGTGATTAAAAATATTATCTTGGGTGAGTTTTCTAACACACCTAATAAGAGAAAAATGAATTTCTATAAATACCATGGAGAGATAAGGATTGAGTTTCCTATATGGAAAGTATGTGGGAAGAAGCACTCATAGAAATATCTTAGAGGAATATGAAGATATTTTATGTGTAAAAAAGAAGGGAATATATCATGTAATTTCTAAGGAATAATGAAAAGTTAAGTTAATAAAATACATGAGAATAATGGTTTCCCTAAGTTATCATCAATGGTTGAATTTTTTAAATGTAAAAAATATAGGCATTTTGAAAATCGATGTCCTGGGGGGAAATCTCAATATGGGGATCAATAAGGTTGTATGAGTAATGGTTTTATTTTTAATTATGTAGAGACTATGAATTAAATATGAAAGGATGGAGGTATTAAGGAATAAGATGATTAATTCTATTTAATGGTTTAAGAATAAAATTTAATGATTGAAGTGTTTATGTATTGAAATTCAATAATTATATTATAAAAGTATTTTAATAAATGGTATTCTTATTATAAGAATCATAAAACATATAAGGATTTTTATATAGTAGTTTTTATATATGGATTTTCAATAATACATTGAATGGTACATAAGACCTAGAAAAGTGATTTAGTGGTAAGGTGATATTTTTGGAGAACATATTATTAAGGGAAAGATAAACCTTAATATGTATCATATTTTTTTAATATTTTTATGTGATAAAGAGATGATTGATATATATAAATTAAACTAAATAATATTGATAAACTTGGAACTGATTATTGATTTTATAAAAAATTAATTTATATTATATTTGGAGAAGTTACTGCATTTTTGTATTTATGGATTATATTGGATAATCTGTGATTTTATTTAATGAATTTGGAGAGAGTTAATTTTTTGAGGCATTTATATTTTCATTTAGTTTTTATGGTTTTTACCATGTTTTAATAGAATATATGATAGTGGTATTCATGTATTTGGTATGTGACATTAATAGATACATTATGATATTTGTGGGTTTCATGTTAAGTTTATTTTTAGAAATTTAGTGAGCTTATTTCTAAATTATTTTTGGATTTTTATTTTGTTCAGACATATTTTGTAGTATTCTTAATGTTAGATATTTATGTAATGGTTTTTTTTAACTTTGGATGAGGTTTAAGATATTAATGTATTATTTCATAATATAATGATTTATCCATATTGGATAGCATCTGCTAGATTTTTTGGTTTTAATGATAACTAAAAATGGAATGAATGACTTATCATTATTTTATGGACCTTATGATATATTAAGATTTAATTTCAATAATTTAGGTATAAAAAATTTATATTCATTTCTTGGAGTAAGGAAAAATTAATTTAAGTACAACCCAAGGATGAAATTATGCTTATTAAATAGAAATAAATTAAGTAAGTTTATTTACATGTGTTTTATATCATGATAGTAAAATAATCCCTCAACTTTAGGAAAATATCTTGATATAAAAATATTAAACTTTTACTTTCATTTCTAATGAATCCATGTTGTTTTCATCCATTATTAATACATTGTTTTGTGGTCATTAACATTATCATGACCATGTTTTCCATCACCCTCTATTAGTCCTTGGATGTTATTAATATCCTATATGTAAATATTTTTACATCCCACAAATGTTCTCTTTATCTAGGAAATTAAATATGTGATATTTCATATAAACATTAGGTTTCTCACTTTCCTTTTTGAAAGGGGTTTTATTATCCCTATATAGAATATGGATTTTCAACAAAGGTTGAACCTTTAATGACTGAGATAAAATTGTGAGGGTATAATTTCATTAAGGGGTAGAATGTAACACCCTGAGATTTTAAGTTATATTTATTTTAAAATAAATTTAATTTCTTTTATGGCTTGAATTACATGTAACATCGATTTTAAACAAACCATGATATACTATTAAAATATTATTATTTAAATATTATCATTGTTACCTTGTCTTTAAAATTGAAGGTATGAATAGGAACGTCTAAATTATTTAAAATATATATAAAGTTTTTATATAATGAAAATATATTTATTAATTTATAATAAATAATTACTCAATTGTTTATTAAATCCATATTATGTTTCAAAGATATGTATTCTTCATAAATGGGTTTTATGCAATTTTGTGTGTGAATATTATAATTAAATTATAAAAAATTTAAAAAATGTATTTTAAAAAATATATATCATTTTTGGATCCATCGTAACAAAATTAACTTAGGATGAAACATTCGTATTTTTCTAAAAAGACTAATTTTTCAGTAATTAGTTAAAAAATGAAAACTTTTGAAAAACAATTCATTTCATTTCTTAATTTAAAGTAATAGAAAATTTAAATTATATTTTGGATATAGTTTTAAATTTAAATAATAAATATTTTAATAAATTTAATCTAAATAATTCCATGTGAATCAACATTATAATTTATTTTGGTATAATTTACTTTTATGCTTAAAAATGTATTTTTCATAAAATTGTTTTAAGTTCACATTGTTATCCCATTTAATCAATTAAAATAAGTTATAATTAGGAATTATTTAAATTAAATTAATAGATGATATATCTATATATATTAAATTAAATTCATAAAATTATTATTACTAGTCATATAGTTAATGTAAGATCATTTTTTTTCTTGAAGAATTTATTTTCCTATAAAACTACTTTTCATCACGCTTTACAGGTTTAATTTTAAATTAAATTATTCCACTTCAGTGAAATAAAATTTATAAAATGTATTAAATATATTTAATCATCATAATTAATATAATTTACTAAGTTCAACTTAATTTTTGGTCATTGTGAATAGTAACTATAGTAAATATTTGTCACCTCAGTAAAAGAGGTAAAATTGGGTCAAAACCATAGAGTAAAACATTAAAATATATTTAACACCTGAATTTACCTTATTTAATGAGTGTTGTTTTACCAAAGGTATTATTAAGAAGTTAAATAATTCATTTTAACTCATTATTTTTATTTTGGGAACCCAATATTGACTTTTGTGAATGTGAATTTATATTTTATAAAAATTAAAAATTATTTTTGAGTATTTTTATTTAATAGAATGGTTGGAATATTCCATATGATTTTGTATTAATAAAAAGTCTAAGAAATATATATTTTATTATTTAACCAAAAAAATCATAGAAACCAATTTATTACTTTATTTCAAGGTAAAATTATTTTTACTCTTGAATAAAGTGTTTTCCTAAAAACTAATTTTCATTCATTTTGCATTCTTATATTTAAAATAATTTTCCCCTATAAAAATAAAATCTAATAAAATGGATTCCAAATTTGGAATCAAAATTTCCAAATTTATTTATAATTCTCCATTAATTTTTTCACATATAATTATGTAATCATGGTAAAAATTTAAATTATCAAGAATAAGGTTAAAATGGGGTTAAAGTTGTTTAACTAGAAGATATGGATTAAAATGTATAAAAAAATTCCCAAATGTGATTTTTTGAGTTTATTTCATCCCTATCACATATTATATTTTAATTTGGGTTGATATAGTCCCATTTTTCTTTGATTTTGACCTTTTTTATTTTTATGTAAAAAATAAAATCAAAAACACCACTTTTTTATTTTGAAATCTATGATATTTTGTGATATATATAATAAAAAATTATAGTTGGTTAAAGAATATTAATTTAAAAATAAATAAATTTTTTATCATGGTAAATTATTTTTAATTTTAGTGATGTAATAATTTCCTTAAATTCTTATGTAATGCTAACATAGTGCTTGTGTGAACATTATAAAAATATAGTAAATAATATTTAAAACTCTAAAAAAATTTGAATGATTTATAGTGTTACATGAATTTTATAGATGAATATAACATATTAGGAATGTTTTAAAGTTTTATATTTAAATTAAATTAAATTCATGTCGCTTTCAATGTCAAATTAAATTAATAGATCCAAAAATGACATTAATGATATTTTAAAATAAATAATAATTTATTAAATGATTTAAAATTATTAAAAATCATATATCCATCCAAGTGAATGGGATGTAGTTGAAAATATAAACTATGGCCTATTCATGGGTCACTTTTTCTTTTATGGTAACATTCTTGACTCTTAAAATGTATAAAAATTTAATATTGTGGTAATTGTTAAAAGGGTTAATGGGCAGTCAAAACTAAGAGATGAGGGTGAAAACATAACCAAAAGTTGTTAAAATATTATTATATTAGAATATTTAGACTCAAAACCATATTTTCTTTGAATTATTACATTTTTTATTCATTTTTTGATGAAAATTAATTTATACTAATTTAAAACTTTAAGTAATTCCAAGAGTGTCCCTCCCCCCTTTTATAGAACGACACTATTTGTCCCCTATCCCTCGCACCTTTGGAGCCTTCTAGATCAACCAATAACTACCATAATACCTTTATTTATTATTTAAACACATTAAAAATCTTATGTTATTTCCAAAAGACCATCCCTATAAGGAATAAGGTATAATCCAAAAGCAGATTCTCAATGAAGAGGTATAACTCTTAACCGAGCATTTTCGATTTTATTTTTTATTATATCTCCTATAAATATATAGTATCAATTATAAAATAATTCAATCATTATACTTAATATAATTAATTTTTATTATGATAATGGAACAAACTACTATCCATCTTATTTTTATCCAATGTAAAGTGAAAATATCGCTTGTGCGTACATACGACTTACCATCTCCACATAGAGGTGTAATTAGTTTTTCATCACCACTTTACAAGAATGGTTATAGTGATGGTTTAAATAAATATATATGAAATATAATATATAATAATTATTCTTTAAAGGTTAATTATTATTTATCTTTCTTTTCTTCTATCCTTTGAAAAGTGAAAACAGCATTTATGCATACATACAGACTACCGTCTACATGAATAGTGAAATTCATTTTTCTATCTCTATATTTTATGGATGATTATAAATATAATATTTATATATAATATTTATATCATGATTAAAATTATATAGATTATGGAACCATGATGAGTGTACAAGGACAAAAACTATTGAACTAATAAAAGAATGAAAAACGAAGCAGTTATCACCTGAAGAAGTGATTTTAATAATAATTTTTAATAAATAGGTGATAAAATGTTATAAGTAAATCATATATGATATGATATATATGATTATAATTCTGGAATAGATGTATAATATATCTATATTTACTATATAGGAGGTATTAACACAAATAAATGAAGTCAAACCAGGGGTAAGGATTTATTTCACAATCTAATCATCATTCGATATTGTTTATATTTAAGTATCTACTGGGAGAATTATTTTATATTTCTATATTAGACTCAAAATATTTTATTTAATTATGGTTATTTATATAAATTACAATTTTTCATTTCATTTTTCTCTCTTTATTTACTCAAGATAATGAAATAAGTTTTTTTAAGAAAACCATCCTTGTTTTTCTACTCAGTTGGGAATATTTTTCTTACATTTACATATATGCCTTAAAGTATTTTAAAGAACGTTTTTTATATTATAAAATTATTTTTTAAATTCATTTTTACCCATGTTTTATTTTTTTACAAAAATTTTTAAAGGTAATATTCTCATCATTCTTCATATGAGGTTCTTTTTAACTTTTTATCGAAAATATGAAAGTAATACTTGTTTTAACATACTCGACATGAATAGAATTTACTTACATTATGATTGTTTAATGATTTAAAGATTCCTTTACATGTTCCCATTATTATTTTAAAATAAACTTTTTTCCATAATATTATAGAAATTTATATTTTTTAAAACTATATTTCAAAGTAAAAAAGTTTATTTTCCTCAATAATGTTTTTAATGATCTTTTTATGTTATTTACATTATTAAATGATAAAAACCCTTTTATTAACCATAGGTAATATATTTTAATGATAACATCTTTATTATTTCTATTTATATTTTATGATCAGTTTGAATGGATAAAGTATTTACATATGTATGCTAGTTCTTCTTATATGAATAGTTTTTGAATAAGGAATATTGATTAAGATATATTGTTTATTCATATGATGAATTCATTAGAATTATTATGTGATGGGTGGTGCCTATAATTATATATCCCCTAGATGCATCATTATGTCTCATGAGAAAAAATAGGTTGGTTGTTTGGCTGGGGCCTTACTCATTTATGTTAGATGTCTTGGAATGAGTTTTTGATGGTAAGTTTTAGATGTCTAACATTATGCATTCCATAATTATGAAATTAGTTATTGATTTTCATGTGTTTATTTGAATATTTATGATATCCAAGGATATGTTTCAAGATCATGTGATTGTTTATATGGAATTATTTCATAATCATTTAATACTTTCATACTATTCATGTGCTCCTGTTATTGATTAAATGGAATGTGTTTTCAATTATTTATCTTGTCATATTTATTATGCCATATTTATTATATGGACCTTCTGATGTATGAATTCCCTAATTGATAATATCAAATCACACCTTTCTTATTTTTCCTTTCCCTGAGATTCCAAGAAGCTTACTATAAATGATATGTAAGATTATTTTAGAGAGAATAATGATTTTCTAGATGAAAATACTATGTTATATTTTAGGTTTTCATATTTAATTTTGGATTCAATATTGTATCTAGTTTACCAAGAATATTAAAATATTTTATCCTTTTTCAATGAGATATCTTGTATCAAGTACCAATGTAATAAAGTAACCACCAAATATATGATATTAGAGTTGGGTTATTTACAGATAAGGACTATGATTACTTGAAATCAAACTTTTTTTAAGGGAATCCTTAGGTGTGGACTTTTAGAACCCTTTACACAAGGGAAACCCCCTCCCTGTGAAGAGGTCACTCTAGAGAGAGCCCCTACTAGGAAGGTTTTTTTACCATCTAAGATGTTAGAGCATCCTAGAGGGTAAAAATATAGGTGGTGATGGGTCAGAAAATCAATCTGTCATCACAGGTGGGTTTTGCCTCATTTTACCCTCCCAATCAAGGATTGGGTGACCTGGAAAGACAAGAGGATCCTGAGGGAAGGAGAAATTCACCCAAAATCAGAATCCTAGGAATTAAACCCTGCACCTCCCAAAGAACAGCATTGGTATGCTTCTAAAAGGTATTATAATCTATTCTTTCACAACTTATTTTCCCCATTATTTAATTTATATTCAATGGGTAAGAAATTTTGTTTTTTATGTCTATAAAATGTTTGAGGTAAGGGAATCCACTATCTCCTAATCAATTCATCTAGGCACATGATTTATTTTCCAAGATCCCCAATGTAGGTATCTAGACTAGGGATTTGGGTTCTATTAGAGGTAGTAAAGGAAACAAGGGATTTCAAACCATATATTTATTGATTACATGATTTTTTTTCCTTAATGGAATGAGTAATTCTTTAAAATACTTCAAATAGATGTTAAAGGGATAGGAATTATATATAATACAATTGGAAACATATCAAAAAGTAATACATTTCAATAAAATATTTTAAAAAAACCTAACTTATGGAAATTGTTTTAAAGTTTCCTAAAATGTAATTTCAGGTTTAATACATAGGAACTTTTCTCTCTAATGATCGAATAAGGATCATGAATTTTGATAATTCTATTAACAAAATTTTAGGATATACACATAACTTTAAAAATATTTTCCTATATTTTGACAAGCACTAGGTGTTGATAGTGTATATTTTTAGATCTATGAAAATTAGTTTTATATTAATGATTTGGTTACCTAATGAAGTGTTTAAATTTATAAAAAAATATCTTGAAAACTTATCATGGTATACTAAATCAAAAAAAGAAATTTTATTGTTTGAGCTGGAGGAAACTCACAAAAACTCATGATATAAGAGGTGTCAATATTAAGGACCTGGATATTGCCATAAAAGGCTAATTTTTAAGATAGATATAAAATTTACTGAGGGAAAATATTTTTTGACCCTATTTTAATAGAAATAAATATATAGAGACCACATATATCATCTCTTTAAGTAGTTCCAACACTTTCCCCATTTTGGTTGAGCTTGTCTAAATCTTTTTTGCTTCTTTTTGAAAAGTCACATTAGATTATTAGTAAGGAAGATCAATTTAAAGAAGAATAAATAGATCAAGAAATCTATGTTCTTTCTAAGATAACTAACTCCCGATATGGAGTTCATGGAAGCTATCCAATATTAAATTTTTATTAATTTTGTTCTTACTAAAACAAAAAAAAAATTGATTTCTATGATATCTCCATTATGGTTGAGATGTATCATTTAATTTACAATAATTTTTCTATGGGAATATATTTCATCAATGAGTTTAATTTTTTGGTTCAAAATCCTTATATATACAACCATGGGGTAAAGGTGTTATGGGTTGTGGGAATTCCAAAAAAAATATTTTTCTATTCTGGTATATTCAAAAAGATAAAATTCAAACTAAAAATACCATCCAATAGAGGGGCATTTACTTTTTTTCAAAATAAAATTCTCTCTTTATCCCAATATGGAGTTGGTGTCTCACTTTTTTTCATAGTGATGGTGATTATTTTTTTTGGATATGGATAATATTAGTGATGTATGTTTATTATAGCTATAACACATTCAAGGGGCTCTTGTATACATGAATACCTAAGGATAACATCAAGTCTATTTCATTCCACGTTCACTGGATAGTTGTAATAGCTGGGTACTAGTCCATTTAGGAGGCACTCCATAACTGAAAAAACAAAATTATGTATACTAATAAATACTTTTAAGTTTGAAGGTGTCTAAATTTATTAGGAATCTGGAATCTATTATACATACTTTGGTATCCTTCTCTTTCATGAATAATATCAGTCTTGATATATTGTATGTACCAAGAGTTGTGGTTGTAATGAAGAGTGGAACTTGACTTCGCTAGCTCAACATATAGAGTTGGCTCAAATTGAACGTAGATATCTCTAGTATTTTAGGTGACATGCGTGGTGGAGGTATAGTTTTAGATTCTTGGGTGTAGGTTATCCTATCATTTATCTATTTTATATGAATACTTAATGCCTTTATTATTGAATAACTATCCTTAATTCATGGGAACTCTCTTTAAAATGAAATAGGTATCTCATTATTATATTTGGATCTCAACATGCAATTGATTATAATTTTTTATGGAAATTCCAAATCTTACCATTGGTCTACATTTTATATTATTATAAAATACAAGAAAATAATTGGTGATAATATAATAATTATCCACCCTAGTCTTGAATGAAATATAGAGGTAGGTTCAATGGATATGAGGTGAGATATATTAGAAGGATTTTAGGTATTTACAACATTGTATCCTCTCCCTTTTATTTGTAAAATAGTAATTTTTGGAGATGTTCTCAAGATTAACCACTCTAGACCTCCTTGATATTATTAACATCCTTCATATTTTGAAGTTTTCCTTAATGGTATTATATATTTATGAGATAAGGGTGTAATATTTATTAAACTTCTATGAAATTATTTGTTTCATGATACATTTGTAATACTACTTAGGAATTAAAAAAATTACTATACAAACATGTTATTATCATTTTTAGATAAGTGATTGATTTTTATAATTAAAATGTATGGTTTCACAACCTCAAAGATTTATTTTTTAATTTAAATTTAACATGTATTCATATTAAACCTAAAAATGTATGATTAGTTTTAAATATAAGTTAAACTAATTATAAATTTTTAGTGATTTATTTGTGTTTTATATTCATTATATTTATTGATATGACTTTATTATATGTAGGGGATAATGAAATTAGGTAGGTAGAATAGGGAGTATAATATTTTTATCCAAAAGATTCATTAGAGAAAATTTGTGACAAAACTTTTTTTAAAAAAAACATTAAATAAATTAAACTTAAATATAAACTTAGTGGTGAATTTGAATGTAAACTTGATTATGTGATTAGGTAATTTGTAGTGTAGTTATAGTTTTTATATATCATCGCAATAAAAACATCAATTTTCCTATTATTTTATTTCTTTATTTAATTTTTATCCTTTCCTTTGAGTAATGACTTGAAATTCATCAAAAAATTAAATTTTATGGTTTCAGTACAAGGTGTGGGGTTAGTGCATGGTTAGTTCTAACCGTGAAACCAATCATGAAAATAATTAAATTCCTTATCAGTGGTAATTTGAATAATTGGAACATGGTTTTCTCAACTGTTCAACCCAACCATTCATCCCAACCATGAATTTTCCCATGTGTATATGGTATGGGGAATATAGTTGGTTCATGATATGAAAAATTGTATTGCCAAACCATATAGCCTTCAAACATTTTTAAGTTTTATAAAATACATATTATTCCCCCTAATTTTATTTCCTATCACCCTTATTCTAACCTATTACATGATCCATAGATAAGGAAGATCTAAGTGTTCCCTCCCCTACTTTCTACTTGGATTTTTTCCCACCACCTTTGATTTTGGGTGAGTTCTTATAGGTTTTAGACTCTTCCATTTTCTTTACCTTCCATTTAATGTTTCTTATTTTCCTCTTTTCATTGGTTGATATAGGTCAAAACCTAAGTGTTAGTTGGTTTTAATTCCTTTTGAACATGGTTTTAAGGATGTTCAGATTCATCTTTGAGCTTTTCTCTCTTCCTTTATGAAGGTTTCACTTCATCTATACTTGTTCTAAGCAAGTGTTCCATGAATTTTGGTTTTTTATAAAAATACATGTTATTCTTGTATTTTTTAAATATTTTTCTATGAATATTATAAAATATATGAAATTATTCAAGTTACTTAGAGTTTTCCTTTTTGGAATTGGTATTTTTAGGGAATGATTTTAGTTTTCTAATTTATTTCACATTAGATACGAGGTGTTATTGGTTAGAGATTTCATTTCCAATGGAATTTATTTTGTGTTTTAAAATTATTCTTAAGATATATATAAATTTCATATATAGTGGTTTTTTCTAATTATATAATTATTTTTTTCTATATTAATTTATGGTTCCATTAATCTAGGTTGGTTTTTAAAGAATAGTTTTGTTATTTATTTCAAAGATGTTTTCAAATTCCACTTGATTTAAAAATGGTTTTCAAAGGGGTTTTTAAAGAATAATTTCTAAAGGTAGATCTTAAGACTCATTTTCACATTAAAAAATATTTTTTAATAATAGTTTATTTTTAAAATGCTTTTAAAAGGAGTTTCTTATAATGATAACACTAGTTTAGTAACTCAAGGCCTGATTTTCACATTATACAAATGGTTTTCATTCTAAAATTCATGAAACCCTAAACTAAATCCATATAGACATATTTTTTAAATGAATTTTATTATATGTGTGATTATTTTTGTTATTTATTGATGTTTCCTTTGATTGAATTGTATTTTTGTCAATAAAGATGATTTACTTATTGAGAGAATATGTCAATATATGTTGAGGCGAGTGATGATGATTGGAGGATTGTTATGAGAACATACAAAACATAATTGTGATGATTTTTTAACCATTATTAATGTTAAATTCAAGTGAAATAGGTGTTTAGAGAATGCACATTATTTTCTATATATTATGAAGTGTATATGATTTTTTGTTAAATAGTTTTTGAATTTATAATTCCAAAATTAAATAAATATGATAAGTTTAAGAGATTTAATGAGTATTTTGGATTTATAATTTTTTAAGAATATTCTAACTCACTTTTTAGAAGTTTACTTAAAGAAATATGTTTTGAACACTGAGCTAGCCAAACGATCCCCATGACTGCTGCTCAAGTGGGAAACCTCTAAACAACCATGGTGGTGGCTGAGAAGAGTAATGGTTCAATCCTTAATTGAATCATGGTGCATGTATTTCCTACAAAAATATGCATGAGTGAGAATTCTCGGTGGTATTTCATGGTCCCAACATAGGTAGGCATGTCCCGTGAAGCCCGAGTATATGTTGTGTATTTGAGTATTGGACCTGGTGCTAGTTTGAGCTCTCAGAAAAACACACAATATTATTAAGAATAGAACTTTTGAGAAAAATAATATTATAGGATTACAAAAAATGGGAAACTGTTGGTCTATATAAAAACACATTCATAAGGAAGGAGAACATTCCAATAGAATCAATATAAGACTTCTTATCACTCTATGCCTTCATTTTATACCACTAGCCTCATTGGGGGTTATGTATTCATCGGTTACTTTATAGTCAAACCATAGATGATTTAACTAAGATACCATAATCATTCTAAACTCATGATAATGATGATATGTGATCATTATGAGATTTATAATTTTAAATCATGTTCAATGAAGTGTTATTCCATGAAATCAAAGGTGGTTGTATGTTTCTGATAAATGAGATGATGATTTTGAATCCATTAAGAATAAGTTAGGGATATTCATAAAGAAGTAAAGTGGTTCATATATGTGGTGGAGTAAGTAAATAAAGCTATCTATAAATACCATGAACCTCATCATTTTTTAATATGAGCTTAATAATAATTTTAGAATACGGGGATACTGAAACAAAGAAAATAGAAAGCACTCTATATTTTCAAAAATGTTCCATGAATTCATGTTGTGCCTTTTCTTTCAAGATTACAAGAAGGTGTTCTGGATTCTATGAACCTTCACTTATTATATCCACACTCAAAGTTGTTTCGTGGAGAAACTATGAGTATTCTATGATCTTGAAAGATTAATGAAGAATATATCATGCATATACTATTACATAATGTATCCTAAAATATTTCATACTTTGTTACATAAATAATATTGAGTATTTTTCATGAAATAATATTCATGAATGATGGAAAAAAAACTTAGATATAATGAGTATTTTTCTTGAAGATAGATTTTTTATGAAAGAGCGGGAACATTGAGTATGTGATGGACCTGAATAATGTGAATGCTTGAGGTTAAATGAAATAATACAGTGAGATTAAAGGTTTTTTTATAATGGTTTGAAACTTTCATGAAAAGGAAGGAAGTAAATGTGTTGTATAATCTAGAAATAAAAATATCATGAGAAACAACATACATGGGATAATATGCATTCTTGATTTTTAGTAAAAAATTGAAGAACTTCTTGGGATAGTGTTTTGTGAATTATTATAGTGTATGTATGATTGAAAGGTAGTGTTCACATGACATGAAATAAATTGATAACAATCATAGTGAAATATACCTTAAATAATAATGAAAATATATTCCATTGTGTAATACAAACATGAGGATTGACAAAAACACATGCAGTATGCATTGCATGAATAGTGTGTAATGAAATTTGAGACTAAAGGTTGACATTAATTTAGAAGGAATTCATATGCAATTTATCAGTGTCCTAAGTTAAGTTTAAATCATTTTAAGATCAATGAAAAATGTGTAGGATCAGGTAGTTTTTTATCTGTTGTTGAAGTACTTGAAGATTATATATGAGTAGATCAACTGATAAAAAAATTATAGAGGTATATTTTATCTTGAGGAAGTGAATAATCAGTCAAAATATGATATAGATATTTCTATTTTTGGATCATATCTTGAAGGAAAATTGTAATTATCTAATGGGAATCTATAGTAGGATAAGGCCAATGGGATATAGGTAACACTATGGGATATTATATAAATATCCTCATGAAGGACTCAGTAGTTTCTTGTGTAGGTGAGAGGTTTTTATCTATAGAGAAACTCTGGATTGGGAACACTATAGGACTCAGTATTGATGGGAATGGTACTTCACCTAGACGTAACCACTTACATATAGTGAAGAATTTGTAACTAGGGGGAATAATTGATTTTAGTAAGCAGTATGTATTTTGATTAAACCTTAAATTCTTATGTGTTATGATCTCTTTATTACTGTTACTTATAATGTGAGGGTGAGAATTAAAGATGAGGGATGAAGACTTTAATTGGTAATAAAGGTTGAATTAAAATAGAAAGAATTTTTAAAAGTATTGTAACCCTGATTCACCCCCCCCCCCCACACTATTGGTAACTTATCAATCCTTGGGTACTTCATTTAAATGATTTGGAATGGAGGGATTTAGTGAAATGCGTGTGTGAGATTTTGGGTTGAGGTTTGACATGGACATGGTTTTCCTTGTATTATATTACTAGTGTGTTTCATATGTGTCACAAATTCCTCATCACTATCTATTTATAATATAATGCAGATCCTAGTAATTTTAGTGAGAGATTAAGAGAAAGTTTCTATATAGGTATTGATGAGATAGAATTATATCCTCTAGATTTGGACCAGTACTAACTAGAGGAGTTCTATTAGTTAATAAAATTGGGAGTAAGTCAATTAGTAATAGAATATGGATGCATCAATAGGCTGAAAGATGATTCCACTTGAGTATTTTTAGGATAGTCTTGCTAGATGTTTAGGAGTTTCACATGATCATGTGTACTCTACTAATTCCCATTTACCATATTATTATTTTAGCTTTTTTTCCCATTTATATTATAATTCAACCACACTTGTGTTCTTATTACTTTTAGTGTTGATTCTTTTATTTTATTATTATGTCAATATTTGAACTATTCTTTTGATTATCTTCTTCATTTTATTTCCCAATTTAGTTATTTAGTTATTTCTTCCCCCATTTACTTTCCAACTCCTTATTTTGAAGTTTTAAAGAAATGGATTTAAAAATGGTATTTCAAAATTAAATTCTAAATAAAGTTTTTAAATAAAGTTTTAAAATTTCTTAAAACATTTTATGGGGTTTAAAGGGGGCTTGGAAGTGTACATGAGTTTTTTTCCCTAAAAAATATAAACACTTAATGTTTAAATATTTTATTTTCAAACTAGTGTTTCTGTAATGTTTTGAAAACTGAAATGCATGGAATAATTTGTGAAGTCCTACTAAGATGTTATGATTATACCTTACTCACACCACTTGTATATATATAATGATTGGTCTTCATAGATGTTCAGGTTCTGGTTTCAGATCTTCAATAGAGTAAGTGTACTTTTTTGAAGAGTGACCTTGGAGTTATGAGGAGATTATACTCGGTACTTTGGTTTTTCTTATATTTCATAAATTCGTTGGTTGAGTCAACTTTATTTGTATCTAGATTATGTTTGATGTTTCATTTTAATTATTAATTTGGACGTTTATTATACTTATATCTTATTTGGTTTATTTTTATTTGATCCACTTATCATGTTTATGCATCGATGCACTATGCCAGATTCTTGGTAAAATTCTTTTACATGTAGAATATTGTTTTTTGGGGTGAAGTCATTCCTAATGATTTTATTATGATACCCTAAAACTATTTTCTAACATTTGGGGATCATAAGTTCCCTTTGGACCTTACCACATACTGACACTGGTGATGGGATCAATGGTGGCCCGAGTTGGTTTCTGATATGGAATCACTTGAATATGATAATTTCTTTATATTTTTATCCTTTTCCATTTTTTTCAATACATTTTTTAAAAATTAGTGATTTTAAATTTTTTAAATTATATATTATAAATCATTAAATTTTCATAAAATATTTTATATATTTATATTTATAATAAATATAAAAATCTAATCCTAAATGAATTAGTTATAATTTATTAATATTATAAAATATAAAAAATTATATTTTAAAAATGTACCACTAAATTATTATTAAACCGCCAAGAATTTAAGAAAGCCTATATTTTAAAATACTACCATGAAAAAAGATAATTGTTGCTAATTAAATTTTGACATAGATGAAAATAGTGGTTTTATAAAAGAAATTATATTTATCAAGTGGTAGTTTTAACCACTATAAAATAAGAAAAAATTCTAGTATTTAAGTTTTTCTCTATAGTAATATTGGATGGTTATAACCCATTATATATAGAGGAATCATATAAAATATTTGGGTCTTTAAAAAGAATAATATTTTTATGTTATATATAATTAAAAATATATAATATTTACACATAATGTTCTTCCTAGATGAGGTAAATACCCTAGGGGTGGGGGTTTGGATCAGGGAATGTCAATCTTTCACAAATGGCCCCTCACCAATGATCTTATTTTGTAATTTTTAGGAATGTTACTTTCCCTAATAATTTATTCAAAGTGACAAAGAAATTAGAGGGACACACACAATTTTATTTATTTTAACCAAACTAGGATAATACAATGTGCATGCAATGAAAATATGTTTTTCACCTACAACATTAAGCACATTACTTGTATTACAATTCAAAGAAGTTGTGATAAATCTCTAGATTTATATACCTCATATAAATTATGAACTTACCACTCCCACACACTCAAACAACTCACTACCTCCATAAATATTTTTTTCTTCATCTTCATAGATAATGAGTGAGTTTACACTAACATGGGTGTATCAATTCTAAACCACTATATCAACTGATGAACTCCAAAAACCTTCCATGAGAATAAATCTTGGTTATAATTATTATTTTCCAAAATTATTCTCCTATTTTTTCTTTTCTCTATGTGTATATTATCTTCTATGATCATTATTCCTCCTTTGAATATAAATATACCTCTCAAATATTTAAAGAACTTCCATATTTTCCTCTAGATAAATCATCAATCCTCCTTCAATGGATGGGTAAAATTAATCCAAATTATCTATTTAAAGCCAAGTTAATATCTCTTATTTATATCCTATAATTACCTTGATAAATATATGAAATATAAATTTATAGGTCCGCTGATGTGAAATTTTCATGACATAAGCATCACCGCCATATCACAACATTTAGTTCATTTTAAATCCTTGAACCTAAACATAAACATCTCTATGGTGTGAAACTCTTCACCATGGAATCTAATTATCCATATCCAAATTTCATAGGTCGGATCCACATAACACGTTGGATAAAAAAGAGGGACTCTCCTTTGACTTGCACACCCTGGAATAACCTACTTCATTATGGCATGGTCACCTATATTTCATAGATATTAACATGTGCATATCAAGTCCCCATAATGTGGAACTATACAATGGACTAGACACCTCAATAAAAGTATAGCCATTAAAATCTTTTTCAATTGATTTTTAGTGTTTCCATATCCCTTATAGAATGACTATATAAACACCTTGAAATAGTAAAGTTAATAATTCTACATATGATCCTCACCTTTGAAAAAATAAAATTATGTATGAAAATATTTTTCTATGTTTTAACCTATAAAACCATTAAGGGTAAAATGTAAGCTCCCATAACATGACTATTAAACTATATCAAAGACTAAAACTCATGGTCTCTCATCTCGGTATGAATCGCCCCATGATTACAACCTTTATAACTAACACATCTTATGCATTCCGGTCATGGAGTGATCATAGGTGTTGCATCATGATAGTTATTCTTCTTCCATATAAATATTATAAAACCTCACACATGTATTCAATGATTCTTATGAAATATATCAAATAATATTACATATATAGATAATTCTATTCCATTATTATTTCTTCCAGGAACACCATTCATGGTGTGGCCTAATTTTACAGGGTGTGGCTTATGTACTATAGAAAAAACTATACAAAAGGTTCATCCAAAACTTCTTAAACCATTCTTAAGACTCAATAATCTCATTTTCAATTTTTCTTTTAGATTTTCAAAAAAATCCAAAAATTAAAAAAGTGGATTTTTTCTAACAATATCCCTCTTTGGATTTATATAAAATATTTCCAAAATATATTTAATACCTTCACATATAAGAACATTATAACTGACCTGAACCATAGTCTATAATAATCTATATTAAGATAGTACATCAATTAATTTATAATCAATAACTCTAATCCCACACAACACAACTCAAGTTCATCACGACAAATAAGAGTTAAATGAAAATTTCATCAAGAAGACACTCCCTTGATTTCCATTATATTCAACACTACTTCAAGATGCTCCCTCTAAATAAATATCCAAGAAATCTCCCCTTTTCTAAAAACATTAGCATAAGATTTCTTCCCCTTTTTCAATAGGAAAGAATACTCCAAAACTTCTTCATATTTGACCATCGAAAACTTCTCCCACGTAAAAAATATGAAAAAATTCTCCCCCTTTATCAATGAACTCAAATAGAACTTCTCTAAAAGTTCACAATATAGGGTTAGAAATCCAAATAATTAATTCAATAGAGATCTACCATAATTTACTGTAAATAAAAAAAATTATAGAGAGTGGGGGTCCCTTCTCTAAACTTTCTAGTTTTATGAAGTCAGTTAGACTCTAAGAGATAATTAATACCTCTCAAACTAAATATTGGGTAGTTCATCATGATGTATATAAGTAGATTCTATATTGATAAGTATTCCAAATCACCATCCATTTCTCAATCTTCTACTTGATGAAATTATACATTATATTTATGCTATTTTTTATTGAATGATGGATATGATTTTTTTCTAACATTAAATAGCACTCAAGTTACCATATATTATTTTAATAGGATATTTCAAATAAATTTCAACATCTTGAAGTAATTTAATTATCTATATTAATTTATTACACACTTGAGTAGCCACTATATATTAATCCTTCACAGTACTAAGTGAGATTCATTATTATATTTTACTTAAACATGAAATTCATATACTTCCAAGATAGAATGAACCTACAATGTCAAATTATGATCATTCTCTAAACTAGACAAATTCACATTTTTACATCTCAATAACTCCTCCTATGATGCTTTTTGATAAAATAACTAGAAATACACCAAGCTATTTATATTTCAAATAATTATTTTCATTAATAGCATGTGGAATTACTTGGAAAAAATTTGATATTGTGTGGTCTAACATGTGGTAAACACAATGTCAGTTCATTTTTCTATTGGGTACAATAGGATTCTAATGATTTACCTATATTATATTATATCAGCCTTCTTTCCACCATCATCGCTTGAAAACATCATATGGTTAGCTAGCGGTGTTTTTATTATATTAGTATATTTCATTGAAAATATCTTGAGAACCTATTTAGAATTTTTTATTGATAATTAAATTTTTCAACCCTTATGATAGAATAAATATTATGTCTTCTACATAAATTATCACTAGAATTATTTTATCATTCTCCTTCCTAATTTATAGATTGTGATCAACTCCACCGCATTGGAATCAAAACTTTTTTAGGTATTAATCAAGCCAAAAAAAAACAAGCCCTTAGTGCTTTATTCAGTATATATAAAACCTTTTACACAAGGAAAATTTTTACTCATATTAATTTATAATAAATCTATAAGATTATAAATATATACTTATTTCTCAAGGACTCCATCATGGAAAGATGATTTAACATCCATTTAGTTCACTTTAAATCCTCTTTGAACTGACATTTCTATGAAATGTAAAATTATTTCCAACTGGGAAACTGGTGAAAATGTATCATCAACATAAGTACTTTTAATTTTTTAATACCCCTTATAAACTAGATATTTTTTTATTCACATATATATCTTGATAGATATTTTTATGAAACACTCACTTTGTTCTGAAGGCGGTTTTTTCTTTCAACCTTGGAAAATTTCCCATATTTCATTCTTCTCAATTTTTTCAAGCTCTTCATGTAGCACTTTGACCCAATTTTTATATATAGAATCATATTCAACACACTTAGTCTGTATTTGAGATAAGAAATAAATTTTGTGTAAATTATTCATTCTTTGTGATTTCATTGGAGTTGTTCAATCACCAACAATATTTACTTTGTTGATTTCATCCCTACTTCTCACATTCTTTGCAGCTGTTGAACCCACTGTAATTTACTCATTATAGATGCTATATTTTGAGTATTATACAGCCAAATATTCTCCTATTATTCTTATCACTTTATAATTACTCTACTTTGAGAGTTCATTACTATTATATTGTGAAAATTTCACGCTGGATTTTTAAATCTCCTCATCTTCCATAACCATTATGTTTTAACTTTCAATAATTTTAGCAATCCTTTTATTATAAATTTTTTATGAATTTATTTTGGATGAATATCCAATAAAAATACATTTATCCCCATAATAATTAAACTTTATATTCTTCCATTTTTTGTGAATAAATTGTTTACTTTTAAAAATGTGAAGGTACTTTATTATTAGATTCTTTACATACCATAAATTGTATCATTTCTTCTCTTTATTTAGACATAAAAATGACATTTCTAAGAAATAAACTTTTGTAAAAACTACTCCTTTCCAATATTTATATGGTATATCTTTTCAATGAGTATTTCCCAATCCATATTGTTAACAATATTCTCTATCCTATTAATGGAACTTTTTTACTAAGTAATCCTCACTATTAAATTTTGGTGTATTATCCTATTCCACTAGAGATATTATTCTACCATATTCTTAGAAATTTCATACCACTTTTGGTCTGAATTTTTTGAATTTTCTACCTAGTAATATTCTCTTTAAATCTATAATATCATGTAATGTACTTGATCAATTCAGATTTGTGCGATATTTTCATCAACTATTCAATCCTGTAATAATTACCAATAAATATTACATTATACATTTTTTCATCCAGGGATTTGGGTGAAATTGATCCACATATGTAAATATGCACCAAATCAAGAAATATCATTAATTTCTTATCTTCTAGATTTTAAGACTTCTGAATTATCTTCAATTTTAAAAAATGTCACATGTGTGAGTGTGATCATGTGATAGATTAGGGATATGATAAACTCTTTAATTCATCGTCAAGTCTTCCAAGGAATTTTGGATCAAGTTTCCATGTCTTTTGTTCCGCAACTGTAGGATCAAAATAATGATGTAGATGCTCAATACACAAGAGTGGGGGTGAATTGTACACTTTAAAAAATTCCTTAAATAAGGAAATATCTAAGTTTAAAATTGTTAAACTAATAATATTCACAAAACCTCTAACTCCAATAGGAAATTGGAATAAGGAATGAAGTTATAAACTTCTAATTCCACACACTTGCTTGAATCAGGAAAGTGATTCCGAAAAACAGGTTATGGATATATGGATCTGGAAATTTAAACTTAAATAAAGTTTACAATATGAGATTCTACCCTAAAGCGTGTAGAATCTAAATGAATCAGAGTACAAGTGTAAGGAAATACAAGAATGTTATACTTTCCTTACAATACAATATGCAGCCGAAAAAAAAACGATTAGTACAACTACAAGTAACAAACAATAACACTTTTAACCCAAAGAGAAGGGTATCCAACAACCTTGGATAAAGGCCTCTTGATTTATACTTTCAAGAAAGTATTTTTTACCCACACCAGGGTAAGCCCTCGATACGAAGATCAGAGTCTCTGTCTTGCTATCCCCGCAAGCCCTCGAAAGTAATCACCAGCATTCGGAGTCGCACAAAGCAATCTGAACGAGCGGTTCAGTACGCACAAATCATGAAAAGATTCTCTCTCTATAAATAACCTTAACAGCGTGTGGTATCTAGATTGATCAACTTGTTTTCATACTCCTGATCTCTTTCAAATGAGCTCCTATTTATAAGATCGGTCGGCCCCCTCTCCAACGGTCATATTTTCCTTAAAATTCGGAGGGACTTGTACACGTGTAACTCAACCAACAGTTAGTTTGAAACAGAATAGACGACATCATTTAATAACAAACCACATATAACTGAATGCACGATATCTTTTTGTAATGGATCATTTTTAAGAAAAATCCATACTAAGTTCGGAGTGTAATCAAGTTAAAAAATTTAGAGTCTAACCAAAATGAAATTCGGAGTCTATAAAAAGAAATATTCGGATTCTGTTTTATAGGAATTCGGAACCTGAAATTTATAGAAGTCAGGAGTCTGAATTTCTAAGGAAATTTGGAGTCTGGTTTCACTAGAGTTCATAATTTGAACTTGCATAGTTCGAAGTCGAACTAGTAAAAGTTTGGAGTCGAACTTCATAAGAGTTCAGAGTCGAGATACTTAAGAGTTCGGAGTCGAACTCATGAAAGTTCGGAGTCTAACTTCATAAGAGTTCGGAGTCAAACTTCTTAGGAGTTCGGAGTAGAACTTCATAAGAGTTCGGAGTCGAACTGATTAAGAGTTCAGAGTCGAACTTATGAATGTTCGGAGTCGAACTTCACAAGATTTCAGAATCGAACTTCATAAGAGTTCGGAGTCAAACTTCTTAAGAGTTCGGAGTCGAACTCATGAAAGTTCGTATCCATAATTCGGAGTGAAACTTCATTATAGTTCACATCCAGAATTCGAATCATGGAAACAGAATACTCCAATACTTGTCATTATATGATTCCGGGATTTTGGGTATGAATCTGGTTTTGTACTTAAGAAAAATATTTCTATGTATAAGAAAATCTAGGTTAGGGTAGATTTCCTTAAGGAAGAAAATTTTCCTTATGGAGGTAAAATATATATTTGCTTAAGTATAAGATGTTTGTGATTTTCAAAACAATAAGAAATGGAAAAGTCATAAGGAAAACCTTATTGACTCAACAATATCTCCCTTTTTGGAAAGCACAAACATCCTTATGAAAAATAATATAAGGAATTTGAAAATTTTCATTAGACTTTGAAATTAAAACTTATCTCCCTTTGTTCATGGATGAAAGTGAATACAACTAACTCCCCCTTAGGTATTGAAACTCTAAGGATTGTATTCTGAATTTCCGGAGTGGAGTTTTAATTATCATAGGGATGAAAAACTTCGAAGTGAGCAACTCCCCCTTACTTTAAGGATATTTTAAATTTTTCTTTTTCCTCTTTGTAGTGGTTCTTTTTCCTTCTCCCCCTTAGGATTAGTTCTTTTTCCTTCTCCCCCTTTGTGATTTTCAAAAAGAATTGAAGGGAATGGAAAAGAAAATATGGTACCTGAAACATTAGTTCATAAAAAAATACAAGCACCTAAATTTTCATTAGATTTGGAAAAAAAATTACAGGAAAAGAAAAATACAACAAAAGATTGGAGTGGGTTTATTTGTCTTAATTTTCCTTTGGGATCATCTTCTTTAAAAAAGTTTTGATCTTTTTTAGGTCTCTTTGGTCTTCCTCTGCTTGTATCTCCAAAGCTGAGATCCTTTCCTCTTGAACTTTTAAAGCTTCTGCCTGAGACTTTAAGGCATCTTGTTGCATCTTCACCAAATCATCTTGGTTTACCAATATTTTCTCAAGCTTGATCCGGATATTTCTATCACTTATAATATTTTGAGCCAGAGAATTTGTCTTTTCAATTAGTTCCTTTACTTATTGACTCCAAGAACTCTACTCCATAATCAGCTCATCTTGAAGATTCTTAATCTTTTTATACTCTGTGTCAAAAGCTTCTTTCACGTCATTTTGAAAATTATCAAAGACAATAAAGTCTTCTTCAACTCTCTTAGACCACAGAGTTATTTTTCTGCAAGACTTTCTATGCACATCATAGTTGATAAGAAAACTTTTATGGTCAGCCTCAATCTTTATACACTTATCCATGACCATGGATAAGGAATCAGATTTCTGATTTATGCTTTGTTGCAGCATCTGTCATCTAGAATCTATAGTTGGAAAAAACGGAATGGTGTCTACCAACTTCTTCAGAGATTCTACCACAAAATCATGACCATGAGCTGATGACTCTGAATCAGATAATTTTCCTGGAGATGTATCTTCCTCAACTTGCACTATCTTTCTTCTAGATGTACCACCAACCTCTTTCTTCCTGATGACATCTTTTATAGGTGTCTCCATGAGAGCTTACTTCCCCTTATCAGCTTTCGGAATTGGTTCCTCATTAGGAGATACTTCCTCAGATTCAGATACTTGAATAATCTGGTCTTCATCTAGTTTCTCCTTTTCTTGTCCTTCCTCAAGGAAATTCCTCTCATAGGATTCTTCCTCATCATACAAGACATTTTCTTCTTCTTACTCTTGCTTTTGATTATCATCATTCTTATTACCTTCTACATCTCCCTTTCCTAGAGTTACTAACTTTGCAAATTCTTCCTTATCTTTATAATCCTCTACTTGTTTGATTAGGGCATCCAAATCTACACTACCCTCTTCTTCTTCTTCTTCTTCTTCGACCTCTTCCTCTACTTATTCAGCAGCTTATTTTTCAGCTTCTTCAACTACTTATTTACCCTTGTATTTTTTATAGAGTGGGATAGTTATTAGCTATAGTTTCTGGTAAAGAAGGTTCAGCACTGAAAGTTTCCGGAACGGAAAGCATTTCAGAAGCTAACTCTATAGCTTTCAGCAAAGATTACACCACTTCAGCTTCATACAACTTATTTTTCATCTTCTTTTATTTTTCCTGCTTCTCTAACTCTTCCACATCTCTTTCTTTTAAGGCCTTAGCCTCTGCAGGGTCCAATCCAAACTGTGTATCCCCTTCCTTCCTCTTCCCTTTATCTTCCCTCCACTTGGTTGCCACTTCATCTGTATATGTTTTCTACTTCTTCGGTTTGGGGGGAGCAGATTGAGTTTCCTTAGCCTTGGGTTTTTCTTTATCAACAACCACTTCCTTAACCTTCCTATTCCTCCTTGACTTTTTGGATGGTTCTAGAGTCTGTGTATCTTTTTGAGCTGTCTTAACCTCTTCCACAGATAGAGGGTAGAATTTTCCGGATTCACTAGAAAAACTCATCTTCATCCTCTTCAGCGTATCATCACTTACCAGCATAAGCTTACAATTCCAGACTTTTAATTTGCATGCAACCTTAAAGGATTCTAAGCACCGAACTATCAGCTTAGATAGTAAGGCAGGGTACATAATTATTTGAGCTCTCAAATTTCCTTCTTTGATGTTCTTGATCTTAATCAAGACATGCCTCATCAAATTTATCTTTCTTATATTTACCAAGAAATATAAGACATAGATATAACTTTTCTTCAAATTATCTTTTTCACCTCTTCTTGGTACGATAAAACCTTGTACCCAGAGCTGTAGAATCTTATTGTTTGGAGTGAGTTGAATAATTTTAGCAGTTGTAGCATCCTTAAGTCCAAGGAATTTTAAAGCCTTCAACTTGTTGAAACTTACTTGCTCATCTGGAAGCTTATGTGAGAAAAACTCAGCTTCCCCATCATAGGAAAAACCAACCAAGCTCACGGCCTTGGTGTAGGATAGCTTGTAAGTCTTCCCATAAGACTTAAATGAAAACCAATCTCTGTCATCTTCCATATGGAAGGAAACAGACTCATAGAACTCGATCAACAAATCAGTATAAACCGGATCCTGTTTCTCTGTCTTAAACAAGAATATATCTTCCCAACCATTCAATCTGATATTATTGGTTATAATAGAATCAAGCTTGTAAAAATCTGGATGCACCAACCTTTCCCTGAAGACTAACCACTTTGAAATTGGCTTTGAAGTTGACATTTCTTGAGATGTTTCTTCAACAGACATTCGGAGTGAAGAGATCTGAAAGATTCAGAACGGCTTTGCAAAGATCAGAACCAGTCTTAAGAAGAGTAGCAGGGCTTCAAGACGTGAAAGCTTTGAAAAACCAATGTGGGACGAGTCTTGGGGTTCCCTTTATATAAGCGATGGAGGTGACCTTTGGTCTTCCAAAATCCATCTAACGGTTGAAAAGCTTTTAGATCTGATCTGACGGTTGAGAACACTCCCACAAGGAAAAACTTGACTCCGATCTTTTGAGGTTTTTTAAAAAAAACATTCAGATTTAAGGAAAACTAGAATCCGAATTATTAAGAAAGAATGAAAATACCGGCAAGAAAAATATGATTATGATAACTTAAGTAAGGAAATCATACCTTTCAGATTGGCTATAAAGATTATTCGTAATTGGAAATATTCTTCAAAAAAACTTATTATGAAAGTTCATTATGAAAATCATATTACGAAAGTTCCAGTTCGAAAATATCATTACGAAAGTTCCAGCTCCCAGATATTTCCATTCCAGAAATTTTCATTCAGAAATTTCCATTCTATAAATTTCGATTCTGGAAATTATCATTCCGGAAATTTTCATTCTGGAAAGTTTGAAAAACTGACTACAAAAATTTTAGTTAAAAAAATTTTGAAAAACAGATTACGAAAATTTTGATTACACTTAGTTTGAAAAACAGATTACAAAAATTTTGGTTACACTAACAATCAAATGTACTCCCCCTATGAAAAGGAGTTTATTAATGTTAGGAGAATTGTTCAAAAAGAAGTTAATGAAGAATTATTACCTTATGATTATCATTCCTAACTTTTGTTTAATGTATTCAAACATATCGGAGGGTAAATATTTTGTGAAAATATCAGCAAGTTGTTCTTTATTTTTGATAAACTGAAGAATGATATCTCCTTTAAGTGTGTGATCCCTAAGAAAGTGAAGCCTAATATCTATGTGTTTTGCACGAGAGTGATGTGCAGGGTTCTTACTGAGGGCAATGGTACTTGTGTTATCACACAAAATTTGAGTCTTAGTAAAACTCAATCCATAATTTGTGAGTGTGTGTTGCATCCACAACACTTGATCACAATAACTTCCGGTTGCTACATATTCAGCTTCAGCAGTAGAAAGTGCTACAGAATATTTCTTCTTGCATGACCAAGAAACTAATGAATCTCATAAGAAATGACAAGTTCCGAATGTACTCTTTCTATCCATTATACAACCACCAAATTCAGCATCTGAGAAACTCTTTAAAACAAAATCATTTCCATAAGTATAAAATAATCCTAGATACATGGTTCCCTTTAGGTAGCGAAAAATTCTTTTTACCACCTTTAAGTGAGATTCCATAGTATTGGATTGATATCTTGCACATAAGCATACTGAAAACATCAAGTCTGGTCGACTAGCTGTTAAGTAAATTAAACTTCCTATCATACCTCTAAAAGATGTTTGATCTACTGGTTTCCCAGTTTCATCAAGATCTAAATAGTTTGATGTACCGATGGGAGTACTTATACTCTTAGTGTTGTCATAACCATACTTTTTAAAAAGATCTTTAATATACTTATGTTGAGATATATAGGTTCCTTCTAGTTTTTTAGAAATTTGAAAACCAAGGAAAAAAGTTAACTTACCCATCATACTCATTTCAAACTCAGATTTCATTATACTTGCAAAAGAATCAGTTAAAGATTACTGAGTTGAACCAAATATGATCTCTTCAACATAAATTTGGACAATCAAAATATTTTTCTTATCTTTCTTTATAAAAAGATTTGGATCTGTATTTCCCTTAACATAGTTATTTTGAAGCAAAAATCCTGTAAGTCTATCATACCAAGCTCGTGGGGCTTGTTTAAGGCCATATAAAGCTTTGGTAAGTCTAAAAACATGATCAGGATGTTTTGTATCTTCAAAGACAGGAGGTAGTTCACAAAAACTTCCTCTTTAACATAACCATTAAGGAAAGCACATTTCACATCCATTTGAAAAAGTTTAAAATTAAATAATGCTACAAAGGTAAGTAAAATATGAATAGATTCAATTATAGCTACTGGAGTATATGTTTCTTCATAGTCTATTCCCTCTTGTTGATTATAGCCTTTAGCAACTAATCTAGCTTTATTTCTCACAATGACTCCATTTTCATCACATTTGTTTCTGAAGACCCATTTTACTCCAATAACAGAAGTTTCTTTAGGTCTTTCAACCAAGGTCCAGACTTTATTCCTTTCAAATTCATTTAGTTCATCTTGCATGGCTTTGATCCAATCATCATCACCTAAAGCTTCATCAGTTCTTTTTTGTTCTAATTGGGAAAGAAATGCTAGATGTTCTACTTCATTTCTCAAGGAACTCCTAGTCCTTACAAGTTGATTTACATCACCAATGATACTATCACTGGGATGATTCTTAAGAAATGCCTGATTTGGGTTTTGTAAAACCTGTTCATCAATATAGGGTAGAAAGTCTTCTAGGGTAAATGTTTCAGAAGTATCTTCTTGAACATTTTCCTTATCAGAAGTATTTTCTATCAAAGGTTGATAATCAGTTTTCGAAAACACATCTGAGGATGTTGGTTGGGATAGTTTAAAAACAAAAGGATCAGATTCATCAAATTTTACATGCACCATTTCTTCAACAGTACAAACATTTTTATTGAAAACTCTATAAGCCTTAGAAGTTGTGGAGTAGCCTAAGAAAATTCCTTCATCATATTTTGGTACGAATTTGTGAAGATTATCTTTAGTATTCAATATGAATACCTTGCAACCAAAAACCTTGAAGTAGGAAAGTCTAGGTTTTCTACCATTCCATAACTCATAAGGAGTTTTATTAAGAAAAGGTCTAATCAAAACTTGATTTATAGTATAACAAGCAGTACTTACAGATTCAGCCCAGAAATGTTTAGCTATAGAATATTCACTCAACATGGTTCTAGTTATTTCTTGAAGAATTCTATTTCTTATTTCAACTACACTATTTTGTTGAGGAGTTCTAGGTGCTGAAAAGTTTTGAGTAATACCTTTTCTACTACAAAAGGTTTCAAAATCAGAATTTTGAAATTCTCCTCCATGATCACTATGAATAGTTTTCAGTGGAAGATTTTTCTTATTTTTAACTTGGGCTCTAAAAATTTTGAAATAAGAAAAAACTTCAGATTTATTTTCTAGAAAGTAGACCCATGTAAATCTAGTGTAATCATAAACTAGAACAAACACGTAGTATTTGCCTCTAATGCTTTCAGTTTGTGTTGGACCAAAAAGATCCATGTGCACCAACTGCAATGCATCAGTTTTTGAGACTTCACCGATTGATTTAAAACTAGATTTATATTGCTTGCCATATTGACAAGGATCACAAACTTTAGAAGAATCAAATCTAAGCTCCAGTAGATCCTTAACTAGTTTCTTCTTAGAAATTTTACATAAGTTCCTAAGGTTACAGTGACCTAATCTTCCATGCCATAACCAAGAATGGTCTTCTATTGCACTAAGGCAAGGTAAATCTTGGCTCCTAAGGTCTTCTAAGTTCAAAGTGTAAACATTCTCTTACCTATTGGCTGAGAGAATAAATTCTTCCTTGGAATTGTGAACTAAGCACTTGTCATTCCTAAAATTCACAAGGTATCCTTCATCGCATAATTGACTTATGCTAATGAGGTTGTGGTTAAGACCCTTAAAAAATAAAACATTTGAAATCAAGGTTTTACCAAGAAGAACAATATTACCTATACCAACAATTTCTCCCTGAGCATTATCTCTGAAAGTTATTTTTCCTCCTTTTGCCTTAATAATCTTTTCAAAATAACTTTTGTTACCAGTCATGTTCCGGGAACATCCACTGTCCATGTACCATGTATTGTTGTTGGTACTTTCTTTATCTTCCTGAAAACAATAAAATAATTTGATTTTCAGAATCCAAACTTGTTTAGATCCGAGATTTCCATATAAAAAGATTTTTGGTACCCACATCTTCTTAGAAAAATAAGCTTTATGAAAACCTAGAGATTGGGTTTTGTTTAAAGAGAAATTCTTTGCCCAGTGACCACCACATTGACACTTGGTACAAAAAGGGTCACTTTGTGGAACAAAGTAGTTGTTATTAAAAGTTGGTTTAGCATGGGCATAACCAAATCCGGATTTTTTTCTTAAAGGTCGTATTTGAGAATACATTTTATCAAAATTTTCTTTAACATGGGTAAAGTTTGATAAACACTTATTTAAGGAAAAAAATTTGTACTTGAGTTTTATAACCAAGTTCTTATCTTCAAAATCATTAGATTTAGAACTAGAGCTAGGCTCAAAAACACTTTTATTAGAAATTACTTTTTCTAATTCTTTAGAAAGTTTGTTCTTCTCAGAACTTACTTCCTCAATATTTTTTGAGATACTTATAAAATCAGAATTTTTTCTATCAAGATCTTTAATAAGATATGATATTTCTTTTGTAAGAATAGTATTCCTAGAGTTTTCCTTATCAAGTTTTTTATTGAGTATAGAATTCTCAATCTCAAGAAATTCAGCAAACCTATAAACTTCTTCATAGGTAGGTAGAGTATTTTCTTCATCAGAAGAGGATTCTTCATCACAAGAGTTATAATATTCTCTATCATTAGAATTTAAAGAAACATTGGTCAATGATTCAGTATTTTGTACCTTATCCATGAAGCAATGATTGTTAATAGGTAATCTGGCTATAATACCAAGATTCTTCTGTCATGAAGATTCATAATCAGAAGATTCATCTAAAGAGTCGCCACCACTGGCACTCTAGGTGTCATTAGCTTTCAGAACTTTCTTAGCTTTGTCTTTATAATACTTTTTCCTATTCCTTTCAGAATGCCTTTCTTTCCTTTATTTCTTTTTGAGCAAAGGGAAATCTGGTCTAATATATCCATCTCTCTTGCATTCATAACAAGTAACTTCTCCATCTTTCCTGTCCTTCCTTTCCTTTTTCTTATACTTAGATTGGAAATTTCTCTGGCCAGCTATCTTGTTCATCCTTTGAGCAAGATTTGCTAACTCATTTTCATAGACTTCACTCTCACTAGATTCGGATTGGATAATAACTTTCTTAGACTTGGATCTGGTTACTCTCTCAGGAGTCTTAGATTTCATATGATTTGAAGTTGTAGTAAAAGAAACAGTACCATTTCCATTATTCTTCTTGATGTTATCAGCATCTCTTTTCATTATTGTTTCATGTTGGAGAAGAGTTCTAAATAGTTCATCTAGGGATATTTGAGTAACCTTCCTGTTCTCATCAATAGCTGTTCTTTTGGATTCTCACTCATTGGGAATTATATCAATTATCTTATCCACAAGAGCTTCATCATCCATACCTTTCTCTCCCACAAACTGAAGATTGTTAACTATAGTCATAAATCTCTATTGAAATTTACAAATTGGTTCACCATAAGGAAAATTGAAGCCATGTTATTCATCTCTAAGCATAGCTCTCATAGTTTCAATCACTTTAGAAGTGCCAAAGTGTGTAACCTCTAACTTCTTCTAGATACAATTATCTGCTTCACAAGAAGAAATTTGGATGTATATATTTCTAGTCATTAAACATAGTAAGGTATTGCGTACCTTATAATTGAGTTGATATTCTTTCTTTTCCTGGTTAGTGAAAGTTCTTACTTCCTTATCAGGAATTTTATAATCACCAGTAAGCATAACGAAATTATCCACTCCGGTATTGATAACGAAAGTATTCATACAATCTCTCCAGTACTCATAATAATTCCCATCAAATATTAGTGGTCTTGTAGGATTTAGATTGTCAATAGATCCAACATTGATTCATTCCATTCTAAAAAAAACTTCGGCAACCAAACTTGTTAGTAGGAAAAGGTTTGTAACCACAAAGTTCAGAATGAGAAAATTAATAATGAACAAAGTATTTTTAAGCAAGGACGAAGATTAAAAAAAAGTGAGCTAGAAAAACTTATATGTGAATATAAGTATTTTCAGAGACCTCCACTAATACCAATTGTAGGATTGAAATAATGATGTAGATGCTTAATACACAAGAGGGGGGTGAATTGTACACTTTAAAAATTTCCTTAAACAAGGAAAGATCTAAGTTTAATAGTGTTAAACTAAGAAGATTCACAACACCTATAACTCCAATAGGAAATTGGAATAAGGAGTAAAGTTATAAACTTCTAATTCTACACACTTTCTTGAATCAGGAAAGTGATTCTGAATAACAGGTTCTAGATATATGGATCCAGAAATTTAAACTTAAATAAAGTTTACAATATGAGATTATACCCTAAAGCATATATAATCTAAATGAATCAGAGTACAAGTGTAAGGAAATACAAGAATGTTATACTTTCCATAAAATACAATATGCAGCGGAAAAACAAACAAGTAGTACAACTACAAGTAACAAACAATAACTCCTTTAACCCAAAGAGAAGGGTATCCAAAAACCTTGGATAAAGTTCCCTTGATTTATAATTTCAAGCAAGTCTGTCTTACCCACACCAGGGTAAGCCCTTGATACGAATATCGGAGTCTCTGTCTTGTTATCCTCGCAAGACCTAAACTTCAAGGTAGTTGGAACCTCTGTTTTCCTCAGTAAGAAAGCCCTCAAACTTCAAGGAAATCGACACCTCTGTCTTCCTATCCTCGGAAGCCCTCGAATATAATCACCAACATTCAGAGTCGCACGAAGCAATCTGAACGAGCGGTTCAGTATGCACAAAGCATTAAAAGCTTCTCTCTCTATAAATCACCTTAATAGCGTGTGGTCTCTAGATTGATCAACTCGTTTTCATACTCCTAAGCTCTTTCAAATGACCTCCTATTTATAGGCTTGGTCATCCCCCTCTCCAACGTTATATTTTCCTTAAAATTCGGAGGGACCTGTACACGTGTAACTCAACCAACAGTTAGTTTGAAATAGAATAGATGACATCATTTAATAACAAACTGCGTATAACTAAATGCACAAAATCATTTTGTAATGGATCATTTGTAAGAAAAATCCATACTAAGTTTGGAGTGTAAGAAAGTTAAAAAATTCGGAGTCTAACTAAAATGAAATTTGGAGTCTATAAAAAGAAATGTTCGGATTCTGTTTTATAGGAATTTGGAACCTGAAATCTGTAGAAGTCTGGAGTCTGAATTTCTAAGGAAATTCGGAGTCTGGTTTCACCAGAGTTTGGAATTTGAACTTGCAGAGTTCGAAGTCAAACTAGTAAAAGTTTGGAGTTGAACTTCATAAGAGTTCGGAGTTGAGCTACTTAAGAGTTCAGAGTCGAACTCATGAAAGTTCAGAGTCAAACTTCATAAGAGTTCAGAGTTGAACTACTCAGGAGTTCAGAGTCGAACTTCATAAGAGTTTGGAGTCGAACTTCTTAAGAGTTTGGAGTCGAACTTATGAAAGTTCAGAGTCGAACTTCATAAGAGTTCAGAATCGAAGTTCATAAGAGTTCGGAGTCGAACTTCTTAAGAGTTTGGAGTCAAACTCATGAAAGTTCATATCCATAATTCAGAGTGAAACTTCATTATAGTTCACATCTAGAATTCGGATCCTAGAAACAGAATACTCCAATACTTTTCATTATATGATTCCGGGATTTTGGGTATGAATCCGGTTTTTGTACTTAAGAAAAATATTGCTATGTATAAGAAAATCTATTTTAGGGTAGATTTCCTTAAGGAAGAAAATTTTCCTTATGGAGGTAAAATATGTATTTACTTAAGTATAAGATGTTTTTTATTTTCAAAACAATAAGAAATGGAAAAGTCATAAGGCAAACCTTATTGACTCAACAGCAACTTGTTATATTATTTCTTGTATATAAATCACTTATACTCTTATCTTCTAATGTGGTATAGATTCTATTTTTTATTCTTATATTGTGTCACAATTATACCATCACTTTTATAATGAAATAATTTCTATAGAATATTACCCTATTACCTGAGTCACAAAATTAACTTATACTTAGTGAATTGGGATCAAGGCCTTCAACCATTAATATGTCTATGGACCTAAAAACTTTTCCAACTATTTTTCCTTTTCTAGTTCTAATGATCTTCAAACCTTCATCATTTCCAAAATGGGCTACACCTTCTTTATTATTATTTTTTTCAAGATTTTGGTTTCTTATCATATGTGAAGTTCATCCATGATAAAGAATCCACACTCCATCTCAATTCATTGATTTTAAAGAAATATCTTATGCATTAACCTTTTATGATCTTTATTTATTGATAAATTTTCATTTCATTCCTTTTATAGATGCTAAATAAGATTATTTCTCTTTCGGTTCCATTGGATCATCCTCATCTCATAAAGTTGTAAATTAATTTTTCATTTTCATCCTACTTAATGAAACTTATTTCTACTGAGATATCCTTATATTATTATTCATTTTCCCAAATATATAACACCTAGATATTTTAAAATAATATCATTATGTTTGATAGTTCATTCAACACACAAAGATGATCTTAAACGACCCATGAAATATATAAATGTTATAAAAAAGATATTAAATTAGAAGGTATGAATAATAGTATTAACTAATTTATGATGAAAGGTGAGAACTTTCTCAAAAAGGTAAAGTATAATTTATTAAGAAAAAAAAGTTACAATAGATGAAAGTATGGTATTTTACAAAAAATTATTTGAAAATGGGGAATAATTTCATCAGGTAAGTGGTCAACAAAAGCATAGACTTCACTACTTATCCCTTTGTTTTCAAGTCCATTAGTAAGGGGATTGGATTTTCGATATGAATGTGTGATAATGTAGCACATTATTGGAATAATCCCTAAAGATCTAATCCATTGGAGGTAAATTTACATGAAATATGCAATTGTCCATTTCTTTCTACTTGTACAAGGACACTAAAGTCAAATGATAACTCTTGTATTTATTACGGATTAATTAATTAATTTTTACATAAGAATACATATAATACAACCCAGATGATAAATAATCCTAGTTTATTTGGATAATTGGGTAAATTAAATAACAACATAAAACAAGGGGTACATCGGCATTATTTAAAACTTCCTTAACATGCTCATAATATTCCATCATTCTTAAAATTTCATGGGATAACTTGGGGACATACATAAGAAAAGGGTGATCTATAAAAGACTGGTATGGGAATAAACAAAGAATAACATAAAGAAATTATTAAATTTTAGAAAATATTAATTTAAATGGGATATAAAAGGGGTAAGAATCATAAACATTAACAATTAGTCATGATATATCATGATAACATAAAGGAAACAAGTGTATGTGGCAACAACTTTAAACATGACATTGTAAACATAGGTCTAGTATAATTTCCAAGATATCATAACATGATGGAAAAATTCCCATAATGGATTAGGTTCACTCAATAATCCCATAAATGATATATAATGAGACTAAAACATTACCCAATGATTTAGAGAACTATATAATTTTGGGTGCACCCATCGCTTTCATATCATGTACTTGCATAAGTGTACCACAAAGATTATTAAACATAGGATCATTTTTCATCACATTTAATCCCAATATTAAGAAATTTGGGTTACATATATGTAATTACCTAATCAATGAAGTATATTTATAACTAATTGAATACCTTGGAGTGAAAATGGGTATGTGTGTACACTTCACAAATGTTTGGCATGGAAAATCATAGTGAAATTTCGGTAGCATAACGGCGGTACTTAAATATTCATAAAATGATTTAATTAGTGTACAAGGGATTTATAATAACTTGAAATTAAAAAAGTATAGTATTAGGGATATGTAATAACATAATTAAATATGAAAATTTTGGATTAAAAAGGCATAAGATAAGGAGTGTGCTTGAATAAAAAATTAGCATGGGAAAATTGTAGGATAATTTTAACAGCATAATGGGTATATATAATGAATCATGGTAGGGATTAATGATAGTATAAGGGGTCACTAATAATTTTGAAATAATAAGGTAAATAATATGGATGTTTGAAATCATATCTCATAAATATCAATTTGAAGAAAAAGTTCATTGCATAAATAAGGTGCTTGAATAAAGAGGAGAAAGAGATGATCCCTTGCCTTGAGAAGGAGATTCCAAAAGATTGGGATGAGCTTCTTGTGAGATTTTGGAACATTGGGAGGACTATAGATTGGGTATTTAATAATAAGTATGTGATATAATATTTTTGAGTGAATATTAATGGTATCTTAGGTGGTTTTATATAGGAAAAGAGAGGGGAGTTCTTTATTATTTCCCAAACTTAGGTTTTGGAGTCTATATAATAAAGTAATAAAAACCACAAACATTCCCATGGTTTTTTCCCATTTATTATACTATATAGGAGTGGTTTTAAATATTTTATAATTCTTAGGTCCTAACTCAATAAAATAATACCCTTGGTGATGTGGAAGTGAGTCATGTTCATAATGAATCTATTTTAAAACATTAAAATATAATATACGTTTTAGAGGATTCATAAAGGATTTATAAAATTAATAAAATAGACTTAAAAACAAATTATTTTAAAGGGTAAACATATATTTTTCCATTTATACCTTTAATATAATTTATTACATCACTTTTGGGATTTTATGATGTCATAATACACACCGTATTTTATATCATATTTAATTTTTACCCAAAAAAATTGATTTTCTCAGAGAATTATAAAAAATTAACCATTAGATAATTTCAATATGATGATTCTAAAAATAATATTTATTTTATCAAAATGATTCTCTAAATATGTAAATTTTAACTTTTAAAATAATAATTAACATTTATTGAAAAATACTAGTATTTTTAACAATAATAGTTCTCGAGCCCTTATAAAAATTACATTTGACTTCATAAAATTTATATTACAATTTATATTTAATAGAAATTGTTTAGTAGTATTATTTTATTAAAATATAATTTATTTTTAAAATTCATGAATTCACCAAAAATGAATGTCTTAATTGAAATTTCATATTACAAAAAAATGAAATTTGTGTTTTATCATATCAAAATAAAAATCATTTATAAAGTAAAAATAATAAGAAGTAAATATATTATATTAAAAATAAAATATAAATATTCATATTATTATGGTATTGATACATATCCCTTTATTACACTAGAAAAATCCCTAAAGGTGAATTGTGTGATGGTGATATTTTCATGAGGTAGTTCAGTGTACATGGTTTGGGCTGTGATCTCAATAAGTTTGAACTTATCCCATAAACAGTTTCTATCATGATTTACTTATTGGATCCTAGCTTTTTCTTGGTCAAGGTAAAAGACCAATGATTCTATCTCCCTTGTAATCTCTTATAAATGGGATTCATAGGTTACAATTATACTAGTCGAGGCCATCGCTTCCTTTGTCTGTGTTGATTGGATTTATCAATACCCTATATTTATAATAATCATATTATCATTGTTTGATGACTATATTATCAACAATTATGATTATTAATGGTATTTTTAACATAATAGGATATAATATTCCATAAAAAAATTGAATGAGTTTTCTATAACCATAATATATAATTGAATATTTAATTCGATCACAAAGTGATTTTTATTTATAAAAGTTAAGGTCGTTACAATATTCCTCCCTTCATAAATTTCACCATTGAAATTTTCATTTCACACACTAAAATAAATGATGGTAATTTTATTTCATCACATCATATGATTCCAATATCGCTTCTTCAAACTTGTGGTTTCTCTAAAGCACTTTGACCGGGTGTATTGTCTTATTTTGTAAAACTTTTTCTTTACGATCTAAGATATTCATTGGATTCTCCTCATATGAAATATCATTATCCAAAGGTACAACCTATGGATTAAATATAGGTAATGGGTCTGGTATTTACTTTCTTAAGTGGGATACATGGAACACATCATGTACTTAAGATAGGTTAGGTGGGAGTGCTAGTTTATAGGCCAATACTCTGATGTGATCAAGGATCTCAAAGGGATCGATGTATATTAGACTAAGTTTTACATTCTTCCCAAATCACATGAATTTATTCCATATAGATATATGGAGGAATACCATATCTCCAACCTCAAACTCTAGGTATCATCAATGATTTCCATCATAACTCTTCTATAAACTCTGAGCAGATCTGGTGTGCTTCTGAATGGTCTTGACCTTTTCCACAATTTCCTCAACCATTTTTGTACCCAGCAGATTATGTTCACCAACTTCATCTCAGCATGCATGTGTTATTAATCTCTTACCATAAAGGGATTCATAGGGATCTATTTGGATTATTGAGTTAAAACTATTATTATATGATAACTTAGCAATAGGAAGATATTGATACCAACCTCCTTTAAAATCCATCAAGTATGCTCTCAACATTTCCTCAAGTGTTTGGATAGTCTACTAAAATTGGCCATCATTTTGAGGGTGATAATCCATGAGGAAGTTAAAATCAGTATTTAGATCATGTTGGAGATGATTCTAGAATTTGGAGGTAAATCTTGGATCTCAAGAAAATATAATTGATAGTGGTGTTCCATGCAGTCTCACCACTTCTCTAATATATATCATTGAAAGTTGATTGAGTGATAAGTCCTCTAGAATTATAATGAAGTGAAAAGTATTTGAAATATGATCCACCACAACCCATATATCATTATTTCATCTTGATTTATTTGAAATTCTAGTGAAAAATTCCATGGTTATGTTTTCCTATTTCCATATAGGTATGGGTAATGGTTGCATCATCCCCTTGGATTTTTTCCTTTCATCCTTCACTTGGGGACATACAAGACACCTTGATGTATATTATATGATCTTCTTCTTCATGTTGTCCCAAAAATATTGCTTTCTAATATATCAATAAATCTTTTTGATCCCTGTGTGGATGGATAAGTTTGATCTATGTGCATCATCCAACAACTCCTTATTTAACTCAGGATTTGATGGTACACATAGTCGTGACCCAAATATTACAACTTTTTCTTCATTAATTTTGAACTATGAAGATTTCTTTTTTATTATAGCTTCCACCTTATTCTAAATTTATAAAATCATCCCTTTGATCATCCTTTTTTTATTTATCTTAATAGGGAATCCCTAGGTGTGGCCTTTTTTGATCTCTTTGATCATCCTTTATCTTATCTAGAAGGGATGGTTGAGAAATAATTTTTAAAATTACTGATTATATTCCTTCCTTTATGATTCCCATGTCCATTATTTTAAATTCTAATAAGATTAGATCCTTATCAATTCTCATAAATGATAAAATTGTTGGATCCTTTCTTCTTATTGTGTCTTTCACTTTATATTCTTTCTCATGATGGTAGTGTATTGAGCAGTCATAGTCATTAATCAGATGTAACCATTTTTGTTGTCACATATTCAGCTCAATCTATGTGAATATATACTTGAGGTTCTTATGATCTGTATATATTTTATATTTCTACCCAAAGAGATAATGACGCCAGATTTTAAACATGAAGATTACTACAGCCAACTCCAAATCATGTATTGGGTAGTTCTATTCTTGAAATCTCAATTTCCTTGAGGCATAAGCTATAAATTTGTAATTATACATTAGTACATAGTCCAACCCCTTCTTTGAAGCATTGTTATATATCATAAAAAGATCCCCACTTATGGTTAGAACAAGTAAAAGTGTAGTTATAATCCTTTTTTCAACTCCTTAAAAATCTCCTCACATTCATTATTCCAAACAAAATTTACTCCCTTCTGATTTATCTTAGTTAGAGGGTTTGAAAATTGTGATAACTTACTCAAAAAAAATGTAATACCCAGAAAGTCCAAGGAATTTACGAATATCTATCACAAATATTAGCTTTATCCATCCTTAAATTTCTTCTTCCTTCAAAGGGTCCATATATATCCCATTACATATGATAACATTCCCTAATAATGAGACTTCCTTCAACCATAACTCAAATTTTCTATACTTTTCATAAATATTATCCTTTCCTGAGGTCTTTATCACGGTGCTTTAGATACTCATCATTCTCCTCCTTTCTTTTGAAGTATATTAGAATATATTCTATAAACACTACAAAAAAAATTTGAGGTAATCTCTAAAGACTATATTCATCAAGTCCATAAAGATTTTTGGATCATTAGTAAGTCTAAATGGCATTACTATGAACTCATAGTGCCCTTACCTTGTATAGAAATCATTCTTGGAGAAATCATCCTTATTTACCCTTACTTGATAATACCCTGATCAAAGATCCACCTTGGATAAGTATTGGGATCCATGTAACTGATTGAAAAGGTTGTCAATATGTGTAAGAGGATACTAGTTCTTTATTGTGATCTTGTTTAGCTCATGATAATAAATTCAAAGGTGCATTGATTGATCCTTCTTCTTGATGAAGAATATTGTTGTACCACATGGTGAAGCACTTGGTCATACAAACCCATTATCCAAATTCTATTTTAATTGATTCTTAAGTTCCTCAAGTTCCACAAAAACCATTCTATATGGAGTCTTGGATATTGGCAGATCCCTAGGTATAAGGTCGATTGAAAATTAAACCTCTTGACTAGGAGGAAGGACATGTATTATTCAGGAAATGTGTCATTGTATTCTCTCACAATAGTCATGTCCTCAAGAATGATATTTTCTTTAGAATCAATCATTTTAGCTAGATATTCCTACTCATAGGGGAATAATATTAATTCTTGAGATGTTTTTACTAAAGAAGATCCATTCTCTTCCTTACACTTGTACAAAATTGGAGAACAATTTGTGATATAGAGAGTGATTTCTTTCATAAGTCGATTTATGTTTTCTCTATATAAGGAAATAAAATCCATAACCAAAATGGAATCAAATTATACTAAAGGTATTATCACATGGTTCACTGGGAATTTCAGCCCATAAATTTTGATAGGGGAGGAGTTATATACTTTAGATTCAATAATTTTCCCATTTTTTGTTTTCACCGATAGATTTACTTTCATACTCTATGGTGGTGTTTGAATAGTTATAATAAACTAACATGATATAAAGGAATGAATAGACCCAGAATCAAAAATTACATTCTCTATTGTTTAATGAATAACTAATGTACCTATCACCACTTCATTTTTAGGATCCATCTTAGCAGTTGTGATTTCATAAGCTCTCCCTTACTTCCTTATAGTTTGTTGGCATTGATTGTCTCTAACAACCCATGGATTAGTACATTAGTTTTCAAAGTACCCTTGTTCTTTGCAGTTGAAACAATGAATAATATGAAGATGATTTATTGTATTAATCCTTACCTTTGTCACATTAGTGGGTTTCTCTCATCAGAAATCAATAGTTAGGTGCCCTTCCTCCCCTCACCTAAAGCATTTTCTCATCCCCTTCAGGAAATTTCTGGGCGGCTTCTTTCCACACTTTTGACAAGTGGGGTGTTAAAATTTATTACCATCATTAGATTTATCTATTATACCACCAAAATTAAACTCCACTTTCTACTTCTTATCCCCATGGGACCCTTTATATTTTTTGATATCCATTTTGACTTTGAGGGAACATCGTAAAATTTCCTCATAAAGTCCCAAAACATCAGGGCTTTTTGTAGACTTGGTTTTAGGCCACCAAATAAGTGGTCAACTTTAAATTTGGGGGTAATGAAAAATCCAAAGGCATATCATGCAAGTCTTGTGAATTTTTTCCCATATGCCCTAATGGATTCATCATATTTTTTCATTAGTTAAATGAAATCCATTTCCATTTTAAGTTGGAGATTGGGAGGAAAATATTTTTTGAAAAACATTTTCTAGATTTACTTCCACCCAATTACTTCAATGTATTCCTTAAGCTTCATATTCTTTATCAATTTCTACCATTGATCAGTTTCTCCCTTCATTTGATAAACATCTAGTATAATATTCTCTTTCTCAAAATATTGAAGGATAGAAAAGATCTTCTCAATAGATTTGATACATTGTTTCATGTTGAAGGTATTTAATTATCCATTGAAATTCATAGGCCTTTTCACATAAAGATATCAATTTTAGCTTGTTCTTTGTTAGGGGGTTTGGGAATTCCTCCTAATTCAGGTTTCTATTCAGCACCTGAGTCAACTAAGAGAGTATCATAAAAGAAATTATGATTCCTTCTCTCATTGGGTTGGGAATATCATTTGGGTAGTCATCACATTTCCCTTCACATTGGTTGTTTACTCAGTTCCTTCTATTTATGTCCATTGTCTACAATAAAGGGAAAATTGGGGATGAGTAATTTTAAATTATTAAACATGAAAATAGGAATCCAATAAAATTAAAAAGATAATTTATAAATGATATGTATTTCCTTAACTTGAATTTCTAAGATTTGATATATATTATCCATGATCTATCTCCTATCATAAACTCTAATGGAATTTTTGTTCCCTTAATAATGGTTCATAACGAGCTTGTGAATTTACCAAAGCATGTCCCCTGGGAGTGTCAAACCAGGTATGTTACAAGGCTCATTATCATGCACCAGGTGACGATCAAGTCCAACTCGATGCACCCTTTTTTAGATTATAACCCATAGGTACCTCTATGCTAGATCCACATCCACTTTTAGTATCTAGAAAGGGATGTATTTACTTGGAAACCACTTACTCAATACTTTACCAATATTTAGGGATGTTTTATTATGTTTAGTATTGTCCTTAAGGCTTTCACTGGGGTTTTTTAATATTAATCCCAAAAATAACTACACTTTCCTATTATACCAACTATGAAAACCCTTATCTTTATTACAAATTAATTTATGATTTATTACATAAGAATACACATAATACAACCAAGAAGATCGAGAAGACTAATGTATTTGGGTAATTGGGTACATTATATAACAAATTAAAATAAGGCAGAGTAAGGACATGATCCAATGTTTTTTAGTGAAATGGAATGGTGGATTGGGTGGATTTATATAGGCAAAGATATAGGAGTTCTTTATTATTTCCCAAATGTAGGTTTTGGACTCTATATAATAAATTAATCAAAACCACAAACCTTTCCATGTTTTTTTCCCATGGTTTATACCAAAGAGGATTGAATTTTATTATTTTATAATTAAAATGGACGAACTCAATAAAATACTACCCTTGGTGATGTGGAATTGATTCACGTTTATAATGAATTGATTTTAAAACATTAAAATATAAAATAAGTTTTTGTAGATTCATAAAGGATTTATAAAATTAATAAAATAACATTAAAATGAATTATTTTAAATGGGAAACATATATTTGATCATATATAAATTTTATATCATTTATTACATCACTTTTTGGATTTTATGATGTCGTAATACACACCGTATTTTATATCGTATTTAATTTATACCCAAAAAATCGATTGTCTCATAAAATTATGAAAAATTCACAGTTGGACAATTTCAACATACTAATTCAAAAAAAATATTTATTTAATCAATATAATTCTCTAAATATTTGTATTTTTACTTTTAAAACAAGAATCAACATTTATTGATAAATGTTGTTTTTCGACAATAATAGTTTTTTAACCCTTATAACAATTACATTTGACTTCATAAAAATTATTTTATCATTTATATTTAATATGAAATATTTAATAGTGTTATTTTATTAAAATATTTGTTATTTTGAAAAATCATGAATTCATCAAAAAGAAATGTCTTAGTTGAAATTGTATATTACATAAAAATACAATTTTTGTTTTATCATATCAAAATCAAAATCATTTATAAAGTAACCACAATAAGAAGTAAATATAATCATTATTATATTTAAATTACAATATAAATATTCATATTATCAGGGTCTTTATATATATCCATTTATTACACCAAAAAAATTCCTAAGGGTAAGGTGCACAATGGTGAGATTTTCATGGGGTGGTTTGGTGTACATGGTTTGGGTCGTGATCTCGATGAGTTTGAACTTATACAGTAAATAGTTTTTCTCATGCTTTAGTTGTTGGATATTAGATTAGGATTAGAAAAAGGTAATTTTATCTCCCTTGGAAGCTCTAATAAATGGTCTTCATAAGGTATGATCCTTCTGGTTGAGGTCATCACTTCCTTTGTCTGTGTCGATTTGATTTATCAAAAACCTATATTTATATTAATCATATGATCACTATTAAATGACTATGTTATCAACAATTATGATTATTAATGGTATTTTTAATCTGGTAGAATATAATATTCCATAAAAACAAAGAAGAGGATGTGTTTTTTAACACCAAAATCTTTCATGGTACATTTTCCTTTGATTAATGCAATAGCTTACATTGTACGCAACTTCGAGATTCTAACAAACCGCGACCAATCAAACTAGCCATTATGACTAGTAATACCCACTTTTTGATATTTTATAAATTTTATCTTTCAAAATAGACTTCATTTTTGGATTTGGAATATCGAAATTAGCTTAGGGTGAATTTTTGGTATTTTTCTGAAAGCTTTCAATTTTTGATGAATAGTAAAAAACACTGAGTTATTGTTTAAAACCGAATTTTTATTTAAATAATTATTTATTTTATTTAAATTTATTTTAGGTCAAAATAGATACATAATACCTATATAAGTTAAATTTAATTAATTGGAGTCATTTTATAATGAGTTTAGATATATAAAATTTTATCGAACTTTTTATCGTCTTTTACCCACCTCCTAGGAGCATTTCCAAATTTGTATAAAACTTAATTTTACCACTTCTGTGAGTTGAATTTAAAAAATCCGAGAGACATAGTTGATATCAGTAATTAAAATGTGGTTCAATGATATGAAAATAATTTTTGGTGAATAGTAACTTTTTACTTTTATTTACCACGGTTAAAAGTAAATAGGGTAATTAAGGGTGAAAATAATATTATTATTACCCTAAAACATGTCCTAATTCTATTTGATAAGTTTAATTAGACCAAAAAAACCTAAGGAATAAAATATGAACCTCTTTGGTCCACATGGATTAGATTAGGACATTTATTATTATTTTATTTAAAGAATAGTTAAAAGAGTTAAAATCAAAGTTTAATAAATAAAACATTTTTAATATAGGGTTATACATAAGATAAATTAGAATATAAATATTCATTATAAAGATAAAAATATTTCCTACATAAGGCTATTTTATTTATAATTTTTATACATTAAATAATTAAATTTATTTATGACACAATGATGATACAGTAATTACCTTATTAATGAACGATTAAAATAATTGATATTATAAATATCCAAATAAATCTAATTTGAGACTTTTAATAAATTCCATTAATTTTATAGGTTAATATGACATGTTAGGGTTTATTAAATGAATTTTATTTGAAGTAATAATGCTATTATGAATTTTAAAAAAAACAAAATACCAAGTAGTGTCAAAATTGACATAAAATAGTTTTTAAAACAAATATTATATTATTAACTAATATTCTATTTCTAAAAATCTAAAGTTCGGAAAAAGAGCTTAAATAATATCATATATGTCATTAATTAATCACTTGAGGTTCTCTTGGAATTTTATAGTAAGTTTATTAACCATATAATATAAAAATACAAAGAGACATGGTAAATGTCAAACTATTTAACTAAGAGTTAAATCTAAAAGATAAGGTTAATATGATGACCTAAACCTGTATAAAACCTATTTTTTGAGAGTTTTTCGACCCATACCCAACTTATCCTTTAAATAATTTAATTTTTATCCATTAGAAACTAAAAATGATTTTATTATAAAATAATATTTCAAGCTTTTCCTAAAGTGACTCTCACCTATCTTATAAAGGACACTTCCCCTTATCTCAAATTTACACCTTAAAATCCATTTTTCTCATCCAAAACCTATCCAAATATCCTCTCAACTATCCTCTCTTCATCCTAGAGGCCTTCCTTTAGTCATAAATCCAACCTAAGGATCCCTTTTGATCAAATCAAAATAAAGAACTCGAAGAAAAGGTAAATATTTCATCACCCCTTTCAAGTTCTTTTCTTCTTCCACTTTCTCTTTCTTTGTTGTTTCAGTTATAAAATAATAAATCCAGTATATTATATATATTGTGATGTTATTATAAAAATGGTAAAACCATATTCATTATTCTATCCATCCTATAAATAATAAAGTCACCATACGTGCGTACGTATGGATTACCGTCTCCACGTCGTCGTGTAGTTTGTTATTCAAACACTTCATCATTTGGATAGGTATAATAATGAGTATAAATAATGTAAATAATAAATATAACATGATAATTATTCTTTATATATGATATACCATCCAAATATATATGATTTTAATATCAAAATAATGATATTGTTGCATGTGCGTACGTACGGATTACCGTCTTCACGAACGCGATGAGATTCATTCCCCGTCGTATCCATTCAAGACTAATTTTTATTTTATGATTAAAAATAATGTTTAAATACTTAATATCATTCTGAATATGAATAATATACATCCTATTCATAAAAAATATTACTTACGTAACAAATCATATAAAATAAAACGAATCAGTTAACACCCGAAACTATGATACTACTGAAATATCATTAACAAAGCAATATTAGAAGATCGTATATGATATCATATTTATGTATATAGTTCTTTTATAATTTAATAACAATTATTTAACTATTATACAGGATTTTAACGTACCCACGGCCAAGGAAAATTACAAGGTAATGGTTAATTTCACAATCTTTTTATTATCCGAGGTTGTTTTTATGTAAGTATCTACTGGGACCTCTTTATCATCCACATTCCTGTTTTATTAAAAAATATAGTTCAAAACATTTTTAATATTTACTAGACAATGGGTTAAAGTCATTTATACCATTATTTTACCTTATATGTTTTGAAATAAATCTTTCCTTCATTTTCCAAACAAGATACTTTATGACCTTTTCAACAAAATTAAGGAAAGAATGTTTTTTAACTTATACGGCCGGTGTGGCTATTTTATGCCATTATAACATCGTCTAATCTTCCCTTACAATCTTATAAAAATATTTTCAAAATAAATTTTTTCTTTTAAAATTATATTACTTTTAAATGATTTCAAAATAGAATTATATATTTCTCTAAAAAAATTGATTTCATATATGGTAAGATCCTTTGATGGTGTTTAAACTTATTTGAAGTTGATTTATTATGATACAAAACTTCTATATTGTATTGAAGGTTTTGTGATATGTTTGAATATGGATGTTTTATTTTTACACCATTCATGGTTTATGGATAAAGTTTTGACATTTCATATTCTAGTTTTAATACGAATTTTTATGTTATATTTAAACCTTTTCATATGAGGAATGCATTGAACTTAGTAAGTGACAGGTGGAGCCTGCTATAGCTCCTCGATGCATCGGTAGGTCTCATGAGACAAACTAGTTTCATGGAACAAGGCCTTGACAAAATTTTATTTGTAGTCTTGGCACAAGGCCTTAACTATGTGGTTATGAAGTCTGGCATTATGCATTCCATCATTATGAAAGTAGCTATTGATATTGCATGTGATTATTAGACCAGTAGAATATCCATGTGAATAAGTAAATGGAATTATTTGATTTTATCTTTTCCATATTATGTTGAAGTTCAAGTTTAAAAAGATTTTGTTTTAGTCTTACATTGCCTTAAATGTTTATGCTTATTTATGAAAGTTTCTACTATATTGTTATCCTTATTGAGCATCTAAGCTCACCCCTTTCTATGTTTTATTTTTTCCAAGATGCGAAGAAGTATATTATGATTGACCTGTAGGTATAGTATAAGGGGTATGATTGTGGCCTATAGAGACTATGTTGTTGTTGTTTTTAATTTTATAATGTAATGTAAAACTTATGAATGTATCTAGTATTTACAAGGATAATAAATTGATCAGTCTTTCGGGATTTGATCCCTTGTGATCATGCCAATGTTATGTAATAATGCACCAAATCTGGGTAACTAGGGTCGGGGTATTATAGTTGGTATCAGAGTAATTTTAGTACAAACCTTGGAAGCTATATTTAGAAAAAAAAACTCTGATTAGAGAACATTACCCTAAGATAGACTTTGAGGATTAGTATAGAAGAACTTCCTAGAATTTTGGTATTGTAGAGATTTTTTGAGTTTTCCAAGCAATACATCCTTGTCTGGATACGAGCAGGTAGAGGTGGATCTGGCACAGATGTACCTAGGGGTAAAGCCCGAAAACACCACTTTGAACTAGACTCGAATGGGAACTGGTGCACGACAACGAGCCTTGCTGCACTCTTGGTTACGACACTCCAGGGGATATGCTTAGGTTAATTCTCAGTTTCTTTACAAACCATTATTAAGGGTTTTTTAGTATATAATTCCTCAAAAAAAACATTTTTATGATTATGGATTATATCCATAAACTGTTAAATTTATGTTAACTGTTTTACAAGTTTGGAATTATGTATTGCGATTCATAAACAAATCTAGTATATACCATTGTTTAGAAATGGAACCTAGTGGAAGGAATGGAAACTGTATCAATGCACGTAATCTATGTAGGGATTTCCCTCCTACTCAAGATAATTATAGTGGATCTGGTGAAGCAACTGGTGTTGATCAGCTTATCACCATACTGGGACAAATCACTCAGGTTATGAATAATAACCTTACCCATATTGAGCACCCTGATCCACAATGCAGAGGATCAATGTTAGATCGCTTCATGAGGCAACAACCACCAACATTCAATGGGAGTATAAATCCATTAGTAGCTGAGCAATGGATAAATTCCTTAGAGAAAATATTTTACGCTTTGGGGAGTAGCAAAAGGGAAAAAGTTGTCATGGCAGTTTATCGCCTCACGGGAGATATAGATCAATGGTGGTCATTGATTCAAAACACAAAGGAAGATGATGAAGTATAAAATATGGAATTTAGGGAGAGTTTAAAGATATTTTCTTAGAAAAATACTTTTCTCATGACCATTGAGTGTATATGGAAAGATAATTTCTGAGTCTGAGGAAAAAAGAGGATGAGAATGTCGCAAAATATGCGGCTAACTTTACAAGGTTAGCAAGGTAAGCAGCAGATTATATACATAACCCAAGGAGTAAGATTGATCGATTATTTGATGGGTTAAAACCATTTCTTCATCAAGAATTAGTCTCACAATACTTCTCATCATACAAAGATATTATCTCATGTTCTATCAAGATAGAAAAATAATTCTATAAGTCTTACAAATTTAAAACAAAGCAGGAGAAGAAGAGATCTGTTTAACACTCTGGAAATGGAAATAAAAGGAAGAAGGTAAAAGTTAAATATTCATCCTATAGTAAATGTGGTAAAAAACACCTCGGTACTTGCCTTAAGGCAATGAGAGTCTATTACAAGTGTGGTGAAAAAGGTCATCAAGCTCGTGATTGCAAGGGGAAGAAAGAGGCTGTCAATGTTGAATGATACAATTGTAGAGAAAAGGGGCATTATGAAAATGAATTTCCTAAGCACCAAGGGAACTTACCTCAGAAAAGGCCAAGGGAGAAAGGTCAATCTTATGCGATCACTACTTCTGAGGTTGAAGTGCCGAAAGATGTATCCAATGCTTTATTTGATTCTGGATCATTGCATTGTTTCATATCCTTCCAGTTTAGAGCAGAAACGTCACCACCTGATTCTTATCTAGATCCACCCCCAATAGCTCTACTAAATTCAATTATTAGGGAGGATGAGAAAGAAATAATTTTGGGAGAGGAAAAGAATGTTTTAATAGAGTACGTACCTATTGTGAAAGAATATGTTGATGTTTTTCCAGAGGATTTACCTGAACATCCTCCAGAATGAGAAATTGAGTTTTCCATTGATTTAATGCCTGGTTCAAGGACCATATCAAAGACCACTTATATAATTGCCACTGTGGAATTAGTGGAACTAAATAAACAACTAGAGGAATTGAGTATTAATGGATTTATTCTCCCTAGTGTTTCTCCATGGGTAGCCCCTGTCCTTTTTTTTAAGAAGAAAGATGGATCTATGAGGTTGTGCATTGACTACAGGGAGATCAATTCTATAATAATAAAGAACAAGTATCCCCTACCTCTAATTGATAATTTATTCAACCAACTTCATAGAGCTCAATATTTTTCAAAGATTGACCTTCGATCTGGATATCGTCAGTTGTGTGTGAAGAAGGAAGACATTCCAAAAACAGCATTTCGAACCAGGTACGGGCATTATGAGTTTACAATAATGCCTTTTGGGATAACTAATTCACCCTCTATTTTTATAGATCTAATGAACAGAGTTTTCAAGGAATATCTTGAGGAATTTGTAGTGTTATTTGTTAATTATATCCTAGTATACTCCAAAATCTATGAATATTATGAAAATCACTTGTGCACCATTCTGAAAACCCTCAGAAGAAATGAATTATACGAGAAGTTTAGAAAGTGTGAATTTTGGCTTCAAGAGATTTCTTTTCTTGTCCATATTTTCTCTAAGGATGGAATATTTGTTGATCCTTCAAAGACCAAGGCAATCCAAGAATGGCCAGCATTGATGAGTATAACTGAGGTACACATTTTTATTGGTTTAGCAGGTTATTATTGATGCTTCGTCCAGAATTTTTCTCGGTTGGCTAACCCATTAACCAAGATCACACGTAAAGGGGTTAAATTTGTTTGGACAAAAGAGTGTGAAGAATGTTTTGAAGAACTTAAGAGAATATTATTAAATGATCCTATCTTGACTCTACCATCGGAGAATGATGGGTTTATTATTTATAGTGATGCATCAAAGAAATGACTTGGTTGTGTCCTTATGTAGAATGATAGGGTTATTGCCTATGCATCACGACAGCTAAAAATTCATGATCAAAACTATCCTACTCATGATCTTGAGTTAGCAGCTATAATATTTTCTTTGAAGATATGGAGACATTATATCTATGGTGAAAAATGTGAGATATATACCAATCACAAGAATTTGAAGTGTATTTTCTCCAAAAATGAACTCAACATGATGAAAAGGGGATGGATTGAACTAATCAAGGATTATGATTGCACAATACACTACCACCCAGGGAAGGCAAATAAGGTGGCATATGCTTTGAGCAGAAAGGATCATGGAGTTTTCGAACAAGATGATAATTTAAAGGGATCGTATTTTCATGGATCTAGTAAAGATGGATATGAGAATAACCATGGAAGGTAAAACATAAATTCTTTTTCAAATGGTTTCCAAAACATCTTTACTAGAAATGATAAAACGTTCTTAGGCTGATGATGAGGAGTTTCAAAAGAAAATTAAAGCTGTGAATGATGGGAGATTGAGTGACTTCATATATGAAGATGAAATTTTGAAATTTGGGAAGAGACTTTGTGTTCCTAACATACCTGATCTAAAAAGAGAATTGTTGTATGATTCTCATAGCTCCAATTTCTATATACACCCTATTAGCACTAAGATGTATAGAGATTTTAAGAAACATTTTTGGTGGGATAACATGAAGAGGGAGATTGCTGATTTTGTGTCACGATGTATGGTTTGTCAACAAGTGAAAGTTGTAAGGCAACATCCTGGAGGATTCATGCAACCTCTTCCCATACCTAAGTGGAAATGGGATAATATTACAATAGAATTTGTCATGGGGCTACCAAAGACACCTAGAAGGAATGATGCAATATGGGTCATTGTTGATCGTCTTACTAATTCAGCGCATTTTCTTGCTACAAGAGAATATTTACCACTTGAACGTTTAGCTAGACTGTATATTAATGAAGCTGTAAGACTTCATGGAGTAACCCTATTGATTTTTTTTGATCGTGATCCCCGTTTTACATCAAGATTATATAAAATTCTTCAGAAGGCCCTGGATACTGAACTTCGTTTAAGCACTGTCTACCACCCTCAAACCGATGGACAATCAGAACGGACTATTCAAACCTTAGAAGAAATGTTGAGATCTTACTCACTTGACTTTCAAGGTATGTGGGATCAATATTTACCTCTGGTAGAATTTTCCTATAACAATAGCTTCCATTCAAGTATTCAGATGGCACCATATGAAGCATTATATGGCAAGAGATATCGCACACCAACTTGTTGGGATGATTTTGGTGAAAGAAAACTCATAGGACCAGAACTTATTGAGGAAATGATGGAAAAGGTGAAGGTTATCCAAACCTACATCAAAGCAGTACAAAGTAAGCAGAAGAGCTATGCTGATAACTGAAGGAAGGATTTGGAATTTCAGGTAGGAGATCATATTTTCTTGAAGGTATCTCTATTGAAGGAAGTTATATGATTTGGTAAGAAGGGTAAATTGAGTCACAGGTACATCGTACCTTTCGAAATTCTAGAACGAATTGGGGTTGTAGATTACTGTTTGGAAATTCCGCCAAGTCTCTCCAAAGTTCAAGAAGTGTTCCATGTATCACTATTGAGAAAATACATGCATGACCCAACATATGTACTCACCTATGGAGAAATTGAACTGGAACCTGATCTATCTTATTGTGAAGAGCCTGTCAAAATTCTTGATACCAGAGAACAAGTGCTGAGAAACCGAACAACTCGTCTGGTAAAAGTTCTATAGAAAAACCATAAGATGGAAGAGGCAACTTGGGAACCCAAGGAACTTATTATAAATAATCACCCGAATCTTTTTATGCAGTAATATTCTAGAAATTTTGAGGACGAAATTATTTAAATGAGGGAAGAATGTAACACCCCAAGCTTCCACGGTACATTTCCCTTTGAATAATGCAATAGCTTGCATTGTATGCAACTTCGAGATTCTAACACATCGCGGCCAATCAAACTAGCCGTTATGAATAGTAATACCCACTTTTTAAAATTTTATAAATTTTATCTTTCAAAATGGACTTTATTTTTTGATTCGGAATATCAAAATTATCTTAAGGTGAAATTTTGGTATTTTTCTAAAAAATTTCAATTTTTGATGAATAGTAAAAAACACTGAGTTGTTGCTTAAAACTGGATTTTTATTTAAACAATTATTTATTTTATTTAAATTTATTTTATGTAAAAATAGATACATAATACCTATATAAGTTCAATGTAATTCATTGGAGTCATTTTATAATGAGTTTAGAAATATAAAATTTTATCGAACTTTTTACTATCTTTTATCCACCTCCTATGAGCATTTCCAAATTTGTATAAAACTTAATTTTACTGCTTTTTTGAGTTGAATTTTAAAAATCCGAGAGACATGGTTGATAATAGTAAGTAAAATGTGGTTCAATAAGATGAAAATAATTTTTGGTGAATAGTAACTTTTTACTTTTATTTACCACGGTTAAAAGTAAATAGGGTAATTAAGGGTAAAAATGATATTATTATTACCCTAAAACGTGTATAAATTCTATTGGATAAGTGTAATTCGAAAAAAAAACAACCTAAGGACTAAAATATGAACCTTTTTGGTCCACTTGGATTAGATTGGGACATTTATTATTATTTTATTTAAAGAAGAGTTAAAAGAGTTAAAATAAAAGTTTAATAACTAAACCATTTTTAATATAGGGTTATACATAAGATAATGTCACGACCCGTCCCAGTGGGGCTCACGCCGTGACACCCTAATCCCACCTCCAATAGGCCAGGGGCTGGTGACTAGCACCGAGTACGCATATCACTAACATGGGAGGCATTGCCTAAGTACATGTACACACGCACACATCTCCAAGCCCACAAATGCTGAAATGTAAAACACTAAGGAACAAAATTCATGCATACAACTAAACCCCAACCAACAGAGTACGACGAAAGGTAGAGTACAAACAAGTAAACTGGTCCAGAAAACAAGCCCACAAAAAACAAACAAACAAGAGTCTGAAAACTGCAAAGTCCAACCTGTAAACACAAAAGGTGCTGGGACTGCTACTCGTAGCCGTAGGAACACCTCGGCCTGTAGGGAAACTCAGAAAACTCGGTCCTGTCCTAGCCTTCCCTGGACTTTGTCAAAAGGATACTCATCTTCACAAGACACCATACGTGCAGGCAAAGCCCGTTCAGGGGTGAGTATAACAATACTCAGTAGAGGACCCCGAAAACCACAAAGTAGTAAACAAAGAAAAAGTACCATTAGCTATGCACAGTATATGTCTACACGAAATATAGAACAAACCAGATATACTCAAAACTCGGCCCCATAGTCAAGGGAAAAGTCCCACAACCACATACCCCCGTTAGGGATTCTGTTCGAAGATTCCGTGATGCACTCGTTTCGGGAGAACACACTCCACGAGTCTTATAACTCTGATGACATCCGTCCGAGAAGTGTTGTTCATCGGGAACCGTTATGAGAGGTAGCTGCACTTATTATGGGAGACACACTCCTGAGTGGGAAATTTACGGTAGATAGAAGGCACTCATTACGGGAGACACACTCCTAAGAGAGAAAGATCATGATACACAGATGAGGATCATTGCCAGGGCCATGGCGGATACCGCGACTCATCCGGATTCACCAGTTAGGTGGTAAACCAGCTAGGTAGAGGATCAACGCCCAGTAGAGTTGGTCACGTCTATGCCTGACTCTACCTAGGGTTAGGAATGGATAGAGGATCTCGCTTCGGGCTTCTCGGAGGGATGTCGACTCTATCACAGAAAGTCCGGCTGAAGGGATCATACTCTTGTAGAAGGAAACGATGCCTGACCTTCAGGGGAATGACAATAAGGGGAACTAACCCAAACGAAATATGTCCAGGATACGGTGAACAAGAGGACCATGTTATTTTTCTAAAAAGTACACGGTGTGTAGAAAATATACACGCCATGTTGTCTGACCCTGGGTACTGCCCGTGTACAACGGCCCGTGTCTTAGGCTGGTCATGTAGGAAAACATAGTACACGGCGTGTAGTACGATGTACACGCCGTGTCTGAGTGACTGGGGTTGGACCTGTGTCACTAGTTTTGTGGTCGTACACGGCTATCAACCCATGTACTTTATCCCATGTCCGTGTATCCCCTAGATACACGCCGAGGTTCACGTTGCCGCCTCTGCCAAGTTGTACATGCCGTGTCGCCTGAAGCCGTGTAGATCATCTTGTGTCCGTGTATTTCCCAAATACACGTCGAGCTTCGGGGAAAGTTCAACACGTCGTGTGACCAAGGTCACATGCCGTGTGACTCTTCTCTGACCCCCGAAACCCTTGCCACCGCCAGTACTACACGGCGTGTTCTTTAGAAGTACACGTCGTGTGTTCTGGAAATTTTCCAGAAACAAAGCTATTCACTGGCATGCCTCCCATGCTGCTCTGATCATCGATCCATCCATATGATCACCACAAAACCTTCAGGTTTTGGTCACCCTGACACCACGAAGCCACTTACGGTGTTTTCGGCCCTCCGATCAGCTTCGAAAACGTGTTTTGATCCTCCCACGTGAAAAACACTCGAAGAACACCTTTTATCGATCCAGTCCGATTCGTCGCCCGCCATCGTGTTTGCACCTCTACAAGGCTATTGCGGTGTCGAATCCTAGATTTGGGATTATTGCGTCGTGGAACGGATGCGCAATGATCCATTATTCGTCGCCCCGTGAAGAACGTGCGAGAAAAGAAAAGGGGGAGGAAATCCAATAAACAAAATTGAGGAACGAACCACCACCATCGTTTTTCACGGCATTGATCCGCTCCTGTTAGTAGGTTTAAACGGAGTAGAGATCAATATAAATAAAAGCATGTATTATTTCCCCAAAATCATCCCAAAGAAAACCCTCCCTCAAGAACGTACAAATCTGTGGATCAACTTGTTCGTGGTTGATCTGCGTTCGTCGTTTAAACTCAAAAATGGGGAAAAGAAGTTGAAATAACAAACCCCTACCTTTTGAAAGGATCGATCGTTGAAGAAGGAATCATGCTGTCATTTTCTTCGAGATCCTTCAATGTCGTTGGAGAATCGATTCGCAGCCTCGATCCATCGTTGCTTGTCACTAAGAAATTTCTCCAACGCCCTGCGGATTCTGCAGAGGTTCCTCCCAATCGTCGCCAACAATCAACAATGCTTAATCCATTAAAAATGAAAACATGTTGGCATTTAATTATGTAGCAGTATTAATGACGCCAACTTTCCGTCATTAATTTAGGAAATAGACGTTCTGTCGCTGTGCTGCAGCGGGCGTTTCCATAAAATAAAATAAATATTTAGGAATTTATTTTATTTTTATTTTATTAAAATGTCCAAAAATTAACTTTCTCCCTCAACCCACGCCGGTCGAGGTTAGGCCCGTTCTTAGGTAAAGTCGTCGTTCCGAACGCAACGGCACGCTCAGATTTTTAATCTGGGCACCTGTTTGGAAACTTCCACAACCGCGCACAAGCGCCAACTCACTTAACTTTAAAAAAGTTCAAACCACCATTCCTGGCCTAATGGACCTCAGAATGATGTGCCGTCTTCATGCCAGGTCTTAAAATAATTCCATATAATATTTAAAAATAATACACAAAAAACCCGAGATATTAAATTCTCCCCACCTTGGGGCTTTACGTCCCTAAAAATCCAAAACAAAGGATACTCAAAAAGATGAGAGTACTTGGCATGGATCTGATCCTCCCGCTCCCACGTGCTCTCCTGAAGATTCTCGTGCTGCCACCGGACGCGCACCATGGGAATCGATCGCCCATGAAGGATCCTCTCCTGCCGATCCTCAATCTCCACCAGGTACTCAGTGAAGGTCACTCCATCCTCGATGTCCAGCTCACCCCATTCGATGACGTTCGACGGATCATGCACGCACCTCCTCAGCTGCAACGCGTGGAAGACATCATGTACCTGATGCAACTGTGGCGGTAGAGCTAGGCGGTAAGCCACCTCGCCAACTCTGCACAGAATTTGGAAAGGTCCGATGAACCTCGGAGATAGCTTTCCCCCTTGTCCAAATCTCTGTAACCCTCATCGAGGTGAGACCTAAAGAAAGACGTGGTCTCCCTCTTCGAACTCCAGAGGTCTCCATCATCTGTCAGCATATGACTTCTGCCGGCTCTATGCAATCTTCATCCGCTCCCGGATGATCTTCACCTTCTTTGTGGTGGCTCGCACTAACTCTAGACCCATGAGTGCTGACTCTCCGGGGTCGGTCCAGTAAAGCGGTGACCGGCAGGGTCTCACGTACAAGGCCTCGAACGGTGTCATACTAATGGTGGAGTGGTAGCTGTTGTTGTACGTAAACTCCACCAGTGGTAGGTGGTCCTCCCAGCTATGAAAAAAGTCCAAGATACAAGATTGAAACATATCCTCCAGAACTTGAATGGTCCTCTCCATCTGACCATCAGTCTAGGGATGAAACATTGTGCTCAAGCGTAGCTGAGTCCCAAAAGCCTCCTGAAATCCCTTCCACAACCAGGATGTGAAATGGGCATCTCGATCTGAGACTATAGTCGAGGTGACACCATGAATCCGAACTATCTTCTGCATATAGAGGCATCTCAAGCTCTCTACGGAACTCTGCTCCCTGATAGCTCTGACTTGGTGAGTCAGTCAACGATCACCCAGATGGAATCATGACCCTTGGAAATTCGTGGTAAGCCTGTCACGAAGTCCATTGATATTCCATCCCACTTCCACTCTGGAACTTCCAGGGGTGAGCTAACCCTACTGGAACCTGGTGCTCAGCCTTCACCTACTGGCATGTGAGGCATCGAGAAATGAACTCTGTTACTGCCTTCTTCATGCCTGACCACCAGAACTGCCGTCGGAGATCCTGGTACATCTTTTCCACTCTGGGATGTACCACCAAAGGGGATGTATGAAACTTCCTCAGGACCTCCTCTTGGAACACCACTGGTACAACAATGCATCCTCTAAAAATAAGTACGTGCTCCCCACCTTGTGAATATCCATCAGGAGCATGTCCTGTGGATAACTGAGCACGTAAATCCACACAGTCGACATCCCCAAGTTGTGACTCCCTAACTCATTGTAAGAGTAGAGGGGTGAAAACCATCGACTGTAGGTAAGTTGTATGTTCTCCATCCACAAAGGATAATTGTAACGCGGCTAAATGTTGTGTCACCTCACTCAATAGCTGTGAGCTCGACTTCCTGCTAAGGTCATCTGCCACCTTGTTCCCCTTTCCAGGAGTATAGATGATCTCGAAATCATATTCGTGGAGGAACTCTAGCCAACGCCTCTGCCTCAGATTCAGATCCTTCTATGAGAAGATGTACTAGAGTCTCTTGTGGTCAGATTAGACATTAAACCACTCGCCCATGGGGTAGTGTCACCACATCTTCAATGCAAAGACTACCGTTGCCAACTCAAGATCATGGGTCGCATAGTTCTGCTCATGTGGCCTAAGCTTGTGCGAACCATAATCAATCACTGCATGTCGCTGCATCAGGACACAGTCGAGCCCGATCCCTGATGCGTCGCAGAAAACCACGTACTCGACACCCTCCTCCGGAAATCTCAAGACTGGGGCGCTCATCAAACTCTGCCCCAACTGCTCGAAATCCTGCTGGAACTTCTCCGTCCACCCGAAGGGCTGCCCCTTCTTGGTCAAGGCCGTCATCGGTGCTGATATCCGGGAGAAATCAGGAATGAATCTCTGGTAATATCCTACCAACCCAAGGAAGCTCCGCACCTCCGTCACGCTCTTAGGTGGCTCCCATGCTAACATAGCCTCCACCTTGGCTGGGTCCATAGCTACTCCATCTGCTGAGATGACATGTCCCAGAAAGTGGACCTCCTGAATCCAAAACTGGCACTTTGAGAGCTTCCCATAAAGCTGGTGCTCCCAAAGTACATCCAAAACCATCTGCAGGTGTCTCGCGTGCTCCTCCTCTGACGCCGAGTACATGAGGATGTCGTCGATGAAGACCACTACAAACCGGTCCAAGTACGGCTGGAAGATCCGGTTCATCAGTCCCATGAACACTGCAAGGGAATTCATCATGCCAAAAGGTATCACCAAGTACTCATAGTGACTATAGCAGCATTTGAAAGTCATCTTCGGTATGTCCTCACCCCGCACCTGTAGCTGGTGATAGCCTGATCGAAGGTCAACCTTAAAGAACCATTGTGACCCTCTTAGCTGATCAAAGAGGTCATCGATTCTCGGTAGTGGATACTTTTTCTTCACCATCACCTATTTCAGGCACCATTAATCCACGCACAACCTCAGACTCCCGTCTGCCTTCTTGGAAAACAAGACTGGGGTCGCCCGGGGTGAGACGTTGGGTCTTAAGAAACCCTTTCTCTGCAAATCCTCCAACTGAACCCTCAACTCGCGAAGCTCTGTGGGAGCCATTCGATAAGCCTATGAGGAAATCGATGTCGTCCCGGGGTGTAAGTCGATGCAGAAGTCAATTTCCCGGCGGGGAGGTAATCCTGAAACATCTTCGGGAAAGACATCCTCATACTCCTCCACTACTGCTGGGAAATGGGAGCTCACAACATCTATTGCTCTGAGGGTAAGTCTAGCCAACTCATGAGTGATCGGATGAACCCTCCTATGCATGACCCCATTTTGTGCTGCCTAGGTTTCCTTTTCTCCGACAAAGGAAAACCTCATTCCATCACAGCGGACACACCGCACTCTTCGCCTAAAACAGCCAATCTGGGCATGGACCGAAGATAACCAATCCATACCGAGAATGATGTCATAAGGCCTCGACGCTACCACCAAGAGGTTCCAATCGAAACTCTCACCTCCAAGGGTAAGATCACGCTGTCTGCAAAGGTGTGTGATCATTGAGTCTCCTCCCGTAGGTGTCTCCAAGCGTAAGGATCGAGTCAACAGTTCTACCGGAATCTCGAGGTTTTGTACAAGACATGTGGATATAAGGGAATGACTAGAACCTGTGTCTATGAGTACAGAATATAAGGTAGAAAAGACACAGATCGTACCTCAAATCATCCCTGGAACCCCTGGGTCATATGCCTCGACCGTATGCAGCTATCCCCGCCCATGTCCCCCAGCTCCCTGAGCCTAGTGCGGACCTCCTAGGGGTGGTGGTGGAAGTAAGTCGAAGCATATTCCACCACCCGTAGCTCTCCCTACTCCTCTTCCACGTCCGCCACCTGGCGGATCGGCCTGCTCTATTCTCTGCCTCTTCCTTGGTGGTCCATCCACTACTTCCCTGTCAGTAGCTTGACGGGTCGGGCAATCCCTAGCGAGATGTCCCCTACCATCGCATGTGTAGTATCGCTTCTCCCTAGGCTGATTGGATCCAGCCTGAGAGCCATGGACTGTCGATCCCCTATCCTGGGTCCTCCTCCGATGTCTCTCATGTTCTAATCCCTACATCTGACGCCAGCTCCCTGAAGAAGGCTCGCTCCTAGGATCAACATCTGGTCTGCTGGTGTCCTCACTAGACAGAAAACTCTGGTCACCGCCTCAAGCCAGTCCTCAGCCGCCTGAGGGTCGGGCTTGCCTCGTAACCTGGGGGGTCTCTATCTTTGGAACTCATGGAGCGCACTAAGCATGTGCTCCTCATTGGTCGGTACTGCAGGTACCACTGGCTGCTCCACTGGTGGTGGCATAGCAGGTAAACCACCCGGTGGCAACGCCTAGGGAACTGGTCCCTATATCGAAGCCTCATCACTGAGGGGGTCATCCTCCTGATCGTGCTGTTGAATCCTAGCAGGTATGCATCACGGAGGCATCCTGTAAGGAAACAAGACGTACCATGGTCAAAGAGTATATCTGGATAGCTGACACAAAGGACATGGAAACCACAAACCATTCCTATATGATGCATGTACCTTTTTTATTTCCCCGCAACCAGTGTTTTCGTATACCGAGTCGAAAATCAGGTTATCAGAGCCCTGGTGTATGGATACGTCGACTTCCGCACCAACACTGGAGTCTCTAGCCTGAAATCCGAACTCGAAACACTTAACATTGTTACCCCCAAACCAAACTCACAGACTCTTGGTCCCAAGGTAGAACCGACCAGCTCTGATACCACTCTGTCACGACCCGTCCCAGTGGGGCCCGCGCCGTGACTCCCCAAGCCCGCCTCCAATAGGCTAGGGTCTGGTGACTAGCACCGAGTAGTAATATCACTAACATGGGAGGCATTTCCTAAGTACCTGTACACACGCACATATCTCCAAGCCCACAAATGCTGAAATGTAAAACACTAAGGAACAAAATGCATGCATACAACTAAACCCCAACCAATAGAGTATGACGAAAGGTAGAGTGCTAACAAGTAAACTGGGCCAGAAAAAAAGCCCGCCAAAAAAAAACAAGAGTCTGAAAACTGAAAAGTCCAACCTGTAAACACAAAAGGTACTGGGACTGCTGCTCGTAGCCGTAGGAACACCTCGGCCTGTAGGGAAACTCAGAAAGCTCGGTTGTGTCCTGGTCCACCCTGGACTCTGTCAAAAGGCTTCTCGTTTGCACAAGACACCAGACGTGCAAGCAAAGCCCGTGTAGGGGTGAGTATAACAATACTTAGTAGAGGACCCCGAAAACCACAAAGCAGTAAACAAAGAAAAATTATTGTCATCTATGCACAGTATTTGTCTAAAGAACATATATAAAAAACCAGATATACTCAAAACCTGGCCCCGTAGTCAAGGGACAAGTCCCACAACTGCATACCCCCGTTAGGGATTATGTTCGAAGATTTCGTGATGCACTCGTTTCGGGAGAACACACTCCACGAGTCTTATAACTCTGATGATGTCCGTCTGAGAAGTGTTGTTTGTCGGGAACCGTCACGAGAGGTAGATGCACTCATTACGGGAGACACACTCCTGAGTGGGAAGGTTACGGTAAATAGAAGGAACTCATTATGGGAGACACACTCCTGAGTGGGAAAGATCATGATACACAGCTGAGGATCACTACCAGGGCCATGGCGGATACCGCAACTCATTCGGATTCACCAGTTAGGTGATACACCAACTAGGTAGAGGATCAATTCCTGGTAGAGTTGGACATATCTATGCCTGACTCTACCTAGGGTCAGAAATGGATAGAGGATCTCACTCCAGGCCTCTCGGAGGGATGCCGACTCTATCACAAAAAGTCCAGCTGAAGGGATCATACTCCTGTAGAAGGAAACGATGCCTGACCTTCAGGGGAACGAGAAGAAGGGGCACTAACCCAAATGAAAGATGTCCAGGATATGGTGAACAAGAGGACCATGCTGTTTTTCTAAAAAGTAAATGGCGTGTAGAAAATATACGCGCTATGTTGTCTGACCCCGGGTACTGCCCGTGTACAACGACCCATGTCTTAGGCTGGTCATGTAGGAAAACTTAGTACACGGCGTGTAGTACAATTTATACGCCGTGTCCGAGTGACTGGGGTTGGCCCTGTGTCACCGGTCATGTGGTCATACACGGCTATCAACTTGTGTACTTTATCCCATGTCCGTTTATCCCCTAGATACATGCTGAGGTTCGCGTTGCCGCATCTGCCAAGCTGTACACACCGTGTTGCCTGAAGTTGTGTAGATCATCTCGTGTCTGTGTATTTCCCAAATACACGCCGAGATTCAGGGAAAGTTCAACACGCCATGTGACCAAGGTCACATGCTGTGTGACTCTTCTTTGACCCCCAAAACCCTAGCCACCGCCAGTACTACACGGTGTGTTCTTCGGAAGTACATGCCGTGTGTTCTGGAAATTTTCCAGAAACGAAGCTCTTCACCGGTGCGCCTCCCGTGCTGCTCTAATTGTCGATCTGATCATCCAATCACCACGAAACCTTCAGGTATTGGTCGCCCCGACACCACGAAGCCACTTCCAGTGTTTTCGTCCCTCCGATCGACTCCGAAAACATGTTTTGATCCTCCCACGCGAAGAACGCTCGAAGAATTCCTTTTATCGATCCGGTCCGATTCGTCGTCCACCATCATTGTCACACCTCTACAAGGTCATTGCGGTGTCAAATCCTAGATTTGAGATCATTGCGTCATGAAATGAATGCACAATGATCCATTGTTCGTCGCCCCGCGAAGAACGTGAAGAACGCGCGAGAAAAGAAAAGGGGGAGAAAATCCAATAAACAAAATTAAGGAACGAACCTCCACCATCGTTCGTCACGGCGTTGATCCGCTCCCGTTAGTAGGTTTAAACGGAGCAGAGATCAACATAAATAAAAGCATGGATTATTTCCCCAAAATCATCCCAAAGAAAAACCTCCCGCAAGAATGTACGAATTTGCGGATCAACTTGTTCGTGGTTGATCCGCATTCATCGTTTAAACTCAAAAATGGGGAAAAGAAGTTGAAATAACAAACCCCTACCTTTCGAAAGGATCGATCGTTGACGAAGGCGCCGTGCTGCTGTTGTCGTCGAGATCCTTCAACGTCGTTGGTGCAGCTATTCAAAGCCTCGATCCGTCGTTGTTTTTCACCGAGAAATTTCTCCAATGCCCCACGGATTCTGCAGAGGTTCCTCCCAATCGTCGCCAACGATCAACAATGCTTAACCCATTAAAAAGGGAAACATGTTGGCATTTAATTACGCGGCAGTATTAATGATGCCAACTTTCCATCATTAATTTAGGAAACAGACGTCCCATCGATGTGCTGCAGCGGGCGTTTCCATAAAATAAAATAAATATTTAGGAATTTATTTTATTTTTATTTTACTAAAACATCCGAAAATTAACTTTCTCCCTCAACCCGCGTCGGTCGAGGTTAGGCCCATTCTTAGGTAAAGTCGTCGTTTCGGACGCAACGGCATGCTCAGATTTTTAATCCGGTCATCCGTTTAGAAACTACCACAACCACGCACAAGCGTCGACTCACTTAATTTTAAAAAAGTTCAAACCACCATTCTGGGCCTAATGGACCTTGGAATGATGTGTCGTCTTCGTGCCCAGTCTCGAAATAATTCTATATAATATTTAAAAATAATACATGGAAAACCTGAGACATTACAGATAAATTTGACAATAAATATTCATTAGAAAGCTAAAACTATTTCCTATATAATGGTATTTTATTTATAATTTTTAGACATTAAATAATTAAATTTATTTATGACACAATGATGATGTAGTAATTATCTTATTAATGAAATATTAAAATAATTGATATTATAAATATCCAAATAAATCTAATTTGAGACTTTTAATGAATTTAATTAATTTTATAGGTTAATATGACATGTTAGGGTTTATTAAATGAATTTTTTTTGAAGTAATAATGCTGTTATGAATTTAACAAAAACAAAATACCAAATAGTGTCAAAATTGACATAAAAGAGTTTTTAAAACAAATATTATATTATTAATTGATATTCTATTTCTAAAAATATAAGGTTAGACCAAAGGGCTTAAATAATATTATATATTTCACTAATTAACCACTTGAGGTTCTCTTGGAAGTTTATTGTAATTTTATTAACCATATAATATAAAAATACAAAGAGACATGGTAAATGTCAAACTATTTAACTAAGAGTTAAATCTAAAAGATAAGGTTAATATGATGACCTAAAATAGTATAAAACATATTGTTTGAGAGGTTTTCAACCCATCCCCATCTTATCCTTTAAATAATTCATTTTTTATCCATTAGAAACCGAAAATTATTTTATTATAAAATAATATTTCAAGCTTTTCCTAAAGTGACCCTCACCTCTCTTATAAAAGGACACTTCCCCTTCTCTCAAATTCACATCTTCAAAGCCATTTGGATCGGTCAACCCCTACCCAAATATCCTATCAACTGTACTTCCTTCATTTTAGAGGCATTATTTTAGTCATAAATCCAACCTATGGAGCCCTTTTGATCAAATCAAAAGGAAGAACCCAAAGAAAAGGTAAATATTTCATCACCCCTTTCAAGTTCTTTTCTTCTTCCACTCCCTCTTTCTTTGTTGTTTCCATTCTAAAATAATAAATCTGGTATATTATATATATTTTGATGTTATTATAAAACCGGTACAACCATATTCATTATTCTATTCATCTTATAAATGACAAAGTCACCATACATGCGTACGTACAGATTACCGTCTCCACGTCGTGGTGTAGTTTGTTATTCAAACACTTCATCATTTGGATAGCTATAATAATGAGTATAAATGATGTAAATAATAAATATAACATGATAATGATTCTGTATATATGATATAACATCCAATTATATACAATTTTAATATCAAAAGAATGATATTGTTGCTCGTGTGTAAGTACGGATTACCGTCTCCATGAACGCGATGAGATTCATTCCTCATCATATCCATTCAAGACTAATTTTTATTTGATGATTAAAAATAATGTTTAAAGAATTAATATCATTATTAATATTAATAAGATACATACTATCCATAAAAAACATTTCTTACGTAATAAATCATATAAAGGAAAACGAATCAGTTAACACCCGAAATGATGATACTACTGAAATATCATTAACAAAGCAATATTAGAAGATCATATATGATATCATATTTTTATATATAGTTATTGTATAATTTAATAACAATGATTTAACTATTATAAAATATTTTAACATACCCTCATCTAGGTAAAAGTACAAGGTAAGGTTTAATTTCACAATCTCTTTATTATCCGAGGTTGTTTTTACGTAAGTATCTACTGGGACCTCTTTATCATCTACATTCGTGTTTTCTTAAAAAATGTATTTCAAAACATTTTTACTATTTACTAGACAATGGGTTAAAGTAATTTATACCCTTATTTGACCTTATATTTTTTTAAAGGAATCTTTCCGTCGTTTTCCAAACAAGGTACTTTATGACCTTTTCGACAAAATTAAGGTAAGAATGTTTTTTTTAACTTATACGGTGGGTGCAGCTATTTTCCGCCGTTATAACATTGTCAAAGCTTCCCTTACAAGATTATAAGAATATTTTCAAAATAAATTTTTTCTTTTATAATTATATTACTTTTAAATTATTTCAAAATAAAAAGATATATTTCTCTAAAAAAATTGATTTCATCTATGTCAACATCCTTTGATGGATTTTAAGCTTATTTGAAGTTGATTTATTGTGATACAAAACTTCTATATTGTATTGAAGGTTTTGTGATATGTTTGACTGTGGATGTGTTATTTTCACACCATTAATGGTTTATGGATAAATTATTGACATTTTTTATGCTAGTTTTAATATGAATGTTTATGTTATACTTAAACCTTTTCATATAAGGAATGCATTGGACTTAGTAAGTGACGGGTGGAGCCCGCTATAGGTCCTCGATGCATCGGTAGGTCTCATGAGACAAACTAGTGTCTTGGCACAAGTCCTTGAAAAATTTTATTTTTATTCTTGGCACAAGTCCTTGACTATGTGGTTATGAAGTCTGACATTATGCATTCCATCATTATGAAAATGGTTATTGATATTGCATGTGATTATTTTACTAGGAGAATATTCATGTGAATAAGTAAATGGCATTATTTGATTTTATCTTTGACATATTATACTAAAGTTCAAGTTTAAAAGGATTTTGTTTTAGTCTTACATTGACTTAAATGTTTATGATTATTTATGAAAGTTTCTTCTATATTTTTATCCTTACTGAGCATCTGAGTTCATCCCTTTCTATGTTTTATTTTTCCCAGGATGCGAAGAAGTATATTATGACTAACCTGTAGAGATAGTCTAAGGGATATGAGTGTGGCCTATGGAGACTATGTTGTTGTAGTTTTTCATTTTATAATGTAATGTAAAACTTATAAATGTATCTATTATTTCCAAGGCTACTAAATTGATCGGTCTTTCAGGATTTGATCCCTTGTGATCATGCCAATGTTATGTAATAATGCACCGACTCTGGGTAACTGGGGTCGGGGCGTTATATGTTTTCTATAATTATAATACATAATTAGGCATTTAATTCAATCATAAAGGGGATTATATTTATAAAATTTCAGGTCATTACACATTTACATTGTGAATGGACTGAGTTTTAAGACTCACAAAAAAATCATTACCTCGATTTAATAAACCTAGATCCATCCACATCATGAACTTCATGTTCACGTCATGAGTTTTTTAGGATAGATTTATTGAATCCAATCATCCACCCTTTAAAATTGTGAACCTATGAGTTACATCCTAAATCACACACTACTAACCACCCTTCTTAGGTTTTGAATCAATATTCCATCCACGAACTACATACTCATGTCATAAACTACAATTTACATCATGAATCTCCCCTACAACTAGAGTTCATCACCCAAACTCCACCAATCCTTCTCTATACCTCCTCCAAGTGATATGAGAATTAAAAATATACAAAGGAAGAACATTTAAGTATTCAAGACCTTATATCATACACCTCTTAAAAATTATCATCCTCAATAATTTAAAAATATACTTAGAGAGAAAGAAAAGAAAAAATGGGTCGTTTGTAAAAC